>CM034153.1:556651487-557367198 GCA_019776745.2 Taxus chinensis
GGAACTTATAAATAGTGGAATGCTTCCATTATTTGATATACATATTTTTAGAGATTTTTGGTGAAGTTGCTCTTCAAGCTTGGAAGAGTGCTTTCAGAGATTTGTTGAAACCTTTTAATTATATTCAGAGTTTCCTTGCACTTGAAGATCTATTTTATTGTGTTGAATGATTAGTCATTGTATGCTTTGTGAATGCAATTCCTTGGCATTATTGATTAATTTACCTTTATTTCAGATTATCTGTTTCATATTGTGAAAAGAATAGTGTGGTTACCTTTCATCAGTTGTGAGAAACTATTTTCCTTCTGTTGATTAAGAGTTGCATTATTATTATCACTTAAGTGGATACTTGACATGTGCTTGTGATTATCCTCTTGATAAATTATCTGTGTATCAAATCAAAGCTGATCTTTCTATTGTGTATGTTTAAAGTTTAGCGAAGGAACGTGTGCTTCTAGTTTGTGGTATTTTGTACCCTTTCCAAGTTGCAATAGGTGAAGGTGGCCAATGATGCAAGCATCCTACCCACATTAACCCTTCCAGAAGTTGAACATCCCTTTTCTTGGTGCATCACCACTTCTAGAATAGATTTTATTTCTTTGCATTCTCTCTCCCTAATCCCATGAAATATTAGCATAGGTCTAGTTAGCCATCTTTCTTACATCAGAAGTAGTGTTGTGTTTAGTTTAGGAAGAGGAAGTTGGCCTTCTCCAGAGGTTCACCTCAAGCACAAGTCCCACAACTTGAGAGGTGATCCCATGTGTCCCAATCACACTGAATGTCATGATTAATTCCTAGGCCATTCGGGGGGTGCAGTGATTTGGAGACAACATTTCTAAGGCCTTCAACAACATATTGAGCTAGACCTTGACAATTTTTTTTGATGTTGGAAGGAATGATTGGGATCATAAATTTTTTGCTGTGCTTTGGGCATATAGAACAACCTACATAAGGTAAAATAAGTCCACACATTTTCAGTTGGTGTTTGGCATAGAAGTAGTTCTTCCCATAGAATTTATGTTACCTTCTTTGCGTATTGCACACGTGGGAGGTCTAGCTGATGAGCAAGAATTGGAAGAAAGAATTGACAAATTAATACAACTGAATGAGAGGTGTGTCATAACATGTTAGAGTTTGAAGTAGGAAAAGGACAGAAAAAAGGCATGACATGACAGACACATCAATGAAAAGAAGCTTGACGTTGGGCAGATGGTGCTTCTTTATGATTCAAATTTTCTTTGCCACCTAGGTAAGCTTAAGGTGCATTTATTGGGATCATATGTTATCACTCACATACTTGAATCAGACACTTTCCAGTTAGAGGCGTTTGATGGAACATGGTTACTTGGTTACTTCAACGGGAGTAGGCTGAAGCCCTATTATAAATAATCCTTCTTGGTGTTTGTAATAAGGAAATATTTCCATTTAGTATAGATTTCCCTTATTGTATTTCATTTAATATGTTTCCTTCTTTGTCACTATGCTTTGTCAATTTAGTTTAGTGTTTTGTGTAATTAGTGCGTTTGTGTGCCAGAAGTTGATTACAATATGAAGTGTTTTTATGTGCAAAGGACTGCACATACCCTTGGTATGGGGTGGTTGGCATTCAAACATGGGTACCTATACGAAAATATTTTTATAGGTGATTCCACTTGTTAAAAAGTGTACATAGTATGTAAAGGTGCTGCTAAAAAGAAAATTTTTCCTAAAGAAGACCATAGCTAGAAAAAAAAAATGAACAATATAACGTGAGGTAAGCTGCGACTGTAAAAAATAATAGAGGAAGGAACAATGGCGAGGTACTTCGGTGCATGGAAGTGCGAAGAATGAGGTTTGTAGCCAAAATGTAGCAAGACACGCTTGAATTTTATAGTTGTGGAATACATGTGTATCACGCAGAAATTGAGAAAATGGTCAATTAATGAGAGGATGGGTTGTAGGTAAAGGAGCAATAAATGCGTTAAATTTTCCCAACTCTATATAAAGATGTGATACAGGTTCATTTCTACCTTTGTGATCACAAGTATCAAAGGGATATAGTTACGACCAAATTGAGAGAAACATGTTGAGGTGCAAACAGCTATGAAACCAGGTGAGGAGAGCATATTTATCCACAAAATTGGCTTACATCCCCATTTGAGAAGGGTTTGAGAAAATGAGAAGCGTGTAGAGAGAAGAAATAAAGCGCCGGGGTTGAGAAGGAGCTAGGGCATGTGGTTTCGAGATAGGGCACTTGATCTTTCTCGACAGAGGAAAAAGGAACAAGTTTATCTATCATGGCATCAAAGAAAACACCTGGAGTAGGAAACAAGGGAAAATGAAGGTAGAAACTGGGGTCAAAGATTCTCTTGAGACAATTTTTTTTTGAAAATGTAGTATCCAAAAGAATTCATTATCGGACGGGATTGGGATTCCCATATCCACATGTGTAAGGTGTGCGACTACAAACATTGCACCACCAAGAACAAGGAGGAATTGGATGATATGATGAATAGAAATAAAAATAAGTGAATGGTTGATGACATGCCATTGTATGATGATACTGGAGATAATTTTCTTAAGAAGATAGAGGTGTACCAGCTGTATAAACTCCTGTACTTTGGAAAACCAAAAAATCTATACTGGTGGATGATGAGTAGAGTCCATGAGGACTTCTTCTTTTTTGCTTAATGAAAAGTGAGGAACATAGTGCCCTTAATTACTACATTGACATGATTGAAGGGCACATGGACAGAGGTTAGCAGTGATCTAACTGATAAGGCAGCTATCGTGGCCACCAGTAAGGAGTTGGGATATACAAAGGGACTATGCGGAATGGATATTTACAAGCTGAGGAAGTACCCTATGATATAGGCGGTTGCACATTTACTCACCAAGCTGAATGATCAAGAAAGGTGGTCACAAGTGAACACCATGTGGCTACACATTTCTAAAAAGATTTCACAAGGAGAAGTTTACAACTTAGCATGATACATAGCAAATATAGTTGCTGAGGAAGCGTGCACAAGTGAGAAGATAAGTTTTGGTGCTATCCTATTATCACTTGTGTTTGTATAAATTGGAATCCTTAATGGGCCAAAAAAAAATATGGGAATACCCTATGGAAAATAATTCCCTAGCAGAGATGTTTGTAAAGTATCTATGCGAAGGGTCAATGAGTGGTCCATTCAAGAAAAGGGTGGAGTTATGGTATGACCAACTTTGCATGACCTTTGAGGAGGAGTGACATATCCCAAAGGATCTACCCTTAGTGGTGGGAAAGGCCATGCAATTCATGGTATATCAACATTTTTACATCATGTGGTTCACAATGAAGGATGGGACATGGATTTCTTGGTGCAAAATACCATACGCCTTTACAACATGATTCTTCTAGGTAGTAGTACACATGTTTATTGATGCATGCCTGTTAAGCTACAATGCAGACAAGGTAGACTGTGACTACCATACCTTAAGAAAAACTTATGTTTATCCAGGTCAATCTGCCTACATTGAGAGGCTTATTTCTGATGGCATAAGTATGAATAAAGTAATTTTGGATATTGGGGACAATGGGGCCGTGCTTATCTATCTCCAATTTAAGCTTAGGATGGAAAAGGAAAAATACGTGGAGAATGAGTTCATGCTCCCAAGCCTGCCTAAAGGAAAGCATATAGTTGAAAATGTGGCAGCTCCAAAGCCTGCCTCAACCTTAGAGGAAGATGAGGAAGGATAACTCAACAAGGATAGTGGAGGATTAGACCACAAAGGTCAGAGGCAACCCACTGAAAAAGAAGAAAGTGAGCGCGTAGATACTCCTCCATAGCATCAAGGAGATGAGGAAGAATTGGACGTATGCACAGTCCATGAGGAACACCATTTCAAGAGGGTGTTTAGAAGAACCATAAACCAAGCTGCATGGAAATCCCAACTTTTATGAATGTCACCTAGACTCTCCCCTAAAAAATAAACACCCAAAAAAAATAAGAGAAGAAAGCTGAAGCTTAGAAAGGATGAGTAGGAGTCAGGGGAGAGCATGCCAGGAACCCCGGTTCAACCTAAAGATGTAAAATATCCCCTAGATGAAGAGATGAGAGATGATGAGGAAGGGGTGAAAGAAGTGGAGGAAGTTGTGGGAAAGTCACTTGTCATGCCCATTACTTCTCAGGAAGGAGAAGGGTCAACTCCAGACCCTAGCGCCCAGGTTTCCAAGGGGTCAAGGACAAAAAGAGAGAGGACAAGTGAATAATATGTTGTCCCTAATATGGGCTATGCTAAAGACACGAGATAAATAATTTACGACTATTTTTAGAGTATTTTGGTCTTGAAAGAGTTATATGGGTGGGAGCTGATGGATCTAGATATGGCTACTACACACATAAGGAAGTACTTATCCTAGTCCATGCAGAATCCTATGGATGAACTAGATTTTGATGTTTTTGAAGAGTCCTATGTCTCACGCAGAGTGAAAAAGGCACCACAGAGAAGCCATATGACAATAAAACCTATTGTAATGTCTGATGAGTAGGTCAACAATGCCTTGGTCAAGGTATCTGTTGAGGTGGCAGAGAGGAACATTGATAAGGCCACCACCATTTGAGCACTACTTGAAGATAACAAGGATAGGATTGCAGAGATAACGCACTTAAAATAAGAGAATGAACGAGAATAGGAAAAGAATGAGGCCTTCATTAGCATGGTTGAGGTGCTTGGTGATCACATTCTTAAAACAAGGCCTCATCTAGAATCTCACGTTCCTAAAAAATTTCCTTCTACTATGTATTATTTGCGCACTTTGGTAGATTTGGTATTAGATGACGGACCAATTCGAATGCCTACACCAAAAGATTCTGAACAAGAAGCAACAAGAGCAAGGGCCACTATTGTTATAAAATTTTCATCTTACAAGGCTTTGCTCCAAACCTTGAAAGATGAGATGAAGAAAGCCGACCAAGCTCTTCATTTATGTGTAGCGCCAGAAGCCATAATAAGGATCAAAACTATAGTAGAGGAAAATGAAGTTCTGAAGGAAATGAAAGATGAAACACTTGGGTGTGTAGAAATATTAGCAATGGTTAAAAAAAAGTGCAAGGTCCTCACAATAGCCCAGGATCTGCACAAGGATAAAATTGATGAGATTGGGAAACTCATAGTGTAGAAGATGGATCTCATGGAAGAAATGCTATCAGGTATGGCCAATGTTGTCCAGGTGCTACAAAGTGAGAAAGATAAGATCACACAGGATGAATTGGATGCCATAGCCACATATATTCTAGAGATAACAAGGAACACGATAAGTGACTAGTAGACATTGGAGGATGAAATCAAAATTTAATATCTAGATTTTATCCTTCCAGTCGAAGAAGAGAGTTTTGCAGAGTAAACTTCATTCTTCTGTACAATGTTTCATTCATTAGTTCATTAATTATTCTTTATTTTTGGAGACATCAGAAAGAATTCCCATTTCTAGGATGATAATGTACTTTAGTGTGGGATAATGTTGAGTAGAAAGAATTTTTTTCTAAGGAGAAGACACACAAAGAATGCACGCGTAGGAACAAGGCACATTTGGAACACTTTGGCTCAGGACTTAGCCATTTTTGTGGATAAGGGATATTTTTGGAGATAATGTGTAAAGAACACTTAGAGATGAAGACTTACACTCCACACAATGGTATTTTGGAAACAAGCGGTAGATATGCACCATGCATAGTTTAAGCTAATAATATGATTTCTACTAGGAGTTAACTATAGGAAATCTATTTTTAGAGAACCTACATGTTGTGCATACTATTGTAAAGGCACATGACTATTATCAACATGTGACCTATTTTTGAAGTGCATGTGTGGTGAAGGGCAAGTTCCCACCCTTATAAATATGTATTGATTTACGTAGTTTAGTGGTGGTGAATTATTGTAGAGTTGTATTGCTGGTTTTGACGTGCACATAACTCATGGAGATACTAATATAATGTAAGAAGCTTATCTGTTTTACAATATTTAATGAAATGGAGTATATTGGTTGGATAATGGCATTAGACATAATTAAATCTAGTTCTTATATGGTCAATCTTATCATAGTTATTGTTTAGTTCATTCATTATGATTCTCTAAGATATAAATTTGGATTATGCATTGTGGAGTGCTTATGTTTAGCTATGAATTTGAATATGTCTAAACATCACCTTGCTAACATTTTGTACAAGCAAATCCAAAGAGGGACCTAGTGCCTTTGTGCGCTTCAGGTGAGTTCTTAGCTTAAGTGTTGAGTGATGTGCCAATGCACTTGGGTTATTCATAGTAAATTCTAGGCTACATCATTGTCTCATAGACCTCTTTACTGCAAAATATATCCTCCCCTTGAAGGGAAAATATGGCCTTATTTTTATTCTTCTTATTCTTGAAGGGATGTAATTCCGGGTGGAGTTTCCATCATTTTTCCTTGGAATGAGTGTGAACATCACAATGGCCATAATGAAATTTAGTATCCTTCTTGTAAATAGAAGTAACATTCTTCTTACCTTTCCCTTTTCCTTTCTCCTTTTTCTTGTTGTCACAAGCATGTTGAGAGGTAGATGAACTCTTCTTGTCCATCTCTAGATAGTCAATTTGAGAACATGCCCCATCTACATTCACCGAATTGGCCAAGATAAGTGGTCTCCTTAAGTGGCTATGGATTCCACTAATGTACTTAATAAAAATGTCTCAGTCGACTACATCGTTTCCCATTTGGAAATATTTCTTCCAAAACTCACTGGTGTACTCTTGTATATTTTGGCCTTGCTTCTACCTAAGATAGTGCCAATATATGGACCTATCTTCCTCTTAAAAAATAAGATATAATTTCTTTGTTATTAACATCTTAACTTCATCCCACTTAGAAATAGGAGGAATCTTCTTAATATCCAAAGAATGAACATAAATTTTAAACGAAGGTAAAACATGATTGGTTAATTTTAACCTTGTAAATGAAATTTTTTGACTCTCATTGATTTGATGTAAATTGAAATATACCTCAAGTTGAGCTAGCCAATGGTCTATATTCTTGACATTCACATCCCCATTATAAGGATAAATTTTTATCTTTGCCCCCACTTTGAATGGAGGAGGAGTAAGGTTGGCCTGGGGATGCTCTTCCTCATACTCATGATTGTCTTCTTTATGGTCTCCTAGTGCCTCTTTTGAAACACCAATCTTCTCCATGAGCAATCCCATGATGGACTATAACTTTCCCATAGACAAGGAAATACTTCCCAAATCTTTAGATAGACTTACCAAATCTACCTCCAACTTGTAGAAATGTTATTCTTTAGTCTCACACACATCTTCACTCTGAACCATGTTTCAGATTCATTGCTTCCACTTATTGGTGGAAATATCTTCTTCAAAAGGAATGATGATACCTTCACCACTTTCACTACCCTTCCATGTGGGGGGCATCTAACTAAAAATTTCAACACAAGCTAAACCACACAAAAAATTTAATCTTAACTTCTTTGATATCAATATAATCCATAAACTATATCTTTTATACAATAAATAGATCTTATCTTAGTGATAATGAATGATAGCACTAAATAATATTCTTGTTATCAATATATTATGCAAGAAACATTCACACTATACTAAAATTGAGAGATGAAAGACAAGGAGACAAAAAATTTATCTTGGTAGAACCCAATTTGGGAAAAAATCCAGTTGGGTGAGAAATTTCTCCCCTTTTACTTTGTAAATCTCCAATATAACACAAGTTTACTACCACTGGATGGCCTTCAAGAAGTTGTATTACTTGCTTACAATCCTCAATAGTGAAGAAATCAACTGTATGTGAACAAAACAAGAACAATTTAGACTTTCTACTTTGATCACACTTGAATTCACTCAAAACCACTTCCTTGAATGAGTAAATGCACTTGTATTTATAGTTACTCTACCCAAGGATGGAAGGAAGGAAAAATACACCATTTTGAGAAGCCCAAACATTTGCATCTATTTGAATTCCTCATTTTGGTATTGTCTACAGGGGAGATTGTAGCACCGCTGCGATAGTTTTGCAACTGTTACTTTGTGAAATCACGACGAATCCATGGCCATTGCACAATTATCACATGAAACATAACAAAAATGGTGTTTTCTCATCATTCAAAGGTGTATGGATCACTGTATTCCCGACTTAACCATTTTCCATAACAATGAACATGTTGAGGGTATGCACTACAAGTTCCAATAATAGAATACATAGAATTGGGTACTTCTAGATCCATTTTTGGATCATTTAACTAGCCAAAGGTCACATTTTCTAGCCTTAATAAATCAAACAAGGATGTAATTATCCTATCAATGATTATATGATTAAATTAAATAATATGGTTAATCATATCCATTACATGAAAGTAAATTAAAAAATATTTACTCAAATCATCCTTTAACCTATTAAATATGGAGTCAAATTTCAAATATATCAATCTTTCAACAAAATTTCTCTATGGTTTGGTGTCGCCAAGATTTCACTTAGAAATCTTGGGATAGCCCTTTTAAATTTTTGGTCTTTTTGACTTAAGGTTTGTGGTCATGTTGTTTGTGTCCCCTTGAATAAGACTTGGTTTTTTAGATTGTTTTCTTAAATCGTTTGGTTTGCAAGATTGTTATAGATTTATTTAGAATGTTGCAAGAGGTTGTTTGGTTTCAGTTGGAAAAATACCCATTTTCCTGAAATTGCTCAAAAGTCATAAAAGCTAAGTATTTAGCCTATTAAGCATTCAATTTTTTCAAGTTACTCTACTTCTTGATTTTTAGTAAGTTGTTATTCAAAACCTGATTTACACTACATCATGTTCGGTGGGATTTCTTAGTTGCTTTACTTCCTAAAAAAACTAAGCAAATTAATATCACAAATTTGATTTACACCCATGCCTTCTTTGCGTTAAACAAATGCCTCTCTGCTTTAAATGGAAACCAAGTAAAGCCACCCCGAAAATATGATTTTCACTATTTCCTTCATTGTGCTAAATGTGATTACTTTACTTATAAAAGAAACTAAGCAAAACAATTGGCAAACCCCGCAAACTGAAGACACTTAGCTTTTTGGCATTTTCAACCGACTCTACTTGGTTAAGAAAAGCTCAATCAAAACTTCACAAACCAAGAATATTTCCCTGTAGTTTTTTCAAACTACACTACTCTTTGAAGAAATTCTGGAAATTTAAGAAAAGCTAAATCTAAACCCCGCAAAGATTGACTCAATCAGGTTTGTGATGACTCATTACTTCATAAAAAAGAGAAGAAAATTCATTCACAAAACCCGCCTTGAATCCGATGGTGATGTGGCACTTTTACTTTGTATAATTAATTGATGTGGAGGGTTTAAAAAAAAAAAAATTCCACATCATTTTTATGCATCCTAACCATTCCAAAAAAGTAATCTCCTCTGCAAACCCCAAGAAACTTCATTCTAACCAAATGGAGAAGATTCTGAGCAATTCAACCTTGACCCATTTTGTGGATAAGGTATGTCCTTTTTCCCCCTTCCTTATTTTCAAGTTTTTCCCTTTCATTTCCATTTTTGTTTTTTCCAAATTTTCTTGTCTCATCATGTCATTAATTTTCTCTGTTCTGTAAGGTCTATTTTTCATGAAATCATTTAGGAGCTAGGTAAAAAAAATTTGAAACTAGGTTTGTTGAAAGAGGATTAGGGGTTGAATGATTTAGTTCTATTCTTATTTTGTTTGGTACCATGAATTCTTGAAATATCATATGTTAAAAGAACCCTAACTTTACCCTAGTGGAAAACCATAGATTTACAATTGACTAGCACTTTCTTACTTGCTATTCACACTGCTTGTCAACTTTCCCTATGACCCTTACTTTCTCGGAAAATTGAGGTGTTGAGACTGGCTTCCCATCCCTATGTTATTTAGAAAACCAACCATGCACAACTTAAGACCTTAATGTTGCGGGTTTTCTAACAATTTCCACTACCTTCTCATGTTCAATGGAGTTTCAAAGATATCATTACTTACCTATGTTTGGTGGGTTTATGACCCTTCACTACTTCCCCATGCTTTGCGCACTTTCCAGCTGCTATTACTTCCACAATGTTTTTCATGTAATTGACCCCCTCTATTGCTTAAGACTTATGTTTATTGGGTTTTTCAAAGCACTATTAATATTGCCTATTCATCGCGGAAAATTGATCATCTACTACTTGAGAAGTGTTTTTCAAGAGGGTTTTCAAGGGACTCTTGTTTTCCATTGCTATGCATTAAATTGATCTCCTTCTATTGAATTACTTTAAAAATTACTAGTAGATGCCTCTTGTAAACCCATTCTTCATTGAGAAAACAAGCTTGCATGCTTAGAACTTGTAACTTCACTTATAAAGGACTTTTTTGTAAATTTCATGTTAAGATAAGCACTAGATATGCTCTTAGACTTGAAGTTACCTATAAGAGATCAATAGTATTACTTGAAATATGCATCTTAAGAAGGGATAATTTTTAACATCTCAGTAGGAGGCATACATTTTTCACTGGAAGTAAAGAATGGAAAAACATCCGAGACAAAAGAAAAATTGCCTGATGTTAGAATAGGTTTATCCAAGAGGATCCCAATCTTGTAGTTGAAGAAATCTCAAAGGATAAAAAGAGAAAAGTAAAATCCTAAAGATAGATCAGTTGAGTGAAACAGATGGAGATAAGATGAAGTATGAATATAAGGGTTATCTTGTTGAATATGTTTTTTGTATCTAAGCTTGTTTGAAATTAGTAACATAGACATGGGGTATGTATCTACAACTGAAATTATAGAAAGATCTAAAGCAATAATGAAGAAACCTTTGATGCAGGCTCTGACCAACTGTGGATTGATACAAGCAGTTGCATTTCGTAGTACTGCCAATTCACCTTAATTTTTTTTGAATGTGTTAAGTTGTACGATCCCTCTAACTAGGTTAATTAAAGATACAATTAGACAATCTAGTGGTGAGACTTGATACTCAAATTTTCAATTATTGCTTGAAGATCACCAAAAAGGAAAAGATTTTGGATGTGAATATGGAAAAGGCCATTAATAAATGGTAGGGATAACACTGGTGAATGTATTAGATTCATGAATTTGAAGTATTTGAAAAAACCTAAGCAAGCCTCCAAGTTTCCCAAAACCATTATAAGGTCAAATATTATCCACAAAGTAGATGGACATAACTCAGTTGTTATGTAGGATCAATAGAGAGAGAAAAGCTAATAATTTCTTCACATGGATGTATTATTTCATCAGAACAATTAAGGCCAACAAAACCAATGCATTTATCAACTGGGATGACATCATAAGGGACAATATTGATCGTCAACTAAGAGAGTGTTGGGAATTAGGGAGTGCGGAATAGTGCTATGATTCAATAACAAAACAAATCATGTAAATACAGATCTATATAATTCCCCAAAATCTACAGTAGTGGAAGTATAAACTAGAAAATCCAAATCAAAACAAAGTACACACACATAACATAACATGTACTGCAGTTCACCCAATGCGGGATATGTTAGGAAATTAATTATTAATGTTTACATTCTAAATATTAGGTTTGAAAGAATATATTGTTTCAACAATATATTATTCATGGAGTTTTGTTGTACCCGTAAATTTATAAACGGGTAAGTTGTTTGATACACTTCCTATTTTATAGGGAAGAGGTTTGTCTATTATATTGGCTATATATTGAGCCTAATGTATTGCACAGGATTGAGGGACAGTAAAAATAATACAAAGTATTATTATTGTGTTATTATGCTATGATAGACTGAATCTTGCTCTATATTTGGTATCAGAGTGATAAGAGGTCTGAGGTTGTGTCCGAATGAGAGTCATTTCTCATTGAAAGATGCAATCCATCAATTAGTCGCAGACCTGGTGATTAACAACATGCATTGATTGTTAAATCCATTGCAGTCTAATTCACACAACGTTTGTTGGCGGTTTGCATTAGTATATTTTCAGAAAAAAAAAATTCCTAGCTTTGGGTCTACACAGATTCGCAAGGAATCAATTCCAATGATTCTCCTTGGTGCTTGTGTTCTACTTCACATATTTTATTTTGTAGTGTCCTGCATTTCTTATATCTCTTCCGTTGTTTTTTGTCTGATTAGAAAGTATTAAATCAGTGTATTTATAGATGGGACGGTTTCTTATGGTGACAGACCATGTATAGCCAAGTCTAAAAACAGAAATTGTGCTCTCACTGATATCTAGTTTTGATCTGAGCTCCTGTTTGAAAGAAGAAGTTGGTTTCTATATTTCCAAGATTCATTCCCCTAAAATAATAAGATTAGATCGACATTGGTTCTCAAAACCCACGTCTCTTCATTCAAATCAGTGGTGCATTCTCCTTGTGATGAAATTTGTTTATTTGGCTGGTAGTTGTGTGGAAATAAGGTGAATCTTTGACGTCCCAGAGGATAAAACATGGTGATCTTGGAACCGTGTTTTACACCCATTCTGCTAGAGGATTTGTGAGCTAGTAATCTTCATGAATCGGCCCATGGTGCAGCGTATAAATATCACAAGAATCATATATTGGAAACTTACAATAATTGTTTTCACAGTCGTATGGAGACATCTAACGTCTATCAAACCTGCTCTGAGTTTGCGGAAGAATTTGTTTGAGATTATCATGGTTTGAGTGATGTCTGTAGAGTCTCCTGATTTGGAACTTGCATGATAAACCACGGTTATCCTTTCCTTGGATATCTCCAACAAATTTTCCAAAATTGCAGAATCCTCCTCAACCAACTGCGCTACGTGGCATGTAAAGTAAAGTCTCAAATTTCTTTTGTTTTGAGTCAATTATGGGCCAATACGTATTTTACATATTTCAGTGTTTTGTATTTGTTAGTATGTTGTATTGAGTCAAGTGTCAATATCAAATTCTATAAATTTAGTCTAAGTAAGGGTCTCGTATTTTTTTAATGTCATTAGTTTATTAATTCCAATTTTTAACTGGAATTTGTATTTTTATAGTATTGTCGTTATATAATAGAGTCATGTTATTCTTGGTGTCAGGTGCCATTTTTAAAAAGGAGTTGAATAATTAGTAAAGTCATTTTGCGTCGTGAATTTGGTAAAAACATCATTATATTGCAATGTTATTCAAATAGGTGATTTTAGGTTATTTTTTTGTTTTCATTTTAGTCAGAAGTCGTGTCATTGTAAAATTCCAAAAAAAAAAAAAAAAATTTGCCTCACGGATGCATTTTTGGTGTTACCCGATGTCCAGAAAAAAAAACAAAGTGTTTCACATTACAGGAGGGAAGAAAATAATAAACAACGTGGAAACAATTGAGCTTCATATCCAAATCCGGCTGAGTTAGAAGCATGTTACTGGAGGACGGAGGCATAGGAGGATGGAGGTCATTCAACGACCTCTCGTTAGTCACCAATGACGGGGCTGCATGAAGTTGTGGTGACAGTGTGTGTGAGTTTTCTTTCATTTCTGAATTGCAGTTTGTTATGTGCAGTATGATTTCAGAGTTCCTATTTTGGATTGAATAAGTGAAATGTTCACAATGAGGGGGGGAACATGGTCTCATTGTTCCATTTCCATTATGTTTTATTGTTCAGTTTTGAAATCAGTATTTCCTACATGATTCCCTTTTGTAGTGACATTGTATAATATTGATCAAAAGTATTTTAGCAATCATGATGTAAAGGTTTTTGGTAAACCTGTAAAAACCAATTGTGTAAGGTTTTTGGTAAACCTGTAAAAACCAATTGTGTAAGGTTTTTGGTACACCTGCAAAACCAATTTGGTAAGGTTGTTGGTGGAAGCCGGAGAAAACCATCAGTGGAAGAAATGTGCGTTGGCACATGTTCGAGTTTTGTGCAAGCCCAATGCTGCACATTTGCGGAGTTGATCATGAGCACACAGAGGTGGCAGGCTACAATCAGTGAACGAGATATGTTGTACCATGTAAACACTAAGGGGGGGAATGTTAGGAAATTAATTATTAATGTTTACATTCTAAATATTAGGTTTGAAAGAATATATTGTTTCAACAATATATTATTCATGGAGTTTTGTTGTACCCGTAAATTTATAAATGGGTAAGTTGTTTGATACACTTCCTATTTTATAGGAAGAGGTTTGTCTATTATATTGGCTATATATTAGCCTAATGTATTGCACAGGATTGAGGGACGGTAAAAATAATACAGATTATTATTATTGTGTTATTCTGTTATGATAGACTGAATCTTGCTCTATAGGATACATCCACCAAAGATATAGATCTCAATATATAATAAACAAGAGTAAAAACCAACTCTTCATACAAGAGTATAATGCATCTCTCCAAGTGTATATCCTACTTTAGATCCCTAAACTAATCTACATGAGTGTACTACAACCATGCCTCCAAAACACCACTAGAGATATCACATAACGGGAACTATTTCATCTCCCATTGAGCAACCAAGATCTCCTATGAATATGAAAATAAGACCTCTCACATGGGTCTATCAGTGTGCAACCATAACTCTGCACCAAGAAGTAAGTCTCTCCTCCATCTCTTCATCTCCCACTATGAAAATAAGAAGACAACCTCCTCTATAATATCTGGATACTATCTGTAACCACAAGCTCTCCAACAAGTGACAATACTAGATCTCCTATGGACCAACAATAAAACATGATCTCATGGATCTACAATACAAGATCTCACAACAACCTATGGATCTACAAGATGAAATACTATGTGTTTTTCATACTACGCAAGCCATTACATTGAGACAATACAATACAAAGGAAATACAATAGAAGACATAACACTCTTCTCACCATTCATATGTACATACTATTTTCTTTTGTCCAACTTCTCTCCATTGAAGCTATATCTTCATGCAACCTTTTTATTCTTTTTCTTATTCTTCATCTTCAACCAAGGAGAATTAACATTCTTCCTCTATCCTTATGTTTTAACCCTAGGTTTCTAGATTATATAAGCTTACAAAAACTTAGGGGAACCTTTGCATGCAATTACAACCTTTAGATCACCTTTATGATCAAGCATCAGATCAAGTCCCCCATCTAAAATAAAAAAACATAAATGAACAAGTGACTGGTTCCGATTACCCAACTGATAACCGGTTGCTGCTAGGTGACTGGTGATAGTTACTATTGAAACTAATAAACCCTTAAATGCATGCCTTTGTGAAGCGATTCAGCTCCACAACCTAACAATCTCCCAATTGGAGATAAATTTCTAAACCTGTACCTTGTACCTTGTACATCACTGTAATCTACATACTGTGAAGACCAACTATTCTTAACTTCAACAATTCTCTCAAATGAAATCAAGAAGATTAAACCATCTCTTAAAACCAAAAAGATAACAAACCCATGACTTACCATATACCTGCATGAAGCTACTACTGATCCATGATACATGAGCTATCCATTTATCAAGTTCCCACTGAATCATAACACCAAGTCTCTCATGTAACCAAGCCACCATGACTAACAAAGTTGTAAGAGATCCTACTCAAAATGAAGTACTGAGCTTCAAGCACAACCATAGCCATACCTATAAAACCAACCATCTTCTCCAAGCATCTATCCATGTCTTTATGCAACCACCAATGCAACTGACCAAATACAAGTCAAACTAGAATATGTGTAAGAAAAACAAGATCATGGGAAAAGACAACCCAAAAATGAGTTCTACATGCATCCAGTGGGTAATTACTCCACAACATCTACATAACTCAAAGAATTCAACACTTTATTATGAAAATATAACCCTGCATAAACAACTTACATGTCCAAGACAACCATCTTTAGAAAACATATCTATCATGGAGTAACATAGTAGCAAGAGGAAATTCAAACACCCCCATACTCATGCTCAAGGGCATATAAACCATGCTCATAGGCATCCATGTGCAAAAAAAAACATATGCATCATCATATACTCATAAAATAAAATCTATCCACATGTACAAAACTCACCATGTACATCCATCCATATCTCAAGGCTCTCTAGAAGCTCCGAGTCTGCCATTGACTAACTCCAAATCCACTCATGAATCATGTGCTAATCAATGTCAGCAACAACAACCCTGCTAACCATGATACTAATAATTAGTGTAAATACCATAAAAAAATTCATCAACCATACTACACAATTATCCAAGATGAAAGAAAACAAGGGCAACATCAATAAACTGTAAATACACACTACTGTCACACTTGTAACCGAACAAACCATGGCTGATCCTACCAATCACTTGTTAACTGTAAAAAAACATATTTTCCTTCTTCCACCCTTAAAAATATAAAATCTCTCTCTCTCTCTCTCTCTTAACCCAGCTGAACAACCATCAACTGCCATCCCATAAGGATATCCAAGCACCACAAAATAAAACTAGAAGTGACATCGACATGCACCAAACAAATACCTATAAAACCATGACTTTCCTCCAAAAAAAATTGCGCCTTATGTCACTCTTAATAGTAGTATCCTCCTCTCACTCTGCACATGCATATGTTTCCAACCTGCAATTCCAACAATCGTGGCTTGTTCCCACTCAAAGTGAGATCCCCTACACTGCCTCTAATGATCAATTTGAAAAGCTCCAATGTATATATATATATATATATATCAGTGAGAAATAAAACAAATGAAATAAAATATAAAACTGATTCCCTTATTATCAAATAACATTTATACATCACAGAAGTTTGGACTTCTTACGATGTAGGCTGAACCACCTTCTTTTCATCCATATGTGCTCAACATCTCTCATTACCTGCAACTGTGTCTAAACATGAATTTTCATTGAGGATCTCATCCTTTGACTAGATATCCTTGTCCTCAAGATTCCAACACATCTTGGAAATAAAATTAAAACACACCAAATATCCATGGTGCATATTTTACTTGTGCACACAATCCAAACATAATACTAGCTTCTTCAAATGAAAAAATAAAGCATGAACTGAATAGAGATATCTGAATCTGACCCAAGTCTCACTAGACTCCTAAGCCAACTTTTTCCTCTTTTTGATTCAAACATTGAAGTAAAATACTCCGTTTCTACCTGAACACTCTATGTAAGAAGCTTGATCCTCCAAACTAGACACTAAAACCATCCATGACGTCTTATGCCATCGTTATGTACTATTATATTTAACCTCTCTAGTGAATCTCGTGCATTTAACTACACCAAGGATGCATAAATGCTCCTCTATCTCATACTCATATCGGAAATCCCAAACCATGCACGTGTAACAAAAATATACAAGTACTGCAATACCAAGATTAAAAAAACCATACCTCTATACTTTGGATCTACAATCTAACCAACATACATGTGCCTCCTAGAACCAAGGACACCTCATCAAACAAGACACATTCACTGCATCTTCTCAATTTCTTCAGATTTGTGATTTTCTACTTAAATAGGTCACCATAGGTCAACAACACTAGTTTCTCACTAACCGACCATGGTCACTTTGCCGAAATCAATTAAGGAAGTTCCGACATCGGTATACCATACCGATGTCAATCACTTTCTTTTTCTAGCAATCTTATATTTCCATCTCCCACTTGATTTTAAATCTCTTTGTGTGATTTTCACATCAGGAAAAACAAACCCTTCTCTCATAAAAATTTCAATAAACCAATAAAAAAACCATGAAGCAAACCCTTTCTCTGAAAACTAAATCCATCACTATGACACCAACTGCTGGGAATTAGGACTACAGATTAGTGTTATGATTCAATAAAAAACCAAATCATGCAAATACGAATATATACAATTCCCCTAAAATCTACAATAGTGGAAGTATAATCTAGAAAATCCAAATGAAAACAAAGTACTCACACATAATACATCATGTACCGTGGTTCACCCAATGTGGGCTATGTCCACCAAAGATAGAGATCTCAGCATATAATAAACAAGAGTACAAACAAACTCTGCATATAAGATTATAATGCATCTCTCCAAGAGTATCTCCTCCTCTAGATCTCTAAACATATCTACATGAGTTCACTTGACTCCAAAACACCACCAGAGATATCACATAACTAGGAACTACTACATCTCCCACTGTATAACCAAGCTCTCATGTGAATATACAAACAAGACCTATCACATGGGTCTACCAATGTGCAACCATAACTCTGCACCAAGAAGTAAGTCTCTCCTCCATCTTTGCATTTTCCACTATGTAAACAATAAGACAACCTCCTCACAATATTTGGATACTATATGTACCCACAAGATCTCCAATGAGCTATAATACTAGATATCCTATGGACCAACAATACAAGATGATCTTATGGATCTACAATATAAGATGTCATAAAAACCCATGGATCTACAAGATGAAAGACTATGTGTTTTGCATACAATGCAAGCCATTGCATTGGGACAAGATAATACAAAGGAAATACAATAGAAGACATAACACTCTTCTCACCATTCACATGTACCTTTTATTTACTTCTATCCAACTTCTCTCCATTTAAGCTCTATCTTCATGCAACCTTTTTCTTCTTCTTCATCTTCAACCAAGGAGAATTAACATTCTTCCTCTATCTTTATGTTCTAACCTTAGTTTTCTAGCTTATATAAGCTTATACAAATTAGCACACCTTTGCATGCCATTACAAACTTTAGATCACCTTTACAATAAATTGTCAGATCAAATACCATGTCTAAAATAAAAACATAAACATACAAGTAACTGGTGCCGGTTGCTACCAGGTGATCGGTGTTAGTTACTGTCTAGCAAACCTCAAATGTATGCCTTTGTGAATCAATTCAGATCCACAATCTAACAGAGAGGTTAGAAATTATTTCAAATTTAAATTTCCCTCTTATCTAGTGTATGTTGTAGCATCAAATGGAACTTTTTCCAGGTTCCAAAGTAAAGAGATCTTAGCTGCATACCCTATCTATGAATACTACCCATAATTGGTATTATCTGAGTATTTCAAGAAATACGAGAAGGTGAATGAATTATTCTTTTATGAAATCATTTGCAAGATCAATACTAAGATGAAGGAAAAAATGGTGACCAATGCAGCATAGGACACAACTTCCCAGTATGGATGTATCTTTATTCAGTTTTCCAATTTCACATACCTCATGGTTTGTGGTTTCTAAGGCACACCTCTCAAGCTCCCAAGATACCCAAATGATAAATGGATATTGATGGAATTGTGTAGAAACTTGATTGAACTACATGACCTATAGTCAAGTATTCATAGATTAGTTTTTATCTTCCCAATCATCATTGGTAATTATCATTGTGCTAGCATTCATAAGACTAGGAATATTTCGAAAGAGATGTTCCATCATTATGAACAAGAGTAATATGAAGCCAAGATTTTTTTTGACTTTAGAAATATTGAAAAAAAGACCATTTCCTTAGACTATATGCATCTCCCATCACTAGAATATTTCTGGATAGATTGTAGGGACGTATTTGAATTTAAAAGAAAAGACTATGGTAGGATGATAGTCCAAAAAATTATTAGTTTTGGCCTAGCGAAAAATTCCTTAAAATATCCATGATGATGGGAATGTAATTTTTGATTCTTACAATCAAATGGGAGGAGATAATGCTCCACTCAAATCCATGAGAAAAAATGTTAAGATAGTTTAATAATGAACATCAAGGGTCCTATTCTACACTTCAAATTAGCTCCTTGAAAGAGGTTATTATTTAGAGGAATCTTTAACAAAACATACGAGTCAAGAGAGAACCAAAAGGAAGGAAATTCTAGGTGAGATTAGCAAATGAACAGAGAAGTCAAAAAACAAATAAGAATCCCATAACAATAAGGGATACTGAACGCCCATCATGCACACAAGAATCAATTCCTAAAGTCATTACTAATGTGAATCTATTCTTTCATCAACACAAACTGTTTATTCATCCTCTACTATGCAAGTTCCCACTACTAAGGTGGAAGTTATCTTACCACCACTAAATCTTGCTATATTCATTCTCCCACTAATAAGGGTGGACACTCCACCACCTCATCCCCCTCCTTTCTCTCCACTAAGAAATCCTCCTCCTCCACCATCAAATGATTAGTCTAACAATCAACATGAGGAGGGACACAATGATGCCTTGGATAACCATTCACCTCATGAAGTTTCAAAAACACAAGAGAAGGAAGAAGCTAAAGTAGTTGCTACAAAAATGGAGGGTATGGAAGAAGGGGAAATTGGAAAAGAACGGGAAGAACAAACTCATATGGAGGATGAACAAGAGTCTCAGGTACAATAAGAAGTAGAGGAGGGGAAAGAATCTAAAATTGATTTGAGCAGTAAGATGGTTGAGGAAAAAGGAAATTGAAAATCAATTGGTAAATCAGAAAATAGCTGAATTGGAGAACACATTGTTACAAGGTATTGCAGCTGAAACATAATAAGAAATAGTTGTACATTCTACTGCAGATGTGACCAGTAAGGAGATGATTGTTCATTCAAGTACTCTAGTTTCTTATGGATAGGATTTCTCATCATGGTTGGCATTACAGACACTTCCAAACACCAAAGAAATAATAAATCTGGAAGAAATGGATTTTTAATTACTTAGAAGTCTTGATAAAAGAGGGAATAAATCCAAATCTACTAAGGTAACATCTAAGCTAATAATTGAATCATAGGGATAGAAATTTTCAGTAGTATTCACTCCAACAGTAGGAAAATAGAAAGGAGAGTTAACTAAAGAATATATTACTATGAAAAGGGTGCCCTTGGGTGAGGTCACCACAAAAGGGATGAAACAATACACTAAAACCTTTATTGACACATTCTTTCTCAAATTGGACAAGAAGAAGTCCGAGAAGGACAAATTGAATGATCAAGTTTACAAATTTTGTGAAATTATTGCAAAAATTGCCAAGTCTTCTTCTTGACTATGATATCAGGAGAGCGGGTTAATCCTCAAATCATCACAAAAGTGGAAGAAATGGGAGATAAATCTAAAGTTGTGGATGAGTGTATTAAACTGATCAATGACAAGACAAAATAAAAATATTCAGAAGTGCTAGTTGGATTGAGGGATTGCCAAGGCATGTTTGATCAGTTGAAAATTTTAAAATCGGAAATAGATAATGAATGTGGGATTGTTGAACTGTAGTTAGAGAGTCTTGAGAAAATAAATTCATTTTTGGAGAAGATGTTGATTGAATAAAAAATGGTATCAAAAGGATCAATGAAAAAAGGTAATTAGGAAGAACCAAATCTTTCTTTTCGTATGAAGCTACGCATGGGAATGATGGAAGAAATGAAGGTGCTAGAAGAAGTAGAATAAATTCTAAATAATTTGGATGATTGTATCTGTTTTATCAAAAGATACACAATTGCTAAGCCACCAAGTACTATGGAATAATTTCTTCAGCTCCTCAAACAAGAAATGGATAAATCCACCAATCCTTTCACCTCTGATTCAATCAAGAGATTGACAAAGTTTCACCAAGATCTTAAGAATCTTGGGGCACACATAGTAAAATTAAGAGGATTTAGAAACATTTTGGAAAAGGAATTACTTAGATATGAAATAGAAATGCACACTATTACTAAAGTTGATGTAAAATAAATACAATATATCCTAGATCAACATGCTATTTATTGGGAGAAAAACAAGGAGGAGGCGGAGGAGAAAAGTAATGATGTTGCTAAGGAGAAAAGTGATGATGAGGTTGAAGAGACAAGAAAGAATGAGACTAAGGTTATTCAATTGGAATAACTTCTTCTTCTTCTTCTTCTTCTTATCATATAATATGTTGTAATTAAGTAATCAAGAAATATTGTAAGACTTAAGTAATTTGGTTAAAATCCATTACTTCAAGTAATTTTGAAAAATTCAACTTACTTAGAAATAACTGGCAAGGTAGTTGGTATTGTAGAACATTCGAATGTCATACGTGCCAAGCAAAGAGAAATTCAGGGAGAGAAATTATCAAATTCTTGTATTTTTGTACCTAGACACGTTTGAAAATTTAATTAATGTCTTTTTGTGCTTATTTCTGGACTCTGTAAATAGAGGGAGAGGCCTATGGGCTAATAGATCAGATTTTTTTTGGAAATCAATTGTTGTACTTTGTGCATTGAGATTTCAAAATTTACGTTGGAATGCATGCATGTTCAATTTGTAAACTGTTTAAACTTGAATAATATATTTCTTTGGAACTTTGTGTCTAACGAAGTCTTGCCACGTATACTAAGAAATTTTATGGTAAACTTTGTGCATCTTGAATCTTTATATATGTGCAGTTCTTTACATTTTCTGAAAATTGTAGAAATTATTAAGCCTTTATTTATTCTATATGACTACAATAAGCTCTGTGATCTACTTGTTTTGAAGTACATCTCTTTTCCGTAGATGTTGTTATTATCCTGCATTTTCTTTTTGCTTCTCTTCACCATAACTTTCCCAAAAACAATTGCTTACTTGCTACAAAATTACCAAGCTATGGTTCATGAGCTTTATAATTAAAGTAATACCCTTGGAAAGTAGTTAGAATAAATAAATTTTTTACATGGGAGCTACACCATTAAATGAAGGGGATTTATCCCATGACTACCTAGGTTTGTGTGTGTAGCCAAGCATAAAATCTAGCCAACATGGTTAGAAACTATGAGATCATGTTCCTTACAAAAAAATTCTTAAATAAGGCATGCAAACTCGTATAAATAGGTTGAAAATATCTACATAAGACATCATTCAATTATAATACTTATGATGCACTTAGATTTAAAGCCATCAACAAGTACCAAAATACAATCAATATGGTAGCACAACCAACAAATACGATTTTCCTTCCTTTTCGAGAACAAATAATATTCACACATTTATCCAAGATTCGTCACAATTTTTTTTTTAAAATCTTTAATAAAACATGACATATTTACCTTATTGGACTAAGATGGACTCGTATAAACCTCTACCTTATAACTACGTCAATAATTCATATTGTGATTGTCATCTTACTTAAGGATATTATACAAATAGATGCTTTGGATTAAGACAAAATATTTATTCAATTGGAAGGGAATTTTTTTATATTGAATGTATTTGTTACACAGCCTATCCAATAAGTGAAATTATATATGAATCCTCTTCCAAATGAAACTACACAAGAAAAACATGAAATAAAAATTCTACATGGCGTATCATAAACAAATTATACCTAAAGAGGTTCATGTGTTCCACCACCATCCAATTATCATGTATTAAATGGTATCATAGTCACAAATGCATGAAAAAAAAAAATTAATATTACATTATATGATCATGAGATACCAGAGGATAATTCTAACAAGGGACCACTATTGACACTTGTTTTTATAGATTCACATTTAACAAATAACAGCACGGTGGATATTGGTTCAAGTGTAAAGATTTTTATAATGGAATTATTTACTATCCATGAATACATTCATGAATATTTAATTGGAAAAGTAACTAATATTTCAATGTATAATTTTTTTAACTTGAGATCTCATCGTTAGTATTATACATGTATTAAACTACCCATTATGGTAGGACCTAAATTAGTACTCAATTGGTTTCTTTTATTACAATGCAATGGGACATATGACATGCTATTTGGATGCCTATGGCCAAATCAAATGAGAATTTTAAGTCTATTCTAAGTCAATATTTAAACTATGTGCATGCTAAATAAGTTCACCATGGTTCACCAATCTAGATTCAAAATGAGGTATTATCTAACATAGTGCTAAAAAACAAATCAAATAACCTCGAGTAAAAAAACCAAGATCAAGAAAAACACCTACTTATTCAAGACATAATTTGATATCACAAAAAACATCTTGCACGTGTTTAAGATAAAGAACTTAAAAGTATTTGTGTTATACAAGGAAAATACTATTTTTTAGTTACAAGATGTGAAAATTTCTACAAGACTACTTTTCATACACATGACTAAAATACTAGTTCTAAAACATCATGTTACCATACAGTTTGTGATCATTTTTTTGATACAATTAGTTACTCATGTATTACTTCAAAAATCCATAGTCCCAAATATTTTTAGCATTTAATTATTATTATACATGACCATTCTATAGATAGAGGGGGACACTAGTAATAATCACTAGCCTAACCCCTATGTGAGACAAAATATGTAGCTTATACTACCTAGTATAGTTTTGTATTTTAATCCATATGTAATATTTTCTACCATCCCTTATGTTGATTATTTAGGTAAGTGCAGCAAGTTGGGGGGCCAAAAAGGAGTCATAAGTGGACGACATATTGTAAAAACAATGAAATATCAACTTGTAGGGATTATTAGCAATTTGTGCACTCAAAATTAGAAAAAAAATTATATAAATATGAATCGTAGCATCAAGAATCTAGTTTCTAAACTACTATTTTTTCTTTAAAAAATGGACAAGTTTAGCTATATTAAACACTAAAAATTCAATAACTTGGTATTTTAAAAGAAAATCTTATAAGATTATAGTCCGTTTGCCCGCGATTTGGATGACTAAAACATGATTTTTTTTTTTTCCTTTAGTGAAAAGTTAGATGCCACTGTCTATCTTGAGATAGATTTTATTTCGTATTTTTTTGAGAAATATTTTTTTTTAATGTTTTTTTCCATGAAAGTGGTCTGAAAAAATTTAGGAAAATGGAGCACTTTCTATTTGAGCCCTCAATAAAAACATAAAAATATATCGAAACCCCAATACTTTTTTTCTTGAACGTATATAGAATTTCACCATGCTTGGGATGGTATATGTTTTATGAAATTATAGCAAGTGAAATAAAAGCTGCAGTATGAAACATACACATAAACATTCACAAGAAAAAGTGTCTTAAAGACCTACGGTAAGTAAAAAATTATAAAATGATATTTATCTTATTCTATTCACTTTAAAATCAATATTTATACGAAGCTAACAGTCTCCCCTACATGATGGTACCATTTTTGTGACATGTTTATTATTTTTTGGCATGGTTCACGTCCATGAATGAGAAAATTTAAACTTTTTGGCCTTTCACACACCTAAATGACCTCTCAAAGCTATGGTTTAGGAAAAACAAATATTTCCCGAGCCTTGAGGGTCGGATTTGATGATACAGAAAGAACTATGACTATGGTATAAATAAAACTACTACGATCACACTTTATAAACCACAATCATGGTTATTAAATCGTATTTACATAGATCCCAATGTTTGGTTTACCATCTTATTTTCACTGTCTGACCTTACTGTACAAATTAATGTGAAATCATGTCACTTTTTGCACATTTTTCTTATCATCGGAAGTAATCGATATCATGGGAGACAAGAAAAAAAGTCAAAAAAGGAAATCAATAACTAAAAAAACACTTGATGAATTAGACACACAAAGATTTCAAGATGTTGAGAGAATGCGGAAACTTCGTGAATCAAGAAGAGGTTCATTTTCAACCCCTACTATTATAAGCAATGATGAAATAGGTAATGTTTCTACTGTCAATGTTGAAGATGGATTAAATACTCGTGATGAAGATGTTTTTACTGTCAATGTTTAAGATGCATTAAATACTCATGATGTAGCTGATATTAAAATTGAAGGAGGCAATGAAAATGTGAATCAAGAAATTCAGGTTGAAACCATCGGCAAGACAAATTTGACAAAAACACCTTGTAGTATTTTATGTAAGAGACCTAATTATTTAATTAAAATTGATGAGAACATTTTGAAACCAATTTCTAACAAAATTTCTGAATGAAAAAGTAGAAGAAAAGCCACTAAAATTTAGGATAATTATATAAAAAATTTAAATGATTCCTAAAGATGCTAGTTTAGTTAGTTTGATGAAATTGAATAAAATGAGACCTACATTAAACACCTTAGGATTACAACATCTAATATATGTGGTCAAACATATACAATTGATGAAAAACTTCATGATGCATATCACACTATTGGTTTCAAATGATGCAGAAGGGATAGTAATGTTGTGCGTTGTGTACTTGCTACTAGTGTTGTAAGTGAATCAACAAAAAAAATGTTTGATTAGGAAAATAAGGTGAATATTGAAAGTTAATCGAAAAAATCCAATAAAAGCAATATAAGGCGTAATATCCTTCAACCACTTAATAACACTGATTTTTGGGAATTTTCTGCTAAAGCACCGCATAAAGACAAAGATATATCTAATGGTATAAGAGAATTTTCTATTCAATTTTGGCATGATAACACTAGAGTTTCACCTAATACAAGAGATGTTGTAAAACAAAGAGTTGGTTCTACTAATCATGAGCCACATCAAAAAAATTTATTAGATATGACCCAAAATCATTTCTTTGTAATTTTGAAGAGGAGCATCCAAAAATTAAAATTAGTCAACGCTTTTTTGAAATTTTGAAACCATTCTATATGAAAATCAACCATGTTTGTACCACTTGTTTTTGTAGGCAACATGTTGAATTTGTGATGCATTATGCTAAATTTTTACGTATTCGTTCTGATTTTCATTATAAAACTATGTTACTAGAATATGGTGTTCAAGCTCCACCAATATCTTCTAGGGATTTCATTCCTATCATATTTTGTGAAAGAGAATTTGGACAATTTTTTATAGTCAAGATTGTTTAGATGGATGTTGTGGTACGTGCGGCGGATTACCTAAATTAGAAAGTTGTATCCATGAGTAAATTAGAGATGTAATAGGACATAATTTAGTTAATTTTTATAAATATAAATTAGTACCTATAAATTAGTACCATACCAATTGAAAGACGGAAACGAGTCTGAACAGTGTGAGCTAGTTACAGAACATATCCCTATTTCTCAATTTATGAGAAAATTGAAGGATGATTTTTTTTATGAGTATGCTAGGCATACACACATAGCTTGATGGTTGGATGAACAGTTCAAGATATGGAAGGACACATTTCCTATTGTTACTATTGTTTCAATAGTTGATTTTGTAGAGAATTACACATTGTAACCACAAATGGATGTTCAATCGCAATATTACAAATCAGTGTAGGTTTCCCTTTTTTTACATATAGGATTTATACATTCTCTTAAAATTATAGAGAATGATTGAATTTTTTAAAGATATTACCACTTTTATATTAGTGATGATCGTAGTCATTCTCCTGAATTTTTGCAAGGGTGTTTCAAGTTCTTTTATGGAAACTTGTTTGATAGGGACATCTACTTCATTCAACATTATATATGGTCAGATAATTTTATTTCTTGGTTTAAGAATGAAAAAAGTTTTATTGGATGAGAATGATGCACGTCAAGATGGGTGTGCAACATATTTGGAGTTTCACTGAGGTTGGACATGGAAAAGGAGAGCATGATGGTTTAGTGGCATGTGTGAAAAGAGATATTGCAAGAGAAGAGTTGAAGTACAAAGATGGTGCTAGACTGAAAGATGCAAACAACATAGTGGAATGGTTTATTGACAACATGGCCCGAGGTTCTCTAGAAAATTCCACAGTTTGTAAATATTTTTGGTTGATATATGAACAAAAAATTGCTATGTGGATTATATGTCACTCACAGGGTCCAGTGATCTACACTCATTTTGTAGCTCAAACGCTACTTCATGGGCCACATGGAAAATAAATTTGGCATGTTTTTTGTGCATCTTGTATCGATTTTTTCAATGTTGAGTGTGATTCATAAGAATGGCTGGATGGATGGATTTGCAGGCATCTAACTCCACTTCTCAATTAACAACCTCCACAAGCATTATGTCTTGTTTCTCTAGATGAAGTTACAACATGCAAGGACTTTGACGACATTTAAATATTGGTACAACAAAGTAAATGGTTATTTACAATTTTTTTATTGAGTTATGTCTATTGAAATTAATATGTAATTAAAATTTGAGTTGAAACCTTTTTTTTTTGTAGGACATGTGTTTACATTTATTACAACAGAAGACAATGAAGAAGGAAAAAACTATTTCTTATGTCGTTGCATTAAGGAAAGAAATAATTTTAATTATCCTATTATAGATGGCAAAGATATTGAGTACCCTACAGGATCATTGGTAGTTACAGGAACTTGTCTTCGACTGTATCCATTAAAAAAATCCTCTAGGTATCTGATGACTTTGAGACACATAGGAAAATACTCTTATATTCACATCTAGTTCTAGCAAAAATATTCAGCTGTAAAGATATCAAAGAAGGCCTAATAAAAATATTCTTTGGAAGGTTCGAGAGTAAGATCATGAAACAATCCTATTCGTTATTCAGAGTAGATACGATCATGATGGCTCATTGAAATGAATTTACATGCTTGTTTGGTATATTTAATTTTTTTGAAGTGTTTAAATTTGTGAATAGATTAAGTTTCATATATTTTATTAAATTTGTGTATTTTGGTTATATCTAGTATGGCTATGATTCAAATTAAATTTATTTGACAAACACTTTTATGCAGGTTAGTGGTGCCAGAAAATCTTCCACCTTCATTTTCTAATGATTCATTGGAATGAATTTACATTCTTGTCTGGTATATATAATTTCTTTGAATTTTTTAAGTTTGTCAACTAGATCTTTCAAGTTCATATATTTTATTAAATTTGTGTATTTTGTATATATATAGTATCCTTTTTTATTCAACTTAAATTTCTTTGACTAACACTTTTATGCAGGTCAGTGGTGTCAGAAAAGCTTCCATTTTCACTCATGATTGTTCATTGGAATGAATTTCCATGATCATCTACTATATATAATTTCTTTGAATTGTTTAAAATTTTCAACTAGATTCAAGTTCATATATTTTATTAAAATTGTGTATTTTGTATATATCTAGTATGGTTTTGATTAACTTGAATTATTTGACTAACACTTTTATGCAAGTTAGTAGTGCTACAAAAGCTTCCAACTTCACATGGTTGGAAATTTTAGTAGATAATTTTAAATTATCGAAGCTAAGAGAAGAAAAATATAGAGTTTGACAACCTTACACTGACTCAAACTACACTATTTAGGGTATTATCAAAAAATAGGGCATCGAGAGGACCAATTAGAAATAGAAAAAACTGAGATAGTATATTATATAGGGTCCCTAAGCAAAGGTTTAGGATCTAACGAGACATCTCCATGTGCCATAGAGACCTAGTAATCACCCATCGAAGTTATACAATTTTTTGGTCTCAGGGCTCTTAAGGGACTACACTCGAACGAAGTAGCACAGAAGCAAAAAATTTGTCCCACACTGAAATGACACATCCTCTAGCATTTACATAAACACACAGACATGTTAGTGATTTCAGTTTGGTCCCACGATCTTCTGTTTCAAAATATAGCATTTGACAGCCTTACATTGACTCAAATTGCACTATTTAGCCTGTTTGCAAAAAATCAGGCAGCGAGAGCAACGATTGGAGATGGAAAAAATTGAGATAGAATATTGTATAAGTTCCCTACATGAAGGTGTAGGATCTAATGAGACATATATAGGTGCCACAGAGACCGAGTAATCACCCATAAAAGATCTATGATCTTCTGGTCTCAGGGATCTTAAGGGACTATGCCCAAACGAAGTAGCCCAGAAGCAACGACATTTCCCACACCTAAATGAAACTTTCCCTAGTGTTTACCTAGCCACCCAGATGTGTTGGTGTGGTCCATTTGGTTCCATGACCAAGAATTTTCAAAATATAGCGTTTGACAGCCTTACACTGGCTCAAACTACACTATTTGGTGTGTTTGCAAACAATAGGGCATCGAAAGCACTGATTAGATAAAGAAAAAAATTGTATAGGCTATCATATAGGATCCTTATGTGAAGGTTTAGGATCTAATGAGACATCTCTGGGTGCCACGGTGACCAAGTAATCACCTGTCAAAGTTATACTATTTTTTGGTCTTAGGGCTCTTAAGGGACTACGCCTGAACGAAGTAGCCTAGAAGCAACGACATTTTCCTGCACCTAAACCACACCTCCTCTATTATTTACCTAAACACTCAGACATGTTAGCACAGTATGTTGGATCCCACAAGCTTCTGTTTGCAAAATATACCATTTGACAACCTTATATTGACTAAAAACTTCACTATTTAGCGCATTTACAAGTAATAGGGCCATGAGAGCTCTAATTAGATACTAAAAAAAATATAGGATATTGTAGAGGGTCTCTATGTGGAGGTTTAGGATCTGAAGATATGTATATAGGTTTCGTGGAGACCGAGTAATCACCCGTTGAAATTCTATGGTTGTTTGGTCTCAGGGCTCTTAAGGGACTATGTTGAAACGAAGTATCCTGGAAGCCACGATATTGTACCACACAAAAAACATGCCCCCCCTTATGTTTACCTAGTCACTTGAATGTGTCGGTGTGGTCTGTTTGGTGCCATGACTCACCATTTTCAAATTATAGTGTTTGAAATCCTTACACTGTCTCAAACTACACTATTTGGCACATTCACAAACAATAGTGCAACGAGAGCACCGATTGGAGATGGAAAAAATTGAGATATGATATTGTAGAGGTTTTTTGTGCAGAGGTGTAGGATCTGATGAGAAATCTCTATGTACCATAGAGACCAAGTAATCACCCATTTAAGTTATATGATTGTTTGTTCTGAGGGCAAGGGACTATACTCGAACAAAGTAGCCCGGAAGAAATGAAATTTTCCCCCAATGAAAAAATTCATCCTATAGAATTTAATTACAAAAAAAAATGTGTTGGAGCAATCGGTTTGGTCACATGAGCTTCTGTTTACAAAATATAGCATTTTCCATCCTTACACTAACTCAAACTGCACTATTTAGCACGTTTACAAACAATAGGGCAACAAGAGAACCAATTGGAGATAGAAAAAACTAAGATAGCCTATTGTATAGGGTCCCCTACATGGAGGTGTTAGATCTGACGAGGCATCTCTAGGTTCCATGGAGACCGAGTAATCACCCATTGAAGTTCTATGATTTTTTTGGTCTCATCTATCTTAAGGGACTACACACGAATGAAGTAGCCTGGAAGCAACAACATTGTCCTAAAAAAAAACAATTCCTCCTCTAGCATTTACCTACACAACCTAATGTGTTGGTGTAGTCGGTTTGGCCACGAGCTTCCATTTACAAAATATAGCGTTTTTCATCCTTACACTGACTCAAACTGCACTATTTAGCATGTTTGCAAACAATAGGGTATTGAGAGCACTAATTGGAGATGAAAAAAACTGAGATACCGTATTGTATAGGGTCCCTATGTGGAGGTGTTAGATCTAATGAGATGTCTTTAGGTTCTATGGAAACAAAGTAATCACTCGTCGAATTTCTACAGTTGTTTGGTCATAGGTATTTTGAGGGCCTACACTAGAACGAAGTAGCCCAAAAGTAACGACATTATCCATTATCAAAATGAAACCTTCCCTAGTGTTTACCTAGCCATCTGGACATGTTGGCATTGTCCGCTCGGTGCCATGACCCACCGTTTTCAAAATATAGTGTTTGAAAATTTTTAAATAGATCAAACTACAATATTTAGCACATTTGTAAACAATAGGGTAGCGAGAGCACCAATTGGAAACACAAATAACTAAGAAAAGATATTGTATAGGGTCCCTACACTGAGGTATAGGATCTAATGAGAGATCTCTAGGTGTCACGGAGACAGAGTAATCACCCGTCCAAGTTATACGAATTTTTGGTCTTAGGGCTCGTAAGGGGACTATGCCCGAACGAATTAGCCCAGAAGCAATGAAATTGTCCCACAGTGAATCAAAATCTACTCTAGCATTTACCTAAACACCCATATGTGTTGAAGAATTCGGTTTGGTCCCACGAGCTTCTGTTTTCACAATATAGCATTTGACAACCTTACATTGACTCAAACAAATCTATTTAGTGAGTTTACAAATAATAAGGCAGCAAGAGAACCGATTAGATATGGGAAAAAGTGAGATATTCTATTTTACAGGATCCCTATGTAGAGATGTAAGATCTAACAAGACGTCTCTAGGTGCCACAAAGACTGAGTAATCACCCGTTGAAGTTCTACAGTTTTTTGGTCTCAGGGCTCTTAAGGGACTACACCCAAATGAAGTAGCCCAGAAGGAACAACATTGTCCCACACCAAAATGATAGCTACCCTAGTGTTTACCTATCCACTTGGATGTGTTGACATGGTCCGTTTGGTGCCATGATGCACCGTTTTCAAAATATAGCGTTTGACAATCGTACATTGGCTCACACTATACTATTTGGTGTGTTTGCAAGCAATAGGGTAGTGAGGGCACTGATTAGAGACAAAAAAAATTGAGACTTCCTATGGTAAAGGGTCCCTATGCCGAGGTGTTGGATCTAACAATATATCTATAGGTGCCACAGAGACTGAGGAATCACCCATCGAATTTATACAATTTTTTGTTCTCAGGGATCTTAAGGGATTATGCTCGAATGAAGTATCCTAGAAGCAATGACATTGTACAGCACCAAAATGATGCCTCTTCTAGTGTTTACCTAAACACCCAGTCATGTTGGCGTAGTTAGTTTAGCACCACAACCCACCGTTTCCAAAATATAGTGTTTGACAGCCTTACACTAACTCAAACTACACTATTTTCCATGTTTGCAAACAATAGGGCAAAAAGAGCACCGATTGGAGACGGAAAAACCAAGATAGGATATTGTAGAGGATCCCTACACTGAGATGTAATATCTAACAAGAAATCTCTAGGTGCCACAAAGACCGAGTCATCACCCGTCGAAGTTATACATTTTTTTGGTGTTATGGCTCTTAAGGGACTATGCCTGAACGAAGTAGCCCAGCATCAACAACATTTTCCTATACTAGAATGATGCCTCTTATGGTGTTTACCTAAGCACTTGAATGTGTTAGCATAGTCGATTCAGTTCCATGATCGGTCGTTTGTAAAATATAGCATTTGACAACCTTACACTGACTCAAACTACACTATTTGGTGTGTTTGTAAACAATAGGCCAGTGAGAGCACCGATTGAAAAAAAAATGGACATAGTCTATTGTAGAGGGTCCCTATACCAAGGTGTAGGATCTGATAAGATATCTCTAGGTGCCACATAGACCAAGTAATCACCCATTGAAGTTGTATGATTTTTTGGTCTCAAGGCTCTTAAGGGTCTACGCTCGAACGAAGTATCCCGGAAGTAAAAACATTTTCCTGCACCAAAATGATTCCTCCTTTATCATTTACCTTACCACCCAGATGTTTTAGTGGTAGAGAATCTATGCCACGACATCCTAAGGCATGACTTTTCACTGCTTGGCTCCATTTATTTCCTAGTACTGCCTAGAAAATACAGTTTGCAAACAATTATGCCAAGAAGGCTCAAAGAATGCCATGACCCTTAATTATTGGGTGTGATTAGAGGCCTCCTTAACTCAATTTTTTCCTCATATGGTTCTCAATTTGGATGATCAAGTGCCAAGTTGTCATCGTCATAATTTTCCACTGAAAATGTGAATTGGGATGAATAGGGAAGGGGTTCTTGGCTTCAGATTGGGTGGTTCGACTCCAAACTGGGCCTCCCTGGATCCCACTAAATAAATATAAGGAATATACCTCCCACCTGGACACATTAGCAGTGGTAATTTTCTCCCATGATATCTCGGGGTATGACTTCTCACTACTTGGGTCACATCAGTGAGATTGCAACAAGGTAAACACATTACCATGTAAATACTCTAATGATTATTTGATCTCTTTTTAAAGCATTTAAATACACAATAGGGTGTTAAGAATAATTTTTTCATATCTTGTGCCAACTAAACTACAATGTTTATCTATTTTTTTAAACAAGTGAATTCAAATTAAGATAGTATTGTAACACACATCAATAACACTTAATTTGGACTAATACTTAACAAATAAATTGTAAGTACACTAAAAACATATAAAATGACTTGTAATAAATCCCACAAAACCATTTTTAATTGTGTACATGTTATCTCTCAAAAGTGCACCCTAAAGAGAGATGATTATTGGTGTTCTAAGCTTGCTCTAGATCTCTCTCTTTTGTAGATACAATGGAAACACCTCATGTCTGTGGGTATACCTATTATTGAGGTGAGTCTTTGGTATCAAGGATGGTTCCTCTTTTGATGTATCCTAAACTAATTTTTTAGGGGGTTTGAGGGTAAAAGATGATTGTAACTGAATTGGAAAAAATGGGGTGATACACAAAACTTGTTGAGGGATTTGACTGAGTACATGTACAATCAATTTGAGAATGAATTTTTGGATGCACAAATCAATTGTTTTTTAGTAGAATATTAGGGAAAAACACTTGGTGTATTAAGGTAATAAATCACAACAATACAATAAGAAAACATGTACACTAATATTATGCAAAAATTACTAAATTTGCAGCAAGGTAAGATGATTAATCAGGGAATTCGACATTCAAAAGAATTAATGAGATATACACACCACTACAAATAATTGGAAAGGCAGAAATCAATTCTCATTCAAAGGGAAAAAATGGCAAAATCTACTTCAGCACTCCTACGTCTAAAAATTCCTCCTTGTGCCTTACAATTGCACACAATATATAACAAGTTTCCTCATCCTATCCACCCTAAAAATAAGCTAAGATCTCTACTCTCCCATGAATCTTATTTTTATTCTTTTATCATAAAAATAAAGAAATAAAAATAAGCATGCTAATTACAATGAGAAAATTAAAGCCTGAGTATGAAAATAATCCAGTCAAACTGTCAGTTGACTGATCAATTTTTAATAAAGTGGGATGAATAACTTGTCTAAAATAAAAATTTCTTGATGAATAAGTCTTCTTCAATGCATGTCAACTCTATCTTCAATTTCCTGATGTGACACTTACAATTTGATCCTTTTGCAATGATAATTTTAGCATTCTTTAATTTTTCCCCTTAGATTCACATGCAAAAATTTATCTCCCTATGTGAGCAAGATAATTTTTTTGTTTTAACACTTTACAAAATTCACCCAAAGTGTGGGGACCACTTACAGGGTCTGATGTTGACATTTACTTGTCTTCATATGCATGGTAAAATAGTTCTCCTTTTTCGCCTTTCTGTGGGGACCATCTTGATGTGACACTTTCCTGATATACATGTTTGTATTGGTTACCTTTTTTAAATTAAAAAAATCAATGCAACATGGGTACTGATCAGAAATTTTGGAATATTATGTTCTAAAATTTATAATTTAAGAGTTTAATAAAAAAAATGAAATTTTAATAATATGGGTTTGGCCCCTTGCCCATGGTGACTCACCCCTTTGTATGCTATGTTGGCACTTTGATTCAATAACCTTGGTCACTGTGAGCCAATGTTGACTGTTGATCTTGTATCCTCAATCCATCACCATTGATCCTTTGTGTGAGTCAATCTAGGTAGATGTGGTTGGTTGAAAGGTTTTAATTCCAAACTTATTTTGGCACATTTGATCTTTGTACGCTAATTATGTCAGAACTGTTGATCTTGTAAGGGATTAGGGTTGCATTGATTATGGTATTTTTGTGGCTCTGTGCTTGATCCCTGGCCATTCGATCTCTGTGTGACCTTATTCTCACTGTTGATCCTATGTTTGGTGGTTGGTTTATGACATAATTCTATGTTGTTGATCTTGCGTACCCTAATTTTATCATCCGTTTATCTCTTGATGTGGTTATTTTTGATCTTCGCGAACATATATTGGGTGTTGATCTTTTGATTTTTTTGATGTGAACCATTGATCTTCTAACTCTGGTTGAGTTAGAGATTAGAGTTTTTGGTTCTTGGGGTGGAAAAATGGAAATAGACCTAACTCATTCTTCATTTTGATTATTTGTTTCTATAGCGGATCGCTGGAATTTTTATTGTAGGCCGCCATTAACATGTCCCTTCGAGGTCAAAATATATCATTTTATCTTCCTCTGTAAACTCTATGATCAAGTGAATTTGCATGTTTTGGTTTTTATAAATGGATTTGTACGAGATCTTCTGGAGTTTTATCAACCATTTGATCTTTTCTGCAACCTATTCCTATACTCGGCCACCATGAATGAAGCATTAAATCTCTGTGCTTAGTTGTATTTGCATTTGTGTTGCATTCTAAATATTCTGTGTATTCCTCTTTGTTTGAGGAGTTCAGAAGGTTTCTTAGCTGATAATGTAAGCTCTTTCTTTGATTTATTTACTAGACATTATGATCTTTTATACTGGAGTTTTCTACATTCAAATGCAATGTGTGTTTTCTTTTGTTTGGCTTGACTTCGAGGTTTTAGAGACTGTCTTGGTAGATAATGAGAGTTCTAACTACAATTATTACCTGGCCATTTTAATGAGCATGAGCTCTATCTAGCATCATGGAAGTTGGTAGTCGTCCTCTTTTTCTTGTTCCAAACCTTATTGGAATCCTTCTGCAATCATTCTTCTGCTCATTAGATCTGTATATTTGATTTTCTGAACTCCATAACATGGAAAAAAGAAGGTAAGTTGTGTCACTATTTTTTCGAGTTGTTTTCATTTGATATTGGTCTCTTCTAGTTGCACTGATACGTTGTTTTCCTTCTTATTTCAAACCTTGTGCATGAGCTCTGTCTATGTAAGCTTGGGAATTGGTTCTGTACACACCTTCTATGGCAAACATTTCACTTTCTAGAATGACTTTTGTGACACAATTAAGTGTCATGAACATTTTTTCATTTTACGAATTTAATTTTTGTTTCTATTTGTAAATACTACATGAATTTCATACACTTGGGATCCATCTTCTAGCATAGCATATTTTTATTTTCCTGTTTTCGAATTCTGCAAATTGATGAGAATGTTTTTTGAAAAGAAAAGGGACACTGTGGTTTTCTTAGTGACATTATTTTGTTCATTGAAATGTGGATGATGTACCTTGAATTAGGTAATCATGGGATAACTTTTCTTGTACTTTAATTGTCATCATATTGTAATCTAGAAAAATATATTATGAAGTCAACTTGAACTTAACTCTCTCTAATTTATTTCAAGATGAGAATCCTATATGATCAAAATATTGAAACTTCATGTTTGGAGGCATCTATAGAAAGATAAATTTTACATAGGTGATGTAAATTTGATTACAAAGTTGTTGAAATCCTGAACATTTGTAAATCTGAATATTCTTCAAAATAATTCTTCCTTCCTCATTGATGATATTTCAAGTTGTCATTATTGTTTTCTGAAGTTGATCTACAACTGAAAATGCATTATGAGACCCTTCATGTGTTGCATATATTGAAAATTTACATTGAGATTTATACATGCCTTGTATTTCTTTCTAAACTCATAGGTTATGTTTATTGCACCTTTTCCAAACTCTGTAGATTAACTTACTTTGAGGTGTTTTTTCAAATTCGTCCCTCTCTTTAAATGCTTGTTGGTTAAATTATTTTGATATATATGCTGAAACCTAAAAAATTCTATTTCTACTTAATCCTTAGATAACTTAAGAATTATGTAGCTTTTGAAACATGTCCTTTCCTCTTTGGACAAATGTTTTCTTCATCTTTTAGATGATTGAAATATGAAATGGATTTTTCTTCTCATTTAGAAGTAATCATTACTGTGTTTCTAATTTATCCTATAACTCTTTCCTTTTTGGCTACAAATATTCCTACTTTGAGCTACATTCTTATTGCTTAAATAAATACAGCATATAAAAGCCTTATTGAAAACTAAAAATCTATCCTTCTTCTCTTAAATTCACACTTCCATTTCATTTGATATGCTTCCTTTTTATTTGAGTAACAAATATGAACACTTTGCACTTCTACATCTTAATGATCATGAAAGACATGAATGAAATCCTTTCCAGAACTTTGAAAACCTATTATGGTATTGTTCCTACACACTTAAATAGAGTAGTTCGGAAATAATAGGCCTCTTCACCTCTCTTATATTCCCATAATTTATCTTTCTCTCTTTTGTAATGATGCATTGTGGAAATCATATGTATTGTTGTAAAATGTTTCCTTATCAGTTTTTTATCTATATCTAATGTATCTTATGCTTATGATATTTATAAATTCATCTGCATGAATTTAGATAGTATAATAGTATAGATTAAAACCTGAGCTCTGGACTGCCAAAATGTCCTCATTTTTTTCTTTTTCAGGTATGTTAATGCTAATTAGGAGTTGGGATGGAAGTGGAGCTCTCTACTGAAGTCTTGAAGAACATAGAATAAGTCCCTAAAGGCAATTATGGGTTTCACTATACTCTTTTACTTTTAGATTCATGCATATGCATTTCCTCATTCAGTAGTAAATAAGTTACATCCCACAACCTGTGTGGGAAACATTATACTTCTCCACAAATAACAATCATTCGACTTTTGTACTTGAGTTGTACACTTCTTTCCAAATTTCATCTTTGTAATATGTATGGATTGTATAATGGTAAATGAACATATCAATTCCGTAGGTTAAATTAATTTTAAACACTAAGAAGAATAAAATATCAGTACATATAACTTAATCATGGATCCTCTGTATGAACACTGTAACTTTTTTTTTATTTAATAAAAAAAAATCTACATATAAACTATCAAATTCCCACCTTCATCAAGGTAATACATTAGCCCCCTTGGGATTTTTTGTTTCTTTGCTAAAGACAATCATGGAATAGCAAGTCTACCCATGAGGGGTTTCATTCTAAAAAAATACACGTAGCTGTAGATTGCATGTATTTAATCAACTAAATTCTAATTGAAAATATGTTAAAACTAAAAGAATCCCCTTTAGATAGATTTTCCATCATTTATTCCATCAAAAACAAACTTTTGAGTTGGCATTTTTGCACAAGTGCAAAAATTGTCCACATTACATTTTTTTCCCACTTTGGAGTGTGTTAACCACGTGCTTAAAGTAATACAATGGATATAACTCCACACTTGAATCTCTTGAACAAAAAATGATCTTGCACCCAATAACCTTCAAAACCATTATATAACATAACATCATATATCATATATCATAAGAATAACATAACATCATATATCATATATCATATATCATATGGATAATGGTCCGTAATTGAGGGAATCAAATCAAATCAAACATAGAAGTGATATGGTTATAAAAAACATAGAAGTATATATCATGTGCAATGAAATGAAATCAAACATAAAAGTAATATTGATATGAAAACCAACATTGATATAATGTATCAAACTAAGTGTGCCACGTGTCTTTAAAAATATAAGAATAATGTATAAAACTAAGTGTGCCATACATATAGGACCACATGCGGTTGTATAAGGATGTATACATCGACTATGAAGAATCATGAACTAGGACCAGATGGCATATATATCTATACATGGGTCCTATGGATATAATCATGAAACATCTTCCCTCCCTTCGCCCTACTAGTAGAAGCATGTCCACGGCCTATGGATGTAGTAGAGGGAGATGCCACTACGGATTTCATCTATGTGGTCCTAGGAGTTTCTAAGCTGGCTTTACAACCTAGCCTGCACATTCATAAACATCAAGTTTTTAACACCCAAATTTTTAAAATACATTCAAAATTTAGAAACTTAGAATTTTTAATGCATGTGAAATCTTACCGCAATCTCATGATTCCTATTAATTTGTCATCGATGCATTGTAGGGTCAATGGTAGACTCAGGAGGGGTAGGATACATATAAATAAATAGTTCAAATTAAATATCTCATGTATAATTTAATATTGTAGATAATTTGTAAGAAAACATTCATCTAAAATTTAACAAATTTGAAAAATTGTACCTGAGTTAGTGGATCACAGATGCTATGGCAACTATCTACACAGCCTCCATAGTCTGCATATAGGGAGGCTTCTATGTGGTAGTCATAAGTTGTACAAACAACATGTAGATCAAAATTAATTGAAAATTGTCCAGGAGAATGGTATTAGTATGAGAAGATAGTTTTTACCTAGAACACTTATAGTAGATTTCAAGGTAGTCTGAAGCAATGTGTAAACATATTGATCTTGAGTAGATTTATTAGATATGAATGCAAGATCCCACAACTTGGAATAGTCCATTGTTCAAATCTAATTTACTGTGAGCTCAAGAAAATATACTGTTTGAAAAATAGGTTATGTTTGTTAATGTCATAACAACTAGGTGCAATACTCCTTCCACGAAAGTGAAATTAGTTGTTTGTGCATAAGTAATCCCAATATTGTTGTACTAAGAGGTCAAGAAACGGGGCCATTTGAGAACTGTGTGCCCGCATCCATGTAGGGATGAAATTTTATCCTCCTCAGCAATTTGGATCTTGTTGAGCTCTCTAAGGAGCTATCCCATAAGGTTTATAGGAGAGGTCTAGTACGAAAAAGAGGGATCAAATTCAATCGATTTGATGATGATATATGGAGTATCAAGATGTTAATAGAGCCGTTTTGGCCAAAATTAATGAAACATGAAGACATGTGTCCATGTTGCAAAAATGTCAAAATTTCATGTGAATTTCCCAGTTTAAATTATTATTTTTGATATGGACTGTATGTACTGTTCCTCATGCTTAGGCTGAAAAAGATGGGATACATTTTTTATTAGCATGAGAAGATTTTCTAATTAGCAATAAGGCCTAAAACAGGAGTTTGCAAGCCATAAGGGTCATGGGACAAACCATCTGATTCTAAACACCTTATGATAACTAGTTGAAGCCAATTGTTTTAAGCATATTCAAGAATTAATTCATAGATATGTGGAATTCTATTTGGGATGTAGAACTTTTTTCTAGGCTTCACCATGGCTATATCCATTGTACATGAGAATGCAAATATAGAGAAACCTGATGACTAATAGATATACTATAAGATTGGGTGTATATAATTTATAGGGAGTATTGCCTGATAAATGATGAACCAAAGGACCCATGATATATTTATAAGTGTAGGTAACTTATCCCATATTGTCATCTCTTTTTTGTTTAGAGAGAAGAGGGTTAATAAATAATGCATAGAACTAACAATGTTGGCAAGGTCAGTTATGCATACATCCTAAGAAGCTAAAAGAGATCCTCAGAGGCAAGGGATGATGGAGAAAGCATTAGAGATGGAGTGCTCTAGAAACATGTATAGCATAGAGGTAAGTGTCCATGATCATGATAAAAGAAGAGTTTGTATATCTAGGAGAGTTGATTTACTTAACCCTTGCATCATAAGAGATTAATGTTATGATCAAATTGTACTGGCTAGAGTTATGGGATTGCAAACTACTAGATAATTCCACAATTATAAAATTCCAAAATTAGAAATGTGTAGAGAGAAACTAACCTGTGTAAAAGTCACGTGAGGTGTGTCAGTAGCCTTAGTTCCCAGAGCAGATGATGACCTGTTAGGCTCCTGCATATAAAAGATAAATCATATTAATATGTACATGTACACGTGAAACATTATACATGAACATTAAAAATGTGTATTTAATAATAAAAGTGCAATCAAATGAAATTTGAAATGTAAGTAACTTGAAACTTATGTCTGTAACATGCCCAGCTGCAGTAGCTAGCATGTCAACGCTGAATGTGTCCTTCACCAGCTCTTGTTGTTTAAAATCAAAAAAACATATTAGTTTTTACATGTATGTAAATGACGTAATCAAATACATATATATTAAAATATCAAATGAAATAAACTTTTATATATATATTATTTATTTGACATTTACCTATGAAAGACCAAGATCATTTGCACCAATTCTAAAAAACATCTGCCATCATCTCATCTAGAAAAAAGAGATCATGTGATCCAACAAATGATGTCTCTCACCCAAAGTGCATATGACACCACATGATCCACAGTGGTGTGGTGTGCTAGAACTGACACCTCCACCAACATCACCAGATGCAATCTAGCTACTATGTTGGGTCAGAGTGTCAGTGAGCTCCCTCAATGCATGTAGTGTTTCAATCTCCACAACCTCCTTCACTGTAGGAGGGATAACTGAAGGTAGTGGGGGTTTTGGGGCATGGGGGAATCCTAGGTTGACCAACACATGCACCTGGTCTACTTTGTGCAGAGCCACCTCCTCTCCCGTAAAACTTAGAAAAATCAAAATAATTTGGGACCTCATTAAGCATAAACTCACAATACAATTTCTTCAAAAAATAGAGAGGAACCTCATTGTTGTTGCATGGTGGATAAATAAAAAACCATCCACCATCGGTCCCAAAAATTGCTCTTGATTCGTTCATCATGGACACCAATGGATTGGGAAACATTTGCAAGTAGTTGAGGGGGGGAATTGAGTTCTCGGGTCAGTAAATAATGCTAAAAATGTGGTCTTTTGCAATTTTTTTGTCTTTTATGGCTACATGGGATAATTTATCTACATACCAATGCCTACAATTAGCTCTAAAGGTATTCCATCTATCTATTTGGTTGGTTACACAGTTGACTTCGCTAATCAATGTTTGTATTGTGTTGGCTAAAGTCATGCGGGATGGATTTGTGGCATGATTTTGTCTTATTACCTAAATAAGGTTCTTAATGAAAATTTTATTTTTTCATATTCTTCCAATGATATCACCTTGTGTTCCTGCTAGTTCCGTGGGGACATAAGGAACCATCGGAGGTAAATGAACGTTCAAAGGAGGGTTTTGAGGAATGTTTGGAGGGTTTTGAGGAATGTTTAAAGGTTTTTGAGGAATATTTGGATGGTTTGGAGGAATATTTGGAAATTTTGGAGGATTACCAACTTGCCGAGAAATTGAAAAAACAAAGAAATTGTATACATAAGAAAAAAAATTGAAAAACCCATGAAAATCACAAAAAACCTAAAATGTAAGAAATTTGATCAAAATTGAGGGCTTACCTCTTCGTCTTGGTGGCATCGTTGAAAATTTTATGATCCTGAATTATGAAGAGAAATTTTTAGGGGGTATTCAAATCGTGAGTGCCAACAGTGGGGGAGAAATCACGGTTTGCAGGGGAAAATGGAGGAAAATGGGCCAGTATGTTATTTTTGTCTAAGAGAACCGTGATTGCGGTTTATAGCCCGCGATCATGGTTTATAAACTGTAATTATGGTTTATAGTCCACGATTGTGGTACATGAATTTCATGTTTTCATGTTCAATTTTTGGTCCCCCTACTTGCTGCACTTACTCATTTCCTCTCTATTTTTTTTTTAAGTTACCTTCTTTTATCAACCATTCTTCTAGCACTTTGTTTTATATTTATTAAATTATTTATTTTACTATACCCCTTTGATTATTGATCTTGTTTTGAAATCTTACACAAATTTCTTGGTGATGATAGCACATATATTCATTAATATCTTCCATTTTAATGTAAATTTCATTCTAAGAGATCTTATAAGCTAGTAGAACCCTACTCCATGTCTTCTATTTCATTTCATTTCTCCTCTTGGATTCATTATTTTTGAAAATAATTTTATAAAACATATAAATCATGAACTATTTACTGTTGATACATAGTTGTTTGTATTATTTTTTAGGAACCCTACTCCATATATAAAATTAATTAATGTCAAGATAAATGCCAAATGCCATATTACCAAGTGCTCAGACCAAATTTTAAGTACTACAAAAACAAATGATATAATGGAATAATATTTATAATGATTGAAAACATATGGATATCCATAATAATTGAATAATTTCACACACACACACACACACACAAATATATATATATATATATATATATATATATATATATATATATGTATGTATGTATGTATGTATGTATGTATGTATGTGTGTGTGTGTGTATACATATACACACACACACACATAGATATATATATATATATGTATGTATGTATGTATGTATGTATGTATGTATGTATGTACACACACGCACGCACGCACACATGCACGCGCGCGCACACACACACACACACACACGCACGCACGCACGCACACGAAAATTCACAATGATTTCTATATGATAATAACTAAAATTTTACTACAGTTTTAGAAATATGACTCTAAAATGACACCTTAAGAAAATTCACATATACAATAACACTTTTGCATGAACCTTAAAATTTTAGATAATTTAATAATTTTTTTATTATCCTCCGGATATGAATCAAGCACATAAATACTATTGTGTTTCAAACCTATCACAATCAATACTAGAAACAATTTCATATATAACATACTATAAACAACATCTAACCCTAAGAAGGGTATAAGAGAACACTAGTTTACAAAAATGTAATAGATATAAATGGATAACAATTGAATTATAACAAAAATACCCATAACATTTAACTAAGCTAAACAAACAAGTGCAATGCAAAAATATAAGCTAATTAAATAGCTCCAAAACTAGAGAAAAAGGTGTCATGTAATGTTTAAAGGTATATCTTGAATATCAAAATATTTAGAAATATACATTAGGATATGATTGTGGAAATGCACATATCAAATATGACACCAATTTAACCCAAAAAAACTCCTTTCAAGCAAAGAACCTTATATGGAGTGTATGCACTCTCTTGATAGTATACAGAGTGTCGATACAATTTGGACTTGAGCAAAAAAATGACAAAAAGTTTTTATCATTGTGTTCACTTGATTTTGGTATTAAAAACTCTCACACAAATTCCTTTGAAATTGTTTTGATCACCTATAAAATCTAAATTCATATTTTCATAGTTGGGTGATAATAAGGAAAGAAAAAATGTTTGGGGGGTTATAATTTTGGAAGCACATCCAATGAGGGGGGGATGAATCAGTGGATGCTAAAACTTTTTTAATCACTTAAACAATTTACATCAATTAACCATTTAAACCATTAAACATGTATATATCAAGAACCATAACCAAACATGAGAAAATGAAAACACATCAACACATGAAAACCATATATAAGTGGGAAATACTAAGTGGGAAGAAAAACCAATGAAACAGAGATTTATTATAGCAATTAATTAAATTTAATTGAGCACTAACTCAACAAGGAGCACCAACCCCTAGTTTTAGTGAGGCACCAACCCCACAAGGAACACTAACCCATAGATTTAGTAGAGCACCAACACGAAAAGGAGGCACCAAAACCTGAGATGACTCAACACCAACTAAATCCACCTGATGTGTTTTCCACTTATGAAATGTTGCACCAACAACTGATAATGAAACTATGAAGCTTTGTTTCCTTCCTTCTTCTTCAAAATTTCTCTCTAGGTCGACTCACTCAAGATATTATTCAAAAAGTTGATTAGGAATAATGAAATATCTCTCCAATAACTTCAAACACTCTAGAAAATATCCACACACATTCTCTACCCAAAAATACCTCTTTCACCTTAGGAAACACCCCTCTAGCTTGCACTTTTCCTTACATTCTCAACTAGGTCAAATGAGCAATATAACTTGCTCTTATACATGAGTTATGATCATAACTCATCTAGCTAGGAAATCATAGGAGACATTAACTTAAAAAAACATAATAACATCCTATAAACATAAAAAAATGGACCATATATGTCAACAATACCATCTTCATACCCAAAACCTTCATTAGGACATAAGAAACCCTAAAACACTATATGAGACTACTCGTCATTTAACCAGATCACTTAGACTAATAATACCTTTAAAAAAATTCAATTACAACTTATAAATATTGTATAATCCTTCAAGAAAATTCCAACAAACTTCTACAACTCTGCACTATATTCTCACATCATGAAGCCAATTGAGAACAAGGATAACCAACATGCCCCAAAACTAGTCTTCAGAAATGAAGCTCAAACCCCCATCAAATCACCTCATCCATGAAATTTTGATATAAAATGGAAATATCATGACCTAATGGTCATCACCAAATTATAACCATGCCACAAATAATAATAAAACACCATGAAAATTCCTCTACAACTAGGTCACCTGAAATTGTCATTTTTTCCTGAAAAACCAGTCTTACAAAATGGACTTCAACAAACCTCCTAAGGGATCAAAATTGTTCTAAAACCTCTCAATATATGAATTATATCATCACCCTAACATTTCAACACCTTTGAAAGTCACTACAAGGCATCATACCTACTCAAGAACCCATGAAACAAAAATAAAACCAAACAACTTAACTTGACTAATCAAGACACTACCAATAAACCTTCACGTTTCATACCTCTTTTGACATCAATGAAAACACCTGAAACATAATTATTTTGACATCAATGAAAACACAATGCCAACATATAATAAACCAAATAATAACATAATTATTTTTGTAGTTTTTTCTAAATAGTAACAATATCTAAGACAACAAACCTTAAAGTTAGAGTGACTCCAATAACATGTAAACCAATGTAGTGTTGTGTGTCTAATTTTTTTCTTTTTTTCTATAACTGAAGGCTCTAATGATTTTTTTATTTTCTCTATACTACTTGAAAACACTCAATAATTTCTCTATAGGATGCCCAATGTGCCTATTATTGCTTCTTAATGAATGATTTAGAATGCATGTGCATTTATACATAAATTGAGGCATTTTATCAAAATATTTAAAGCCCACTCAAAAAATCCATTTTGTACATACAATGCAATCATAACATTTTATGATATTACATTTCTTTAATACATTTTATCAAAAATTTCATGTTTATTGACCAAACTATAAAAAGTAGCTTTTAATTATGTTTTTTAATGGATTTTCTTATGTTGTTCTAAACCTCCCATTTTGGCACAAAAGTGTTTTCTAACAATGTCATCAAAAGCCTTACCAATATTTTAAGAAAACTTTCACTCTAAAAAAATTCATCCTCATTCCTTTCTACATGTATATTTTTATTTAATGTTACCTTTGATGGTATGTACCTATAAACCAAAAAGGAAAAATCGAGTTCTTTCATCCATCTCGGGAGGAGAATATTTATTAAAAACATTAGATAAATTTATGTGGTGAGAGAGTAAATGAAAATAATTATAAGAGATATGTACACCATATTTATAACATTTATGCTCATGGTATGCATAAAAATTTCCAAAAAATTTGTGTCAAAATGTTTTGGCTCCAATTGATACCTTAAAAACATTTTTGTTCCACTGCAAAAAAATTAAACATCCCAATTAAAAAACCCACACTCCACCATCAAAACCTACATTATTTGTTTGAATGCAAAGGGGGGCATATAATTCTATGGGTTATTCAGAAAATGCAACAATGTCTTAGCATGTGTGCTTGTTTTAGATATCCACGATTGGATGAGGGCCCATATTGTTGATATGAGACAAGCCCAAAATACATTATCCTGAGGGACGTTGTAAATAATAACAGCGAAAGAAAATCATGAGATTATTAGAAGGATGCATATGTAAAATTTATGATTCAACAAAATCATATTGAATTACTTTATGTAAAAATAAAATAAGATTAGAATATAGTGAATAAAAATCAGCATACATATCCTAAATCGCATCTAGATAAAATACAATTGTAGTAGCATAGGTGAGCTAATTAAGGAAAGTACAAGTTAGGGTTAGAGAGTATTGCTCTAATTTTATACTAAGAGGGAGTGACACTAATTTAAAAATGTGTAGGAAGGATGTGCACAACATGACCAAGATATCCTAAAAATCTAAAAGTGTGAATCTAAGTGCAGGATGAATTTTCCTATTGTAGACAAAAGCACTTAGGTGACTTTATCCAAGATGGATGACTTTTTTCTATGTAAGGTTTGACTGGATCTTTCCTCTAGAATTTTATTTGTACATGTGTATTTAGCTTCTCCTTCTATAACTAAAATTATATAATAACATTTTTGCAACATATTAAGGATATTTATTCTTTTTTTTTTGGGACCTAAAAAAAGGTTAGTTTGTTGGGTTGAGTTTTCCCCACAATGTGTACATAACTATACTCTAATGTGGCATCAAACCCTCATAGTTATCCACTTGATATATGTGTGTACTATGTATATCACAATGTATTTTGGAAATTAACACCCCAAATGAGACCTTCGACACTTGGTAATGATATTTGGTGTGATGTGGATTTACAAAATGGGCCATGGACTAGGACATCTTTGTATGATGTGCCCATGCTTAGAGCCAATTTCTATACTTGAGAGAATAATTTAACAATTGGGTGTTTTTTTGTGATCTCTTAGGTATTCCCTAAAGTTGTGATATGGTATCCCCTTAAAATGGGTTATGTGAATGTGATTTTATATGTAATATTTGTGACAATATTTCCCACTCAATTAACACTAGGCCAACTAGGGTAGCTTGTAAATTTGAAAATGTGATAGTTAGATATTTTGGAGGAAAATTTCTATGGCTTGATAAAAATTCATTTAAACATGTTTTTTGTCAAGGATGAATTCATCCTAGTGAAGTGTAAAATGTAATATGTCATTTGGAAATAGTGGCTAGATGTTCATAGACATTTTCTATATATAGAAATTCATCTTTTGACTAGCCAGTGGTGGTTAACAAGTGTGACCTAGTGGTTGATAGTGCTAATTTAGCAAGGCATTTTTAGGAATCAGTAATTTAAGTACACAATGATTAATGGGTCCAAATAAATTATAAGAATTAAATTCCAAATGTCATAGGTCCATATTTAGGTGTCTACATTTACCCCCTTTCAAATATAGTAATTAAAAATTTCTTGATTAAAATAAAATGATGTGAAATGTAAACCTCCTATAAGGAAAAGGAATTTGTGTGTTCTCTTCTCCTTTATGTGGAGATTCGTATATGTGAACATATTTGTGACATACAAAATGTGTATTAAATTCCAATCAAGATGCTTACAAAAAATTAGTAAATAACATAAAATGAAAAGTAAAAATGTATTAAGCTTGTACACATGTTTCCCCCCAATTTTGTATGTGAGGAGAAGATTAATTTGAATGTAAATAGAACAGTATAAAATGATCCTACTATGTTAATCCATCTGTAGAAATTATTCCTCCTATGTGAATCATTTCTCTAGTAATTGAGCTTGCTAAGTGGATCTCTCTAGAAATTATTCATGTTAAGTGAAGTCATGATATAATATTTGTGTAAATTTCACAATGTAAAAGTCATGTAAATCCTAAGATATAATAACTATGTGAATGTATCATCATATGATGTCATCTAAAGCACTGTATCTTAAATCTACATAAATGCATTTTAAAAAGCCCTATAATATGCCCCCCTTTTGAGATAAGGGATATTGCAAAGGATACGTTAATTCAAAAGAGAAATTTTAGTCATGTAAAACTGGAGACACAACATCATCGTGATATTAAAAAAAAATTAGTGTATCAACTAACATGGTATAATGTGTATGTGTCGTAATATAGAATCATTTGTTATAACAAGTATGTTGTAGAATTTATAAGACAAAGTTGTATAATATCTAAAAATGTGTATAATAATAAGAGTACATAAGTCATGATAATTTTCATGATATATTTATCATTTAAGCACAAGAAATGTATAGAATTTGTAAGATAAAATTAATGTAATCTCAATAATGTGTATCCATTATAAAAATATTAAAACATTTCATAAAATTGGTCTAGAAATATTCAAAAAGATAACATATCAAAGATATATGTGATATCTAGCATGACTAAAAATACATGAATCAATTCCTAATGAATCCATGGTGACTTAATACATGATATGAAAAAAATTACCATAACATGCCCATCATAAAGATTCATGACTGATAAGATGTGACAAAGTTGACTAGTGTTATTTGTTAGTTTATGTGCGCAAGAAGAAACGTGCAATAAGAAATGATTAAAGCCAATGTGTCTAGTAAATAGTGATAGTCATTGTGTAGTAAGAAATAAAATAAGCAATAATGTATCAATAAATTTCATATTCATGAATATAAAAACAAATATGCATAGACAAATATGTAACAAGAAATGTCATAATTGTGAACTATAGTAATCAATATACACAAAGAAATGTGTAATATAAGTAATGCCATAGTTATGGAATATAGTAATCAATGTGATCATATAAAAGTGTAAAAAGAAATGATTTAAATCATAAGGTGTAACTATCCAAATAGATGGGATAAATGTGTAGTAAGATATGATATATCAATTAATATGTTAAACACTAATGTGTAAGAAGTGGTGTCAACAAGAAATAATAGTAACATAAATTGGTCGTAGGGCCTAGAGAAAAAAATGTAATCAAGTAGTGGATCTCAATCAAGTGTTTCCATAATCCATTTGTTTAATCAATGTGTACAATACATGGTATATCTCAAATAAATTATGTCATGAGTTAAATATGTTGCAATAATGTGTGACTAATAAAAATTACTCAAGAAAATAAATAATATGTCAAACGATGTTCAATCATGTCAAATATAAGTAAGTTACATTTCATATAATGTTCGTTCCATATAACAATATAACAAGTTATGTATTGAAGGAAGTAGGAAGGTTAGTATGCCCCAAATGTGAATAAGCATAAACAAAACAAGTGATAGAAATAACTCATATACATCCATATTATATAAGAAAAAAATCATAGAGCATACAAGTATACCAAGAAAATATAACATAGATTACATAGGTGTAAAAATATAACATAATATACATCATACAAGTAAGAAAGAACATAACAAATAACATAAAATTACAAAAGGAAACCATAGAAGAAAGTACTCTAAGTCAAACAAGTGTCTATAGAAATCAAAGCAGATAATATTGCATATTAATCACACAAATGCACGGAGAAATCAATGTAAATCATTTTCATACAACAATTAAGGAATATAAAATTAAATAGCACACGTTATATAGATAAAACAATTTCCTACAATAATCAAGGAATTCAATGCACAAGAGCATGGAGAAGTTAAATGTCATACAATAACCAAGGAATTCAACATGTAAGTGTATGAAGTAGTCAAGTCAAAAAATAAGTAAGGAATACAACATGAAAGTCCACAAAGTAGTAAAATTTATCAATGTCAAGAAGTAATAAATTATAAAATCAATAAATGTAGCATAAGAAATCTATGGGGTAAGAAAGCAATATAGTATGAGTAGTTAATGGTGTAAGCAAGTGATGTAGTGTGAGAAATCAATGGTGTAATAAATAAGCCTGGTGTTAAGGATTTTAGCAATCAACATGTAATGAACTAAATTGATAATGATAAAATAAATAGAGATCCCATTAAATAAAATATACATACAAAAGAGACACCATATTTATTCTAGGAAAAAAATTCAAGTAAAAAATCAACACAATAACCTTAATTTATTATATTAACTTAAACTAGCCTACAAACACAATAAACAATCTTCAAGGCATTGCAACATAATTACATAAAGTGATTACATGCACATGCAACAATATATTTAACATGCAACCTTTTAGCACTAACTTTCACTATGTTCTCCAACCAACTTTTTCCCATTAATATTATGCACTTATATATCTATGCACCACCTAAAAGTAGCATTTTCTTGGGAAACAAGGAAATCTAAAAATAAATCTAAAAAAAAGGTGTGCTTTCATAATGCCCTATAATCAATTTAAAGTAAAGGAACATGTTAACATAAATATAAGTCATTTTTTTTTCACAAAAATTATATTTAATCAACTAACAAGTGTCATTTCCATCGTCCATAGACCATGTCGACACATGGAAAGTATGATACATAATCTAACAATATCCCACTTGTTAAATAATTTCCATTAAGGATATCACACATCTATTCTTTAACAACTAAACGCTATCAAGCCCATTCATTTCTTGCACTGAGTAAATGTCTCATTGCACACTACCTCAGTCAATGAATTCCCTACATTATCATATATTTCTACATTCTCTTACAGTACCATATTTTCCTCCACCATTTGCCTTACATAATGATGTTGCACATCAATTTGCTTTTTCCAAGAGTGATATTTGTGGTTATTTACTAAAAAATTACACTCTAAGAGTCACAACCTATCCTTACATCCTTTTGAATGAACCTAACTAAGGAACATAACCTTTGAATCCATATTATCTCCTTGTATGTATGAGTAGTTGCCATATATTTAACCTCAATGGTGGAATATCAAAAAAAAAAATTACTCTTGATCATCAAACTTACCACTCCATAAATCAACTTGAAAAAGTACCCATTTATGGAAATTCAAAGATTAGGATCTCCACCTCATTTAGAATCCAAAAAACCATGTAACATCATATCCTTGCTTTCACCAAGATGTTACCGAGGAAAGGAATCACCTTGATGGTAAATATTATAGTATGAATTTTTGCGCATATATATGAAGACTCGCTTGAATATGGTCTAATGTTCCTTTCCCATATTGGATAGATATATGATAATAACTCCCACTGTATATGCAATGTTATGTCTTTTAAAAACAATTGCATATATCAAGATTCACAATACACTTATATATGGAACTTGAATCATTTCTTCTAACTTCTCTTGTTTCTCTGAACATAGCCAAGAGTTTATGGAAAAATTGGAAATATGTGCTCACCAAATTTTTTTCTTACATTAAAAAATATTTCCAAACATATCTTCACATACTTACTCAAATTCAACCAAATTTGTTTATCTGTGCAATCCCTTTTCATCACCATATCCAAAATTGTCTTTGCAACACTAATATCCATCATGTAAAATTCCATAGATAGTTATGCCTTAACCTTTTCAATCATTTATTTATTTTTTTCAATCAACAACATGTCATACACATAGAGAAATATGATGAAAAAATGATCACTTTCTTCCTTTAAGTAAAAACAAGGATCCACCTTACTTTTTTGAAGGTCAAGTTTGTGCATGTGTTCGTAAAAATTTTAATTCCACATCCTTGGTGATTGATTCAAGCCATATAAGAACTTCTTCAAGTTAAAAATAAATTCCTCATATCCCTTGACTCCAAAACTATCAAGTTGTGTCATGTATATTTCTTCTTCAATTTACCCTTACAAAAACACTATTTTAACATCAATTTCTCTACCTCCATATCAAATGAAATAATAATAGATAAAATAAATCTAATAGAAGTCAATTTTGCAACAAGATAAAAACATCACCAAATTCAATCCCCTCGACTTGACAGAATCTTTTTGCAACTAAATTAACCTTAAATTTACCCAATTTTCCTTACATGTTGCACTTATTCTTGAAAACCCACTTGCAACCCACCAATTTTATTTAAGGATGAAACTTTATCAAGTCCCATGTATCATTATTTTTTAAAGACTCCATTTCCTCCTACAAATATTTTTCCAATACTTGCATTCATAATTTGAACTGATAGATTCCTTTATTGCATTTGGATATTCACTATTAGTCACAAATAATATACATACTAATCAAGAATCAAAAGGGCTATACCTCTGAGTTTCTTTCCAAATACGTCCAAACCTTTTAGGACCATGAGTGTTCCTTTCCACTAAATCTATATATAAATATTTCTCTGATGAGATCTAAGGGTCTATGGCCTCTTTAAGATGTCACCTTGGTGAGATATCATGCATATCCTCGTCAACATATATCTTAGGTGACATATTATGCTATCCTACATCAACATCTTTCCTAAGAGAGACCTTATTCCCATCAATAGCATTAAAATGCCTCCTATGTGAAATCTCATTCACTTCTATGATCTAGATTCTTTGAGATCCCTCATGGGTGACACTTATTCATATTCTAAGCCGCAATTTTACCAAGATCCAGTTGAGATGAGAAATCATTTGATATTCTTTGGGTTGCTTTACCTCTTGAGTAGACTGATCGAGATCCTTCCAAGACGAGATCTTATTTTCTTTCTTCTCCTTGAAGATAACATTATGAGTATAAATAGTATTTTATTTTCATGGGTTCCATAGCTTATACCCTTTTATACCATTTCCATACCTAAGAAATATGTGCTTCTTATACCTATAGTTAAGTATAGCTCTTTTTTTCTTTAGGGAGTGCACGTATGCTTCAAAAATGAAGACTCTCAAGTGTCTTAGAGACAATTTCTTACTAGTCCAAACTTCTTGTGGAGTAGTATATACTAGCCATGATGTGGATGACATATTAACAAAGTGATATATGGTAGTAAGTACCTCCACCTAATATTTCTACTCAAAGATGACAACACTTAGCATACCTAGGACCTTATCCATTAGAATCATATTCATGTGCTTTGAAAATCCATTATATTGTAGAGCATAAGGAATTTTATTTTACCTTACAATTCTACAATTTTTATAGAATTCATAAAATTCCTTTAAACATTATTCACCTCCATTGTCTATGCACAAAACTTATATCCTTTTCTTAGTCAGATTCTCCACATGAGTCTTGAATGTTTTAAACGTTTTGAGTTTCTTAAACTTCTTCTTAAGAAAATATATTCAAGTCTTCTTGAAATATTCATCTATGAAAGACAAATAGAAAAGTGACTTACCAAGTGAGGGGACCTTTACCTATCAAAACACAATAATGTGTGTAACTTGTAAAATCCCATTTGCGTACGTGTAGAAAAAGTGGAAAAATTAAATCTAGTCTACTTTACATACATGTAATGCTCAAAAAAATTAGATTCTAAGGGAGAATCTAAAATATCTTACATCATACCTTTATACTCCATTGCATGCAACCCCTTATCACAAATATGCCCCATCCTTTTATGCCAAAAATTGGTTTCTCTTCTAGACTTGATTCTCTTTTATCATATTCAAACTTGGCCTCTAATATAATCAAACGGTTGCATGCACTAACCACCACACTTTCATAAATCCTAAACAAATTTCCTCTTCACACACTTATTTCCAAAACCATGGCTCCATATACAATCTTGCACCCATCCTCGCTAAATAGGACATCAAGACCAACATGATTAATCTTACTTACTAGATATATTACAAGGCTAGGAATGTGAAAAAACCTTGGAAGAGTTTTGATAATTCCATATTTTAAATTCACCTTCACTATGCTATTTCCCATGATCTTGTGGGTTGAGTTGTCTCCTAAAAATACATCACTTTTGTCATTAGTTTCATACTCACTGAATCACCCTCTATGAGGATTCATATGAAATGATGGTCTTAGATAAACCAAACATGTAATATTCCATTCATGAAAACAATTAGAGCTATAATATATGTATCTCATCCTTTATTAGTGCACACTCCTCCAGAACATGCATCTTCATGTGGCTTATTTTCCTTTACAATTTACAATCCTTCTAAAAGTATGATCTTTGTGTAGGATGAATTTTTATGTTGTGGATAAATTTTCCTAGGTGAATTTGTCCAAGATGGAGAATTATTTTCTCTGTAGGGTTTGAATAGGTCTCATTTCTGGCACTATGTTCCTTTGTATTTATATTCAACTTTTATGACTAAAATTTCACAACCATAGTGCTGTAATAGATTATGGTTATTTCTTCTTCTTATTCTTGTCTTGGGGACCTAAAAATGGGTTAGTTTGATTGATTTGAGTTTTCCCTGCAATGAGTGTTTCTAAATAATCTAAACAGACATCAAAATCTTATAGTTCCCTACCTAATGTATGTATGAAAGATGTATATCACAATGTGTTTTGGAAATAAATAACCCAATAGGACCTCTAACACCTGCTATTGATTTTTGGAGCATTATGGCTTTGCAAAATGGCCAAGGAAGTTGTGTAGGATGCATCAAAACTTAGAGTTGGATGATTTACTTGAGATATTGATTTAAAAATCAGGTGCTTTGTTGTAATTTCCTATGTAGTCCCCAAAGATGTGAGGCCCTTAAAATGATTTGTGTGAATGTGATTTTATAGGTGACTATTGCAATATTAATTCTCACTCAATTGGCATTGAGACAACTTGGGAGACTTGTAAATTTGAAAATGTGACTATTAGAGCTTTGGAGAATTCATTTGCTTAAGATAAAGTCGCCCAAATGACTTTGTTTTTCATGTCTAACTTCATACTAGTGAAGTGCAGAATGAAATTTGTTAATTGGAGAAGGTAGCTAAATGTTTAAAGATGTATTCTATATTATGAAATTACATTTTTAACTGGTCAATGATTGTTAACAAGTTTCACCTAGTAGTAGATAATGTTGATTGAGTAAGGCACATGAATGAATTAGTCAATATTTAAGTGCATAATGATAAATGAATTGAGATAAATGTCAATGATTAATTACAAAATTTCATATGTCTAAATTTAGGTATCTATAAGATGTCATACCTTCATTCACATGTAGATACCCATAATTGGTGAAGAAGCAACATTTCATTAAATTTGTACATATGTCCAAAAATCTAGACTTATAGTATCACCATTTCTTATATTATAATTGTTGAAATCAGATTCCTAAATTGTTATTATTATTTTTAACTAGTGTGATATTGAAATCCAATATTTTTATTATTGGTTTTTAAGTAGTGTGATTTTGGAGTCCAATTTTGTTATTTTTTGATTCCAACTTGTGTAAAATCATAAATTAGACTTGATCACATAATGCCCCATAGTTATCTTAGAAATATGTAATATTTTTCCAAATCATACCTCATTTAAAATAATTACATCATGCATAAATGTTAGAGTGAAAAATATTAGATCACCAATGTATAATAACATATTTACGCTATGTAAAAGTATTGGAAAACACTTTTTATCAGAAAAAAATGTCCTATTGTACCCTTGTGAAACCAAAATAGCTGCCACATATAATTTTATAAACTTTAAAGGTTTGTACTTAATAAAGGTATTAGAACAATAAAAAATAGGCTAATTTAGAATGGGAATTTGCCCATTCTAAAAAATTAACTTAGAAATATTTTTAATAGAAGGATTGAGATGGAAGGGAGCATGCACATTATTCATATTAGGTATAAGGTTAAATCCACTAGTAATACATAAATGGTAAGAGCATGGTTGGTATTTTTAAACTTATAAGTTTTGTGGCTTCATTTATTAAGGTTTATTAGTGTCTAGACTTAATTAATGGGTTATGCATATAACTTATGTAGTTCTTAACTTAAGAATTAGGGGAAGAGCATATAATTTAGTGGTTGTAATGAAATCATAAATCATAACCAATTCCTTGTAAAACCAAAGTGGTTGCCACATACAAGTATCTATACTTGAAAGGTTTGCACTTTCTAAAGGTATTAAAATAATTAAAAATAAGCTAATTTAGAATGGGAATTTTCCCATTCTAAACAAGTAACTTATAAATATTTTTAATAGAAAACTTGAGATGGAAGGGAGCATGTACATTATGCATACTATGGTTAAGGTTCAATTCACTAATAATACATCATGATAATAACATGGTTGGCATTTTTAAAATCATAAGTTTTGTGGATTCATTTATAAATGTTTGTTAGTGCCAAAACTTAATTATTATGTTATGCACATAAGTTATGTGGTTCTTAATTTAATAGTTCAGGGAAGAAAATTTAATTTTGTGGTCGTAATAATATCATAAATCTTAACCAATTCCCTAAAAGACCAGAACATGGAATATTGAAAACAATTCCTTGTAAATCATACCCAATTCCTTATAAAACATAACTAATTCCCTGTAAACTTAGCCTAGTAAAGGAATTATTATGTATTTTTAAGAAATAAATTAATTGAATGGTGGAAATTAAATTAATATTTATTTTTATAGCATGACTGGATTAGTCAACTTATTTTTCATCAAGTGGCCACTGATTCAAGATAATGTTTTACACCCAAAACATCATAAGCATTATAATAAACATAAACATAGTCCATCCAAGAAAAGTAAAAGTTGAATACATGTGGCCACCACCACTTATTATAATAATAAATGCATAATAAATGAGTTTGGGTTCAGGATGTGACATTAATAAGATTCATTGTCTATAAAAAAATGATGTTTTCTAGAATATGGAAAAAACACCCTTACTTTACACTCAATATTTCATTTAAATATGAAATAATAGTACAACTATAAAGTATTATTGGAGCATGCTTTGGAATAAAGTTTCAAAAAACCCACATCCTAGGCCAAGATGATGTCACATATATATTTATGATCTTCAATAGTTTCACCAAGTTAACATTCATTACTCTATTCAATAGTTCAAGGTGTGATTTAATGGCCTCATGTCCTTTATTGGGTATCTTAATGAAGCCACTTTGCCAATTTTTGTTTGGTATCCATTCCTAGATGATGTTATCCATGTCAATACCTTCTTTACTTTTGTTTGAGATGGTCCATGTTTTATCTGTCCTTAAACAATCATGATACAATGTTACACCTTCTCCTCTCTCTATAGATTTCCAATATTGAACCCTCACCTTTGTATTTACATTTTTACCTTCCCGTTTAAGGTAAGCATTCCCATCTACTCTTCCCATCCATATATTTTCATTATTGATTGTTGGTTGAATATGAATAATTTTTCCCTTAAATGGATTGAATTCTTGTTTAAAGATCTAACATAAATAGGTCCAATATAAATATCATTATTACTTGGGATATGTTAACTAATGTAGTCTTCTTTGTGAAAATGTGTGGCTCCCATTATTTGGTCATATATGTATTTTTCATGTACTATTTGTGGAAAAAAACAAGCATCTGATATCTTGATATAATTTACAAATGGTCTGTCTAAAGCACACAAAATATTTTCCCAATACATTATCTTTGGAATTCAATATTCACCACCTTCACCTACTGCACTTTCCCCCAATGTTCAATATATGATTTTATTCCCTTTTCAAATCTTCCATTTCTTTGATATCTTTGAAAGGCATCAAAGGAGGTTTACCTTCTGAAAAATTTACTTCAATATTATCCTTTGTATGCCATATTTGGATTGAATGAGACCATTTCATATCCTTTATTATTTCTTTATACTCCATCATTGGTATGCCATCCACAACTTAGAACCTGAACATCTTAGGTTTGTTGATACCCACTATCTTATGGTTTCCATCCAATAAGAAAAACTCCACAAAGTTCTTTAAGTTTTAAAATTCCTCAATAAGGTAAGGAGTGAATGTACTTGACCCTTCTTGGCATGCTCTGTAGGAGTCCATGATATGTGGCAAATAAAATGTGTTTACTTTATGTGATGACGTTGCTAATCTTCTAAATGTTGGCATGTTGAGTTCTAGGAGTTGTGATTGATGTAAAATCTCATTAAATGACAAAGAGGTTGATGGAGTAGAGTTAGAGTATTCTCAGTATGATGTTGACATGGATATTCAGATGGTTTCATGATGACATAAGGTGATTCAGTGAGAGTGGATTTGTCTAGCAAGCCTAGTTAGGTGACCTAGTTAGCCTAGGTGATGGAGAATGAAGGTTTGAGTTTCTTGGTGCCTTGAGGAGAATGGTACTATCATGGAGAGCATGTTTTTGTAGTGTTTAGGCACTCACATGAGTTTTAAGATGCAGGTATAGGTTGAAGACCCAGTTTCAGGTGTTCATCTAGACCTATCTTAGGTGCTTGGAGGAATGAGGATGAGGTGATGAGCCATGAGATATTATGAAGGCATGTAAGGATGTCATACATATTGTTCTAGGTATGTTAGGTCCTTTTTTATAGGTTTCATGAAAAGTTATAGCATTGGTTCTGTTGACCCCAACCTAAAACCATGCAAAACCCCAAGGGCTAGTCATGCAAATGAGATGGGTTGAGAATATGGAGACCTATTTTATCCATGATGATAATTTGAGATGATGTACAGGGGTATTCTATAGGTGTGAGAAAAAATTGGAGTCATTATGAAGAATATGTTTCAAGTTATGGTGTTTTGGCGAAACAAGGTAAAAAATAGAGTGTTTTCTAGCTCGAATCACACCTTCTAATGCTCACCCTGAATTGTGTGTGTTGGTGCCCATTTTGATCCCCTAAATTGAGTTGGTATTTTTCATAGAATTTCATTTAAATATAATTTTTCTATATCCTCTAATTTTCTCCCCATGTTTCAAAGTTTAGTCTAAATAAAAGAGAACTTTCAAGTTGTGAGAAATCTTGTGCCTTGTTGCAATAAATGAAAGGATTTAGTATAAATGTTGGGGGAATAGTTTAATGATATAGTTGATTAAAGAAAAATATTCAGACAGATGGGTGATTGGGACTATGTCTACATATTTCATGAGGAACTTGCAAATCAACAACTAAAATGATCCAAACTACTCCAAACCTGAAGCTATAAAGGCCCTAAAGCATGCAAATCGACCACAAAGGATAAAACTGCAAGAGAATGGTTAAATTATTTAGTAAAAATGGACCTATCCATTTTTAGTAGGTTCGGGATGTTTAAACGGCCATCAAATTCTACCTTTGAAAAGCATTGACCATTGGCATTTGAAGGTCCACATGAGACTAAGTATAAAAGCTTCAAACTTAATGTTTTGTGGGTTATTGTATAGAAAAAAAGGCTGTGCAACACACTAATTTAGTGTTTCATATGTTTTATAAAAAGGATAACATTACACAGAATCCCAAAAATCCACGGGACACTTAGAAATACACCAAAATCCATGGAACACTAAAATGGACTTAGCCCTTTAAAAAGGCCGACACATGTTTATTTGGAAGTCAATGTTATATACTAAATAACACTTTAAAAAATCATGAAGGAAACATGGAAGCATTATAGGGATTTCCATAGTCAAATCATTTTGTGGACCTCAATTACATATAATATAGTGAGTTTTATAAAATATTCGGGTCCAGGAAAGGTTGAAAAATAAAATGGTATACGTGGTAGAAGGTTGGTTCAGAAAAGTGACACAGATATTGGGTATCAAATGTACACGTGTCGGAATTCTGGAATTATTCGAATAGATAGACTCTGGAAGACTTCAAGTATGTAAAATCAACTAGATTTCAAAAGGTTTTAGGTCAGGATAGTTTGAAAATTCAAAACAAATGTGTGGAAATATTTTTATAAAGCCAAAAAAAATTCTAAGTCCGCTCAAGTTTAAAGTTGTGATATGAAGGCACAACCAATAAAAGGTGAACGTGTGCCATACATGGAGCTTTTCTATTGGTTTGCATTTCTTGTTTTTCAGTTGAGTTTATCAAGAAGTATGATACAATGCAGGGGCATGGACTGGTCTTATTGGCTAGATATTCGTATTTTGTCAAAAAGGCTGAATTACGAAGTATCGTGGAAATTTTTTATTGGTTTTTGCTTCAAATTCTAACAAGTATGATAACTCAAAGGTGTATGGAGCCATTTCATTGGTTTATGCTTTGCATCCTGATAGATTCTTTCTAAAATGATAAAAGTGTGGAGGTTTTTCATTGGCTTGTGTTTCCTTGGTTTCATTTAAGTAAAATAATAGTCTGAATTGTGAAGAAAATGTGGAGATTTTTCTTTGCGCACATTTTATGAGAAGAAATCAAGTAAAAGAATAGTTTAAGGAAAGGAAATGCACACATGGACAAAAGCTTGAGCCAATCAAAAGTTGCGACATGTCACTCTCATGTGCATCCTGACACCCAAAACTTTAAATGGCCATAACTTTTGATCCAAAGCTCTAAATCAAGAAAATTTGGTCTCGTTGGAAAGGTCTCCTTGAGATATTAAAGTTAGAATCATCTAATTCAAATATTGATGGCATATTGAAGGAGAAAAGGAGAAAAATAGTTTTGGTTTCTGTCTGAGTTTGTAAATAAAGTAAGAAGAGCATAAACACACCTAACAGTATTAAATAATTATTTTACACATGGAAGTATCTCGACCCAACAACCAATTAAAATTTAGCATATGGAAGATACTGAAATACAAATACAAAATCAGATATTTACAGTTAGAACATTCCCGCTTTGATCAAAATATTTTCTTTACAAACAAGGGGGAAATTATGTTACTGTTTTGGGGGGAAATCAAATTATAATAACACACCAAGATTGTATAAATATGAGGAATTGTCTTCGTATTCAAAGGGGGATTTGTTTGTTTTATTTCTAAAGAAACGTAGAGAGATTCAATTGTAGATATTGCATGTTTCCTTTGTGAATTGCATACGGATCTCAATTTCCTTAGCTTATGTGTCAAGGTGGTTACAATGTACAACCATTGACAAGATTTGATAAAATTCAACTGATGTTCCCTTGCTTAAAAAATTTAAAGAGCTGAATGAAATATGACCATTGTTAATTTTAAATTTTTTCTTCTAGGTTCTATTCTTTAAATTATCCATTAATGAGTTGTATTTTATTCTACAATATTTTTTTTATTTCTTATATTTGTCGTACACTAGATTTCTCCTTGATGTTTATGCTTTGGTCATTAAGTTTGATATTGTGTTGTGATATTTCCATCTACAATATTGAACTGGATTATAAAATCCTTGCCATAAACACTTTGTACAGATAGGTTTTTGTTAGCCTTTAAGTGTATCTTGGGCGTATGAAATTATGAACAAAAAATACTTTGTTAGAATGCTTGCACAAGGCTTGTATCAAGTATTTTAGAGATTATGTTTGGAATTTTCATCTATTGGGTGTCAATATTCCTTTGTAGACTCGTTAATTCAATTCTCTGTGATTTTCCTAAATTACAAGTTTTTCTAAGTGTTAAATGATTGACCACAAAGGATCTATCTACCTATAATCCCCGATTCAAAAAATTACACAATTAATCCTACCCCATTTTAATACCATTCATTTCTTTTACTAATTTTTCTTTAAATATCACTGAGACTTCCCCTTAGCTACAAAATTCTACTGTCTAGAGAATGTAAAGGAAATCAAATCTCACTATCTTTAATAACATGTGTCTAAAAAAGTAAACATACACAACATTCTTTTGTGACAACTTGTGAGATTGAGTGGTGTGTTCATTGGCCATGTTTATCCCAGATTGACCCACCCTTTTTAGAAATAAATTAAGGGAACAAAGATCCCACCCTCCCTCTCCCATTTAGGTTGCACCTCAGGTCCTCTCACCATGGTTCAACACAGGACCAAAAGTAGCAAGAAAAGGCCATATGCTTTGTACGTACCCCTCAATCATCCCAAGGTCTGATCCTAAGGAATGTTTTATACCATTCCCCAGCTACAAAACGACATACCACCTGGTCTACCACCATTTCCAAGCCATTTCCCTTCTTCCTTAGAGAGAACCATTGTCAATCCAAACCGGGGGTGCAGATTTGAGGACCAACAATGTACTTTTCATGGGACCTTGTAGATTTCAGGGATTATTTCCCATTAAACTAATCATTTTTTTACAACAATAATGGGGTTATTTAATCATCATGTTTTTATGAACGAATGTTAAGAAGGCAAACAAATTTGTGTGTGCTTGAAACCCTTTCTCAAATGAGGTAGGAGAGATATTGATCAAAAGTGCCCATAATTTATTTATTGTGCTAGTATGATGATTTCATGTTGTAGACTCCTTCAGCTTTCCATAAAGGTATGGTATAGTATGTGGAAATGAGTGGAACCCACCTGAAAATACAAGTTTATGAAGAAGTCCAGTTTGGGACAAGGTTTTCTAAAGGAATTATAAAATAATTTTATTTTTTTAATATGCAAGTTTTAATTTATGTCCATTATGGTTTTAGATCATGGTTGTGCTTCTAAATTGAAAAGTGTGCCCTATTTATGAAGACTGGTCATAAGGTAGTTTTGGGGCAGTTTCAAACAATTTTCAGAGATGGACTTGGTTAAAGGCCTTACACTTGGAGTTGGAAGGAAATGTAAGATGTTACGGAAATTAAATTTAGAGATATTTCCAATGGTATATGTTTGTCTCCTGATGATGATATTTGATGGGTCATCCAGCTTGGTTTGTAGAGAAGGAGGTTGTTGGTTTCTCGGGATAGAATTTCTTTTGATGAAAGAATGAGTTAGAATTGGCACAAAATGGATGCGTTGATGATTGTTATCAATTGGAGAGTGAAGAGGGATGATTTTTTTCCAATTTAAGGCATTTTTAGGTCTTGTAAGTTGCATAAAAGGTGTAAACTAGTTGAATTTGTAAAAATGATTTTTGGGAAGATCAATTTAGTGAAGAGGAAATTTGGTGCATTTTGGACATATGGATGTTTTGTGGGCTCCAATATTTAGGGATTTGGTATTAATGTCAAGGTGATTCCAATGAAGGGTTACATTCTATATTTGAGTTGTTCTTGGGTGGTCTTGAGGCCCAAAGGTGAAGACAAGGTCCTGGAAACAAGTGTTTTGTGAAGGATATGAGCCTTCTTGAGTTAGTTATGATAAATTTGATTGGGCCAAGCTAATTCACAAACATGGAGGATTTTTTAATGTCATATTTGACATTTTTGGTGATTTAGGTATCTTTAATAATCATGGTTATGGTGTTTTTGGTTTGGTGCATTTGGGCATGGTCGAGCTACATGGGTCCAATATGAATGTTGTTATGAATGTTTTGGGATTTTTTAAAAGTTTTTTGGTTGAATTTATGATGTATGACCGACATAATTTATGTTTATGAGTTGGAGTACATACAAATGTGAAGTTTGAATTCAAATTTTCACTAGTTAAGTGAGATGGAAAAAGTGTGACCCAAGAGAGTGAGTGTAACATATATGAAGGCATGATTTGAGATCTGAGAGAGTGTGTGACAGGTTGAGGAGTGATAGAGAGCATGTGTGCAAGGTTTTTAAATCAAGACAAGTAAAGAAATAAGGATAAATATTGAGCTAGGTGGATGAGGTTTGGAGGTTGTGAGATAATTTTTTTTATCTCCATTATTTTTGGCAGCAACAAAACATCATATATCTTCATCAAAATGTGGTTGAGTGGGTGTTTTATCATCTTAAGGGGTTGTATCCTCCTTGTGGAGTTGGTGTTTCACTAAACTAGGGGTTAGTGCTCCTTGTAAATTTGGTGATTAACTAAATAATTTTTATTTATGTTATATAATCATATTTTTTAGTGGATTTTCTTTCCCTCGAGGGTTTCCCTCTTATCTCTTGTGTTATGGTGTCTCATTCATAGTTGTGTTGATTTAATTGAATGTTATGCACACTTTCATTAATGGTTGAATGGTTTATGGTTTAAATAATCAAATATGGAATTGGTTAAAGTTTTATAAGGACTGATTCACCCCCTCATCTCAGTCCATTTTTCTTCCAACAATCTGTATCAGAATAGGTCCTTTTATAGATGTTTGATCACTTGAAAGGAGATAATTTGAAGCACAAAAATGGAGATTCAACATAATGGATCTTCTACCAAAAAGGAACCATTTTTTGATGGAGTGAACTATGAGTTTTGGAGTCTAAGAATGAAGACTCACATCATCTCCCTAGGGTTTGATATTTGGAAATCTATGGAGGATGGTTATACTTCTCCTACTACTCCACCAACTAGTAATACAAAAAAAATATGTGTAGTGATAATTCAAAGGCTATGAATGTTATCATGTGTGGTCTAGGTGAATTTGAGCTTGTGAAGGTGATACATTGCTAATAAGATAAGGCCATATGTGAGAAACTTCAGGTCTTGTATGATTCATATCTTCTTAGGGTTGACAAGATTGTCAACACCATGGAAGGATTAGGAGAAGATGTGAAGGAATAAGTTGTATTTCAAAAGGTTTTGAGATCTCTAACACCTAAGTTTGATTCCAAAGTGTATTTTATTAAAGAATCCAAGGATTTGACTAATTTGAAAATGGATGAGTTGTATGGAACCCTAATTGATTATGAGATTAATATTCAAAATGAAAAACCTATCAAGAAGGAGATAGCCTTCAAGGTTGAAAATAAGGCAAAGGAAAAGAAGAATAAGGTTGATGATGATACTCATGAGTTGGATGATGATGAGTTATTTTCCATGGTTTCTATAAGATTGAATGTTGGATCTGGTAAGTAAAAAGGGAAAATTTCTTTTAAATGTTTCAATTGTGGTAAAATAGGCCACTTTTCTACTAAGTGTTCTCATAGGTATGAAAAGTATGGTGTTGCTGATCATGAAAATAAAAATCAGAAATATAGAAAAGACAAGAAGAACTTCAAGAAGTTTGACCACAAGAAGAAGGGAAAGAAGAGTTTTTACACAAAGGAATAAGATTATTCCCCTGAAGCAAGTAGTGAGAGTGATGTTTCAGATTCTAAATTTGAATTAGAGCACGGAGATGTTGGAGATGAGGTGTTGCTCATGAATAAATATGCCATGAGATATACTAGTGGTGGTTCTACATTATTAGGTGACTTCATATCAGATTCTTACAAATATTTTGAGGAAGAATAAGATGACATTGAGATTGAATTGGTATGTGTCAAATCTGAATTGAAGCATGCTGAAAAGAAGAATAAGAAACAGAAATCTCAAGTCAAAGAGTATGAGGAAAATATTTAGGACCTAGAGGAAAAGCATTGGGATGTTACAAAGAAGCTTGATGAAACAATGAGAAATATAGAGACATAGATGAGTACTATGACTCTAAATATAAAATCCAAGGAAAAAGAAGTGAATCTTCTTAAGATAGATTTGTCTGATGTAGCTAGAAAGTAAAGATCATTTCAGATATTTAAAAAAGAGTACCAAAGATCTTGATGATCTTCTTAGTAGTAAAAAATCAGTAGGTGATAGATATAGTTTGGGTTTCAAACAGGACTCAAAAGGAAAATAAATTAAGAAAGAATATATTTTTCCAAGAAAGGATGGTGAAGAGCCAATTCTTAAGGAAGGAAAGAAGGAGAACTCCACCAAAGACAATGTGAAGAAAAAATCAGTTAGGAAACCTAATGCATCAGGGTATGAAATATATTTGAATGGTTATTATTCTACTTGTAATGGATTTTTTCATAGGGAAAATGAGTGTAGGATGTTTGATAGAGATGATCATTCTTGGAGGGATAGTAGGAGTGAGAAAGATAAGAATGTAGTATGCTACAAATTCCATGAAAGAGGCCATGTTGCTAGATATTGTTTATATGATCCACCTACTCAAGTTCGAGGCTACAAATGCAAGAGTTTAGATATGTGTTTTAGTTTTAATGAAGTTGTTCATGTTTATAGAGAGTGTCAATATTGTTTCTAGATTTCATATTAGTAGTCAAAGGATATGGGAGCCTAGAAGGAACAACAATGGTCCACGAAGAGCTAGTGTGAATGCAAGACAAAGTGTTTCTCAGAGTACATATCAGAAGGAAGGAGAAGAAGGTGACTATCATATGTCTAAGAGGGCATGGAACCTCTTCAAGTCATTATTTTAGGTGCTCATGAAGTTCTATGCCTTTGTTAAGCTTCTTATAGGTGTATTGATCCAAATGAAGCATTGGAAATAGGGGTATTTAATTGTTTGAAGTTTTATGTTGTCATGAGGTCAAATTTTATTACCAATATTTCAAGGTATGTGGTCATAACTTCAAATCATGTCTTGTGGTTTTACTTGGTTATTTAAATAGTGAAAATTATATGGTCATTGTCAAAAGGTCTCTGAGTTTGCACAAGTGTGTTCTCAAGTCTGTGTTTTTCATGCCATGAAGTGTTGTCAGTTTGTTAAGGTTCATCTTGAGCAAGGTTCAAGTTGGAGTTTCAAAGGAATTTTTTTATGCTATGGAGTCAAGTTGTAGAGTCATATCTTGATCTGAGTCAGTGATCTAGTTGGTGTTAGGCATAAAGGTTTGTTTTATCATGAGAAGTCAATTCCGAGTCTAAACATGATGTGTCTTAGGACTATCACAAGATATAATTCCTATTTCAAGTATGTCTAAGAGTATATTTAGTATGTGAATTTGTATAATGGTCTCAAAAGGTTTATGAAAGTGACTAGAGTATCTTAACACAGGCATATTCTTCAAGAAATTTGTATTGTCATCAAGGGTTGTCTAAGTCCTAACATTCTGGGTTAAGTGTCTTTGTGTCATGTTTATTATGGTGTTAAGAGTGATCAAGTTGCATAAAGGATAAATGAAGAAGGAATGAGTCATCAAATATGATGACTTGATCAAACCATCATCTCAAGGAGGTTGTGGTAGAGTTATTAAAGATTGGTTGGAGATAAAGCCAAGAAGGATATAAGTGTTGTGGTTTCTGTTAGGAAATTAATCTATTAGTGCTCCATTGCTAAATAATAATTACATTAGTAATTATTATCATGTAATTTTGTGTTTGTAAATATGTTAGTATTTTGTTATATAAAACAACTTATAACAAATACGGGTAAATGAGTTTTAACAACTCATGTAGTATTTGTTTGTGGTAAAATCAGTTTCCTATTTTATAGGGAATCATCTCCCTATATTATTGTAATACCCGTGTATTATTTTAATCAATTGAGACAACATAATTGATTAACAAAGAATACAGAAGAAGTTTATCGTGCTTATTATCTAAAAATATGCTTGTATTCTTTCATCTGGTATCAAAGCATGTTTTTTTGAGGACTATTTGTGTAAAATGGGTTTGTGAAATATGTGAGGGATAAAGCCATTGCAGTGTTTGGTTGCCCTGGTAAATGAGAGAAGAATAGTCTATGAATTATTTTAATTTTTATATAGGCTGATTTTTTTTATTTGGAGAAAAGCACAATGGAAGAGTGCGAGCCGGATATTTGAAGTATCTAAATAGAATCAGCCATTGTCCCACAACGTTTATTTTGAGCCCGTGCATTTCCATTCAACCTTCCGCATATCATTCCTGAAAATCACAGTAATGTTGTGAGGTATTGGAATCTTTATTGGATCTCCAGAAGAAGGATTTGGGGACATAAAAATTCTTACAGTTGTCAAAGAAAAGAAAGCATGATTTTTTAGTGAGCTAGGAATCAAAATCAGTCAAGAACAACTTTCAGATTATGTAATGAAATAAAAAAAAATTATTACCATATCAAAGCTATCAAAATAAGCTTTCAATCACATTAAATAGTTTGCAAATCGAAGTTGTGGTTCTCCAGTTATGAACAGATCTGCGCTCTCCCGAATTCAGGTGATTTTTTGTACAGTAAACTCTGATTGGGCAATAGTTTTAATTTTTCATAAAGACTATATTTTTGGAAAATTAAATTTTCCTATAGTTTTTATTTAATAATTTCATTTTGATGACAACTAATGGTTTTTCACCAAATTAATATTTTTTTGGTGCCAGTTCTCCAAAATATTAGTACTATTGGAATCCTGATTTCCTCTTGATTCCAACGAGTGGTCACACGATTAATTTTCTCGCTATTTTGAGAAACATTTAATCATCATATCAATATTAATTAAACTAGACCCTTTTATGGGAAATTGTAACCTCCATAACTTTTGCATGGTAACTCAAAATCGAGTGTCATTTTTTGCAAAAGTACTTATTTTGTCATTCTTGTTGCATTAGTTATAATTTTGGGAGAAAATAACAATTTTGAAAATACCCTCTTTTTTGGCCATCTAGTGGGTAGTTCCTCGTTCTATTTTTTTGTATAACTCTTGATTATCAATGCCAAAATTTCAAATTGGTAAGGATTCATTATCGCTAGAATGCAACATCTGAAATATGTAGTACCAAGAATACATGATTTGTAAGAATCTTGAGGCTGATAGTGAACCTGAGAAAGCTCGACTGCAAAAACGTCGACACTTGACAATGTGTGAATACATAAAGAGAGTCAAATCCAAATCAAGATGAGTTAGCAGTCTTTCATTGGAGGAAGGAGGCATCGGAGGATGGATGTCAATCAGCATCCTCTCATCAGTTGCCAATGACGAGGCCGCACAAATGATTTGGTGACATTTTTTTTAGTTGTGTGTTTGCTGCAGTTTGCAGTGTTCCTGTTTTCAATAAGTGGAAATTTCACATTAAGGGGGGAACATGATCCAATGTTCCATTTCCATTTTTATTTTTGTGTGTATGAGCAACATATTTTAGCAGAATTTCCTATGTTATTCCCTAGAGTGAAATGTGATGAGGGACAATGATAATACTTGGCATATCATGATGTGGTTATAGGTAAACCACTTGAAAATCTTCATTTGTGGTTTGCAGTGAACCAATAGCAAAACCAACATTCTTGGTTATTGGTAATCGATTCACAAAACCATCACCTTGTGGTTTGTGGTAAACCAATTGCAAAACCACCATTCTCAGTTTTTGGTCAACCGTTTGCAAAACCATCCTTGAGGTTCATGATCATATGGAAATCACCAGATCATGAGCAGGTGCAAGTACAAAGGTAGGTTTTCCCCATGTTCGCACTAAGGGGGGGAATGTTAGATAATTAATCTATTAGTGCTCCATTGGTAAATAATAATTACATTAGTAATTATTATCATGTAATTTTGTGTTTGTAAATATGTTAGTATTTTGTTATATAGTTGTTATATAAAACAAATTATAACAAATACAGTTAAATGAGTTTTAACAACTCACGTAGTATTGGTTTATGGGAAAATCAATTTCCTATTTTATAGGTAATCATATCCCTATATTATTGTAATACCCATGTATTATTTTAATCAATTGAGACAACATAATTGATTAACAGAGAATACAAAAGAAGTTTATTGTGCTTATTATTTGAAAATCTGCTTGTATTATTTCAGTTTCTTTGCTTCATAATCAAAATATGGATTCTTGAGACCTTATAAGAGCTTGATAGAGTAATTTTGGAAAATTTTGAATACTTGACATCAAAATTTGGGTACTTTGAGTTGTCTCTTCCCTAACTGGGATCTTACAACTCACAATAAGTGATATGAAGGAAAATTTGTGCTTGAGGGAGTAAATGGTAAAATTAAAGGCAAAGATTTGGAAAAATGTATCATATTTAGATCATTTTCAATATTCAAAAGGAATCAAGTCATGAAAAATCTTCAAATGGTTGGAAACTATTATAGTTTTTAGTTTTGTAGGTGAAGTGTGTTAGGACACCTACTGGAAAGGACTGACCTGTAAACTAGGCAGAAATTCTACAAGATCATGCTACAATTTTGATAGAATAGATATAATGGGAAAATAGGTACTAAAAAAAGATAAGGTTTATATGTAAAATTACATGCACCAAAATCTAAAATTGAATTCATCATGAAATAGGGCTAGTAGTCTGTGAAAGTAAAATGAAGAAGTGAAAGATAAATAGAAGGTTTCTTGATGATTTACAAAGCTACTCAAGCTTAAACAAGGATGTCCATCCTTTTAAAATTCCTAGGAACCTGTGAAAGGTCATACATATGGGATGTTTTATCTTATTAAATTCATAAAGTAACATGGTATAATATTTGAGGTCAAGCATATGATTGTGAGGAAGGAGATACAATGGTTATAGGTCAAAATGATTGTCTTCAATTGGTAAATAAGGTGACTACATGATTTTAAAATTCCTTAGACATGGAATAAGGAATTTAAATCCTAGTGAAGACATGTTGAACCAATTTAAGTGCATCATCAAACTAAGGTATGTTCATTTCATTCATGGAGATGTTACAATGATATGAGAATAAATAGGTGTTTTAAATTGAAAAATCAGAGTTTCTCAGTGTGGTGGGTTATGTTGTAAATGCTCAGTGATGATATACAAAGGTACGTGGACAAAATATTTAGTAATTATGTATCATAATGAGGACAAGACCAATATTTCTAAACTTAAATGTCTTTGGAAAGCAAGAATGTGAGGCTGTAGCTCTATCAAGGGAAAGGGAAGGTTGTATTCACCTTGTCTCAGATATAGATGATGTTGAGAGTGTTTGGAAAATCTTGTATAGTAATGTGAAGGATGAAATTATTTGAGTATGTGGTCACAAAAATCCTAAGTTGGTAATATAATCCAAGCGCTTCATGTCAAGGCTCTGTAGGTGGCTACTATGTGTCAAAATGGCATATCACGGGACTGTAGATGACTCTTCAATGTAGAGGGATACTCTCTTTTAATCAATTCAAATGAAAAAGGATTCAAGAAGGTGAGAATGATAGATGAATGTTGTTTATAGGGTCTATATGAAGGTTTTCCAACTTGAGTAAAGCATGCATGATATAAGAAGTATCAAAATAGCATCCTACGGGTCTTTAAGTGGTGCCTAAAGTAGGGGGAACATGATTTTTTGCTCAAGATCATGAGCAAGGTGACAAGGAAAGTGATTGGGTAGAGTTAAGAGTGATGCAAGATTCACTTGGTTGATTCTTTTCTTCTTGAGTGATGGTTTCTTCTTAGCAAGGTGTTGCAGTTCTATGAAGGAAAGAAACCAATATGTTACAACTTTGAGGAAGTCTCCAAGATAGGGGGAGACCCTTTTGTCAGCTATCTAGGTTTGTAAGGTGTTTAGAGTAGTTGCTATAGTAAAATTATCATGTATTCAAGTGTACTTCAAGAGGAAATGTTTGATTGACACTGTGAGGTCTAAATAGCATGAAAGGAGAAAAAAAACACTGAGAAAGTGCTTCAGGGTTGGGTGAATGTGTTTGAGTTGTCTCTATGGCTTGTAAGCAAGGTAATGATCTTCATTTTTATATTTTCTACTATAGTGTGATGGTATGAGTCTAGGGGGATTCATAAGGAGGTATTTCATAGAGTTCTTGAGCTTCTAGGGAGTTGATAAGTTGGTCTAGAATGCACTAAAAAATGGTCTTAAGGATCTCAGTCCTAAGAGTGAATGAAGCCAAAATATGGATGCTCTAAGCCAAGTTTAAGTCTTTACACATTGTGATAATCAATAAAGAAGGTAAGAATTATTTTGTTGGCTCCAAATATATATTTTTAGCATGAATAGGTGTTTTTTATGCTCTTTGCCTAGGGGCAGTACGATCATAAATTCTTTAAAAGAGGTCAAAATTAGAATTTTGTGAGAAATTACAAGTTTGTAAGCTAGTTTGAATACTTTGGTTGATGTTTCCAACCAAGAGATGATCATATGAATATAAAAAATATAAATAACTTTAAGGTAAAATTATGTCTTTGTCATTAATGTAAAAAGGGGGAGAACATTAGGTGGTTTTCCGTCAATGAAAAAGGGGGAAATTGTTGGACTATTGAGTTTTAGGTGTTTTCATTGATGTAAAATATCATTAAATGAAAAAGAGGTTGATGGAGTAGAGTTAGAGGATTCTCAGTATGATGGTGACATGGAGATTCAGATGGTTTCATGATGACATGCGACGATTCAATGAGAATGGCTTGGTCTAGCAAGTCTAGTCAGGTGACCTAGTTAGCCTAGGTGATGGAGCATGATGGTTTGAGTTGCTTGGTTTCTAGAGGATCATTGTAGTAGCATGGAGATAATTTTTAGGGAGTTTCTAAGAAATCACATGAGTTTCGGGATGTAGGTACAGGTTGAAGACTCAGTTTTAGGTGCTCATCAAGACCTAGTCTAGGTGCTTGGAGGCATGAGGATGAGGTCTTGAGCCATGAGAGATCACAGAGGCATGCAAGTATACCATACATATTGTTCCAGGTATGTTAAGTCCTTTTGGATATGTTCATCATGAGTTATAGTGTTGGTTAAGTTGACCCTATTCTAAAACCATGCAAAATCCCAAGGGATATTCATATAAATGAGATGGTTTGAGAATATGGAGACCTATTTTATCCATGATGATTACTTTATATGATGTACATGGATGTCTTAGAGGTTTTAGAAAAAATTGGAGTCATTTTGAAGAATATTTTGCAAGTTATGGTGTTTATAGTGAAACAAGTTCAAGAAGAGAGTGTTTTCAAGCTCTAATTGCACCTTCTGATGCTCACACTAAATTTTTTAATTTTCATGGAACATTGTGGCTTTCATGGATGATTTTAAATTTGAATAATAATGTTTAAAAAAAATAATGGGATCATTTCATCGTCATGTTTTTATGAATTAATTTTAAGAAGGTAAACAAATTTTTGTGTGCTTGATACCCTAGCTCAAAAGTGGTATGAGATATATTGATTAGAAGTGACCATAATTTATTTCTTATGCTAGTATGATGATTTGATGTTGCAAATAACTAATTCATATTTGTAGAAAGGTATGATATAACATGTGGTGATGAGTGGACCCCACCTGAAAATGTAAGTTTATGAAGAAGTCTAGTTTGGGACAAGGTTGTCTAATGGAGTTGAAAACGAAATTGACATTTTTTTTAGTATGGATGTTTTACTTGATGTCCATGATGGTTTCAGATCATGTTTTTTCTTCTAAATGTCAAAGTGTGCCCTATTTATGAAGACTGGTCATAAGACAATTTTGGAGTAGTTTCAAGTAGTTTTCAGAGATGGCCTTGGTTGAAGGCCTTCAACTTAGATTTGGAAGGAAATGTAAGATGTTATGGAAATTATATTCTAAGGTATTTCCAATGGTATATGGTTTTTCTCATGATGATGACATTTGATGGGTCATCCAACTTGGTTTGTAGAGAAGAAGGTTGTTGGTTTCTCAGGACATAATTGCTTTTGTTGAATGAATGAGTTAAAAGTGGCATGAAATGGATGATTTGATGATTTCTATCAGTTTTAGAGTGAATAGTAATTAATTTTGTTCCTATTGAAGGAATTTTTAGGTCTTGGAAGTGGCAGAATGGGTGAAAACTAGTTGAATTTGTAAAATGACATTTTGGGCAGATCGATTTGGTGAAGAGGAAAGTTGGTATGGTTTGCACATATGGATGTTTCATGATATCTATAATGAATGAATGTGATATACATATCAATTTTATTCTCATGATTGGTTACATGTCATATTTGAGTTTTTCTTTGGTGTTCATGAGGCCCAAAGGTGAAGATAGGGTCCTGGAAACAATAGTTTTGTGAAGGATAGGAGCCTTCTTGAGTTAGTTATGATAAATTTAATTGGTTAAATATAATTAATGACCATGGATGATGTTTTTATTTTATATTTAACATTTTTATTGATTTAGGGATCTTTAATAATCATGTTTATGGTGTTTATGGATTTATCTCATTCAGGTGATGGGGTTTTGAGCTTATTTTGTGCCAGTTTAGTGCATTTTGGCATGGACAACCTAAATGGGCCCAATATGAATGTTGTTAAGAATGTGTTGATATTTTTTTAAGTTTTTTTGACTAATTTACAATGGAATAACATCCTTTATTTTTATGAGTTGGAGTGCATATAAACATGAAGTTTTAATTCAAATTTGCAATAGTTAAGTGAGAGGGAAAAAGTGTGACCCAAGAGAGAGAGAGAGAGTGTGTGTGTGTAATAGGTATGAAGGGCCATATTTGAGATCTGAGAAACTGTGTGATAGTTTTGGGAGTGAGAGAGAGCATGTGTGTAAGGTTTTTTAATCCAATACAAGTGAATAAAGAAGGAGAAAGAGTGAGCTAGGTGAATGAGGGTTTGAACAAGTGTTTGAAGGTTACGAGTTGAAATTGTGGTCTCCATCAGTTATTTCAGTAAAAAAACATCATATTTATTCATCAAAATGTGGTTGAGTGGGTTCTTTATCATCTTAGGGGGTTGTATCCTCATTGTGGAGTTGGTGCTCCTTGTAGGGTTGGTGTTCTACTAAACGCGGGGTTGGTGATCCTTGTGAATTTTTCACTTCACTAAATACTTTTGATTTGTGTAATATATTCATAATTTTTAGTGGGTTTTCTTCCCCTTGAGAGTTTCCAACTTATATTTTGTGTTATGGTGTCTCTTTCATGGTTGTTTTGATTTGATTGAATGTTATGCACACTTTAATAAATGGTTAAATGGTTTAAATAATAAAATCTAAAATTGGTTAAATTTTTATAAGGACTGATTCACCCCCTTCTTATTTCATTGTGATTCCAACACTAAAATTCCCATCTATATCCTCATGAGTGTGTCCCATTGGAAGGAAGCTTAGATACACAATGTTTAATACCTTTTTTACTGTCAACATTGATGCAAATGAAAATAAGATATGATTCTTGCTATCAATTGAAGCATTATCTAGTTGTAAGTAGAGGATCAATGGTTTCTTTTTGAATGAACTAATTGTACTAACAACACAAATTAATTTATAATGGTCAAATATTTACTTTCACCATTTAATTTTTTCATACACTTCATTTTACAATAAAGCATCATGTAATAGTTGTTTGGATGATCCATAATTATATAATAAATCCCCATAATCATCAATTACGAGTTCTTAAAGCTTCCTTAGAAATAAAGCTAATGATGCAAGTTTATATTTTTCTCCATGTTCATCAAATGGTAGGAAAAATTGGCCAAAACCCCCTATATTGTGTTCATGTGTGAGTATACTAGACAAAGTAACTGGTAGGTTCATAACATTACTTACTAAATTTTCTTATTTACCCATCCTTGGTATGGAATTTTTCATTTTTTCCATTTTATCATGTATAATTATCAAGAATCCACGAGGTTTTTCTTCTGATTGCAATATGTGGGAATATTAAGTTGCACGACAACTTTTAATGTATTTATTTTTCCATGTTTGTTACTCTTCAATTTTTTAGAGTGCTTATGGGCATGTGGTGGATCTACATTTGTTGTAAAATTTTGTACACTCATCACACTTAGAAAATAATTTTTTTACAATCTTAACATCTTGAAATGTTTTGGTCATTATGTTTTTGAAGCTTTACTGCGAAACTAGAGGAAGTTTCCATAAATAAATCTCCCCATTACACTTATTTCGCAATAAATTATGGGTATAGAATGAAGGAAACATCCTTTAAGGAAATTTTATTCCATCCTACCTATAAAATGATTCAAATGCAGAGAGATATCTAAATTTATCTCAACAATTATTTATATGCAAGAATTATTGCAGTGGTATTTGAACTTTCTTTCTCTTTTCGAGTGTTTTCGTTCACTGAATGTCTATCACCACTTATCCAGTCACATTTATGATTATAGAAGGTGCTCCTTGGGTACAAATTTACACCATACATTCTGAAAAACATCCATCCCATCAAATTTCATTTTATGTACCTCCATATATTGACTATCCACATTGAAGATGACATTTATTGTTAATGCAATTAACAAAAAAAACTTTATATCAATTTCATTCAGGGCTCTAGTTTTGCGCCATACATTTTGAACTTCAATTAAAGCAAGAGGAAATTTTTGGATAAAAGTATATTTTCACTAATGAATTTTCATATTTTCCACTTATCCATAAATATTTACCGTTTTCTATCCTCATTAGATTTATGATTTGATAGATTGGCTAAAGGGGCATCCCAATTTTTAACATTTTTTTAGCATTTTAAGATCTTCTTATCACTTTTTGAAATAATTTTGATTATTGGCATAAAAGGAAACTAAATATACTAACTAAAGTTTTCTCCCTTCTAATTGATGCAGTAGCATCCATAAGAAGACCTTTAATTGTAAAATCTCTTGTCCATGAAGTCAATGTGAGTTGTTGAGAAGCTTCAGAGGTTCTAGTGGGATCATATGAGTCACTTAAATAAAGTAATTAAGGTTGGAAGTTTTAATTATCATTCTTTTGTACTTTCCCTCCAAAAAGGGAATTTGAAATTTCAAAGGCATGTAATGAACTATGTAGGCTTGTAAGAGATGTCTTAATTGTGTTAAATAGTATTATGGGGTTTGTCAAGGTCTTTTGAGAATCAAGTTAGGTTTTAGGGTATGTGTGATGAGTCATTATGTGAGGGTGAATCATTACAAGTGCTTAAGTTAGTGTAAAATGGAATTTATGCATCTAGGGAGCATGGGGAAGTTCAAAGGTCACAATAATGGTGGTTACGAATCAAGAAGGGGTAATTATGAGCTCAAGAAGGAGTTACTTGACAGAAAAAAACTCAAATATATGAAGGAGCATGGGTTATTTAGTGATTCATTCCTCATGGTATAGGATGAGAATGAGTGAAGGGAAGGATTGATTTTTGTAAGAACATATAGTACATAAATATAGAGATGCTTTTGTTTTTGGTATGAATTATTGTTTTGATCATGATTTATCTGAGATTTATGGTTCATATATGTATGTTTATTACTTTGAGGGTATATAGATAAGTTTCATGAATCATTTACAAGATTTTTTTATGGAATAAGTGATCGAGATTGAATTAAAGTTCTTTGTTTTAGTAAGCTTTTGCTAGTACTGTGCAAGTTTTAATCTTCCTTGGGATATTCATCATAATTTTTTCATTTCAAATCCAAATAATATGAAATTTAGAACATAAGAGGATGAAAAAATTGTGTATATTGGTTTTCAATAGTTTTCCTTGATGAGTATTTTTTTATTTATGAAGTGCTTTCCTAGTTGGATTAAGAATTCCTACAAACTGTTTGACATAATGCCTTCCTGGTAAAGTGATTATGTATCCCATGTTTTGAAAAGTTAGGCTATTAAATTTGGAAGGTATAATTTTGATATCATTTTTCAAGTGGGTTTTTAAGTTTTTAGTTATTTGAAAACCATACAAGAAGTTATTTATGATATAATTTTATGGTAGATTGTTGTTTTTTTAGAGCACAAAAAGGGTAGTATGATCCTCATTTGTAGAGACAGGGTGTAGTTGATGTTTGAAAACTCTTTAAAGGTGAATATATAATTGATTTTTTATCCTCTCTGCATCACTAATGCATCCCACATGATGACCTCAACATCTTTTAGTAATTCTTTAAATATCATATCCATATGAGAACCATTTATGTCGGTTAATTTCCTAAAATTTCATTATATGAGAGATCCTTTAGATATGGATCATCCATTAAAATGAGGATTAAATACTCTATCAATATGCACACCAAATCTATTGGAATTGAATATCTTAAAATTTATCGTGTATCCTTCAAGTACATTGGTAAGTGTTCCCTCTAAAACATATTTACTCACAGATGAGCACAAATGGATTAATTTAGTAACAAATCCCTTGAACTTCAAATTGTGTTCACCATTATGTACAAGGTTCAAACCATGTTATTGAGCACTCCCTTGATTAACCATAAGGGAATTTTTTTTTCCATGTAAAATCAAATGTTTTATTGGAAAAACTATTATTTTATTAGGTTATAGAAACTTTGAGAAATTAGAACACAAATTTACCACATTTTTAAGTAATGCATCAAGGACTATGCCATCTTCTATGCTAGAGAATTTGTGTTTGAGAATGGAAGTATTTGTGATAAAAAAAAGTTCTATCTTTAGGACCTGTATTGATGGTGTTATCGGTTTCATCACTGTAATCTTCATCTCTCGTAGCATTTTAATCTTTTGAGATGCTAAAAATGTGATCATAAAAAATAGGGGGAATGGATGAATTTGTATGTTTTGATAATTCACTCTCTTTCCAAGAAATGTAATATTACTTTATTCCTATCATCTACCAATGTTTCAAATTCATTAACTAAAAAAGGTAATTTTACTCTTCCATCCAATATTATGTTAACAATCACAACAAAAAATTATTTTTCTTGCATCTTTGCAACATAGTGTCCTCATGCTTTGATAAAATATTCCCTCTACAACATTGGTACCTTTTGAGAACAATTCCATGTGATCATCCTCTACAAATGTAAGAGATATCGATGCTATAAAAACATAAAAAAAACAAATGTGAGATGAAATTTAATCTATAAAACCATATCATATAAAGAAATTAAAAAAATTATGGCATTTTAAAAAGATTTAGAATCAAAAGTAAAAACCTAATGTTATTTTTATCTTAAATTCTTTTAATCATCCCATTTTATAAAATTCCCATCATTGGTCCACAATAAAAGTAAACCACATGAAACTTTTTCCCATAACTATATGGTTCATAGGGAGGTAAACAATATAATTATGGGGGGCATGAACCCAAATGATTTAATAAAAAATAAATATTAATTAGAGGAATGGAGTCAAATATATTAGAAACATGTAATATACCAACATACAATTATGAACAAGTGCAACCAATAAGAGGATAAGAGTGACTTACCTAATATTTGGTTGTCTAGCTTAGATCTGGGTTGGACTAATGGTGGAACAAGATCAATTTTAATTGTGTATGCTTCATCTAGAAAATAGTGATTTGGAAGTTATTCTAAATAGTACCGTTCATAAGGGGATAAAATCACCTATGCACTAGTATATGAATTTGGTGCTAGTGTCATGGTGATGGGGTATAGATCTAGTTATTTCAATGTCTAAAAATGTCACCTTCACTTTTCTGTGTCACATCCACTTCACTTTATGGTTCTTCTTGTCACGCATGTTCCTTTAAAACAAACCTTAGCTACCTACACAAGAATCAAACATGCATTAGACTAAATGAAATATGCATATGCTTGAGTTGAAATGACCTTAGTGGTCACCCCAATGAGATTTTCACTTAGCACTGCACTACATTTTAGACTCAATGTAGTTTTGGTGTGTGTGTGTGTGTGTTCCCTTATGCGAGTTGTACCAAGGTAGCAGGATATGACTACTTTTCCCCCCAAGATAATGTGTGTTATGGAATTTGGAATTTCCCTTCATATTTAGTGAATAATGTAGTCCAAATGCAATCCTCAAGTTATTAATGTTTTTCCCAAGTATTAGAAAGAAATATTAACCCAGTGTCCCTTAGAATAGTTAGTAGGTTATGTCTATATAAGATTCATTTTCTTGAATTTCAAAATTAACAACACTAGAAGCTGACCCAAAGTGATCAATACAAGTTTAGAAAATATTAAAAAGTGTTGTGTAATTTTTAAAATGTATGAACATAAGTGAAGGGATAAAATTTCTCATGGGGGGACAATAACATCATCCGCTATTGTCCCTTACAAGGCACTTATGTCCCGAAAGATCCAAAGATAAATCATAAAATGTTCAACTAAGTAACACATTGTGTGATGTCCAAAAGTAATGGGATAATTCCATAAAAGCAAAGGAAAAAATAATGGAAATGTAAAGAAAAAAAAGTGTTATTAATGGCTAGTTTTCTCTCTTAGTAATCATGCATATAACGACATACTATAGGCATAATTTAATGGTAATAAGTGCATAATTTTGTGTCTACATTTTCCCCCACTTTATGCTGGTGAATGAATATTTGGTAGAATAAAGTAGATATGAAGAGTGTACCTTGTGGAGAGTCGAAGAATAATATAACCAATATCATGCATCGTGTGATAACCTATATAGCATACATTCACCTCAAAGTACCATGTGAATGAACATTTGTATATGTAAAAGAATAGAACATACTAAAAATCAATCTAACATGATAGGTAAAATGTAACATGGAATACTATACGCAAGTAAAGATACATCTAACCAAGATATAATCCAATGTTTTTTTATTTTTGTAAGTATCTGAATGTTTTTGTATTATTATAATATGAGATCATATGACTAGGTAAGGAAAGAAAGGTTTCCTTTAAGTGTGCATGTGTGCAAGGTGAGTTTCATGTATGTAAGTGTGCCCTCCAAATTTAGGTTTAAGCATACAACAAGAGTGTGTCATTAGGTAGTAAGGAGGAATTAGATCCTCACTAATTGTAACTCTCACAGTGATCTATTTAATAAGTATAGATGGCGAGGGCCCACTATCTGCTAATGTAAAAGAGGAATGCACATGAACAAGATCCAAGGACGTAGTGGAATGTGAAAGGGTATGAGTCATGGCATGTGAAGTAGGAATATGTCATACATTTCGAGAATTAGACCATGAAGTAGGACTGAATATATCATGTGTAGCATGTATCTTGTATGGGTACCTAGTCATATGAGGTGGGATATGTAATGATAAATATTTTATGGTCAATAATCAGAAATCACGTGTGGAGGAGATCTATATGGAGATGTAGAACTAGCACTAGGAGTGATAGATGTCATAGTATTGCATGTCAAAGCCATGTAACCTTCATTGATAGGTTTAGATGTAGGTGCACTAGGGTAGTAGCAACTAAATATGTGGGTGATAGAGGCCATAGATAAAGGAGTCTATATGGGATGCCTTAAATAGTGACAACGTGATGCTCATGTATAAACTTGTGATATAAATGAAATAGGGATGGAATGACTTCAACATCATTAATCCAAGGAAGTCCTAAGACCATGTCATAATGTGTAAGCTCATATCCAGAAAAGAAAGTTATATATATAGTAGTAGGCCCAATCATGATTAGGAGAACCAAATTCCCACAAGAAGTAGGTGGTCTACATGTCATCTAGGATAAAGGAAAACCAATAGCTCACAAGAAATATAGTGAACATACATTATGTTTAAAATTAGGATGCACCATAACATTTTTCACAACATGAATAACAACAAAAGCATCAATGTGAAGTCTATGTGATGAAAAATAAGCATGAAAATCTACATTAGTGAAAGTAATAAAAAACAGGATAATATTAGTAGTACCAATAAGAAACCCAAGATGATGATTAGAATATTGAGGTGGAACCGCATGATAAACATGATTAAAAGAAGACTTGGGAACTATTTTTTCATGTTTGGGCAATGGATCATTGAAAATATTTAGTTTTCCATTGTCATTTGTACATTTATAAATAGGAGGTTTAGGCAATTCAAGTTCATTAGTATCAATCAAGTCTTGAATCAAATTTCTAAGCTTAAAACATCTATCAATAGAATTTCCATTACATCTATGATAATCATAGTGTGATTTTTCATCAAAATTCTTACCATGAGGATTATTGGGATCTAACTCAAGAGGGGATGGAAGAGAAATCAAATTTCTTTCAATGAGCTTAGGTCCGAAACAAGATGTGAGGAAAAAATTCATCGTGTAGATTGTATTTGGATATTTTTTGGTTGAGATACAATATCAACAATAGGCTTAGGCTCATTATAATTCCTCTTAAAGATATATTTACTTTAAAATTCTTACTAGATTGATTGGAAGTATTATCACCATACTTAATTTTTCCCATAACAAGTAACTTCTTTTCACATTCTTTAAGATTGTGACATAAATGATCAATATAACAAAAAGAATTAATGATCACACATTCTTGTAGAGGAGGAAAGAGACTTTGGATAAATATATCTTGTAATTTATACTCTACCAATACATTGTCAATTTTACCCATTTGTACATTTGATATCCTAGTTCCAATGTTCATATTAAAATGTGCCAAGAATAGATTTTCTAGAGGAGTGAAATATTTAACATAGTGTAAAGGTAAATCATATAAGCGTCACAAAGTATACTCATGTAAGATCCTAGGAATTTTTTTCAATAATGTCTCATCACAAGAATATTCCAAGCATGTAACATGAAATGATCTGAGATTCTCTTGTGGATCTCTATGACTGTCAAAAATAGGGAAATTAGGTGAAACAAGCTTAGGGGAAATGAGTAAGAATAAACTTCAGGTGTAAGAGGACTATGTAGGAGAACTGAAAAATCAAGAGAGGGAGAAGAAGAATAAGAATAGGCGTGTTTTAATTGACGAAATTGATCTTGTAAATCATAGTACATGGACTCTAAGGTGTGGGTTCCTAAAGAGGTACTAGGTTGGATATGAGAAATGATGGGAGAAGAAAAGTGAGTATTAGGTGTGGGAATAGGAATATGGATGGTGGTTGCCCTTGTATTGGTGGGGGGATAATAAAATGGAATAAAAGGTGCGGCGGAAGTAGTGAGCCCTAAGATACAAATTATATTAACATGAAGAGCATTGTCACGAGAATTCGTGGAAGACAATAAAACATCTATAACATGTGGTACGTGAGTCAATTTTTCATGTAGTGTAGAAAAAATTTTAGTGAGAGCATTAGGTTGTTCCTGATCAACATTAATGTCTTCTTCGTAAGAATGTTCACTATCAAAAGATTCTTTCTAATTAAGGGGTATATGAGTAGAGGATCATTGTGTGTAGATTCAGCCATAATTTTAGAATGATTACAAGTAGGCAGGAGGATTTCAATATGTTGTGGAGGACCAAATCGACCACTATGGGTAATGGGAATAAAAGATAAAGCATGAAAAACCTATAGCCGCTACGGTTTGAAAAAGAATAGATTTGATAATTAACATGCAAGATTCAGGTTCACCAAATGATTTAACAAAAAATAAATCATAATAAGAGGAGTAGATTAAATCATATATATCAGAAACACTCAATATACCAACATATAATTATGAACATGTGTAACCAACAAGAGGATAAAAGTGAGTTAGCTGATATCTAGTTGTCTAGAATAGATCTAGGCTAGAATGATGGTGGAACATGTGATTAGTTTGAACTTTGTATGATTCATCTGGAAAACAATGATCTGGAATTTATTCTAAATAGTAGCACATAAAAGGGGATAGAAGCACCTGGGTGCTAGTGTCTGAATTAGACACTAGTGTCCTGGTGATGGGTGCAAATTTAGTTCTTTTAGTGTCTGATAATGTCATCTTCACTATGCTTTGTGTCACATCCACTTCACTTTAGGTTTCTCATGTCACACACGTTCCTTCAAAATAAAAACTAGCTACCTACATAAAACTCAAGAACATATTAGACTAAATAGAATATGCATATACCTAAGTCAAATTGACCTCAGCGGTAACCCCAATGTGATTTTCACTGAGCATTGCACTACATTTAAGACTTAATGTAGTTTGGGTGTGTGTATGATAGAAATCATGTCCCTTGAAATTATGGTTCCCTTGTGCAAGTTACATCAAGATATCGGGTTGTGCCTACTTTACCCGCAAGATAATGTGTGTTATGGAATTCAAAAATTTTCCTTCCTATGTACTGAATAATGCAACTCAAATTTTGTCCTCAAGTTGTTCTATTTTTTCCAAGTAATAGATAGAAATATTAACTCAATGCCCCTTAGAATAGTTAGTAGGTTGTGTAAATATGATTCATTTTCTTGAATTTATATATTAACAACACTAGAATTTGTCCCAAAGTGATAAATAAAAGTTTTAAAAAGATAAACAAGTGATGTGTAATTTTAAAAATGTAAGAACATAAGCAAAGGAACATAAGTTCACATAGGGGGACAATATTGTCAACTGCTACTATCCCTTAATAAGTGCTTATGTCCCAGAATCTCTAAAGATAAATCATAATTCTAGAAAAGTAGAGGGAAAAAATCATGAAAAGGTAAAACAATGTCAATGTAAAGAAAAACATGTGTTATCAATGTCTAGTTTTTCACTTAGGAATCATGCATATAATGACATATTAGAGGCATAATAGTAATAAGTGCTTGATTTTGTGCTACATTGACCCCTTATCATTGTGTCTAGTCTAATCATCATGGAATACATTAGGTCAAGTTTAATCATCATTTGGGATTCTATAATTCAATTCTTGTCAGTTTTTAGTTTGGTTGTGAGGATTTGAAACCCTAGTTGTTGGGAGAAATCTGGAAATAGGGTTTTCATCACCATTAAAATGTTGTTGCATTATCATCAAACTATTATAAGGATCTGGAATTCCTTTTGTAGGAAGTGGTTAACAGGTATGTTTCTTCGTACCTTCATTCCATACTAATTATTAGTCATAGAGAAGCACTTATGGGTTGGAAATGATAAATTGCTGAGCAAGATCAATTACTTAGGGTTTTGATTTGATTCATTTTTGTTTACGTATTTATGGGTTGGAAATTATAAATTTTTTAGTACCATCTTAGCTCTATCGAGCTTGTTTCTTCACTACATCATTTACTTATTGTCATAGATTCAGGGATGTTTCATTTATTGCTTTCTAGTTTTTAATAATGATTTTTTCAATTACCTTTGAAGAATTAATTTTGGGTGTCAAGTTCTCTATTACATCCATTCAAGATTTAGGTCTACTATGTTCAATGTGGATGTGAATTTTACTGATCCATACTTATTATACTCTCTATTTTCATATTGTAGTCATTCAAACTTGATAATCTATCCTTTATATTGTTGATCTTGTCATTACACGCTTGCATACACGAATACACTCTCCTCAATCTTGTTTAGTGCACACCGATAGATCTTAAAGTATGTTAAAACATTATCACTCATCTCTATCATCAATTCCTAATATTTTATAGCATAAAATGCATCTAAAAGTAGTTATCCTTGATTATGCTAAAATGTGATATAATAGCCTAATCTAATGCAAGTTTTTAGTAAATAAATGAATAATGAAATAATAAAATAATACCCAAGAAAACTAAGCTAGAAAATATGAAACCCTAATGTGCAAAGAGGGTTAGAAGAGCCTTAGCTGATTCACAGAGGTTGTTGGACTGTGTCATAGTGGAGACCTGCTGAAAAGAGATGAAAATTCGTCACAGAGAAGCCCAAAAAATTGCATATCTGAGTGATTTGGCTAGAGTGGGGTGCCTAGAGAGGGATAGGGGTGCTCATGGGTGCTCTAGTCTAAGTTATAGGGACACCTTGGTCTATAGAAATGGTCAAAACCTGAGTTTGATATGGTCACTAGGTGTTTACACTTCTTCTCTTCTTTTCGTGTGTATGTCATTGAACTTCACTGGATGTCGTTGTAAACCTGTAATGGATAAATCACCTGCAAAACCCCAAGTAAAACATCAAAACCCTAAAAAATAAATATGCATATGAAGGGGTCAGACTGTCCTCAGCTACCAAAATTATGGACTTATCACTGAGCATTGCACTACATCTCAGACCCAATATAGTTCTTGTGTGTGTGTGTGCAGAATTGTGCCCTAGGTTACTCTTGTGCTAGTCACACTTTGTGAGTAGTGAGCAAGTAACTAGATGTAGAATGTAAATAATGTGTGCATGGAAACAATAGACTCCCCTCCTATGAAGTGTGATGTAGATGAACCATCCTTTGTGCCTTGTGATGGAGCTAGATGGATGAAAAATGAGCTGTATATGCCTTTGATGGATACAACCTTAGGTGGAGATAGTATATGCTTAGTGTTTGGTCCCTTATTATGATCACATAAACTTTATATTTATATGATTCCCTTGCTTGAATTTTGTAATTAACCCCAAAAAGGATGACTACCAAAAATATAAGATGCTCAAATGGATCTAGAAAGGACCCAAAAAGTGTGACCAAAGTACAAAGAGGACAAGGGCACACAGAGGGGATGGGGGCACCTAGTGCTGGCATCCTAGCTGGGTGCTAATGTCTAGAATGGTAAAATTGAAGAATGAAAAAGACATACTGAGCAAGTAGAGTGCAAGATCGAAAGTAAGAAATAAAGCAAAGAAAGGTGGCCAAAGACATGGGTTAATTAGTACTTTTCTTACTTAGGAATCATGTAAATAGTAGTATGTGATCGAGACTAAATAATGACTCAAAGTGTGTGATTTTGTGTCTACATTTTCCCCCACTTTATGTTGGTGAGAAGAATGCTCAGTAACATAAAGTAGATATAGATACGTACCTGATATCCATGTAGATCAATGTAGAAAGCATGCCAAGGGACTAGAAAAAGTGTGGAGTGATAAAAAGATGGAGCGTGGAGACTAAAGATGCCAAAATGTAAAAAGGTGATGAAAATGAACCTAGGGTAGAAACATGTGTGTAAATTTCAATGTGTGTGATGTACTGTTGTTGATGTCAATGTGTGTGATGTTTGTTGACTACTTTCTTTCCATACAGATGGACCTACAAAAGAGAAGACAATCAAGTAGTCAAATACACATGTATATGATAAAAGTGTGTGTAAAGACGCATGTATGTGTGTAAAAAGCATGTAAGGAAGTATGTAAAAGAAAATGTTGAAAATGTGAAAAAGGAACATGTGCACCTGATCCGTGATGAGGAAAGAGTGTAGAAAGGATCCTGTAAATGTCAATGAAGTGTGAGTTTTTTGGGTGATCTCACGCCACTGGCCAAAGAAGTATAGGGAGGAAAGTCTGATTTATCCTCCAACCTTTAACCACTTCCTGAAACTATAGAGATCTCTGTACTGTCTAGTTTTTTTGGGATTCGATCTAACACCTTGGTATAAGTAGTGTAGAGAGGAAGGTCTAGTGTTATCCTCTAACCTTTAACTACTCCCTGAAATAAAACACCACTGCAGATGATGTGTACCAATGCATGTGCTAAGGAAAACCTTCCCTGTAAAATTTGTTGTGTATGAGTTCTGTAGACTGTGTTGAACCTAATCATTGTGTAATTCCCCCTAGTTATAGGCACTCTAGGAAAGGCATTGTTGTACTAAGGACCCAAGTCTGATTTTGAGCCCTGAACTGTGTTGTACTGATATTGTGTTGTGATGTATACTATGTGTATCAACCGTTGTATGGGGTGACTGATTCACCCAAATGATCCCCCCTCTATTTGGGGTGCATGTGATGTCACTGAAGGAGTATGCAAGCCCAAAAGAGGACCAACCACTAAAACTGTGCCCTGTAGGGGGAAGGGGATGTGCTTGGTAGAAACCAAGGCACGTAAACAAGTGGCTAGGAAACAAGTGTTAGTATGAACAAACATGCATGTAGAAGACAAGTGTAAGCTACAAAGACAATGTGTAAGTAGATAATGTAAACACCCAAGAAGACAATGTAGACCGCGAAAAGTGGGTTTCAAACATGGGACACCACTCATGGTGTCGTCAAGACAATCAAGGATGATGAATCCAAAAGCATACAAGTGTGCACACAAGACAAAGGGAAAATCCCACAAATAATGGCATAAAATGAAAAGCAAGTACAAACAATGTAACAAATAACCATGGAAATAAGTATCCCTACATAACAAATGTTGCACATGAAGCACCCGTTAGCATGTTAGAAAGATAAAAATTATGTCAATGCATGTATAATCCAATAATGTAAAGTGCTATGAAACAAAATGAAACAATAACACCTGTAGTGTATGAAAGTGGATGCCCCCAGGAGCCATTGTGGGACTGGTACTAGGTACTGTGCCAAGCATCCATGCTGCGTGTAATGGCCCTGTATAATCTATGATCACAACTAGAAATAAAGTGAATGCACATGTGTGTATGATAAAGATAAATGATATGACATAAGATATCTATCTATCATGTGTAATAAAGTGAACATGTACAAGTAAATAAGCAAGAGAGTAAATGCAAACCAAGATATGTAGTATGTTGTGGATGGATGGAATGGAATGCAAGTGAATGATAGGAGTTGCATTCCCCCAAGTGAATGGAATTGTATGCAGTGAGGTTCATTTATTTATGCCCCCTCAGTAGTCAAGAATGAACCGTAAATGAGAGTGCATCATTCGGGAAATGGTCGAAACTATGTGTTGTGTGTAGTGTGATGTGATGAATGTGTAGTGATGATATGTGACCTAGAGATGAGGTGTGATAGAATGTGTGATGATTTATCCTAAAGTATATCACAACAAGATAACAAAAGAAGTGATGATTTAGCCTCTCGCCTAAACCTAGATGTATAGAAGAAGTGATTATTTAGCCTAAAGCGTATATCACTAAAGGATGCTAGAAGAAGTGATGATGTATCCTATAACGTATATCACTAATCTAGGAATGTCACATGATAGAAAGATTGAATGGTTGAATGTGTGAGTGTGATGAGGTCCATTTTATTTGTATACCCTCAACAATATAGTATGGATTGTGAGACTAGAGTGCATCATAGGTAGTGAGTGTAATACATGTATAAGTAGATGTGTAAAATGTGTAATATGTGTATATATGTGGTGATGAGAAATCATGTAATGTGTAATGTAATGTGTAATATGTAATGTAAGATGTATAGTATGTATGATGTGTAGATGCATAGTAATGACATAAGATGTGTAGATGTAGGATGTAAATGTATGTATAGAGATGTGTGAATATGTGTGATGTGTAGTGTCTATTGTGCAGTGTGTGAGGTTCATGTGTATAGGATGCCCTCAACAGTCAAGTGTGAACTGAAGCACAAGAGTGTGTCATCGGGTAATGGGTGATGCTAGCATATGTGTGGTAGTGTGCATATTTCTATTGTTAGATTAGGGGGGAGATAAGCATAATGCCCCCAAGTGTGTAGTGTTGAGTGAACTATCTGATGAAAGTAAAGGATGAAGGTCCTCTACTTGATGATTATGGTGATGAAAGTGTGTGATCATGCTCTAGGAGTGGTGGTATAGTAGATAAACACTGTACAGGTGAGTGAATTCTATATGCATGTGATGGATGAGTATATGATGTGTACCATGGTGTAATAAAATGTGTAGGTGATGGAGACCTATGTGAAGCATAACATGGTGGTGATGGACACCTACGTGGAATAAAATGTGGTGGTGATCTACGTGAGTTGCAGTAACTATCCTGAGGAATGGGCCTATATTTCTTTGTTGGACTAGTAGAGTGATGAGACCATGTAGGTTGCATGCAAGTAGGTGAACTAGGAGCCAGATGGTGCTTTAGGTTCTATGGGTCATGGTGTACTAGATGAAGCATGATGATACACTGATGACCATTACGAGAGGTGGTTTACGACCATGGAGTAGATGGAGGTACACCATCGATAGAAATGAATTGATTGTTATGAATGAATTTTAAATGTAAATGATTCATGGAGATGATAGAATGAGACCTGTGAATCCAGTTGAGACCTAAGAGCATGTCACACCCATCAACTACTTGTCCCATAAGAAAGGGTACAAGCATAGTAAGAGGACTAATGGTAACACGAAGTTTGACAACACCATATGAATTATTTCATCGGATATGAAATTTGTGATAGTGGATAGCCAATAGCGATGAGAAGTGGAATAGAACATGCACTGATGGGCAAGACGGATCAACCTTAGTATTATTGATAGGGACAAATCCAATAGAGGCACTAATATGTAAGTGATTAGAAGAGAATGTGGCATGATAATCACAATCATAGAAAGAGATAACTGAGTGGAGAAATGTTAGTGTTAGCAACCAAGAAATCAAGGGCCCCCAATGTAGGAGGAGGCACTACGTGATATGTATGATTAGCTGATGAATCAGTGGTTTTCTTGTCGTTTTTGGAAGTAAGTTATTAAATATTTTGAGCTTATGATTTTCATTGACTGGTGCAGAGTTTGTAGGCTCTGGGAAACTCAAGCTTGTTGTTATCGATAAGATCCTGAATGATGGTGTGGAGTTTGAGACACCTATTTTTAGAGTGTCCCACACATTGGTGATAGTCACATCAGAAATTTCTCATTGTAATTTCTTCCTTTTGGTCATGATGGATCTAATTCAAGTGGTGGAGGAAGCATGATAAGATTTCTCTCAAAAAGTTGTAATATGAGATGTGGGGCAATAGGGAATTTGGTGAATGTGTGCTGAGGTGGTTGTGATTGAAGCTCTTTAGTAGTAGCTACACGTGTTGATAATGATTTTTGTGTCAGTAGGTTTTGTGGAAGATGGTTTAAATGTTTACTTTCTTTGAAAACATGTAGAAGATGATGTTTTTTCCTGATATTTAATTCTTTCTATGGATAAAAGTTTGGTTTTACGAAGCTTAAGAGTATGACATAGTTGGTCAAATGAGGGAGATGTCTCAAAGAGAACACTTTCTTGAAGAGTGGTAGTAGACTCTGAATGAATAAATCCTGAAGCTCAGATTCGGTGAGCACATTAGACATCTTAGCTAAGTTGTTTTTGTATCATAAAACATAGTTGCTAAGTGTTCATTAGATCCTTATTTAAGTTGTGCAAGTTGAGCATAAGAGATCTTAGAGCCAATGTTGATAGAGAAGTGAGTGAGAAAAGCATCATCAAGATGTGTAAAATATGTTACCGAATGAACGGGTAGGTCATAAAACCAATGCATCACATAATCATGAAGACTACGAGGAAAGATCTTAGCTAGGAGAATGTGATCATCCAAAAAATCTAGACAAGCCACATGGAATGCTTAGAGATGCTCTTGTGGGTCACCATGGCCATTAAAAATAGGTAGTTTAGGGGTGATTGAAATTTTCTGGAAGTGAATAAGTGGATATAGTGGGTGTAAATGGAGTATGCAATAATAAGGTGGAATCTAAAGATATGGAGATGCACAAGAAGTAGCTAGTCGTAATTGATGAATTTGTGCTTGAAGGTCTTGATAGAGGGAGGCTAGATCTTGAGTGCCAGTGGAAGGATCTTACCACATATGAGAAACAAGAGGTTGGGTGTAGTGATTAGTAGGAGTAGGAATATAAATGGGAATGGTGGAAATGGGTGGAAGAGTAGAAACAAGTGGTTGAGTAGCAACAGTGGTGGGAATAGCGAGTAGAAGCATTAAGCTCTACAAGGTTTCGGTAGCCTCCTCACGAGAAGCATATAAAATCAAGTCTAGATCTTGGGGATGCTCAGTGATATGATCATTAATAGGGATTTAATATGGGAGTCAATAAATTATTTACAATATTGAGCCATAGTAATAAGAGAAAGAATCCCTAAGTGGAAGGGGGGGTTTCGAATGTCAGGTTCACCAAAATGATTAATGCTAAAATGTAAATAATAGCCTAATCTAATGTAAGTTTGTAGTAAATAAATGAATAATGAAATACTGAAATAATACCCAAGAAACTAAGCTAGAAAATATGAAACCCTAATGTGCAAAGAGGGTTATGAAGATCCTTATCTAATTCACAGAGGTTGTTGGACTATGTCGTAGTGGAGACTGGCTAAAAAGAGATGGAAATAGTCACACATAAGCTATAAAAAGTTAAAGATCTGAGTGATTTGGCTGGATTGGGGTGCATGGAGAGGGATAGGGGCACCTGGGGTGCTCTGGTCTGAGTTCATGGGTGCCTTGGTCTATAGAAATGGTCAAAACTGGTTCTAATATGGTCACTAGGTGTCTACACTCCTTCTCTTCTTGTCATCATGTATTTCGTTGAACTTTTTTGGATGTTGCTATAAACCTGCAATGGATAAATCACCTGTAAAACCCTAAGACAAAGACATCAAACCCCTAGAAAAGGAACGATGCATATGAAAGGGGCCAGACTTTCCTCAGCTTACAAAATGGATGGACTTATCACTTAGCATTGCACTACATCTCATACCTCAATGTAGTTCTAGGTGTGTGTGTGCAGAATTGGGCCCTAGGTTTCTCATTTTACGTGTCACACTTGAAGTAGCGAAAAAGTAGCTAGATGTAGAATGTAAATAATATGTGTATGAAAGAGAATAGACTCCCCTCTTATGTAGTGTGATGTAGATGAACCAGCTTTTGTCCCTTGTGATGGAGCTAGATGGATGTAAATGTAGCTATATATTCCTTTGATGGATGTAAATGTAGCTATATATTCCTTTGATGGATGTAACCTTAGGTGGATACAACGAATGTTTAGTGTTTGGTCCCTTATTATGATCACATAATTTTATATTTATATGATTCCATTGGTTGGATTTCATAATGAACCCTGAAAATTCCAACTACCAAAAAGATAATATGCTCAGACGGATAGAAAGGACCCAAAAAGTGTGAACAAAGTAAAAAGAGGAAAAGGGTGCCCAGAGGGGACATGGGCACTTGGTGTTGGCACCCTAGCTGGGCACTTGTGTCTAGAATGATAAATTCTGAAAGGTAAAATGACAGACTGAGAAGTACAAGTGCAAGACTGAAAGCAGAAGCATAAAGAAAAGAAAGGTGGCCACAGAAATGGGTTATTTAGTACTTTTCTTACTTATGAATCATGCAAATAGTAGTATGTGATTGAAACTAAATAATGAATCAAAGTGTTTTATTTTTCATCTACAATCCTCTAACCTATAAATCCAAATTGTGGTTATTCCCTTTGGTTCAAAAACTGCTAGTTTGGGTCGGTTTTTACAAATCTACATTCCGAACCTATTATATAATTTTGGACCGACACATTGAGCATTCAAAAATTCAGTTACATCATCTTCATATGATCTAATATTCCCTCTTGGTCATCCTTTCATAATATAAAAATCATAAGAAGCCTATATAAGTAAGTCAATCATACCTTATTTAGGTTCGTATCACTTTATGTTCTCCTCAAGTTAAAGAAAACACAAAAGGAACTCTCTACTCCCTAAACATAGAATTACTAATGTAAATCCATTAGGGAAGCACCCTTTATAGATCTAAAGCCCCCTTCTAAGTCGAGGAGTCTACATTTTCTCTCTACATGCATGCAAAGTGACCCTTCCCAAGTATTCAAGCAAGTGTGAAACTAAAATTAAAACATTGCACAAGAATGATTTTCAAATTCTGATTGCATTATGGTAGATATCACATGATAGGAGAATGATGTGTGGTTTGATCCCTCTTTGGAGTAGTGGTAATGTCAGCGGTGCACAAGGGTAACTAAAACCCATCTAAATTTGTTTTATAGGAACTCTATCTTGTACTATGAGGGTTTGAGGATTTGATCAGAGTTACAAATCCATTCTAAAGGAGAGTGGAGAAGATCGATAGAGAGTGACACTCATTTCCAGGAAGGAAAATCACACAAAAATTTAACTGATCCAAATCTAATCATGTCTAATACCATATAGAAGAGTTATCACTGTATAAATGGTTTTGACCTAGTTGTATGATTTTGACCAAATGTAGTGTCAGGTACCAATCTCAGCATTTCCATCTCTAAATTAGCCTCTTTTTGCATTCATACCACTTAGAATATCCCATATCCTTACATAATTAGCTAAGTGAAATTTCTTATTTTTGTTTTGAATACTTTTTAGATCAATAATCACTTTATAAAGCATTGTTCTCATTTGGGAAATTATTATTGGAATTTAGTTAAATCATAGTAGCCTCCTATTACAATATTTCATCCTTTTATGTATGTTAGGAACACAATAAATATTAAAGGGAATGAAATAATATATTCACAATTAAAGTGAAATCATTTGGTGAATCTGACTCCTTAATCAAGCATTGTATCCCTAAACCTAGTGGCTCTAGGTTTTCATCTACTATTTAGATCTGATTTTTTATTGGTTTCCATATGCTTTATTTCTATGCATTACTAGCATAGTTCTTGAATTTTTAATCAATCTATTGAGTTGTCTTGATATTTCACCTCCTACTCACAAAACATCATAGTACAATGAATTATTCTATTCCTATCTCTAGCTCTCTTTTTTTATCCCCCTTCACATAAGGTTCTGTCATCACCAATCCGGGAACTATGATAATTCTTCACCGGGAACTCCTCGTGCTATGATTATTTACTAATGCACAGCCTTTAGTTTGGTGGATGTAATCTGGAAACAAAACAACAACATAACACAAGAATACCATCGAGTATGATAAGACAGAATGATGACAAATCTGAAATATCAAAATAAATTATAATATTAACATGAAACCTGTTACAATCTCACCCATGAGGTACTTCAAGTGTTATTGACTTCACTTGCCTTTCACCAAGACTATGGGAGAAACTTTACAATTACACCTCTTAATGGCTTTCTTCAACACACCTTTAAACTGATGGCTTCCTTCGCACACTTCCTACAATATTTCTCACTACTTTCTTCTATGCTAAATGAGGGGGGTGGCCTCTCTATTTATAGAACTTCTAGGCTTATCCATCTTATCTCTAAGATAGGATAATAAATCCACTTTGACGAATCATATTTCATACCTTAACTCTTATCTGTACATGTAAGCTTATTCTTTAAGATAAGATAAACCTTATCATTTTACATGGGTTCCACATTTTTAGACTTTTTACAAATAAAATACACAAAATATTTATGACCTCACTCCTTGTCTTTATTACCAATATAATATTTCTAATTCCTAATCATGTAGACCCTACTTCTCTAATTACCCAAACTTTGACATTTTAACATTACCGGACCACTCACGACAAATATTTACTTTTTACAACATTCCTATTGTACTTTGACTGTTACCATACTCCACATTATTGGCAGCACCATACTGACGGCGCCGTTATCTTCTATCAGATGCTACTACTAATTATACTTAACAACATCCTATTCCTAATACATACATTAATGAAATAGAAATTTATGGAGGAAAATTTTAGTGTCGACATCTTCCCGCCTTCCTAGCTTCTACTCCGTCCTTGGAGTAGACTCTTCTGGTGCTTGGAAAATCTTCAACTTGTTTTGGTTGACCCATTTCGTAATGGAGTGCCATCCAATTCCTCCAGTCGGTATGTACCATTATCATGCACAACTGCTATTTTGTAGGGCTCCATCCATTTTGGAAGAAATTTTCTCTGTCTTCTTTTTTTGTATCTAGAATCATATACTAGAAACCAAGTCATTCACATAAAATGGAGACCATCGGCTATTTTGATCAAAGTATTCCTTCTGCTTCATTTTCTTCTTATGGCTTGTATCCTTTGTTATTTCTCTCATTTCCTCTAACAAATGAAGATGTACCAACCTTTCTTTTACTAAATCACTTTCATCCATTCTTTCATTTTTCATTACTCTGACCGTGGGAATATCAAACTCAATAGGAAGAACTAGATCAATGCCATAGGCCAACTGAAATGGGGAGTATCCTGTTGCTGACTTTGATGTTGCCCTATATGCCCACAATGCTACATGAATCCTTTTATCCCATTTATGTACCTGCAAGGCTGCATCTTTTGCTAGAATTTGACACAACACAAAATTTGTTCGTTCCACCTGTCCATTTGTGCTTGGCTTGTATGTTGTTTCCTTCCTGTGCTTAATAGAAAAATTATTGACTAGGGCTTAAACCACCTCATTAATGAAGTGGCTTCCTTGATTTGTTACAATTTCTAATGGGCAACCAAATCAGGTGACAATGCATTCATACATGAACCTTGCCACTTCATCCATGGAATTTGTTTTCAATGGCCTAGCTTCAACCCACTTGGTTAAATAATATGTGGCAACTACAATATACTTATTTTGGCGTGATGTAGTTGGAAGTGGACCTAAAATGTCTATTCCCCACTTTTCAAAGGGACCAAGGGGAAGAATAGGACATAATGGAGCTGATGAAGTCTTACGGTTACCATGTGTTTGACAAATATCACATGTCTTACAATAATTATAACAATCTTTAAAAAGAGTGGGCCAGTGATAACCTGCATCCAAGATCCTTCTTGCTGTAAGTTGTCCAGAGAAGTGCCCTCCACATGTACCATTGTGGAATTCTTCTAGCATTTCCTTCCCTTGATCACGTCCAACTGCCCTCTTGTATTGTCCATCAGGTCCTATTCAAAATAATACTCCATGCAGAATAGAATATAGACGACAGGCTTGAGTAATTTTTCTCTTAGTCTTTGCATTGACACTATTAGGAAACTTGAATTCATTCAGATAATTCCAGATATCTATGTATTCACTAGGGATTGTGTCAAGGGATAACAAGGCTGCATCGGGGAAATCATCATCATCACAAGATGATCCTAAACCATCATAGGCTCGAGAGAGTGCATCTGCATTGACATGCTTCTTTCTTGGCCTATCTATAATATCAAATTCAAATTCTTGTAGCAAAATTATTCATCTTGCTATCCTCCCTGATGGGTTAGGATTATTTACAATATATTTTAGAGCCTGATGATCTATTACAACTAGAAATTTTTTCCCTAGTAAGTAATTCCTAAACTTCTTTACAGCAAAAATGATAGCCAGAGCCTCTTTTTCAGTTACAGTGTAATTTACCTCAGCACTGCTCATTTGCCTACTCCCAAAGTAAATTGGATGTTCATTCCCATTTTCATCCTTTTGGCTCAAAGTACTTCCTAGTGCTGTATCTGAGGCATCAGTGTACACAATGAATGGCTTGCTCCAATCTGGATTCTTCAAAATAGGTGAAGACACCAGGGCTTCCTTCAGTTGTCCAAAAGCTTCATGCACCTTATTTCCTAGTTCATAAGTAACATCCTTCTTCAAGAACTAGGTTAGTGGCTGTGCAATCTTTGAGAAATTCTTGATGAACCTTCTATAGTAACCCACATGGCCTAAAAATGATCTCAACTTACTTCTATTAATAGGAAATGGTAAATCTTTGATTTTTGAAACTTTTTCAGGATCAGTACCAATACCATCTCTGGATACAACATGCCCTAACAAAACACCTTTAGAACATCCAAAGACACACTTTGTAGGGTTTAGTGAGGCTTGTGCTTCATCTAACCTTTGAAATGTTGTCTTCATTTGGTGCAGGTGGTCCAACTTGCTCCCATAGATGCAAAAATCATCCAAAAATACTCTGATGAAGGTCCTAATGTAGGGTTCGAACACCCTATTCATCAAACGCTAGAATGTTGCTTGAGCATTACACAACCCAAAAGGTATAACTCTATAAGCAAACGTTCCCCAAGGAGTGGTGAACGTGGTCTTCAGCTGATCTTTCTCTGCTATACGAACTTGGTTGTAGCCACTATATCCATCAAAAAAACTATAGCACTCCTAGCCAGCTACTTCATCCAAGATCTGATCTGAAAATGGAAGAGGGTAATGATCCTTCTTTGTTGCCTTATTGAGCTTCCTGTAATCAACACAAATGCGTAGCTTCCCATTCTTTTTTATTGAGATCACAATGAGAGAAACCCATTCTGAATTCTCCACGGCAAATATGAATCCTGCATCAAGCAACTTATCTATTTCTTCTTTTACAGTCTTGGAAAAATTAGGATTCATTCTATATGGCATTTACTTTATGGGCTTAGCACCATCTACCAGCTCAATACAATGTTCTACCCAACTTACTTGACGGAGTTCCTTATAATCAAAAGTGAATAGGTGTATGTACCTTCGAAAGAGCTAGATGTAGAATTCCTTCTCACTCTCCATCACAGCATCACCAATCTTTATTTGTTGGAGACAATCATCAACTTCTTCTTCAGATAATTTTATAGGGTCATGAGTTGGTGTGACTGGAAGGATATCCATGACTGAAACATCCACCTCATTTTCTTCATCTTCAGTGTCCACTTCACTGGTACTAGAGTAATCAAAGGATGTCCACTCATCAGTTTCATCACTTGAATCCACAGGTTCTACTTTATGATGTCGAGGGATCACGTTTTTCTTCACCCTCTCTCTACCACGTCCAAGTGTCATGAAACCTTCATTCCAGTAGTTTCTTGCATGAACTCTCCTTAGCCATGGTCTTCCCAGCAACATTGGGTACGTAACAATACCATTTTTCATCACCTGAAAGTCTACCACACATACAACACCCATAACAGATATTGCCACATTTGAAACTACACCTTCTGGTTTAGTTTTTCCTTTATTTAATGACCTTAACATAAGTGTCGAAGGGCGATCAATTTTTAAACCCAACATATTCATTACAGACTCAGTCATTACATTAACTGCAACACCTCCATCAACTAAGACATCATGAATTTAAATACCATTACATAATACCTCAGCTTGTGGAGCATAGGGATCCGCCTCTGCCTCCAAAACAGAGACCTCAACCTCCTTCCTTCGTCGAGCATTGAGTCCACCTCGCAACTCCCGCCTCTTCTCAGAAGACATAGCCAAGAGTTGACCATATGTAATATTTGCAGGCCTTTTGGACAAATCTTCCAAGATGGAGTATGGTCCTTGCCCCTGTGAAATCAGAAAATCCTACACACCCAACTTTCTTCTCCTATGTTTCTTACTAGTTTCTTCTTTCATCTTCTTAGGATCATTTCCATCTTGATTATCTTTTTCTTTCTTTCTTTTTGTTACAAACACATCTACTTCATTATTTCTGCTCTTATCTACTACATCAAAAGAATTCACAGGTGCTTTTCCTTTATCATTATCTCCTTTACCAGATGTAGAAGCTCTATCTGGACAATTATACTTATAATGACCCTTTTTATAACAACCATAACATACAACTTCAGAAATATTTCTTTTTAGACCTCTATCTCCTCCCTAAGAACTAAATTCCTTTCCTTGAAGAAGATTAATAGTTAACTGACCCATCTTTTTGAGCAAATCTTCATACTCAGTAGATGTACTAGGAGAAATATTTGTGCTCACCGGGAGTGGTTGTGGATTCTGGACCAAAGGTGCTGGTGTAGGCTCTACTTTAGCAACAATTTCTTTGGGCTCCTCTTCCATGATTTCTTCTTGCCTTCTTGCAATCTCCTTTGCTTGTTCAATGGTAGCTTGGCGGTCATACTTCACTCATTGTCTGATCTCTGGCTTCATCCCAAGAATGAAGTGCTTACAGAGGAGATTATCCATGCCATTCATCAACCCATCCGCTAGTCCTTCCTTCCGGATCTGGGCATCGAGCTTCCTCCTTAGCTCTAGAACACGAGCATGATAATCCCTTATCTTCTCCTTCTCTCCTTGGGATAGCTTTGTGATCTCGATCATGAGATCTGCATATTTCTGTTATTCACCAAATTCTTTAAGAAAACTTTCAGTTAATAAATCCCATGAATTTTTCACATTATCAGCTAGTGTTTCAAACCACCTAAGTGCTGAACCATCCAAAAAGGTAGGAAAAAATTCAGTCCATTGTTCCCTTCTTATAAGGCCATTACAAATACAAGATCGTTTAAACTCTTGAATGAAAGAAGAAGCATCTTCATTAGATTGAGCTGAAAAAACAAGAATCTTTCCCATTTTCAAAAGTAACCACCGTGAAATACCAACCCACAAGTACAATTAACAAGACTTCTATGCATAAATAATTGGAATCACTATACTAGAAAGTGACTTTACACCTTTCTACGGTAAAATAGAAATGACCACAGTAAACTATGGTAAAACTTGACTTACTGCAGTAAAAACTGACTTTACTGTGGTAAACACTATTCACGGTAAAAAGTGAAGTTACTGTGGTAAATACTATTCATGGTAAAAAGTGACTTTACTGTGATAAATACTATTCACAGCAAAAATGACTTTATCATGGTAACTACTATTCACAGTAAAAACAAGGTTACCCTCCAATTGATTTTTGACTAAGTGGGAATATCTCTCCAGAAAATCCACCAACGAGGAATGGTCCCGGCAACGGAACCAAAATGTCATCACCAATCTGGCACTATGATAATTCTTCACCGGGAACTCCTCGTGCTATGATTATTTACTAATGCACAGCCTTTAGTTTGGTGGATGTAATCTGGAAACAAAACAACAACATAACACAAGAATACCATCGACTATGATAAGACAGAATGATGACAAACTGAAATATCAAAATAAATTATAATATTAACATGAAACTGTTACAATCTCACCCATGAGGTACTTCAAGTGTTATTGACTTCACTTTCCTTTCACCAAGACTATGGGAGAAACTTTACAATTACACCTCTTAATGGCTTCTTCAACACACCTTTAAACTGATGGCTTCCTTCGCACACTTCCTACAATATTTCTCACTACTTTCTTCTATGCTAAATGAGGGGGGTGGCCTCTCTATTTATAGAACTTCTAGGCTTATCCATCTTATCTCTAAGATAGGATAAGAAATCCACTCTAACGAATCATATTTCATACCTTAACTCTTATCTGTACATGTAAGCTTATCCTTTAAGATAAGATAAACCTTATCATTTTACATGGGTTCCACATTTTTAGACTTTTTACAAATAAAATACACAAAATATTTATGACCTCACTCCTTATCTTTATTACCAATATAATATTTCTAATTCCTAATCATGTAGACCCTACTTCTCTAATTACCCAAACTTTGACATTTTAACATTACCGGACCACTTACGACAAATATTTACTTTTTACAACATTCCTATTGTACTTTGACTGTTACCGTACTCCACATTATTGGTGGCACCGTACTGACGGCGCCGTTATCTTCTATCAGACGCTACTACTAATTATACTTAACAACATCCTATTCCTAATACATACATTAATGAAATAGAAATTATGGAGGAAAATTTTAGTGTCGACAGTTCCCTTACATGAAATTGAAACCAATAATGAACACTCTTATGATTATCATTATGACAAGGACAACAATGTTAATCAAGTTCAAGTTGAGATCTCATCTAATTTTTGTTCTCAAATCTGTGATAATATACATCATATTGAACCTATTATCAAGTTTATACTTGTTTCTAAGCTTTCTCATGATTAGCAATCTAATTATGAATTTTTTATTAATTAGTCTCAAGAAACATCTATTATACCCACATTTTTTGTGCATACTTCCTTAGGTACATATAGCATACCCATGTAAAATATATCTATGCCTATTCTTACCACAATTATTACTACTATACCTCATACTTATCATCATATAGGCTTGCATGCATATTCATCTAACACACAGGATCTTGAGTCCCTTGTTCATTCTCTCTAACATAAATTTTGCAATTACATCAAGGCATATCTTATACTTATAATTCTATGGACTCTTCTCAATGAATTCATAACCCACTTGTACCTAATGTTTTTCATTCACTTTTCCTATCAGTTTCACTACTCCTAAGCTTCATATCTATGATGGAAAAGGTGATCCACAAGAACATATTCGATCTTTTCATGTTGATTTCTTCGATTATGTATCTAATGATATATTTCTTACCAAGATATTCTATATGAAACTCAAGTACTTTGCATTCTAATGGTTCTATAATCTCCCCACTCACTTTGTACATTCATTTATTACATTGTAAAATAAATTTTGGGCACAATTTTCCATCAATATCAAGGATAAGTTATCTTATGCTCAAATGGCCCAACTCAAAAAAGGAGATAAAGAGCATATCAGTGACTATGTCTTACATTATCACACAATGCTTACTAAAATGAGAAACATCTTAGCCAATATTTAATTACAATCTACATTTTTGTTCAAAGTTTTCTTCCTCCCTTGCAAGAATTGGTCATGTTCAACAAGTTTCAATCTTTCTACCATCTATGTCATACACTAAAGTGTGAAGCCAAGCTATTACATATGAATTAGCTCAAGTATGTTTCTAGTACCTATAATTCTTCTAATGCCAAGATTCAAAGAAACCCTACTTTCAAAAATAAGCCTCATGACCCTAAGGTTGCTTCCAAAGACACTATTAATGTTGTTGGTTAACCTAAGCTTCAATTATAACTTGTAAGATAACAATTTACACAATTACCTTATCCTCCACGCATTGCTTTATATCAATTACTTGAATGAAATCTCATGTATCTACCTCCACCATTTGAGGTAGATACGAGTAAGACCCAAACTAAGATATTTGATGCTAATTCATATTGTGACTATCATAGATGCATTGGTCACTGTACTGATCATTGTCTTAAGCTGCAACATGTCATTCATGACCTTATCAATGCTAATGTATTTGAATGGGATGATCCCACTAAACCTTCTAAGCATGTTAATAATAATGTTAAGTTGAAATTTTTCAATGACCCTCTTCCTAATCATGTTAATGATCCATCTACCTTGGAATTTCATGACACACATTGTGTGATACCCCCACCACCATCTTATGATCACCCATTGGATTCTATGATTGGTACTATATCTTGCACATCATCTTCTACACTAACCATTCCCTTTAATGATTATGATATAGATGTTACACTTGTCTCTAATACATTATCTATTTAAGATTCTATTTATCATATTCATATTCAAGGTATTTTGGCTACCCCACATATTACAGATAATGTCTGTGCATGGTCCTTACTTCAATCTCTTAGTATTTCTTTTGATATTCTTACATTTGATTCTAATCCAAATTTTAGACGTATTACACTTCCAATCATCGTTGGCTCCACCATTATGCATACTTCATTCTTAGTTTCTAAATCTATCACTACTAGTGTGTTGCATTTAGGTATCTTGTGGATACGTGCTCTTATGGTTGTTCCATCTATAACTAATTAATGTGTAAAGTTTATCATTCATCATCAAGTTATTACTATCTGAAGTGTTCCTTTTAGGTATTTATCTCCTTTTGTGTCTCAATATTCTATAGCTTCAACCCTAATCCCTGGTACATCTACATATATGCCTATTTTTTCCCATACTCTTTCACATAGCACTAGTTCTCTTCAATCTCCTTCTAGGAATTTACTTGCACATATGGATTTGCATCATTCTAGGTTTCCTAAAGGCCTTTAGTTACACATGTTACATCACATAAGTCTAGGGACCTTGGGTCTCCACCTAATCCCTCTTCCATGCATATTATCTCTCACATCTTGTAGCCTCATCCTATCTTACAGGGATCTTCTAGCTTCATGGATCATACTACTTCTCATTTCTCTTATAGGGGTTCTCATTATACTAGTCCACCCTATAGATATGACATATTGCATTCTCCTCATTCTTCTACCATTTCTATTTCTCCTCATACCCATTTTGTAGCACATATCACCACCATGGTTCCAATTGCACTTGAGTCACATTCTTTGACACATTTGAGGCTTGACCCTCAATAATCTTTCGTAGTTTCTTCACCTCCTCATAAGGTTCTTTTAGGTTAGTTTTGACGTTATCCCCTTCATAACTTGATGACACACTCAGTCTATAGGTTTAACTTAACTATTAAGGGAATTGGTTTCTACACATGAACCTCACTTTACACAAAGAGAGAGAGAGAGAGAGAGATTAATGGAAGTATAAAAATATTATAGTGTAATCTAATGTTATAGGAGCATTAAAATAACTGAATAAATAGAACAATAAATATAGAAAATATACCCAAGCAACCTAAGAAATAAAATGTGAAACCCTAATTTGTAAAAAGGGTTAAGAAAAGCCTTATCTAATTCACAAATATCATGAGATTATCTCACAGTGTAGACTAGGTGAATAAGAGAAGGAAACGACCACACAAAATCATGATAAATCATAGATCTGAGATACTTGACCAGACTAGGGTGCCTCGAAAGGGATAGGGGTGCCCGTGGGTGCCCTGGTCTGAGATCTAGGCACCCTGGTATGCGTAAATGGCTAGAAAATATCCTCTGAGGTGTTTCTCGATTTTCTCCTATGTTCACTTCCTTTTTCACTAATGTCATTGAGTTGTGTCAAATGTCGATGTGAATAGGAGATGGAAGAAACACCTACAAAACCCTAGACAAAGCATCAAAACCCTAAAAAATAAAGATGAATATAAAGGGTTCGTCATTGTCCTCAGTGGAAAAAATGGTGGACTTACTAACTGTTCATTACACTACATCTCAGACCCAATGTAGTTCTAGGTGTGTGTGTGTGTGTGTGTGTGTGTGTGCGCGCGCGTGCGCAATCATTCCCTAGGTTGTTCTTGTGCCATTCACACTTTGTGAAGTAGTAAGCAAATAACTAGATGTAGAATATAGTAAATGTGTGCATGGAAATAATAGACTCCCCTCCTATGAAGTGTGATGTAAATGAACAAACCTTGTGTGCTTTGTGATGGAGCTAGATGGATGCAAATGTAGCTTTATATGCCTTTGATGGATGGAACTCTAGATGGTGATAGTAGATGCTTAATGCTTGGTCCCTCATTATGGTCACATAAATTTATATTTATATGGTTCTCTTGTTCTAATTTCGTAATTAACCCCAAAAAGGACTTACCACTAAAAATAAATAAAGCTCAAATGGCTAGAAAGTTCCCAAAAGGTGAGAGTAAATTGTAAAGAGGATCAGGCACCCCTGAGGCCGCCCCAGTTCTGACTGGGGGCACCCCAATCAGAAATAGGAAAAATGTAGAATGACAATACATATTGGGCAAGTGCAGGTGTAAGATCGAAAATATGACAACAAACAATGTAAAAATGGCCAAAGACATGGGTTAATTATTACTCTTTTCACTTAATAACCATATGAATAGTAGTATGAGACCGGGACTAAATAATGACTCAAAGTGCATGATTTTGTGTCTACATTTTCCCCTACTTTATGTTTGTGATGGAAAGCTTAGTAACATAAAGTAGATAGAGATGTGTACCTGATAATCCATATAGAGTGATGTAGCAAATAACATTTCAAAGGACTAGAAAATGCGTGGAGTGACAAAAAATATGGAGCGTGGAGACTAAAGATGAAAAAGTGTAAAAAGTGAAGAGATTGAACCTAGGGCAGAAGTGCGTGTGTAGATGCCAATGTGTGTAGTGTACCTGCATGGTTAGTATCTTGTGTGTGATGTACCCACCATGTTTTTGTTATTGTTGTTGATTCCTTGTTTCCCATATGGTTGGACCTACAAAAGAGAAGATGATCAAGTAGTCAAATACACATGTATATGAGTAAAAACACATGTATATAGTAAAGAAACATGTAAAAAAGTACAAAAATGAAAATGAAAAAGGAACATGTACACCTTATCCGTGATGAGAAAAAGGGTGTAGAAAGGATATCCTAGTAACTGTTGGTGAAGTGCGAGTTTTTTGGGTGATCTCATGCCATTGTGGCCAAAGAAGTGTAAGGAGAAAGTTGTGTTATTCTCTAACCTGTAACTGCTTCCCTGAGAATGTGTGAAGAAATCTCTGTACTTCCTAGTTTTTTGGGTGATTTGATGCCACTAGCCAAAGAAGTGTAGGGAGGAAATTTCGATGTTCCTCTAACCTATAACTTCTCCCTAAAATTCTAAGGACAATCTTCCCTATAAAAATTTGTTGTGTATGGAGTTCATAGATTGGTCTAAACTCACTCGTTGTATAACCCACTATGTCATGGAAAATAATTGAAAACTGGATTACATCGGTACCATGTGTAAACCCAAATTAGGCCCCCTCTTTAGGGGTGCATATGACGTTGCAGATAGGAGAATGCAGCTCCAAAAGAGGAATGACCACATAACTAAAACTTTTCCCTACAAGGGAAAGGGAATGTTCTTGGTAAATACCAAGGCACACATAAACAAGTGGATAGAAACAAGTGTTAGTAAGAACATGCATGTAGAAAATGAGTGTAAGAAATTTTTTTAAAAATGTTAAGCTATAAAATAAGAAAACAATGTAAACACCCAAAAGAGATAATGTAGGCCTCACAAAGTGGGTTGTAAACATGGGACACCACTCATGATGTTGCAAGACACTCAAGGCCACAGTAGATGGCCGTACAAATAAATAAGTGTGCACACAAGACAAAGGTTAAATCCCACAAACAATAACAAGAAATAAAAAACAATGTAACAAACAAGTATGGAAGCAAATATCCTTACATAAAAAATGTTACACATGAAGCACTTGTTAGCATGTCATAAAAATAAGCAAGTATGTCAAAGCATGTATAAACCAAAGTAGTGTGCTATGAAAAAAATGAAACAATAACACCTCTATCGTATGTGGATGCCCCCAATAGGTAGTGTATCAAGCATCGATGTTGCATGTAGAAGCTTTGTATCTGTGATCACAACTAGAAAAGATGTGAAAGTGCATGTGTGTATGGTAAAGATAATGACATACAAGAGATATATCTAACATGTGTAGTAAATTGAACATGTAAGAGAAAGTACAAGCAAGAGTAAATAAAACCATAAAATGTAGTATGATGTGGATGGATGGAATGGAATACAATGTGGATGATAGGATCTGAGTACCCCCAAGTGAATGGAGTTGTATACAATGAGGTTCATTTAGTATGCCCCCTCAGCAGTCAAGAATGAACCATAAATGAGATTGTGTCATTAGGAAATGGTCAAACTATGTGTTGTCTGTAGCACATTGTGTGATGAGTATGTGGTGATGATATGCGACGTAGAGATGATGTTTGTGTGACGTTGTAGCCTAAGTGTATATCATGACAAGATGAGTATAAAGGAGTAGTGATTTAGCCTAAAGCGTATACCACTAAATAATGTAAGCAAAAGTGATGATGTAGCCAATCACAAGATGATACTAGAAGAAGTGACCCTATAGCCTAAAGCATATTTCACTAATCCTAGGAATGTCACATGAGAAAAATATTGAATGATGAACATGTAAGGGTGATGAGTTCCATTTGTGATGTATACCCTCAACAATCCAGTATGGACCATGAGACTAGAGTGCGTCATCAGGTAGTGAGTGCAGCACATATAAGTAGATATGTAAAATGTGTATTGTGTGTAGTAAAGTGTATGGTATGTAATGTGAGATGCGTAGATGACCTAAGATGTGTAGATGTATAGTAGACATAAAATGTGAGATGTAAAATGAAATGTATGATGTATAAAATATGTACAATATGTTATAGCTATTGTGTAGTTTGTAAAATGTGTAGAATGCGTATGATGGATGTAGCTTGACATCATGTAATGTGTAATATCCTAGATGATGTAGTGTGATGATGTGTATATGATGTATGACTTTTGTGATGATGTATGGTGCCTAAGGTATAGTGAATGCCCTCAATATTTAAGTGTGAACTAAAGCACAAGAGTGTGTCATCAAGTAGTGACAATGCTAATATGTAGATGAATATACGTATGCTAATATTTTGGTGTATGAAGACACAAACATTAGACGTGTGTCACTAGAGGGTGTGAATGTAATGCCCCCTAAGTGTGTGGTGGGGAATATGATCATGTGACACTATCGAGGAAATCATCATTGATGTGATCAAATCCTACTAGAGTAGTATTGGAGACATGATAAGCAATAGAATGAGGTGGGTCATATAAAGAACCATTATGACATGTAGGGTGTAGATTTTCATTTCATATTCCTCATCAGTGAAGGGTAATGGTGGATAGTCATGTGCGTACCAATGAGAAATATTCAGAGCATAAGTAGGAGATGAGTCATTAGCGATGGAGACATTATCGAATGGCATAGGAAATGTAAGAGAAGTGTGGTTCGTATCTATAGTACCACCAATATAGTCAAGCCAATATTGCCCAAGTGTCAATGGAGAAGCACGAGGGACACATGCAATGAAGACCGTCAAATGAAACACATGAAGGCCATAGGTAGTTGTAATGTGACAATAACCATGATAAATATGAGGTGAGATGAATTGGTGGTAAGATGTCATTAAGCATCAAGCCAAACCTAGTTAAGCCCTCATGTGTGCAAATATTGTCTGAACAAGTATGATGATTGAGGATGTTATGCCAAAAGAGTTGTTGATTAATAGTGTGCATGTGAAAGGAGGTGGTGGAGATGCAAACTATGTAGGAGGAGATGAAACAATGTCTAAAGTGTTGACAGGTCCCTGATAAAGTATCATAGCATTAGTAGAGGGAGGGTCTTAAATTTGTATTCACCCAGCCATCGGCCACAAAGGTATCCTTGAAATAAGAGCCATCGGTATTTATAGGAGTAAATTTAAGTTATCATAATGCTTCATCAGTAAGTTTGACAACATCGACTTCTTCATCGGAATCCTCATAATCATCTATGTTAAAATTATCATGTTGTATAGCTTTCTCGATTATGTTGGTAATATTTACACTAGGTGGAGTAATGGAAGGTTCTTTGATAGGTGGAGAATAAGTGCTGATAGAGATCTGATTCGGTAGGTGAAATAATTATCATAGTGTGAGTAGAAATAGCTGGAGTATTTGGAGCGACAGATGAAGATGGCGAGTGTACTAGACTGACCAATGTCATATGTTTCAATACTACCATATATGGAATGGGTTGCGGTGGAGGAATAGACATACCAGTAAAAGGGTTTATGTGATAGAACTTGAATGGTTCAGGATCAACGATAATAGTATGTTCATAACCATCATGCAAAAATTTCACACATTGGTGAATAGTAGATGGAACTGTTTGCATTTCATGAATCCAAAGTCTACCTAATAATAGATTGAATTGAAATGAGGAATCTATAACATATAAGTTAGTGAGAATAGTCATAGGCCCAACTTGGATGTGTAATGAAATAGTCCCTAAACATGTGAGAGTGGTAGAGTCATAACCTTGGATGATAGTAGAATTATTATAAATGAGATTATCGCTAATACCCAATTGTTTTAAAAGAGAATACTCACATAGGTTGATGGTTGATCCATTATCAATAAGTACTCATTTGATGCAAGTGGTGCTAATGAAGACGGTAATGAGTAAGGGTGCGCATGGATTACTTTTAACCAAAGGTGACAGATCTTCATCAGTGAAGGATATAGCATGTGGCAATTTTGAAGAGACTGTATGAGGTGTGTACAGGATACCGTAGAGTTATCACTTTCTATATGAATAGTATGAAGGGTTGCTTCTAGTTTTTGACGACAGTCAGGTGCATTACACAATCAATTCATAAAGAGAAATCTTAGCAGGAATATTCTTAAGTTGTTCAATGATGTCATAGCCCTTATAATTAGTTGGAGGAGCCACCAAAGTGATGGGTAGAGGAATAGAAGCGGGTGGAGCCATAGGAGGATGATTACAGTGAGTAGTAACTACATTGATGGAAGGATCAGGCTTAGGCGTAACAAAGTGAGGGGTATGTTGAGTACGCACTTACATAAAATCAACAATAGTATTGACTATACCAGAGATCTTAGTAGGTGAAAAATTAGGATAAGATGATTGAGCCATGACTTGATAGGGTGAAGACATAATCAGAAGAAAGTGTTGGATCGATCAAGTTCACCAAAATGATTAACTAAAATAGAAAAATATTCTAGTGTAATCTAATACTATAGGAGAAATAAAATAACTAAACAAATGGAATAATAAAATTTAGCAAATATACCCAAGAAACCTAAGAAATAAAATTTGAAAACATAATGCTCAAGAAGGGTTAAGAAAATCCTTAGTCTGATTCACAGATGTCTTCGGATTATGTCACACTATAGACTAGGTGAATAGGAGGAGGAAATGACCACACAAAATCCTGAGAAAGCACATATTTGAGCTGTATGACTGGATTGGGGCACATGGAAAGGGATAGGAGTGCCCATGGGCACCTTGGCCTAAGATATTGGCACCCTGGTCTATAGAAATGGCTAGAAAATATCCTTGGAGGTGTCACTAGATGTTTTCCTTTGTTCACTTTTTATCACACTAATGTCATTGAACTGCGCTAGATGTCGGTGTGAATAGGAGATGGAAGAGTCACCTACAAAACCCTAGACAACGTAACAAAACCCTAAAAAATATATGCATATGAAGGGTTCAGACTATCCTCATTGGCCACAATGGAGGAATTACTAACTGAGAATTTCACTACATCTCATACCCAATGTAGTTTTAAGTGTGTGTGTGTGTGTGTGTATGCAAATCGTGACCTAGTTTGCTCTTGTGTCAGTCACACTTTGTGAAGTAACGAGAAAATAACTAGATGTAAAATGTAGTAAATGTGTGCATGGAAACAAAATAATACCCTCTTATGAAGTGTGATGCAGATGAACCAACCTTGTGTGCCTTGTGATGGAGCTAGATGGATGTAAATGTAGCTTTAGATGCCTTTGATGGATGTAACTCTAGATGGTGATAGTAGATGCTTAGTTCTTGGTCCCTCATTATGGTCACATAGCTTTATATTTATATGGTTCTCTTGTTCTAATTTTTTAATTAACCCTGAAAAAGTTTGACCACAAAAAATATAGAAATCTCAAATGGTTAGAAAGTTCCTAAAAGATGAGAGTAAAGTGCAAAGAGGATCAGGGTGCCCTAGAGGGGACCAGGGTGCTAGGGCTACCCCAGTCCTAACTGGGTGCCTCAATCAAAAATAGGAAAAATGTAGAATGACACTATAGACTGGGAAAGTGTAGGTGTAAGATCAAAAATACGATAACAAGCAATGTAAAAAATTTCCAAAGACAAGGGTTAATTATTACTCTTTTCACTTAAGAACCATATGAATAGTAGTATGAGACCGAGACTAAATAATGATTCAAAGTGCATGATTTTTTGTCTACACACACACACACTATGGGAAAATCTTTCCTCCCACCATTTAGTTGCATTATTTATATTTATTCCCCCTGATGGGGGAATTCTTGGTTCATCCTTCATTCTCTTTAGAGAATAGGTTTTCATATATGCCCTTATGGGGGGCCTAAAAATTCAAATATTTACAAAATTCAAAATCAAGACCTATTTTTCTAGCATACATTGTTTACTCAACATATTATACATGTTATTTACTCTTTTTATTTGATTCATATCATTTATTATTTACACACATGCATTCACATGGTATATTGAGCATGATATAGGACATAGATAGAGCTATACATAATTATAGGTGTTGGCCTAACCCTTACCCATATTGTTAACCTCTAGGGACATCTTCCTTTTTGCATATTACATTTAGGTTCTATATTTCCATTATAGTTCCTTTGTTTCCTCATTATGCTTGATTACATGTCTATCTTGTGTATTTTCTATCTTTCTAACTAATAAGACTAACACATGTGTCTTGTGTAGTGTTTACAATTACTATTAACTCTTTCATAATTAATATGTTCATATGTTCATATGTTCATCTTACTTTTCTTTATTTTCATACATGTTTTATGGTTATGTTTGTATGCTTGTTATCTACTTTAAGTGTGGCCTAAGGGCCTTGATTGTTTTGTGACATCATGGGTGTCCCATGTGTTGTAGGATTTTATTCCTTTTATGTGACATTATTTCCATTGTATGCACTTGTCTTCTACTAACAAATCATTTTCCATTATTGGTATTGTTCTTTTGTTACATTGACATTATTCTTGTTTTCATGCTTGAAGATTATAGATTATAGCATGCAGATTACATAATGTAATAACATGAGCTGAAAGAAAATAACATTCAAGTAAAGAGACGGTAACACCATATTTAAGTGGGGAAAACCCAAAGGTAAAAAACCCCACTGAATAAAGCATTGTCTGTTATTAAGAATTTTTATACAACTTTTACCCAACACTTCCACTTCACTCCTTGGTCTTTTCTCATAGAATGATTTCAGATCTCTTTCTCAATCATTCAATATAATACCATGTCAATACAATACGTTCTATGATCTAAAGTCATTTTCCACATGGATATCAATATTGATATCAGTCTATATAAATGTAATGTTTCTCATAGCCAATCCCGAGAGGGATCACCCTAATCAATATAGGTGGGTGAATCAGTCGAGCCTGATTCACTCTTAAATGTGGAAGATATTCATAATAAAGTTTGATAGAAAAAATTTAATATAATATTGGGGCGTACTACAGTGGTAGATATCCCACTTGACATTATCACCCCAACACTCCCCCTTAATGTTAAGTGGGGAAGAACATGCAAAAAAACATGTTGACATATGTTCCTTATGCCAAGATGGTTGGCATCCAAAAACACATGTGTTCTGTGGGTTTTTCAACTCTGTGGTACACTACCAGTGGGTTTGTAGTTTACAGTGGTACACTAAAGTAGATTTTTGTGGGTTTTTCAACTTTACAGTATACTACCATAGTGTCCCGCATGGACTTATATAAGCCATGCACAATTGTTCCGTGGGTTTTCTATTCTATGGTGCACTAAAGTAGAGTCCCGTGGGTTTTTCAATTCCATGGTACAATACCGTAGTGTCCGTGGACTTATGCAAGCCGCAAACAACTAAAATGTATTGCAAATTTTATCAAGACCATGAGACACATGTTTTTTCGTGGTTCAAAATAGTGTTCCAAGGATCCTATAAAATCCCACGATACAAAGGAACATATACAAAATAAATTCTAAGGACAAGTGCTTTACATATGAAGACTTATATCAGATTATGGAGCCTTTTATAAAACAAGGCATTCCCATAACTAATGCTTCACTGGGATTTACATGTAACTTCACATAATGTGACACATTTACTTATTACAAAATGGAGGAAGTATTGGAAGTTTTCAACAGGCCGTTAAGAGGTGGCATTGTCATGCACACTCCCCCTCAAGGGAAACTCTGATAGGCCCAACAAGGCACAAAATTTGTAGAAATTTACATAACACAAATTTGTGAAGATATCTACAACTTGATCTTTAGTTGAACAAAACTTGAGATCAATATCACCATTCAGGACTTTCTCTCGAATAAAGTGCATATGAACTTCAATATGCTTGGTCCTTTGATGTTGAACTAGATTCTTTGCAAGAGAAATGCAACTCTGGTTATCACATAGAAGAGTAGTGCTCCCTTTGATGCCCATGTGTAGTTCATCCAACAATATTTTCAGCCACATAGCTTCCTTTGCAGCTTCCATAGCACTTCTATACTTTTGCTTCAGTAGAAGAGATAGACATTTTTGGTTGCTTCTTGCTACTCCAAGTGATGGCACCTGCACCCAACTTGAAAACATATCCAAAAGTAGACTTTCTATCTGCAACATCACCAACATGATCAAAATCACAATAGCCAAATAATTGTGCATCATTAGAAGAAGAATAAAACAGACCATAATTGATTGTTCCTTTAATATATTTCAAAATTCTTTTTCCATTTTCCAATGATCCTCATAAGGTTCTTGCATAAATCTTGAAACTACTCCTACTGCATAAGAAATATCAGGTCTAGTAATAGTCAAATAAATTAGACTACCAACTAGCTATCTATACAGAGTAGGATCAAATTTAGCACAAGCTGGTTTAGGATCTAATTTAACACCAACTTCAATAGGAATGGAAAATAGGCTTACATTCAATCATGTTAAATATTCTAAGAAAATTCACAACATACTGAGATTGAGATGCAACAATAGACTTGTGATCTTGAAATATAACCATGCCAAGAAAGTGATTTAATAAACCTAAATCAGTCATTTCAAAATGTTGCTTTAACTTTTCTTTGATCTTAACAATTAAATTTTTATCACTGCTAGTAATCAAAAGATCATCATCAACATACAAAACAATAATGATAATATGATTGTTTTCAAACTTAACAAATAAATCATTATCAGAACAATAGTTAGAAAAACCAAGATCTTGAAAGAAACTGTTAATTTTAGCATACCAAGCTCTAGAGCTTGTTTAAGACCATACAAAGACTTTTTAAGCTTACAGACATAAAGTTCCTTACCAGGTTCTTCAAAACCTTTAGGCTTATTCATGTAGATTTCTTCTTTTAAGTCACCATTAAAAAATCATTTTTGACATCCATTTGGTGAATCTCCCAACCATATTGGGTAGCCAAAGCAAGAAGAATTCTAACAGTGCTCATCTTAGCTACAAGAGAAAAAGTATCAACATAGTCAAGACCAGGTTTCTGAGTGAAACCACGAGCTACCAGCCTTTCCTTGAACTTTTCAATTTATCCTACAGAGTTATATTTGATCTTATACAACCACCTAGATCCTACAATGCTTCTCTTAGAAGGAGGAGGGACTAGTTCCCAAGTGTTATTTTTAATCAAAGCATTGTATTCATCTTTCATAGCCTGAATCCATCTATCATCTTGACAGGATTCTTCAAAATATTGTGGTTCTACCTCATAGAGGGTCATCAAGGCATGATAAGAGTGCTGACTATGAGTTATCTTTCTAAGATTAGCAGATGAGAGTCTTGAACAATAATTTGAGCCCATTTAGGAACCTTGTGATGCAAGACATTTTGAGAAGACTCCCCCTTAATATCCATCATATCTAGATCAGGATAATCAACCTCTTGAACTTTTGTTTCCATAATGTTAGGAGAAATATTATCAGGCTCTATCTCAGGAGTAGCAGAGGAGGGTTCATGAGAAGCATCACATAATGTCTTTTCCAAGACTTGAACATTTCTATTTTCAACAATGTCATGCTTGAAAGGATCATAAACTCTCAAACCTTTAGTTCTACAACCATAGCCAACAAAAATACAAGAAAAGGAGGTTGGATCAAGCTTCTTCCTTTTGTACTTTTGGAATAAAGATAGAAGCAGGACTACCAAATATTCTTAAGTGAGAAATATCTGGTTTTTTCTTTGTCCATACTTCATGAGGAGTAGCTTGATGAAGAGATTTAGTAGGAACTCTATTAAGAATATAGAAAACAATATTCATAGCTTCAGCCCATAGAAATTTAGGCACATTAGAAGCATGAATCATAGTCCTAGCCATTTCTAAGACAATCATATTCTTCCTTTCTGCAATGTCATTTTGTTGTGGGGAATAAGGAGTAGTCAACTCTCTTTGAATCCCACATGACACACAAAACTCATCAAAAATTTTGCTGACATATTCACCTCCATTATCAGTCCTAATTCTTTTAATTTTTATATTAGAAGCATTTTCAACTAGAGCTTTAAATTCCTGAAACTTAGACAAGACATCAAACATCTTAATAAAATAAGACCAAGTCATTCTAGAGAATTCATCAATAAAGAAAACAACATACAAAGCACCACTGAGAGAAGGAAATTCAAGTGGTCCTCTTACATCACTATGAATTAGTTCTAATAACTTGAGAAGAATTGGAATCATGATGTTTGTGAAATGGTTCAGCATGTTGCTTACCACGTAGGCAACTTTCACATGTTTCATGATCATGATTTTATCTTAGGGAGGCCAACAACAAGATTAAGTATAGACATTTCATACAAGATTTTGAAATTTACATGACCTAAGTATTTCATGCCAAAGCTGAATATCATTCCTAGAAGAGGAAGAAAAACAAGACTCAGACACAAAACCATCAAAGATATACAAGCCATTTTTCTGAATACCAGAAGCAATAATATTACTGAACTTATCTTTTACATACCACTTATCTTACACAAAACCACTTTACAATTTTCTTTAGTTAGCTGAGAGCAAGATAGAAGATTCTTTTTCAGTTGAGGAACATACAAGACATTCCTAATTACACCATTTGATAATCTAACATTTCCACAACCTTCAAATTTAATAATGGAATTATCTCCTAGATATATGTTCTCCTCACATTTAACTATATCTGAGAGGATACCAGGAGTACAAGTCATGTTCCTAGAGGCACCACTATCAAGAATCCATTCATTGTCATTTGAGGCTGAGAGGGTAGTATACAGGGCAATAGACTGCTCACATTTGCTTGATTTTGCTTGATTTTTCTTATGATTATTAGGCTTGTTGTTATTAGCATTCTTGACTAATTTGTTAGTCTTTACTCTACAATCAGACTCTTTATGCCCAAATTTCCACACTTGTTACAAGTGCCATTAAATTTGACTTTAAAATTATGATTTTTCTTAGTAGAATTGAATTTGGGATTGGATTTAAATTTAGATATGATATTAGAGTTCTGTTTAGGATTGTTGTTATTCCTATTATGAGCAGACTTGTGATTATGAGAGAACAGGGCTTGAGAAGCAGTCTCTTTTGAATTAAAATTCTCCATTACTCACTCTTCTTGAATTAACAGAGAAGACAAAGTATCCAAATCAGGTAGATCATTCTCATTCTGATACTTAGAATTAAGAATAGATATATAATTTCTAAATTTTTCATGGATATTTATCTAAATTATAAAATACATAGGAGCTTATCTTGAAACAATTCACAGTTACAACCATCCAATTGAGCTTTAATGTTCTTAATTTTAGCTAGATAATTAACTATTTTCTCATCCCCTTTCATAGGAGTTGTAAACAATTCCATAATAAGCTTAATTATTTTTGAAAAATGACTGCCTTCATGCATTGTCTCTAATTTCTTCCAGGCATCAACAGGCGAGTCCATATGACCTATATGCATTAATAATTCATCTTTTATGCTTTGCAAAAGGATGGACATATCCTCCTTGAGATCTCTGAGAGAAGGAGCTAAGATTTTCAGGGTTTTCTTGTCTTCCAGTGGGTCATTTCTCCACACTAGTCACAAGATCCCATAGCTTCCTAGCCATAAAACAAGATTTCAATCAAACTCTCCATATGCTATAATTTGTTCCATTCAATAGATGAGACTTATCTAATGAAAAACTAGTAAAACTAACCATTTTAATGCTCAATGACAATGGAGACAAATACACAAATTTGAATCAAAGAAGCCAAATAGAGACAAAAAACAAGCTACATATATTATTTTTAGTTATATGCTTGCAAATAGATTAGCAAAAAAGAAAAATGCAGTTAAACCGCAAAGCAAAATATCTAATCTTTTCAAATTTTGGAATCCACGAGACAAAGAAAAATAGAATACCCGCAGAACAAAGACTTTGACAACCTGCGGAATGAAGAAAATTAGAAAACTGTGGTACAAAGGAAATAGAAACCCGTAGTCCAAAGAAAATTTTGAAACCCACGGTACAAAGGAAATTGAAAATCTGACACCGTAAAAGAAAATTTTGAAAGTTGTGGTACATGCAAGGAAATAAAATTTGACATTAATAGCTAAAAGATAAATACATGTGTAGTTAAATAATTGGTTTCAACTTTTTTCACAGTCCGACAGAACAAACAAAATGTGAAGGAATGGACATGTTTAATTGGTTTGCAACTGACAGAGACTGAAAAAGTCTTAGTCAAACAATGCCACTTGTCAATGATCTAGCGACTGACAAAAGACACTTGGCAGGCTTTCCACCAAACTTTAAATAGATGGCTTTGGGAGTGGACTTAAAGTCACTAGAATAAGCCAAAAAATAAAATAAAATTTGGGTCCAAAATCTAAAGACATGTGTCACAATATAAGAGGCTAAGCCAAAGTAAAGACTGACACCCTGATACTTGCCAAAGACTAACACAACAAAGATTAATACACATGTCCAAATGCAATTGGTTCACACTTCGCAGTGCAACAAAATGACTTAAGGCAAAAATGGACACACGTGGAGCCTTTTAAATGGATCACTTTTCACAAGACTGAAAAACACTGATAAATGTGAAAAGGTGTCTAATTCTTATTGGATAGCCACTGCCAAAAATGAAAATACTAACATATGCAAAATATGGAGCAATTCTATTGGCTTAGATTTCACAAATCTGAAAAATGTGAAATGTGAAACAAAGATAAATTCTATTGGAGCAACCTTTTATTGCAGAAATAAAAATAAACATGAAAATCTAAAAATGACAATGTGAAATATGGAGCAATTCTATTGGTTTATAATTTCACAAAGACACTAATAAAGCTAATACCAAAGACTTGTGAAATATAAAGACAATCTTACTTATTGGATCAAATTTCGCAAATGACAGAGGAAAGCTTAACCCAAGTTTGACAAATGTGAAGACACGTAAAGCCCTTATTGGCTCGCGTTTCACAACTGAAAATCATATAAACAATAAAACTAAATTTTTGAAGTGCATGGAACAACCTTATTGATTGTATTTCAAAATGACAAAAAGATCAAAAAGCTGACAATGTAAAGCTAGATGGCACAAAATGATTGGATCAAATTTAGTAGCAAAAACTTTGAAAAAATCAATAAAATACTGACAAAGCGAAGCCACTTGGCACTATATGAGTAGATTTGGCTTCACTAAACATGAAAAAAAGGAAAACAAAAGCTATTTGGAGCAATTTTATTGATCCAAGCTTCACAAAACTGATAGGATCTAAATAAAAAATGACAGAGCGAAGCCAGATGGCATAAAACAATTGGATCAGGCTTCACAAAAATAGATCTAGCAAAAAATAAAGATTTATAAAGTTGGGGCAGATTTAACCATACGAACTAACTAGAACTAAGGAAATCCTTTTGGATCCATAGAACAAAAATATCTATAATGGCTATAAGTGGTGTGAAAAACTTAAAACAAGCTCGCATATGATATATTTAAACCAAAAATGACTGTAACTAGATACAGAAACAAATATCTAAGAAAATAATTGCTCAAACATGATCTAGACAACCATTTAGCCAATATTTTCAAAAAATATTAAGGAAGGAATTAGAAATTTAAACCTAGTTAGCTTGAAGATGACTGTGGAGAAACTAGGGCTTCACAGATCCATAAATAACTTCAAGATTCTTTTCTCTAGCTAATTAAAAGATTCCAGATCAATCCTACACATGCATAATCACCAGGCTCTGATACCATGTTAGGATTTGAAGGAATGCATAATCAATTGATTATAAATCCATAAAATAAATGTCAAATATTATAGATTATAGCATGTAGATTACATAATGTAATAATAAGAGCTGAAAGAAAATAGAGACAAAGTAAAGAGATAGTAACACCAGATTTAAGTGGGGAAAACTCAAAGGAAAAAAACCCCACTGAATAAAGCACTGTCTGTTATTAAGAATTCTGATACAATACTTTTACTTAACACTTCCACTTCACTCCTTGGTTCCACATAATGATTAAAGAGTTGTTTCTCTCAATCATACAATACATAATCTATGATCAATATGATCTTCCAGTTCTGAAGTCTCAGTATTAGCTATCAGTTATGTACTAAATGTAGATCATTTGTTCATATCCAATCCTGAGAGGGATCACCACAAATCAATATGGGCGGTTGAATTAGTCAAGGGATGTTTCACTGTTAAATATGGAAGATATTCATAATAAAGTTTGATAGAGAAAGCTATTAAAATAATATTGGGGCATACTATGGTGGTAGATATCCCATACATGTGCATCAAAAGTGTGAGAAATCATCCATGGCTTTATTCTACATTTTTGGTAGACACGAACATCATTTTAGGTATAGAAACATGAAGGGATAGGAAAATATTCCTCAAAATTAGGTTCAAATGCATAAAATTAGCAAAATCTATAGAGGGTCAAGACCGTAGAGAAAGGTCAGGACCCTACAAAAATTTCTGACCCTGCTATACATTTTTTCCTTAGGTAAATTTCTCCATTTTTATCAACATTTTCATAATTTTTATCATTATTGCAGAATTTTCATATGGATTCATGTTCATATTGACTTATTTCAGCATAGTTTCAAAGGGCATGAAGTGTTTCATTATCTCTTTCTCCATAGTTACAAATTTGGGCTTATATTTTTTGAAATGATATAGTCCATGTGGTTATGGAAGGTAGAAAATCAACTGAGTTCTGTGTGGATAGGATTTCCTAGCATTTTTGAAATTTAGGGGAAGATATTAGAGTTGTCTAATGGATTTTATATGTGGTCTTCCTCCATGGTAGGGGTGTTTCAGCTCCTCTTTTTCTTCCTTCTTTCTAGAATTCATATGTAGTATTGGTATACTTAGCACATCAACCTCTCCTTGGAAAAATTATTGACTAATATCCCCCAATCCTTCATCAAAATTCAAAATCTACAAAGTATAAGAATGGGAGCACATTCCCTCTACAAGATAAATAGGTGTATTCCTTCCTTGTTTTACATCTCTTTTATCATTTCTTATTGTAATTTTATTTCAGTACTTTCATTACATTTTGAGTTAAAGTTTAGTTTCCTATTTTGGGCATTAACTACACTTTATGTGCAAGTTTCATTTTGGAGTTTTCCAACACCAACACAATGGGATACTACAAAAAAAATTCATTGCAAGAAAAGACAAAGTGTGTCTACACACTCAAGTATCATTTCCTTTAAGAATGCAATTTTCATTTCATACTTAAAGTGGGGAAAATTTAGTCACTCAAATTTGGAAATTTATCCTTTGACGACGTTGATATTGACATTTCATGTTTTCATGCATGAACACACTCTCCTCACTCTTTCTTAACACACCCCAATATCTCTTCTAGTATGTTCTTATTTTGCACTCATATGTGTCATCAATTCCTAATTTTTTTATAGCATTAGTTATCCTATGACCTAGAAAACCAAACTGTGGTTTTTCTTTTTGGGTCAAAACTACCAGTTTGGGTCAGTTTGTACAAATCTACAACCTGACCCTATTGTATAGTTTTGGAATGAGACATTTTTCATTCAAACCTTCAATTACACCATCTTCATATGCTCTAATATTCCTTCCTATACATGCTTTCGTAACATAAGAATCATTGGGAGCCTATATAAGCAATTCAATCATACCTCATTTATGGTCCTAGCACTTTATGTTCTCCTCAAGTTAAAGGAAGAAGAAAAGGTACTCTATGATCCCTAAATAATGAAGTAACTGATAAAAATCCATTAGGGTAGTATTATCTACATGTTTGTAGTCTCCTTCTAAGTCTAGGATTCTCCATCTTATATCTATATACATGAAAAGTAGCCCTTCCCAAGTATTCAAGCAAGTGTGAAACTCAATTTGAAGCATTATCAAAGAACAGTTTTCATATGTTGATTGCATTATGGTATATATATCACATGCTAGGAGAATGATATGTGATTTGATCCCTCTTCAAAGTAGTGTTGATGTTGGTTGTGCATAGGGGTTTCCACAACCCACCTAACTTTATATTGTAGTAATTATAACTTGCACTATGATGGTTTGAGGGTTTGATTAAAGTTACAGAGCCATTTCGAAGGAGAGGAAGAAGACCGACATAGATTGACACTTATTCCGACCTTCCCGCACCCCCGCACCGTCATGATTCATATCTAAGCAGGTTCCCATACCATCCCGCAGGGTCACACCATATAGATGTTTTTACCTAGTGTACGATTTTGACCAGGTATCGTTTTCAGTGCCAATCTCAATGTGAAAGCATTTCCAGTTCTCGCATCGCCTTGTTCCTGCCTTCCTCCCCCCCTTCACTCTCCCGATCCTGATCGCATCGGGTCATTCCCATTTTTCCCTTTCTTTTTTTTCGTTTATTATAAATTTTGGTAGACACGAACATCATTTTAGGTATAGAAACATGAAGGGATAGGAAAAATATTCCTCAAAATTAGGTTCAAATGCATAAAATTAGCAAAATCTATAGAGGGTCAAGACCGTAGAGAAAGGTCAGGACCCTACAAAAATTTCTGACCCTGCTATACATTTTTTCCTTAGGTAAATTTCTCCATTTTTATCAACATTTTCATAATTTTTATCATTATTGCAGAATTTTCATATGGATTCATGTTCATATTGACTTATTTCAGCATAGTTTCAAAGGGCATGAAGTGTTTCATTATCTCTTTCTCCATAGTTACAAATTTGGGCTTATATTTTTTGAAATGATATAGTCCATGTGGTTATGGAAGGTAGAAAATCAACTGAGTTCTGTGTGGATAGGATTTCCTAGCATTTTTGAAATTTAGGGGAAGATATTAGAGTTGTCTAATGGATTTTATATGTGGTCTTCCTCCATGGTAGGGGTGTTTCAGCTCCTCTTTTTCTTCCTTCTTTCTAGAATTCATATGTAGTATTGTTATACTTAGCACATCAACCTCTCCTTGGAAAAATTATTGACTAATATCCCCCAATCCTTCATCAAAATTCAAAATCTACAAAGTATAAGAATGGGAGCACATTCCCTCTACAAGATAAATAGGTGTATTCCTTCCTTGTTTTACATCTCTTTTATCATTTCTTATTGTAATTTTATTTCAGTACTTTCATTACATTTTGAGTTAAAGTTTAGTTTCCTATTTTGGGCATTAACTACACTTTATGTGCAAGTTTCATTTTGGAGTTTTCCAACACCAACACAATGGGATACTACAAAAAAAATTTCATTGCAAGAAAAGACAAAGTGTGTCTACACACTCAAGTATCATTTCCTTTTAAGAATGCAATTTTCATTTCATACTTAAAGTGGGGAAAATTTAGTCACTCAAATTTGGAAATTTATCCTTTGACGACGTTGATATTGACATTTCATGTTTTCATGCATGAACACACTCTCCTCACTCTTTCTTAACACACCCCAATATCTCTTCTAGTATGTTCTTATTTTGCACTCATATGTGTCATCAATTCCTAATTTTTTTATAGCATTAGTTATCCTATGACCTAGAAAACCAAACTGTGGTTTTTCTTTTTGGGTCAAAACTACCAGTTTGGGTCAGTTTGTACAAATCTACAACCTGACCCTATTGTATAGTTTTGGAATGAGACATTTTTCATTCAAACCTTCAATTACACCATCTTCATATGCTCTAATATTCCTTCCTATACATGCTTTCGTAACATAAGAATCATTGGGAGCCTATATTAAGCAATTCAATCATACCTCATTTATGGTCCTAGCACTTTATGTTCTCCTCAAGTTAAAGGAAGAAGAAAAGGTACTCTATGATCCCTAAATAATGAAGTAACTGATAAAAATCCATTAGGGTAGTATTATCTACATGTTTGTAGTCTCCTTCTAAGTCTAGGATTCTCCATCTTATATCTATATACATGAAAAGTAGCCCTTCCCAAGTATTCAAGCAAGTGTGAAACTCAATTTGAAGCATTATCAAAGAACAGTTTTCATATGTTGATTGCATTATGGTATATATATCACATGCTAGGAGAATGATATGTGATTTGATCCCTCTTCAAAGTAGTGTTGATGTTGGTTGTGCATAGGGGTTTCCACAACCCACCTAACTTTATATTGTAGTAATTATAACTTGCACTATGATGGTTTGAGGGTTTGATTAAAGTTACAGAGCCATTTCGAAGGAGAGTGAAGAAGACCGACATAGATTGACACTTATTTCCAAGAAATTAAAGCACACAGAAAGTTACATGATTCATATCTAAGAAGGTCCAATACCATACAGAAGGGTCAACACCATATAGATGATTTTTACCTAGTTGTACGATTTTGACCAGGTATAGTTTCAAGTGCCAATCTCAATAGTGAAGCATTTCCAGTTCTAGATCAGCTTGTTCATGCATTCATACCACTTAAAATCTCCCAGATCCTGATAGAATCGGGTAATTACAATTTTTCCTTTATTTTTTTATAGTTTCTAGATCAATAGTCAATTTGTAAAGTGTTATTCTAATTTGGTAAATTAATGTTGGAAGTTAATTAAATCAGAATAATCTCCGGTTGTAATATTTCATTCTAATTATGTATGTTGGTAACACAATAAATCTTAACATGAATTAAATAATATATTCACAATTAAAGTGAAATAACTTATTATGGTCATTTAGGGTTTATGTATGTTATGTTTAGGGTGGACATGACTTATAATGATCCAAACATGTTATGTTTAGGTTGAATATTGTTAGTTCTCTGTTGAAAAAAATTTCCCAATGCGAGGTTGTAAAGTTCCAGGTATGAGTACCTTTGATGAGATTGTTTTGTTAAGACAACTCTTTCTAGACTGAGACTCTCAAGATATTTTGGTCTTACCACTCTACTCCATAGCTGATATTATTCTACATAGTCTCCAAATCCTATTCACTCCTAAGGCCTTACTATAGGAATCTAACTTTATAATACCATCCGTTCATGAACCTTTAGGCATATACATCTTTTGTCATCTTGGCATAGTGAATTTGATATCTTCTTTCATTCCCTTCGAGGAAAAGGACTTCATAATCATGTGGATTCTTGACATGATTGTATACAGAGCCTTTAGCACTGATAGGAGATAAAGAGAGATGGCTTCAAAGACATAATTTTGGAGTTGAGTTCTCCCTACCAAAAAAATACAACTTGCCTTTCCATGAGGATATAATTTCTTTTAATAATTTTAGGTGGTGAATGTAGTTGAATAAATTTGTTTGATGTGAATGTCTTTCATTAGTCATATAAAATACATTAATTCTTACATAATATTTTTTAATCCTTAATATAAAAATTAGGTAACAATTCTCATTTTTAATTAGTGAAAAAACATTTGTGCATATGTGTATGTGTTATGTATGTACATGTGGTAACTTTAGCTAGCACCAAAAGGAATAAACACAAATACTCCAACACCAAAGTAATTAACTAGATTCATACCATAATTAGGTATCTACAACATATGTCTATATATGTATGTAAGTTCTCAAGGAATAAAATAATTGTAGATAACACCAAAAATATATAAATACACTAAGTGTGTGACATGTACTACATTCATGTATATTGTAGACCCCCAATGCCAAAACATTTATCGTCTCTTTAGTCAAAAAGACACAACATTACTTAGATTTTCCCCTTGTTTATAATAATCATAATGGATATGGATTTAATATTCAAAACCTTTTAATAATTGCATTTTACAAAATTCACAACATTGGTCCACAATAATAATAAACCACGTGTATATTTTCCAGCAGCTTTATGGTTTCATGGGGTGTAAATAATATAATGATGGGGGGACATGGACCTAACCCCTTATCATTATTTCCAATTTAATCATAATTTGAAATCCAATGGGTCGAGTTTAATAAGTATTTGGAATCTGTGTTATAATTGGATTTTTGTTAATTTTTTATTTCAGTTATGAGGATTTGAAACCCTAGTTTTATGGGACAAAGTTGGAAATAGGGTTTGCATTTTCATTGAATTATTGTTGCATGTTGTTATGGGGATCTAGAAGTTATTTTATAAGAATTGGTTATCATGCAAGTTTCTTCTTATCTTCATTCCCTATTAATTATTATGCATGGAAAATCATTTATGGGTTGGAAATGATACATTATTGATTAGTTGTATACATCAATATAGCAATTTTTTGGGTATATACACGATGCTCCCAGCTTGATGGTAATGGGTTCACACAGAGAACGTATTTTGGGAATGAATATTACATGTATTCTTCCTTTGTATTTCCTATATGGGAATGTTTTAAAAAATTGTATGCCCATTCTCATACAGGTCCCTATAGCAGGAACAATACATGTTACTTTTTTATTTTATATAGGAAGGGCAGCTACCCATTCTTGTAGGTTTATAGAGGTATTGAAATAACAAAAAAATAAGTTTGGTCATGAAGGAATATTATGTAATTAAATTACTTTGATAGATATGAGTATTGACAGCAATAGAGTATGAAAGAAAACCAAATGGTAGATAAATGATCACAATATGCAAGTAGAATAGCTTAGCTACTTCGAGGGGGAAACCTCCAAACCATAAAATAAGAATCTAATGATAAATATGATGATTAATTACTCCTTACTACCACCTATACATACCATTTTTATGTTATGGCCAACACCAAGGTCAACCTACTAAACATATGTAATTATAAATGAATAACATACAACAAAAAGAGAGATTATGTAAGGCACAAGTTAGCTCTACATATCTAATATAAGCTATAAGAATGAAGGTGTAACATGACCCTTCCCTTCAAAGAAACATTTTCCCCAACGTTTTTCAGACCAATATGTTGTTACAGATGTGCTTCATCTTCCCATGTTGCATCCTCAATAATTATATTCTTCCACTTGATCAGATACTCAGTAATGAATTTGGTCTTCAATATTTTGGTGTGTGTCTAAAGAATACCTTTAGGTTCCAATATGGTCCTTCCTTTTCCAGTTTAGGAAGAACTTACTGCGTTGAAATGTGTTTCCCAATGACTTATTTCAAGCAAGAAACATGGAATATTGTATGTAATTTACTTCCTTGAGGGAGCTTTAGCTTATATGTCATGCTACCTATTTTCTGCAACACTTGGTAAGGACTATAGTATTTAAGTGTAAGATTATAATCCTTCTTCTATAACTATACAAAAATAAAGTCTACCAATTCAATTTTTCTCTCACTATGGTGTTGATCTATTATATTTTTTGGATCTCTAATGAAATACAATGCACAAGTAATTATAGAAATTAAAATAACTAACAATAAGATGCACTATGATCAAGAACTCACAAGGCAAGAATGGATCCAAATCAACTAAATGGTTCCATGAGATAGAATGATTCAAGTGATGTACATATAGGAGGTGAATGTGTAACCTCCTCCTAGATTAGTGGGCAATAATTCTCACTAATTGATACTAGAAGTAGAATTGACTCCACACAACTAGTAAGCTAACTTAACACAACTGGTAAGCTAACTCAACATAATTTGGTACACCTAATCGATTCTATCCCATGAGTGTAGGAAATATCCAAGTAAAAGGAAAATAAATATCCTAAAATAATAGAACTTTAGTTCTGCTTACCACTCGGAGATCGATGGATAGAATGAGAGGGTCAATTAAGTCCTTGAGGACATGTTTAGGATGTATCACATGGATCATCAATACATGTGGGAAGATTATATTCCTTTGGTATAATTTATATACAATAATAAACACCAATGTACGTTGAAAATTTCACCTTTTGAGGCTGTATATGGTAGAAGGTGTAGGACACCGACCAGCTGGGATAATGTCGAAGATAGAGAAGTAGTAGGACCTGGTATGTTAATAGAAATGGAAGAATGGGTTAAGCTAATAAGGAAAATGATCAATGAATATATTGGTAAACAGAAGAGTTATGTTGATAATAAGTGGATATAAAGGAAATTATCCATTAGGGATAATTTTTTTCTTTGAGTTAAACCAAAGAAGAGTTCCATTAAATTTGGGAAATCAACTAAGTTAGCACCCAGATATGTGGGACCTTTTCAATTCCTGCAAGAAATAAATCCAGTGGCTTATAGGATGGCCTTACCTCCAACATTGTCTAAGTTATATAATTTATTCCATATAGCATTGATCAAGAAATGTGTAGGATATTTAACTCATGTACTAGATTGGAAATCTTTGTAGGTTCAAGACCAAGGAGTGGTGATCATAGAGCCAATTAGATTATTGGACACACAAATGCTTAGGTTATGTAAGAATGAAGTAGCATAATGTAAGTTCCAATGGGACCAATATAGTGAATAAAGTGCCACTTGATAAAATTTATAGGAAATTATTACTACTTTTCCGCATTTATTTGAGTGAAAAACTTGTAGAAAATATCATTTTATGATTATTGTAATAACAGAAATTTAAAAATCCATTTAGTACTTGCTTATTTTTGGATAGAAATTATGATTTCAGGTTGTTTTTTGTATTCGTTACAATATTTTGTTTAGAATAAAAAATAGTTAAATTTTGTTAACATTAATTTGAAACTAAACTTTCAAGGCTATTTCCTTATCCGGTTGGTCCCCTCGACCTTAAGATCGGTAATCCGGTTATCCTGGGTTGTTGATAGTTATAGATATGAAAGTAATTGAGTTGTTATTCCACTCAATATTGTTGAAAAACAAGTTTATAATTGTTGTTATTTGGAAAAATTTATAGAAAATAGTAGATGTTGCAAATAAATATTTTGTATTATGAATAGTGAAAAATCCAAAAATGGGAAAAAAAAATGCAAGTTTCTTATGTTTGTTTTATAGTTGTATTATGTTGTATGTATTCACCGAGACAGTGACTTTTTCGGGAAGGTAAGGATGTCCACATCCCTCTTATTTTGATATAGAAATTCAATATTTCAATCATGATGCTTAAAATGACATGCTTTAATTGGATAATTACCTATTATGATTATTTTTAGATGTTGAAATTAGCATGTTTATCATCATTGTGTTGACTTTAATGATTAGGACTAACTAACTTTTTGGGTGACGTGAGGTGGATGCAGAAGTAAGTACACACTCATTGAAATATGAGGAAGGGAATCATTGGGGCAAGGTTGAAAGATCCAAGTATTGGACTTGAAACAATGAAGGTAAAATGAAAAATGACACACACCATGGGATTGGGGCATCATTTAGTTTACGTTTTTGATGTGTGACTTCTGAATTTTTATCTTGCTTTCATCTTTTTAATTAATAGCGATAGATGATGAGAGGATTAAGTTGATGTGGCTAAATGTCACTAGTATAAATCCTCCTTCATGCATCATTATGTACGATGTTGTTGAGAGAAGATATGGATATTTTATTATGTGTTCTATTTGTAAACTTGAAATTATCATAACCGAAATTTTATTTATTTGATTTTTTGAGAAGCTTCAATGCCCTTCTTGTTATTTTTTGCAATAGTTTTGTGGTTTGAATGCAGCTGCTTAGCCATTTCTTTATGATTGTTGATACTTTATGGATTTTATATTTTTTTATTGACTCGGAGTTTTAATAATTTTTAGGCAACTTGGATAAACTGTTGTTAAGGATGTTACATGTTTTTTTTGTTCCTATTGGTTATTTGGTTCTATTTTTCTTGTGTTATGTGCTCTTTTCATATGGGGGTATGCCCAAGGTGTCATGACTGCATGTTTGGTGTTGTAGGACATGCCTTTGGTTTTGAGGTGACATGGCTCTATGTTTCTAGGACCATAGAGTAACCCAACCTCACTTTGATACTAGACACTTAGTCCTCATATGGTAGAGTGACACTAGTGACACTCCATTATATTAAAACACAGTAAATGCATAAGCTTCTTACAATAAGTAGTATCATAAGTTTATGCACGCATAAGATTTGGTAGCATAACTCCATAATAGCTCATACACAGTGTCTCTTTAACTACACAAATTAATACATATTTATAAGGGTGGGGACTTTCCCTTCACCTCTTACGCACTTAAAAAAATTGGTTGGATGCTAAAAATAGTCATGCGCCTATACAATAACATGCACACATACAAGTGCACTAATAATAGATAACTTACAGTTAACTGGCAGTAGTAATCCTATTATTAACTCAAACTCATGCATGGAACTTAGTAGATGCTCCTCCCAAAATAGCATTTGTGTGTCACGTAAGTCTCCATCCCATTGTGTGCTCTGTACGCTATCTCCAAAAATAGATCGTAACCATCAAAATGGCCAAGTCCCAAATCAATCTGTCTTTCATGTGCATTTCCTTCCCTATCCTTCTACACCTTCAAATATGCATTGCTACCACACACAAATCTTCTGTGTTCCCTCTCCTTAGTGCCATATTTTTTCTAATCAACATTACCCCACAGTAAACTACATTTTCGTCCCAGAAATGGGGTTCCTCCTGATGTTCCCAAAGAATAAATAATAAGAATGTAAATAATTAATTTACAAATAATGGACTTCTATTTGGAAGCACCCTCTGCTTCAATTGACAGGATCAACTCAGGATATTCTTCCTTAATCTCAGCCTCTAAGGCTTTCCAATCATCCAGTGCATTTCTGGTCTTTTCTGGAACCTCTGCATCGATGGAATCTAACTCATACTAGGTCATCTCTCCCTTTTCATTATGCAATACTATGACAACGTTAGCCATAGTAGACATCCTTCCCTCTAGAAGATCCATCTATTGTGCTATGATATTTCCAAGCTCATCCAGCCTCTCCTCATGTGGATGTTGTGTTGTTGTAAGGGATTTGCATTTTTTATTCACTAATGCCAATCTCTCTGCACACCCTAAAGTCTCATCCTTCATTGCTTTCAGAATTTCATTATCTTCCAATATAGTTATGATTATTATCACTATATCTGGAGCTACGCAGATGTTCAAATCTTGATCCAATTTCTTCAGCTCATCTTGTAAAGTTTGGAGTAATGCCTCGTATAATGAAATCTTTCTCATCATGGAGGCCCTTGCTCTGTCTACTTCCTATTTAGGGTCCTTTAGCACAGGCATGCGAATTGGTCCATCCTTAAGCACCAAATAAACTAACGTACGCACATAATGCATAGGTGAAGGAAACTTCTCAAGTACCTTAGACTCTAAGCGTGGTCTTGCTTTCAAGACATAATCACCAATTTCCTCTACCATGTTGATGAAGGCTTCATTATTTTTCTTCTCTAATTCCTTCTCCCCTTTTAGATGTGTTATCTCTACATCCTTTTCCTTGTTATCTTCTCATAGCACTCTAATAGTGGCAGCCTTATCTATGTTCCTCTGTGCCACTTCTGTAGATACCTCAACCAAGGCATTACTCACCTTCTCATCAGACATGAGAGTGGGATTTATATTCATGTGCATGCTCTGTGGTGCCTTCTTCATTCTTTGAGACACACATGACTCCTCACATACATCAAAATTGGGCTCGTCCATGTGATTTTGCATGGACCAATACAAATATTTCCTCACGCATGTAGTGGCCATGTCTAGGTCCATCAACTCCCATCTAAATAACCCCTTAAGGACCATTGTGCTCTAAAAATGGGCACAAACAATTTTATTGGTTTCCTTAGCATAGCCCATGTTTGGCCTAACATACTCCCCACTGGTTCTCCTCATTCTTGGCCCCTTAGGAACTTTATCTCCAAATTTTGGAGTTGGAGCTTCAAATTTTTAAGCAATATCATTCTCTATTTCTCTTGCCTCCTTTGCACCTTCCTCTTCATCCTTCATATCCTCATCCTTGGGTTCTTCCACATCTTCTGGTTATATAGGGGTTCTAGTCATGCTCTCTACAGAATCCTTTGCCTCCTCATTCAGCTTTAGTTTTCTCTTCTTCCTCTCAATTATCTCTTTCTGAGCAGAGATTCATTGTGATCTCCTCATAGGATGTGGGGTTCCTGCACCTTGGGTACTTATTCTTCTAAATACCCTTTTAAAGTGGTGCTCTCCATGGACAACTTTCTACATCCAAGTCTTCATCTTCTTTTTGTACTTGATGTGGAGTACCCACGTGCTTAGTCTCTAATATGTCTGTGGGCTGCCTTCGGCCTCTATGATCTAAGCCACCACTATCTTCATTTTCTTCTTCCTCCTCATTCACCGCTATAGTTTCTATAGGTTGTGGGTATGGCATGTTCTCCATTGTATGTTTTCCTTTAGGTGGCCCTGGGAGCACAAACTCATTTTCTACATACTTTTTATTCTCCAGGTTAGGCTTAAGTTGAAGGTATACGAGTGTGGATCCATTGTCTCCAATAGCCAAGCTTACTAGCTTCATACTTATGACATCTAATATGAGCCATTCAATATAGGCAGCTTTTCCTGGATACACATATGCCTTCCTCAGAGAGTGTGGTAATCACATTCTACCTTTTCTGCATTAAATTTCAAATGGTGTGCATCAATAAATTAGTGGAATGATGCCTGGAAGTAGTGCGCTGTGAAGGCATATGAAATTTTTCACCATGGGATCCATGCCACATCCCTCATAGCAAATTGCATGATTCATAAGTGTTGGGTACACCGCAAACTATATCGCCTTTCCCACCACTGAAGATAGCTTCTTGGGAATGCATCACTCTTCCTCAAATGTCACGCAAATTTAGTCATACCACATCTCCACCCTCTGTTTAAATGGCCCACTCATTTATCCTTCATATAAATATTTGTAAAACCTCTCCGTGAGGGACTTCTTTTCCATGTGATACTCCCTGATCTTGTTCTTTGGCTCATCAGGCACTCTAATTTCTGCAAACAAAAGGGAAAGGAGGATAGCTCCAAAATTTATATTCTCTCATGTGCACATTTCCTCAACAATGGTGTCTAAAATGTATCCTTCTAGGTTGTAGACTACTCCCTGAGACATTTTCTTCGTTACATACAGCCACATGGTATTCACCTGCAACCATCTCTCTTGATCATTCAACTTAGTTACCAAATGCGTTGTTTCCTACACCACTGAATATTTCTTTAATTTATCAATGTCCATTCCACATGGAATCTTAGTATACCCAAACTACTTTCTTGTCTCTATGATTGTTTCTTTATTAGTTAGATCACTAGCAAGGTCTACCCTTGTGCCCTTCAATCATCTTCGTGTCAAAATTAGGGTTTTTGTGATTCTAACCCTTCATCTGGTGAAATAAAAGAAGTCCTCATGGACCCTTCTCATCAGCCATTGGTATAATGGTTCATACTTTCCAAAATATGGGAGCTCATACAACTGATAGGATCCTACCTACTTCAAAAATTTCTCCCCCATCGTCGTCATATACTGGCATATCCTCCACAATGCACTTGTTGGTCTTTGTACTCAACAATTGCATCCAACTCTTTCTTGTTGTCAGATGTATGGTGGTTGCAGTCACTTATTTTTCACCATCAGATGTGGGAATACCACTCTTGTCTAATTATCACACCTTCTGGGTACTGCATTTCTGAAAAATTACTCTATGGATCCATTTCAACTTCATCTTCTACCTTCTTCTTTCCTTTTGTGCCTGTGGCAAGTGCTTTCTTTGGTGCCATCATAAAAATCCACCTTCTCACTTTCTATAATGAGAAAAATCAAACCCTAGCTCAAATATGTGTGCCCTAGCTTGTTTTCAATGCCTCTACTTCACTGAAACCCTTCACCAATGGGGATACAAACCTCTTTCATGCAATAATATGCTCTCCATGTCTGATTTTCACACTCTCTACACCTCAATATGAATCGCTTGACTCGATTGCACTTAGCTCGCTCAAATACTTGTGATTGCAAAGGTAAAAATGAAACTACAGCATGTCCTTGTATAGATTTTCAAAACATTAGTGCATTTATTGCTCCTTCACCAACCAACAATCCTCTCATTAATTGACCATTTTCATAATATCCACATGGTACATCTTTGGCACCCCAGCTATAAGCTTCTAGCACGCCTTCCTAACTTATGGCTACAGACTTCTCTTGAGTGTGCTTCCATGCGCCTAAGTACCTCACCATTGCGCTTTCCCCTAGTAGTTTGAATGGTCACTGCTTACCTGGTGTTATATTGTTCCCTCATTTATCTCCATCTACGGTCATATTTTTTTAAACCAATCTCCTTTCTAACAACTCCTCTCCAAACTTAAATAGCACCTATAGCAGTTTGTTTCTTTATGTGTACCCAATTATAAATAGACACCCCACACTAATGGTATGTGCAATCCTCTATGCATATAATTTCTTCTAATGGTAATTAGATTCTAGTGTGCAAACAAGCTTATTACACAAAACACTAATTAAATTGACAAAGCATAGCGACAAAAAAGTAAATACATTAAGGAAACACAAAAATGAAAACCTAGTCTAAATGGCAATACTACCTTATTACAAACACCAAGAAGACTTATTTATAGTAGGGCTTCAACCTACTCCCGTTAAAGTAACTGGGTAACCATATTCCATCAAGTGTCTCTAACTGACAAGTGCTTGATTCAAGTATATGAGTGATAATATACGGTCCCAACCAATGCACTTTAAGCTTTCCTGGATAGTGCAAAAACTTAGAGTCATAAAGAAGCACCATATGTCCCATCTCAAGATTTTTGTCCCTGATGTGCCTATCATGCCATGCCTTCTACATATCCTTTTCCTACTTCTGACTCTAACATGCTATATCACGCCTCTCGTCTAACTGTATCAATTTATCAATTCTTTCTTCCAAAACTTTCTCATCATCTAGACCTCCTGCGTGCATAATACGTAAAGAAGGTAACATGAATTCCATAGGAATAATTTTTTCTACGCCAAACACCAACTGAAAGGGTGTGGCTTTTTTCAACCTCTTGTATGTTTTTCTGTATGCCCAAAGCACGGCAGAAAATTTATCATCCCAATCTTTCCTTCCAACATCACAAACTTTTGTCAATTTCTGGCTCAAAATCTTGTTGAAGGCCTCAGTAGTCCCATTTTCCTAAGGATAATAGGGTGTATTTTTATGGTTCACAATCATAAATTCATCCAATAGTATCCTGATCAATTCATTCAGAAATTGTATACCCCTATCACTAGTCAAGCTCAGCGGGCATCCATACCTTGTAAGAACATTTTCCCATAAGAACCCGGTTGTTGTATATGTTATACAATCCTTGGTAGGTGTTGCTTCTACCCACCTTGTAAGATAATCTATGTAAGTGATGACGTAGTGTGATCTAGTTCTACACGCGGCTGGTGAAATAGGACCCACAAAGTCTATAGCCCATTTCTCAAACAACTCTACACTAGGAATAGGTCTTAAAGGCATTTCATCTCTTTGTCAGAGTTTACTGACACATTGACAATGATCACACGCCTTACAATATGTTTTACAATCCTTGTAAAGGGTCTCCCACCATAATCTAGTGAGTAGAATCTTATCTGCAGTGGCGTCACCTGCATAGTTCCCACTTGTAATACCACCATGAGCCTCTTCCATGATGTCTGTGCACTCATGCTCTAGCACACACTAGTGCAATACTTCATCTCAGCATAACTTGTATAGGTCACCATAAATCAACATAAAAGGTACCGCATGAATTTCAAGTTGTTTCTTCTCCAAGGATTTCATTCCTTATGGTGCCACACCTATATGTAAAAAGATAACAATATCCTCCAATTCCAAAGGCATGCGTTATAACATGTACAACTTTGCATCCAACATTGTATCTTCAATTTTCTGTGTGTCCTCCTCTCAGTGAATTCTTGATAAGTAGTCTAGGCTAGAATTACTTTTACCTAGTTTTACCACAACTGTGAAATCAAATTCTTTGAATAAGAACACCCATCAACATATGTGCCCCTATAAAACAGGCTTGTTTACTAATTATTTCAATGTCATGTGATCAGTGTAAAATTTGAATGGTGTTGCTAAAAGGTATTATCTAAATTTATGTAGTCCATAGATCATTGACAAGGCTTCATGCTCAGTAGTTGTATAGTTCTTCTTTGCAGGAGTCAGCTTTCTACTAGCAAAAACATATAAGATGATATATAATACCTTCTATAGGATTAGCTAACACCACACCAATGTTCATGCCAGAGGCGTTCACATGTTCATGAAACGGTTGGTCCCATGAGGGAAAATTCATAATAGGAGTTGTAGTAAGTCTCTCCTTCATTGTCTCAAATACACGTTGTTGCATTTTTCCCCAATAAAATGTCTCTTTTCCTTTTTAGTAACTCTTCCAAGGGTGCGGAAACCTTAGCATATCCTTTGATAATTTTTCTATAATACCCTGTGTGACCCAAGAATCCTTGCACCTCACTCTGACTGGTAGGCTCTTCCAGGCCTATAATAATTACAACCTTAGTTGGATCTACTAACAAACCTTCCTTGCAAATGATGTACCTTAACAGAGTGCCAAAAGCTATAGCAAACACACACTTCTTGATGTTCAAAGAGATTCTTAATTATCTACATCTTTCAAACATTAAGTGCAAATTTTCACAATGATCCTTAACCAATCCATACACTATCCAATCATCCAAGTAAACTTACAAGAAAATATGAATAAAATTTTGGAATGCTTGAACAACTATTCGTAAAAATATAACAGGTGCATTTTTCAGACCAAAGGGCGTCATAGTACATGGAAAACTTCCCCATTCATTGGTGAAATTTTTTTTTTTCTTGATCCTCCTGTGCAATCTGGACTTGATGATACCTAGAGAATACATTTGTAAAATAATACATTTCACACCCTATAACGCCTTCTAATATCTCCTCTGTGAAAGGTATAAGAAAGGGATCAATCACACATGCAACATTCAGTTGTATGTAATCCACACAAATCATAATCCTAAAATCTTTCTTTATATTGATAACCATGGGGCTAACCCATTCCGATTCTTCAAGGGGCTTGATGATGCCAAAATTCAACATCTTGTCAATTTCTTCTTTAACCTTTATGTACATGTTAGGGTTCATCCTATAGGGTCTCTTCCTAATCGTGCACACACCTTCCTTAAGATTTATCTTCATCTCTCCTAATTATTCATGCACTCCTTTTAATTCATGGTAGCCCCTAGGAAATAAGTCCTGAAAATCATGGAGAAACTCCACTATTTTTTCCACTTCAGATTCAAACCAATAATATCCAATTACTGCCTCTTTAGGTTTATTATTTGTACTAATATTCACTTTCTTTTTCCTCATAGGTTCATGATAGGTCCATGCGTATTTATCCGCACTATCCAAGACCTTACACGTACCTGTTGAATGCTCTATGTCTAGATTTTCTACTTCCTCATCATCCACTATGTAGACCATCTTTCCTTTTTCTTTCTCAAAGCAAGCACATTTAAGTAGCCTAGCATCTGTCTCTTCTCCTTCATCAAAACGTGATCCTAAGTCATTCTCATCAAATAACTCTTGAATGATTTCTTTCTCCTATTCATTGTCTCCCATAGTTAAATGCTTTATAACCCTTAATGCCTCTTCTACTGGAGGTTTAGTAGAGAAGTAATCAAAATTTTAGACCATACCTGCAATCAAATCCTACCAATTTCTAGTCTCTCTATGTAGCTCCGCATATACATACCAAGTGTGTGCGCAACCTTGTAAAGTGGAATAACATTTGTGTGCCCATAGCGAAGGAAGTAAAGCTTCTTGCCCCTCTATTCAGAGCCACTCACACTACTGAACATGGCGTTGAATAGGTTTATTACCATGATATGTGTAGATTTGAGTAGGTGCATTGCTCCTAGAAAACTAAGTTGTCAGAGCAATCCTGACTTCATTCCATTCTATAAGATTATCCCTGTGAACCACCCACCAATGCATTGTTGTCTTACGCATGGTATATGCTAACATATTTCTTTCTTTCTAACTTGTCTATCCACTATTCCTTTATAGCGTGTGGGAATACCATAGGGTCTCCTTCCCCAGTGTACTGAGGTACAGAGTTGTTACCTATCCTCCTGATTCAATAAGGTTTGCTTTTCTACGCAAATGTGCTCCTTACTTCACGCCCAACCATCTCATAAGTACCATGAGCCCAATTATCACAAGCAATACTTGTAGTATCACTAATAGACTATGCATCTTCCTACTAAAGGATTCCTTCCTTAGATGGCTCGAGTACTTTTGGGTCTCGAATGGCACGTACATAAATCCTATTCAGATCTTCCTCACTCAAAGTCTCAACATAGGACGTAGATTTCCCATATATTAAAGGGATAATAACTCTTTCCTCCTTGTTCTCAAAATTTATATATCCCCTGTTGAATCGAAGATCAACATTATTTGTGTAACACCAAGGGCATCCAAACAGAACTGGGAAACTATCTTCTTCTACAAGAAATAAGACCTCAAAATCTCCAGTGAACTTGGCCCCTTGTATAGTAATAGATGCATCTTTTAAAACTCCGATAGGAGTGGCCTTAGTTCAATTAGCCATAAACAATACATTATAAGATGGATGAAATTAAGGTCTCCCAATTTGTACCCATTCATCTAAAGTAATCACATTTACTTTCGTTCCTGTGTCAATCAATATATTACTCAAGAGCCATCCATCAAAAAAATCATTTAGAGTAATCTCGTTGTCGTAATCTAAGCTATGGGGGGCAAGATTTACATGCAGGATCTAACACCCATTCTCAATATTCATTGTTGGGGATTTGAGACTACAAAATAGTGTTATGATTTAATAACAAAACCAATCATGCACACAAGATCTAAAAAATTCCCTAAAATATACAAGAGTGGAAGTATTAACTAGAATAATCCAAATCAAGACAAAGTACACATGCATAACACAACATGTACTATGGTTCACCCAATGTGGGCTACATCCACCAAATATAGAGATCTCATATATATAATATAACAAGAGTAAAAACCAAATCTTCAATACAAGAGTATAATGCATCTCTCCAAGAGTATCTCCTCTCCTCTAGATCTCTAAACGGGTCTACATAGTACACTACAAACATGCCTCCAAACACCACTAGTAGATCTCACATAACACAGAACTATTACATCTCTGAAATGCTGCCAAGTTCTTTGTGTATTTGCAAACAATACCTCTCACATGGGTCTACCATATGTGCAACTATAGTTGTACACCAAGAAGTAAGTTTGTCTCTCCATCATTACATAACCTGTGAAAACATGGAGACAACCTCCTCTACAATATCTATATATACATGGATTAACAATACAATATGATCTCATGGATATGTAATAAAATATCTCACCAACATGTGGATCTACAAGAATAAACTCTATGTGTTTTACATACAATGCAAACCATTACAATTTGAAAATAACTATATAAAGGAAATATAGTAGAAGATATTACCCTCTTCTCATCATTTAGATGTACATGTTATTTCCTTCTATCCAACTCCTCTCCCATGGAAGCTTTGTATTCACCTAACCCATTATTTTTTTCTCTTCTTCTTCATCCTCTCAATCTACGATAATCAAGGATCTAATTCAATCCTTCTCTTAATTCACTTTCTAACTATAGCTTTCATGCTTATATAGGCATATGCAAACTTAGGGAACAATAGCCATGCAATTACATCCTTTAAATAAGATTTAAAACAAAATCTTGATTAAATTCCCATGATTTAAATATAAAATTTCACGCATAGGTAACCGACGACGATTACCCTAACCAGTGACAGTTACCTAACCGGCGATGGTTTCCTGATTGGCGACAGTTACCCTGATCGGCGCCAGTTACTATGTAAACTAGCAAGGTGTAAAACAAACTATCTATGAAGAAATTTAGCTCCACAACCTAACATTCATGCGTGGAGTGTTTCCCTTTAGCCAACTCCCTAGTAATGGAATAATATTCTCTTGGCATAGTATTTTGCATACCTCCTTCAAGTCATCAATATCTAACTGAACCCTCTCTGTTGCCTTCTTCTGTTCCATCTTCCATGATTTCTCCTTTAAACATTGTATTTCCCCTTGAAGTTCTCTGAGTACTTCCATGGTCTCCTCATAAAACTCCTTCTGGTGTGTAGGATCCAAGTAACTTGCATGCAAAACATTATCCTTAGTGGTGGTAGGCTTCTATGGTAACACCTCCCTATTGCGCACAACTTCAGCACATGTAGTGATCTTCACAGGAAATACCTCATGTTTTAGTGCCAACTTTGGCATCCACCAATTTTCCACAACATGATGTTTCCTAACTATCCCTGCACCTTTGTTCTCATTTTTATGTTGCTTGCTAAGATGCTCATATAGATCCGAGCATTCCTCATACCTATGATTCTTCCCACAGAAAGAACAACTAATATTCTAAGGACATTTACACCTATAGTGGTCAGGTGATCCACATGTAAAGCATGTTCCATGAGGGAATTATCTTCTTCCACCACCACAACCTCAACCTCTGAATCCACCACGGTATCCTCGACCTCTGCCACATCCTCCTTCATAGCACCCCTCATTCTAATCATAATGTGCTTGATTGTGATCATGGTGCTCACATTTACCTTTAGAGTTATCTGATACTCATGTCTATCGTACACAAATATCTATAGCATCATGGATCTGAAAAATAAACCTGTAGTCTTTTGTATCATGATTTGTGGACCGAAAAATCTTACAATTGCAGGATACATTCTTCCTTATCGTGTGCTGTAATAATGGGAAACAACTAGTGTCATGGTTCAGGTGACATATCTCACAATCTAGAAACAATGAATGTATTATTCTGCAGGGACAACTATCTTTGGTGTGCCCCTCTACTTCACTGTCTGTACACCAAATCCCAGTTCTCATCTCATGTGCCAAATTCACTGATAGTTTCTCCAATTGCTCTTTCATGGCTATAATCTATGCTTCCAAGAATGGGCTGACTCTAATGTCTATACTCTCGATTGCCTCAACATGTAAATTTGTTTCAAGTTCTTTGTGTGGATCAGTGTATGTCTTATGTGGCAGAGCCCTTCTAAAAGGTGTGATCAGACCTCCAACAAACCATTGTGCATGCTGGATTACATGAATATTATAAGAAAGCTTAGATAAAAAGTGTTTTGAAATAGGTATCATACTCTCGGACACTTTCAGTAGTTCCTTGTTTAATATCTTTGAGCATGCTTATACTCTTCTACTCAAATTCAGGGATATAGAAATCTTTAAGGAGTGCATCTTTGAATGCTACATAATCTTCACAAGTTTGATTACGGTCAAACTTCTCGTACCAACTGTGTGTGCATCCCTGCAATGTAGTTGTAAATTGACTTCCCTTCTTCTCATAAGTTTTGATTCCTTTTGCACACCACAGTATCTCACACATGCACGTGTTCAGTAGCATCTTTTGTGCCCCTATACCCTGGAAGATGAAGAGAAATCTCCATGTAAATATTTTGGGGTTAGTGCGGACCCTGCCCACCTGATTTGGGACCTCCTGTGTTGCCTCTTCCTCCAAAACCACTAGAACTAGAGACACCTATACCCCATGATCCTCCACTTGTAGCTGGAATTGGACCAAAAGATGTACTTCCCTATGTCCAAATAGTAGTACTGTACTGAACTCCTACAGTCTACATGGTGGTACTTGTACGTACCCAAAATTGTAGGGTACTGCGCTGCCAGAACAATGTAACACGTACCCCAATGATGATACAGGTCTCCTTGCAAGGTGTTCAGGATCTAGAAAATCTCCCCAAGTGTGCATTAACATCCCGCATGATCCACTTAACCCCCATGTGATTTGTTTTTCTCTTCTCCCCTCTTTCCTTGACCTTTTGCTCTTTAGTTACGAAACTGCCGCCCTGCCTGGGCGGTGGTCCTTTACGCATTTTCCAGAATGCTCTTTTAACTTGACTCATGTAAATTTCAACGTTTACCATCTTTTTTTCGCTGCCATGAGCTTACATTAATCATTCTGGTTCCCTGCAATAGTGTTTTGCCATTTTTTATAGTTTAAGAGATCAATTTGGTTTTTACCTTGGGTAAATGCAAATGCTATAAATAGATGGCTTGTGCTCAAGCAAATGGCCCCTCAAATTTGCCTCTGAATTTCTCATTACAATAGATTAGTCTTTCATTTTATTTTGAATTCTTAGTTTCTTTCATTGCATGCCTAGTTAGTGTTGTTTTGATGTTAGGAAGCCACATATCCATCTTGTGCAAATGCTGTTGATATTTCATCCAATCCATTGGAGTAAAATAGTTTGTTTTCAATAGGAAGTCATTAAAGTTGCAGGTCTTGTTCTTTAAACAGGATAGTTTCAGGTTCTGGACGTTTTATGTTGCATGACTTGCAATAAATCCCACTAGGAATTGCATAAGCCAAGCTCTGTACTCTTGCGCTATCTCTCTCCTACTCACATTGTATTCAATCTGTATCCTAAGCTGCCTTTGTCCTAATATCTACTTCTGTTGATGCTAGCATTACATGATTTTCTGGATCCAAGTGAACATGAAGGAATGAGGAGATCACACTAAGGGGACATAGCCACACACACCATTAGATTTGTCACTGTTCTAAAAAATCCAGGTTCTATCTTTCAAAGTTCTAATTAGAAACATATCAAATAGAGTAGCCAATCACTTTATTTCAGTCAATTTTACTTTCGATATTGCCAGGGAAGCTGTGGGGATTGATAGCTTCTGAGAGGCTATGATTCTTTCCTCACTTCTGAGGTAGGATAGAGAGTCTTTCAAATAGATTAGATCAATTATTTCATTGCTTAGAATAGATTTACAACTGCACAGGCAAGTAGTTATACTCGGTTACTTTGTTTGTTTTTAAATTCAACACTAGGTTAATTGTCAATTTATAGATATATTAAAATAGCTGCTCTTTCAAATTCATTTATAAAATTCATCAGAAAATAACAAAAATATAGAAGTTATATATGTTATAGACATACTTCTCATAGTTAATTTTATTTTGCTACATTCAGTTTGCATTATTGCTTTTGTATGACAATCACGGGACCTAGAGAGCCCAGAGAATACGTATTTGAACCAATCGTGCCCCAACCCAATCTCATCACAGCCATAACTGATATAGATCAAAATCTCAGGATCCAAGTCTTCCGAACAATGGTAAACTCACATCAAATCAGTTTCCAACTACATGGGTTAAACATAGAAGACGACCAAGCACACACATTTTGGTCAAATCAACCAAACTACAAATTACCCTAGGTATATATCCACATGACTGTAGAGAGGTTTGAAAGAGAGCAAAAATTTGGTTGTGACCCTTTGGTCCCACAGCCAGAAGTAGGGGATACTCTCACAGACATAGATACTAGCTTGAGAATTCAGGTTGTACAAACACCTATAAGATACTCTGAGAAGATCGCATAATTATTAATTATTAATATAGAAGCTGAGAAAGCATACGATTACTGGATACTAGGGATTAGGGACTGATTCTGCACATGATCATAGTAGGACCACAACAACCACGAATCTATGGTTGTGACCCACAAATCCCTCAACCCAAAAAATCTACTGGTCAGTCTGACATTGACGTTGGCTTATGTACACTAGTGTTCAGATCTACTCCACTTCCACCTATCATTATTAAATAGTTATCCTTGTTAGACATAGCAGCTAACGAAGCTAGGGAATTCTAGACTAAGCCAGATAATCACCCATAGAGTCAAATATAGTTACCATCCACCCTATGACCTTATCTGGAAACATACACGAAACTATCCCAGGTCATTTTCCACTTATTCAACAACCCAAAGACTGAATCACGCCAGAGCTCGATATTTATTAGAGCCTTCAAGTAGTCATCCTTGCTAATTGATCTATCACACCAGTTCAGGTTAGAAGGGCCTTCTTTGCCTTAGATTCGTAATTTCCACTAGTGCGTGTCGAAGACATCAGATTGCCTAACTAGTTTGTCTGCATCCCACGCATATTCAATCCCCACCTGCTGTCTCGGCATGACCTCGAGAGGTCGGGTGTGAGGAAAAGTTTCTTGTAGATTCCCACACTCGCTTGTCACTTTTCCATCGTACAAAATTGGTGAACCCGACGTGAACTTTCTAATTTCTGGTCTAGAGTCAGATTTCTACCAGTTCTTTCAAATTAAAACGACTCTTTCATCTTTACTACCTCATTAGCTTTCACCATCACCTTTGCCTCTTGCCATTATTCTGTGGGTATTCATATACCACCCTGAATATGTCAGGATTCGATGCATATGGTAGGCCTCTCTTAGGTCTTGAGGCATACTACGCTCAACTGAATAGACAGTCATCACCCTCGCTCTCGGTATGGGGTGACAACTATTCAGATAACCAATTATTAGCACAAACTCCATCTCCAAAGATTAGATATAACTCATCTTTCCAAAAAAAATATTTGGATCAGTTCGCCCAAACATGGCAAACAGAGCCTTTAGGCTCGAACAATATGATGCTCACAGGAGAATCAAGTTCGTCTCCTCAGGTACTACTTAGACCACAAATTAGTAGACAATCAGACTCATACCTGGGTTTAGATGATGAACATTTGGTACGTTATACCAGGAATGAACAACGTTCTCGAAGTATGTACCCACCTATAGGAGGTTTACAAACACAACCCGAGGTCTCTTTTCAAGGAAATACCCCCATGCCATCACATATAGGAAATTCCCTCGGGGAAACTTGGCAGGGTAGTGATCAATTCATATCAGGATATCACATGCCTATACAACACCATGATATACAACAGATGCCACTAAAGTAAAACACCGTGACTTCACCAAATGAAGTCATTTCAATGTTAGTAGAAAAAGTTAGGGGATTAGAACTTGCTCATCACCATTCTCAGTTCATGCAGGCAAGAAATCCTAATCCTCCACACCATCCTAGCTAGGTAGACCTCCTCACAAGATTAGGCACGTTGGGTATGACTCCTCAGTATTCACAACAAACTCCGATTAGAACCGCCGTTTCTAACACCATTCCAATACCTCCCGGTCTAGCACAAAATAATCCATTCTTGGACAATGCCCCTTCATACTTAAACATGTACTCCAAATCACCACAAGGGGATATGTTCTCCTCTCCCAGTATTTTTACTCAACCACAGGGGTTCCCTTATGCTCCTACCAATGCATATGTAACGCCATATCAACAACCCATTCCACCTCCACTCCCTCAATAGGCACCATCAATGGTTAAAACCTATGTGATAGGGACATATTTAGAATACTTGAAAGAGCCCTTAGTTTTCACCATACGAAGTGTCATGCTTCCAAGACCTCTTCTTGATTTTCCCAAATACAAAGGTGAGGGAGATCCAAACGCACATATCAAAGCTTACGCTACATCTATCCAAGAATTACTCCCTTGGGATGCGGTTGTTGCTAAAATATTTCCCAAAACCTTGGAAGGTATCGCTATCGATTGGTAATATAGAATAATTGAGGCTTCCATCCATCCATTCATTCAAGCAACTCGTGTCAGAGTTCATCAAGGCCTTTGACATGAACAAACTATTAAGAACAGGAATCAGGTAATTCTTGCACATTAAACAAGAACACAATGAATCTATCACCCATTTCATCCAGAGGTGGCGTACAGTTCTTTATTCTTCGGCAAGTGCTCCAAATATGGATCAAATGGAACTATGCAATTTATTCCTTCATTCTCTCAGTAGAGAAGTAAAGGAAGAAGTCCAGAAGTTTCCACTAAGGACTTACGATGAAGTACTTGAGAGAGCTCTCTGAATAGATCAAGCGGCAATTGATAGTGGTCGCAAGACATATGGAGCAAATGGAAAGTTAATCACCTCCAACCAAAACACTACAACTTATCCTACTATCACGAATGTCAATCAAGGACCTAAAATTCTTAACAAAAATCATGGAGTGACAATAGATGGAGTAATCGATCAGGCTAGAAAGGTAAATGTTGTGAATACTCCACCAAAAATAAACAATCAACGGAACAATAACTTTACTCCAACAATCAACATAGTGGATTTTAATCATCCGCAACAATAACAACAACAACAATGGTGAAGCCCTACACGGGATCCAAACAAAATTTAACTAGGTATTAAAACCAGAATTCAAACCAAAAACAACAACAAACACAAAACTTTAATAGGAAACGGTTTGATAAAAGTTTTAGGCCACAATACACCAAGCCAACAAACTAGGAATTACAATCCTAACTCCTATTATGGTTTCCACAAAATTCAGGGCCATGACACTAGAACATGCCGTGACTATAATAAAGTCATGCAACGTTTTCCAAATGAACAAAGAAAACTTTTCATAGATATGTTCTTGGCAGATCCTATGTCACCAGCACCAAATACTTTTACATGGGCAGTTTCCCCTCAAAATGCACCCCTCAAGATCTTCAATGATCCGCTCCCAAATCACAACAATAACAAGTTAAATCCAAGTGGGACAAACAAGGGTGTAATTGCAGGAAACAATGATCATGAAGCTTTAACTTCACTAAATCCATTAGTTGTGCCACAATTAGGAAGTCAGCCACGACCTAAGATAGTCGGTTTAGTGGAATTAGATGCCGAACTACCCGTAGAAGCTGTAACAAGGAAATGAGAGTATTCCACTCAGCGAAGTCCAAGCTACCCGCTAGAAGCAGACAATATCCAACAAGTATTAACAAAACCCATAGGTGATTATGATTTAATTAATGATCTAACAAAAACCTTCTCACACATCTCCTTTTTGGATTTATTGAAAAACTCCCCTGCTCATAGGGTTGCTCTTTTAGAAGCATTGGGTTTATGTCATCTAATTAGCATCACTCCACCTCCCGAAACACAGGTAAACCATGTAGACTTTGATATCCATCCTCCGGGGCAGCTGGATAGGGATGTCAAATTCATATTCAAAATAAACAAAATGCCAATAGATGTTGAGATTACACGCCGAGGTGATCCGGCCTTACACTTGCAAGTCTGGGTTTATAACAATTATGTGAAATGCACGATGGTTGACGATGGGGCAGAAGTTAACATAGTCCCTTTTTCTTTCCTTCAAAAGCTAGGGTACGGAGAAATGAATTTTTCCACAACCTGAAATACACTAAGAGGTTATGACAGCCTTAAAGCCACCTCAATTGGAACTATAATACTACCGGTCACCTTAGGATCCAAAACAATCCTGACTGAGTTTTATATTATAGATCAAGAAACCAACTATAATATTATTCTCGGCCGACCATGGATACACCGTATGAAGGCAATCCCTTCTATGCTATTTCAAGAATTAATATTCTTGCATTTAGGAAAGGTGTTTATAGCCAAAGATGATCCAAAACCATTCGATATACACCTGGCTGACTTAAAGAGAAAACCAGGCGTGCACTCAGAGTTTGAACTCCCAACAAACCAACTTAATAAACCCACTGACACGAAACCAGAAGAAAATTTGATACCTACGACAAAGCTTGAAACTATGAGCCTAGCCAAGGTAACTCCAGCCCCCAAAGATGAGGCTAACACTATAGAAACAATATCATTAGGAACTACTGCAAGAATTGTTGAATTACTAGAACAAGATCTACCAATGTTCCTACCATTTGATTATGTAGGCATGGGATCTACTCTAGGTGTTGGCTCTCTTCCAGTAACGGATCTCTACATGATAGAGGTAGAGAATGTTAACACAACAAGTGTCCCAACATCCATATTCCCAGCTAAGTATTGGACTCTCCATTTCGATGGAGCTAGATGTCATTACGGAGCTGGAGCAGGTGTAATCCTTACTTCTCCTGAGGGAAAAGTCCTACCATTTTCCTTTAAGATAAAATTCGTATGCACTAACAACGGTGCCGAATACGAAGCCCTCCTCCTTGGCCTCATCTTAGCTAATAGGATCGGTGCTAATAATATCAGGGTGTTAGGAGACTCACAATTGATAGCAAACCAAGTCACTGAGGTATATGAAACCAAATCCGAGCACCTACAGCTCTACAAAATAGTTGTATTGAATTTAAGCAAGGAGTTTGACTTCACATCGATTGAAGCAATCCCACGAGAACAAAATCTCCTTGCTGATTCAATAGCAACCTCAGCGTCACGCTTTACTCCAAATAGTAAGTTAGAGGATACCCATTTCATGGTATCCCTTTGTGATGAACCATTGATAAAAACAATGTCAAATCCTCTTTTAAATGGAAATGAAAACAAATCTACTATCCTAGACCACATCAATAGTGATACAACCACTCTTGATTTCTTAAACGCCTATGTGGCATTACATCTCACCCATCACGTAATAGATTGTCTTTAATTCCACATTCATCTTCCTATTACGGGAATCCCATGACAGAGCTTTCCCCACAAAAGTAACCTAGCATATACACAGTCGAGAATAGAGACGAGTTGGAACTACCTCCAGCCCCACCTGAGTTTGAAGAAGGTAACACTTATCTAATCGAAGAAACAATTGATATTAACATCAGAACGGAAGATAAACCAAGGATGTTGAAGTTAGGATCCTTGTTAACTCCATTAGAAGTAGAAATACACACTCGGATCCTCAAGGAACATTAGAAGGTGTTTGTATTTAATTGTAAAGAAATGATAGGGGTTGCACCACACATTGTGGTACACAACCTCGTCACTAAATCAGATACAAAACCGGTTAAGAAAAAATCAAGACCAATGAAACCCAAGGTAGCTCTCATGGTGAAAGAGGAGGTAATGAAACTCCTCCAAGTAGGATTCATCAAACCAATTGATTACTCTCAATGGGTATCTAATATCGTTCTGGTTCTCAAAAATAATGGAAAGATACGCATCTGCATAGACTTTCGAGACATTAACAAGGCATGTCCTAAAGATGACTTCCCATTACCATCTATAGATGTCATCGTTGACGCAACAACTGGATTTGAGATTTTATCTCTCATGGATAGATTCTCAGGATACAATCAAATCAGAATATCCGAACAAGATCAAGCTAAAACCATGTTTATAACTCCTAGGGGAACCTATTGCTATGTTGTTATGCCATTTGGTCTCAAGAACGCTAGCGCTACATACCAGCGGGCTATGACATATATATTTCACGATCTTATTAACAAAATTTTGGAATCCTACATAGATGACTTGTTGGCTAAGGCCAAGAAACGTTGTGACCATCCAGAGGTGCTTCGCATCATTCTTTCACGTCTGATAGAATACGAAGTCACGCTAAATCTAGAAAAATGTGTCTTTGGTGTGACAGGAGGGAAGCTCCTAGGTTACATTATATCATCACGTGGGATTGATGTTGACCCAACTAAAATTAAGGTTGTTCTTGAAATGGTTCCACCTTCGGATGAATCTGGAATCAGATCATTTCTCAGAAAACTTGGTGCAATCCAGAGATTCATCCCAAACTTAAGTTTCACCATTCATCCAATCAACAATCTACTCAAGAAAGATTATAGCATTGATTGGACCGAAGACTATAATGAAGCTTTCAACTTAGTTAATCGTTTCTTGTTATCACCACCTACGCTAGTGCCACCTAAGCCAAATTTCCCGTTAATTTTATATTCGCAAGCCACCAGTGTCTTGCTAGCCTGTATGCTAGCTCAAGAAGGTGATGACAATAGAGAACGTGTGATCTATTTCATCAGCCAGACATTTCTCGACTATGAAACACACTACACACAAGTGGAATGAGAATGTCTTGCCATAGTCTTTACAACAAAACACTTAAGACATTACATGTTAAATCAAGAAATAAAGGTCATTGTAAAAACAGACCATTTACGAACTTTCCTCACGCAAGGGTCCTTGTCTAAAAAGGTTGGGCACTTTATAACCTTAATGGGTGAATTTGAATTAACATTCATAAATTAGAAGTCGGTCAAAGGAAAAATCATCGCAGATTGGTTAGCTGATAATCCATTAGACGGAGGTGATCTAGTAGATCTGGACTTTCTAGATGAGTGCGTATACTACGTCGAGACCCGAACTTCTATCGCTAAGTGTCCTTGGTACACTGATATTATTAATTATATCATGGACTGTACATATCTAGAAGGTGCTACACCACAACGAAGAAGGCAGTTACGCATTATCATAGCCACATACATCATCATAGAACAAGTCCTCTATCGGAAAGCGTTCGATGGAATGCTTCTAAGATGCATCGACACAGAAGAATCCAAGAAGATTCTCCACAAATCTCACACTGGAATGTGTGGAGGTCACTTCGGTGGCCATGCCACCGCTCGTAAAATACATCAAACGGGCTATTTCTGGCCCACTCTAGAACACGACGCAGTAGAGTTTGTCCGCAGGTGTCATAAGTGTCAAGAATTCTCCCACGAGATTCACATGCCAGCACAAGCTCTACAACCAATCGCTACTCCGTGGCCCTTTTCCACATAGGGCCTAGATTTGATAGGGAAATTCTCTCCCTCCTCCACATATGGCCATAATTTTATAATCACGGCCACCGAATATTTTACCAAGTGGGTATAGGCTATGCCTCTTACTACTATACCGGGTTCTGTAATCGCCAAGTTCATTTTGAACCAAATCATTTGCAGGTATGATGTCCCGCAAGTCATTATCTCAGATAATGGGACTTCTTTTAAGAATGATGAAGTTCACAAATTATGCAATAAATTTAAAATAAGCCATCATACAGCCTCCTTGTTTTACCCTCAAGCCAATGGATAGGCTAAGGCAATAAACAAAACATTAAAATCCATTCTCCTTAAAACGGTGAAAGAAAACAAACGAGATTGGCATTTGAAGTTATATCCGGCCTTATGGGCCCACCAAACCTCAATAAAGACACCAATAGGAGCGACTCCTTTCTCGCTAGTATTTGGGGCAGAAGCAGCTCTCCCACTTGAGGTTGAAATACCCAGTCTCCACATTTCATTACAAGGGATTCTAGATGAAGACACTTATAGAGAAGCACGTCTCTCCCAACTAGAATGTCTAGATGAAGCTAGGTTAGATGTTGAACAGTGGCACAAAGTCTATGCTAACTGGATGTGCTGGCAGTATAACAAGAAGGTCTATGAACATGACATATATGAAGGTGATCTAGTTCTAAGGCTAGACAGCCGAATCAATAAAAAGACCAGTGAAGGAAGGAAGTTCCGACCCAAATGGTTGGGCCCATACCGAGTCATGAATGACTATGTAAATGGTGCATATCTCTTATGCACACTAGAAGGTGAGGAATTTGGTGAAATAGTCAATTCCCTGCACCTCAAACGATTCTACGCGTAAGCAGCTGGCACTACTTGTATAATTATATCTACATTGCATCTTCATACAGATTAGGATCATTTTGTTTGCTTATTTCGTACAAAAATTGTGATCAAGGAATTTTTTCTCAAAGAAATTCATTACAAACTTCTGATGGTATTGGCATAAACACTCTAATAATACTTCTCCATTTTCATGATATCACCAAATTCTTTCGGAATCATCTCATCAAATAAAGCTAGATATGACAAAGTCTTAATGGTAACCATGCCAAGGTCTGCATTCTTGTTCTCACTTTTGGTTTCTTCTTAGGATAGGTGTCTTGCCTATGGTCTGTTCTAGAAGCTTCATGGTGTCACATCTATCCCATATATATATCTCTCTTTGGAAATAAGAACACACTGACATTTTGCTCAAGTAAACAAGTCAAATATAGATCAAACAGAAAATTTTAAATTTACACATTTCCCTACCCCACCAACCTTTGGTGATGAGCTTATGTCTCTTACTAGTGACATAGGATTGGGAAAGGATGGAAATGCCCTTACTCGCCTATGCCTTGCCTATGGTGATAAACCCATGCTTCTTACTAGTAGCATGGGGCAAGGTGTAGGGGGTCCTCTTGACAAACAAATGCAAAAGGTCATAGACAAACAATTCAAATCTTGAAGTCTTGAGTCAAAAACAAATGAATCAGATGTCCAAATTTCCAAGAGAATTTAAAATCCTAAAAACCCATATTGTGTCTACCATGTGGCCATCTACGGATCTAAGTCTAGATAAACCACAAAGCAAGTTACATCCCAAAACTATGAAGTCACTCAAGTGGAGTAATCTTGTAGCATCCTAATTCGATTCTGTCAAAGCTTTGTCTATCTTTCATCATTATCATTTCAACACATTTCATAGCTTGTGCCCTTTCTAGCTCTCGGTGATGAGCCCTTGCATCTTACTAGTTGCGTGGGGTTAGGAGTAGGGGCAGGTTTATCTGCTCATCATATCAGCTTATCTTCACCACTTTGCCAAAGCAAATATGAAGTGTCTAAAATTGCTTACAGAAACTAAGATTCAAAATCACATTGTATCTACATTAGCATATATCAGCATCATGAAATACAAAAGGAAAGTAAACATTTGTATCATTTTTTCTCCATTGCATACATTCTAAAGAGCATACATGCATAACATCATAATTTACATGAGGAAACTAGAAAAGAAACAAAGAAATGAATGCCAAAAGTCTTATCCAAAAAGAATATATATATATATATATATATATATATCAAAATTCATGTACAATGCCATCATGCGCTAAGCATGGTCAAAACGCTCAAAGAGCCTAGGATATACAAAAGAATATATCATACAAAATCTAGGAGAACCAAGTGGCTTCTCAACCCCTATGAGATCCCTCTGAAGGTGCACACCCACACCTAGGACTCTGGCTATGCCAGCTCTCTGAGTGCACGGAGGGCTCAGGATCCCGAGGGGCAGCCGCAGTCTCACCATGAGAATGACTCCTCATCAGGCGCTCAGTTGTCCTATACCTTGCTAGCTCCGTGCGGAGAGTCAATACCATCCTGGGCACATGCTAGACTGGGGAAAAGACGTCAGTGTGTCTACCATCTGCTAAGGGCTCCCCAGTGTCGACAGACAACTCTGCGCGGATCCTCTCCATGGGGATCATCAGGGTATCCGTGCATACTCTGTGAATCAGGTCTCGCCACTCATCGGTGGTCTCTGCAAACAAAGGAGAAAATGAATTAGAAATGGAAAAGTAGATAAAACACAAGTGTAAACAAAAATAGAGATAGCAACTAAGGAAATCTTAACTAAAAACAAACATTAAAAGGAAGGGTGGTAAGTTACTTGGATCACCAGGCCTCCAGGATGGATCTCCAGGGTCAGCACCTACCACAGATGTCGCCGCTGACTGAGGTTCTCCCCCCGTGGCTGGAGCAATGTGGCATCCTACAATGGACTCATCCTCCTCACCATGTCCCTAGGAGAGTGGCTCCTCTGAAACCAGAGTAACTCTCTCTGCACTCTGCTCGGCCCTCGTTGCCTGCATGATATCCTGAGTGTCATGCCACTCAGGATCACTATCCTCCTGATTATCCTCCTCAGTATCTCCCCTTGTAAACTCCTCAGACTCAGAATCTATGTCGATAGGGTCATCGTTGCCATGGGCAGGACCCGCAGCAATCTGAATCAAACGTGCCTGAGGCGCACCGGCTCTCCCTCGAGCACGTACTACCCTCCTGGATGCAATAGGAATGCCAGGAGTAATAACTATCCAACCCCGGCCTCTAGGACCCCCTCTGGCCTCTCGAACTGACCTATATACTGGCGCTACTAGGGGAAGCATGCCCATGTAAGGTAGGCCAAACTGCTGAGGAACTCGGCCAAAGGGGTGTATCTCCACTCGCCCCACTCTGTCAATAAGCTTCCCTGTGGTGGAGAAGGAGATCAACGTAAGAGCCTCCTCGCCCCATATGCCTGCCATGGTCTGATATGGTGTGGCCTCCATGTCATCAGTGGTCAAAGAAGCAACTTGTTGATGAGGTGCTCTGAGCACCGACATATCTATCCATCTAGCTGGCCTCATAGCTCCAAGATCTGTCATCCCTACACCTCTGCCATAAGGGATGAAGTGCTCATAAACCCAACTCATGACCAGGTTCGGGTGGCTCAAAGACTGCCATTGTAAACAGACTACCCTATATAAGTCATGGTAGGTAGTCCCAAGTATATCTGATCCCCAGGCATAAATCCAGCCATGTCCCTCTATCTGTGCAATGATGGGGGACCAGAAGTATAGTAGTGTGTCTCCTCCCTTGTCCCCGATCAGTCTCGAGGTAAGGATCCCCATAATAGCCTGGCGAAGCAAGGGGATGGGCAAACTAGGAATAGATCAAACTCTGACCCCCCTTCTTCAAACCCGTGGAGATGACTGCATCTCCCATATAAGTGGCCCACTGTGCTATCTAGGCCCGTGAACCTGTTGTCTCAAGGGTAAGACGTCTCCCAATGATCGAGACCCCCAGAATATGATAAACATCCTCTAGTGTGATGGTCCACTCACCTCAGACCCCTGGTAATCGGAAGGTGTTCCGATTAATAGCCCAATAGGAGAATAAGTCACAAAGAATGTGACTAGATGGTGCAACATGTGGAACACATGAGATACGTAGTATCCTGGCCCTCTGAAGAGTGTCCTCCTCATCTTGTGAAAGTGCATCTAGTACTGCTGGGAGCCAGTCACACTCCCTCTCTCGGCTCCACTGAATGTACTCCTCTCTCGCCTACATACACCCAAAAACACACAAAACAAAGCAAGTTAGCATCCAAGTGACATTTGGAAAATCATAAATAACACATAGAAATGCTAAAAACACAAAAACAACCTCAAACAGATGTTCTTTTGGCATTTTTTGCAAAACTACCGGCCTGATCAGGGTGGTGGTTTTGTAACTGCCGCCTTAAGGGTGGCGGTCATGTAACCACCGCCTTGAACAGGGCGGCGTTCGTGTAACCGCCACCCTGGGTAGGGCAATGGTCGTGTCCTGAAAACCCACGCAGGTTTTATAACTTAAAAATCCCAAAAAATGCCAAAAGAGGACCATTTTAACTAAAACAAGGCCTAACCAGTAGGCGCCCCCCCTAGATGGACCTTTTGAACCTAACATTTTCAAAAATAACCCCCCCACAACAAAGATTTTAGCATTTTAAAATTAAGGGGGTAAAAATGATAAATTGAGGAAAACTAACCTGTGATCTCGTGAGTCAATGATCTGCACGTGGAGGCATGATCGCTATCTCGCCATGAATGTTTTGACTCTACTCTCATAAGAAACCATCACCGTGGGTCCCAGAGCTCAGAATCAATCAAATCAACACGCGCAAATGAATAGGAAAATGGGCCCACTTTCATATATATAGCATCCTGGCTTGTTTTGAATGTTTTTTTTCACAGGTTTGGAGTGCCAACAGAGGTAAGTTCTTACCCCCACACAAATGGTACATCCTCATTTCCCATTATTTTAGCGTTTATTTTCCAATCTATCTTGTCTATCTGCACTTGAGTTCTCTTTTGTTTTGCAGGAAGTGGGAATGTTGGATGGCGTCATTTTGACGGATGGACGTATCAGGTATAATTTCTAACTTCCCATTTCGGGACCGCCATACTCGGACCCACCATTTTACACCTCTTCATGGCTAAAATGCTTCTCCGAGGGGGAAATATGTACGTACCCAAAATTGTAGGGTACTGCACTGCTGGAACAACGTAACACGTACCCCAATGATGATACAGGTCTCCTAGCAAGGTGTTCAGGATCCGAAAAAGCTCCCCAAGTGTGTGTTAATATCCCGCATGCCCTGCTTAGCCCCCACGTGCTTTGTTTTTCTCTCCTCCCCTCTTTCCTTGACCTTTTTCTCTTCAGTTCCGAAACCACTGCCCTGCCTAGGAAACAGTCTCGTGACCGCCGCCCTAAGCAGGGTGGCAGTCCTGTAACTGCCGCCCTGCTCAGGGCAGTGGTCCTTTACGCATTTTCTAGAATGCTCTTTTAACACGAATCACGTAAATTTCAATGTTTACCAGCTTTTGTTCACCGCCATGAGCTTGCATTAATGATTCTGGTTCCCTAGAATAGTGTTTTGCCATTGTTTATAGTTTAAGAGATCAATTTGGTTTTTACCTTGGGTAAATGCAAATGCTATAAATATATGGCTTGTGCTCAAGCAAATGGCCCCTCAAATTTGCCTCTGAATTTCTCATTGCAATAGATTAGTCTTTCATTTTATTTTGAATTCTTAGTTTCTTTCATTGCATGCCTAGTTAGTGTTGTTTTGCTGTTAGGAAGCCACATATCCATCTTGTGCAAATGCTGTTGATATTTCATCCAATCCATTAGAGTAAAATAGTTTGTTTTCAATAGGAAGCCATTAAATTTGTAGGTTTTATTCTTCAAACAGGATAGTTTTAGGTTCTGGACGTTTTATGTTGCATGACTCGCAATAAATCCCGCTAGGAATTGCATAATCCAAGCTCTGTACTCTTACGCTATCTCTCTCCTACTCGCATTGTATTCAGTCTGTATCCTAAGCTGCATTTTTCCCAATATCTACTTCTGTTGATGCTAGAATTACATGCTTTTCTAGATCCAAGTGAACATGAAGGAACAAGGAGAGCACACTGAGGGGACATAGCCACACACACCATTGGATTCGCCGTTGTTCTGCAGAATCCAGGTTCTAGCTTTCAAAGTTCTAATTAGAAACATATCAAATAGAGTAGTCAATCACTTTATTTCAGTCAATTTTACTTTCGATATTGCCAGGGAAGCTATGGGGATTGATAGCTTCTGAGAGGCTATGATTCTTTCCTCACTTCTGAGGTAGGATCCAGATTATTTCAAATAGATTAGATCAGTTATTTCATTGCTTAGAATAGATTTACAACTGCACAGGCAAGTAGTTATACTCGGTTACTTTGTTTGTTTTTAAATTCAACACTAGGTTCATTGTCAATTTCTAGATATATTAAAATAGTTGCTCTTTCAAAATCATTTATAAAATTCATCAGAAAATAACAAAAATATAGAAGTTATATATGTTATAGACATACTTCGCATAGTTAATTTTATTTTACTACATTCAGTTTGCATTAGTATGACAATCACGGGACCTAGAGAGCCCAGAGAATACGTATTCGAGCCAATCGTGCCCCAACCCAATCTCATCACAGCCATAACTGATATAGATCAAAATCTCAGGATCCAAGTCTTCCGAACAATGGTAAACTCACAACAAATCAGTTTCCAACTACACGGGTTAAACATAGAATACGACCGAGCACACACATTTTGGTCAAATCAACCAAACTACAGATTACCCTAGGTATATATCCACATGACTGTAGAGAGGTTTTAAAGAGAGAAAACATTCGGTTGCGACCCTTTGGTCCCACATCCAGAAGTAGGGGATGCTCTCACAGACATAGATACTAGCTTGAGAATTCAGGTTGCACAAACGCCTGTAAGATACTCTGATAAGATCACACAATTATTAATTCTGAATATAGAAGCTGAGAAAGCATACAATTACTGGATACTAGGGATTAGGGACTGATTCTGAACATGATCATAGCAGGACCACAACAACCATGAATCTACGGTTGTGACCCACAAATCCCTTAACCCAACGAATCTATTGGTCAGTATGACATTGACGCTGGCTTACGTACACTAGTGTTTAGATCTACTCCACTTCCACCTATCATTATTGAATAGTTATCCTTGTTAGACATATCAGCTAACGAAGCTAGGGAATTCTAGACTAATCTAGAGAATCACCCATAGAGTCAAATATAGTTACCATCCACCCTATGACCTTATCTGGAAACATACACGAAACTATCCCAGGTCATTTTCCACGTATTCCACAACCCATAGACCGAATCACGCCAGAGCTCGATATTGATTGGAGCCTTTGAGCAGTCATCCTTGCTGATTAATCTATCACACCAGTTCAAGTTAGAAGGGCCTTCTTTGCCTTAGATTCGTAATTTCCACTAGTGCGTGTCGAAGACATCAGATTGCCTAACTAGTTTTTCTGCATCCCACGCATATTCAATCCCCACCGGCTATCTCGGCATGACCTCGGGAGGTTGGGTGCGAGGAAGAGTTGCTTGTAGATTCCCACACTCGCTTGTCACTTTTCCATCGTACAGTACTACTCTAGTAGTGAGCCCCAAATTTTGTGCACTTGAATTCTGTGCAGATGATGCACCTGAAAAGGTACCTCCAAAAAAAAATGAATACATTTGTCTTGACATAGATGTACTTGCTATGTGACTTATTCTGACTTCCTTATTGCCCAAATTATCTTAGTAACTATTAGATGTACTAAGTACTGGAAAACCAAGCACAAGGGCTAGGTTTCCAGGTAGATTCAGATGTGCACCTACGGCCCAGGTCGTCTTTACTAGTATGCTCCTATGTGAGACCGAGGATGGTTCCCTTTCATGCTTGCCCAAATTTGGGAGTTCCTAATGCTCTAGCTCCACACCTTCTACGTGAGATCCAAATCCTTCACGATCCATCTCTCTCCTCAACACCATCTGCTCTACAATATCATGTTGCTTCTCTATCTCCCTCTCGCACTCCTTATTATACGTAAGTCACCTTTCTTCTCTCTTCCTTTCTGTCATTAGGTCCACCATCTTTCACCAAACCTACTCCTGCCCCCATGCGTGGGATCGGCTTAGCTATCCATCGGCTTTTCCTCTAAATTAAAGGTTACCATTAAGATCTTGATGGGTAGTGGAATACCTTGCAAGTAAGTTCCCCTAGGATACCGTAAAAATTGGAACTTAGCTACCTTTGGGAAAGAATAAGTGGAAATTGATTATTCTAGGATATAGTTGTTCAAAACACCACAGAACCAAGTATCCACAACGCATGTCTAAATCAGATCAACATCATACAAGCCATGAAATTCTTCCTGTGTCTAAAAAAGTGTGTGATACCTCTAATTTTTTTTAGAAGCATAAGAAACTAGCCACTCATACAATTCTACCAAGAAAATAGCAAATAATCTCTCATACAGATTCTTTTCCACCCATGCACGTGCATCAAACTCAGATCCAATGTTAAACCTTCATGCGTACTCTTCTTCTAGGTCTTTTATCCACTCCTCAAAACTTATTAGGGTCAACTGGTACGTCTTCATCATGAACCATCCTAAAAACAACTGAAAAAGAGGTCCCAGAAACGGAATCAAAGACATGGCCTAGGATTTACCACGAAAAACCTAGGCATGTTGACACATCACCCATCTTGAGTTGAGCACTCACCCGAAGCATGCAAAGGTACCAGGCCCCTCCATAGAGTTGCTTATACATGATGTGAACATGATGAAGAAGTAATGTATTCATATCCATAAATAGCATAAATATTCCATAGACCCTGTTCCAGATATAGATCTTAAAGAATCATGAATCAAATGATAAACATAATGAAATCAACCATGTAAGAACTAGTTGCAGTCATGTTTAACACCATTATTCACCCAATACACTCCATTATATTAAAACACACTAAATATATAAGCTTCTTACAATAAGTAGTATCATAATTTTATGTGTGCATCAGGTTTGACAGTATAATTCTACAATAGTTCATGGACATTGTCTCTTTAACTACATAGATTAATACATATTTATAAGGGTGGGGAATTCCCCTTCACCGCTTACGCACTTAAAAAAATAGGTCACATGATAAAAATAGTCATGCACCTTTACAATAACATGCACACATGCAAGTGCGCTAATAATAGATCTCTTATAGTTAACTGGTAGTAGTAATCCTATTATTAACTCAAACTCATTCATGGCGCTTAGTAGACACTCTTCCCAAAATAGCATTTGTGTACCACACAATTCTCCATCTCATTGTGCACTTCATACGCTATCTCCAAAAATAACCCATAACTATGAAAATGGCTAGGTCCCAAATCAATCTGTATTTCGCATGTGTTTCCTTCCCTATCTTTTCACGCCTTTATGTTATGCAGTATTAATCAAAGGATTGGACAGTGATTTGTGCTTCTCTTTGTTTCTTATGATGATATTTTTCACCATTTATATAGATATGGTATTTAGCTCAGACTTCATGGTTGTGTTTGGAATTTTTACACTCATTCAGATTGTGTTTTTCTTGAAGATAGTGTACTTTACAAACATGTAAGATGCACCAAAATACATATAGATGGGATACTTAATACATATACTTAGATTATTTTAGCTCCCGTGAGAAGATTGGGAGGTATTGGATGATAGATGTACCTTAAAAAATATTTTTATACTTGACTCATTGGATATTATGCATCAACTAGTTTTTTACCTTTGGTCATAGGGACTGTGTTATTGACGTGTTATTATTATATCATCTAGTTATGTGTTTTGCATACACTATTATCTACCTTTTTGTATGGATTCTAAGATACAGGGACCATGATTTATGATATGTTACCTCCCCTCATATGTGTGTGGATGTCCTCTTTGAAAGGATATGACATTTTTATGGTAGTATGTTATGTCATCTTAGATTTTTGGTTAGTTAATGTGCTCTTACACCTCGGTAAGGTGAATTGTTTGTGTGAGTCTCTATAAAATGGTTTGAAACCTCTTTGGTATTCCTAACAAAAAAGGGAATGATTGATTTTAGTAATGAATTTCATTTAGAAGATAAATAATACTTAATATTTCTAATGCATAACTTCATGATTTAAGTGGGACCCTTTATGAATAAATTAGTGTAGTCATTACTCTGATATATGTATGTTTCCATGAAAAACGTGTGAAATCTCATTAGTATGTGTAATCTTTGGATGAAATTGTGGTAAAATATGTGTGCATGGTAGATTACAATGTTTCAGGTAAGATTTTATTAGTGTGCAAAAATATTTTACTCCATTTAATGGTCGACCTTACCAAAATATTGTTTGAATTGTTGCTATTATTATTAGCTCGTTTGACCCATTTCTCTCCTTTTAAGAAGAACATTAAGAGAATTTTTTTTGGGAAGTAACCAATAAAGTAAAGGAAATCTCACCAAGACTTCAAAAACTACCAAAATTCTTAGAACATAAGTAAATTTATAGATTTCAAATTTTATTTTTGACCATGGTCACTCTTGGGCGGCATGGTCCCTTCGATAGTGACATGGGTCGCTATGAGTTTTCTTATTTTTCATGTGTACTTATTTTGTTCTTATCATTGTGTTGCATTGAGGAAAATTCCCTTACAGGGCAGGAAAATGTAATGCCCCCTCTTTTATCGTAGTGGCAATTCATACTGACAACCTTTTCATTATTCGTTGAATGTCGATATATGATTAGATAACTCATTAGCGATAAGGATAACCCTCAATGTTTCTAAATAGATGTACCCAAAAAGAAAGAAATAAAAAACATGTTTATTATGTTTTATTGGTCATGAAACAGAATGGTGTTTATGGTTTCTAATTGGAGACATCTACTTTGAATGGTGGAATTAAGAGATTATTTAAAATATTAATTTCATTTTTTTTATGAAGCATGAAGTCTTTTTGGATGGTGGATTTCATGCCTTAAATTTACGGTTTATTTTTCCCATTTCCCAAACTCTTGTTTCTATGATGTGTGAAGCACTCCTCCACCATCTATGATTATTTTTAAGTGGTTTTCTAGGAATAGGGAAAAGTTAACTTGGATGACTTTTTAAAATGTGAAAGTTAACTTGATCCACCTCTTAAACATGTTGAACCCTCATTTCATAACACATTAGAACTAATGATTCCAAATGGGTATATAACATGGAAATAATTGATTCCTAATTTTAAACAATGTTGAGTAGTCTATTAATGAGCACATAAATTGTTAAGGTTCAACATTGTTTGACCTATAATGTTAAATGGAAAGATTTACTATAGTGAAGAGCTGAACCACATGACTTATGTGTATAGTGGGCCAAGCCTTTCTATTGTAAAACATTATGTGGGCATACTTCCTTTGTAGGCCATGATCATTTGAGAAAATTTTGGGTAGTTAACAATGGTCTCATTTATGAGAGTGTTCGTCTTTATGAAAATTAAGTATCTTTTAGCTAGCATTTTTTTAACGGAAAAAATTGTAATAAGATGTAAATTAAATATAAGTATATGATGGATAAAGTCCTCATGTTACCTCTTCTTGGTAGGTTGGGTAATTATCTTATTCTTCTTTGCTAAGGCCATTGCGACATTAGCTTAGGGTTTGTTTTGTCTTTTTATCATGTTAACCATGTCCAATGAAGCTTGAACTTGTTGTTAAGAACTCTTGAACCTAGCATGGGTTAGCTTAGGGAACTTGGTGTTTATGAATATTAAGTATCTTTTAGCTAGCATTTTTTTAAGGGAGAAAATTGTAATAAGATGTAAATTAAATATTATAAGTATACGATGGATAAATTCCTCATGTTACCTCTTCTTTGTAGGTTAGGTAGTTATATTATTCTTCTTTGTTGAGGCCATTGCGACATTAGCTTGGGGTTGTTGGGTAATTATCTTATTCTTCTTCACTGAGGCCATTATGACATTAGCTTAGGGTTTGTTTTGTCTTCCTATCAATGATAACCATGTTCAATGAAGCTTGAACTTGGTGTTAAGAACTATTGAACCTAGCATGGGTTGGCTTAGGGAACTTGGTGTTTATGAATATTAAGTATCTTTTAGCTAGCATTGTTTTAAGGGAGAAAATGATAATAAGATGTAAATTAAATACTATAAGTATATGATGGATAAATTCCTTATGTTACCTCTTCTTGGTAGGCTGGGTATGTATCTTATTCTTCTTCGCTAAGGCCATTGCGACATTAGCTTAAGGTTATTTTTGTATTCCTATCATGTTAACCACGTCCAATGAAGCTTGAACTTGGTGTTAATAACCCTTGAACCTAGCATGGCTTGGCTTAGGGATCTGCCACCACTATCCCTTGTTGTGGCTCATAAAAGAAGGGAATGTTAGTTTCATAGTTTGTGATGTAGACCAAGGCACATTAGTGTGGACCTTGGAGACAATCAGATCTAAAGTTGTGTTTTAACATTATAAAAATTAATAATGTCAAAATTAGGAAAAAAATTACCATGGTTTTAGCAATGTTTCTAGGGTGAATTTTTGTGGGCATGACAGTTGGTATAAAAGTAGAGGATTAATTTTGGGTTGTACTCGTCGTTATGTGTGTGTCATGTTGATTTTAGTTGGTGGGAAATGTATGGATATTAGGGCACTCCTATGATCTCTTTTTAGTTTGGTATAAATTATTTGCAAAGTATATTGCTCTGTGGGTTCTTAGTACTTAGATATGGTCTTGGAACAAGGAACTAATCCACAAAAATCATCTCTTATGATTGCTCATTTTGCTTGGGATAACTTGTGGGAAATAGTGCTATGGGTCATACTTGTAGACCGTTATGGAAAATATATGGAGATTGGTTAATCATTTTTAGCCTTATATCATCATTGGTTATGAAATTAGGTTATGGTATTTGATAGTGGCTACAGATATTGCTATTTTTAGTGATTTAACGACTTATTTCCACCTGTGAGAGCAGAAATCATGATAAATATCTTATTGGATCCATACTATTTTTATATAACAAAATGTGCACTCCATGATTAGTACCCCTACAGATAACTCAAAAAAGGTTGTGCAGTAATTTAGTGTGGATATTTTCTTATGTGTTAGATTTGTAAACTTGAAATATTCAAAATCGGAATTTTATTTGTTTGATTGTTTTTATAAGCTTTAAGGATTTTCTTGTTATTTTTTGCGATATTTTTTGGTTTGAATGCAACTACTTAGCCATATCTTTATGACTATTGAGAATTCATGGATTTTATCTTTTTTGGTGACTCATAGCTTTATTATTTATTATACCACTTGGCTAAATTTTCGTCACGTATGTTACATGTTTTTTTTGTGCCTATTGGCGAGTTGGTTCTATTTTGTTCGTGTTATGTGCTCTTTTCGTATGGCGATATGCCCAAGGTGTCATGATTGCATGCATGGTGTTCTAGTACATGCCCTTAGTTTTAAGGTGATAAGGATCTATGTTTCTAGGACCATGGAGTGACCCAACCTTACTTTGATACTAGACACTCAGTCCTCCTATAGTGGAATGACACTAGTGATATTTGGTCCTCATTTTGTGGAGAAACATGATAGATATTGAGTCCTCTTTGGTTGAGAGACTCCTATGATTTTTCAGTCCTCTATGGTTGAGAGACCCTCATGATGCTTTGTTCTCTTGAGTAGATTGGATTTTATGGTAGGTAGTATGTTCAATGGATTGGATTTTATCTTATGCAGTATGGATCAATGGATTGGCCTTTGTGTTATGCAGTATGAATCAATGGATTGGCCTTTATGCTATGTAGTATTGATCAGAGGATTGGAGGATGATTTTTGCCTCTCTTTGTTCTTTATGATGTTATTTTTCACCATTGAAATAGATATGGTATTCAAATCAGACTTCATGTTTTTTTTTGGAATTTTTACAATCATTCAGGTTATGGTTTTCTTCAGGATAATGTACTTTGCAGACATGTGAGATGCACCAATAAACATATAGTTGGGATACTTGATACTTATGCTTGGTTTCTTTTAATTCCCATGAGGAGAGTTAGAGGTATTGGACCAAAAATTTACCTTGAAATATATTGTTATACTTTACTCATTGGACATTATGCCTAGAGGGGTTTGTTATCTTTTCTCAAAGGGAACTTGTTATTAATTTTTTATTATTATATTATATAGTTATGTGTTTTGCATACACCATTATCTACCTTTTTGTATGGAGTCTAAGATACAGGGACCTTGATTTCTGATATGTTACTTCCCCTCATAGGTGTGTGGATGTCCTCTTGGAAAGGAGATGAAGTGTTTTTATGGTAGATTGTTATGTCATCTTAGACCTTTGGTTGATTAATGTGTTTTTACACCTTGGTAAGGTGAATTATTTGTGTGAGTCTCATTAAAATGGTATCAAACCTCTTTGGTATGCTTTACAAAAAGGGAATGATTGATTTTAGTAATGAATGCCATTTAGAAGATAAATGATACTTAATAGTGTTAATTCATAACTTCATAATTTAAGTAGGCCCCTTTATGAATAAAGTAGTGTAGTCATATATTTAAGTTTCCATGTAAAAAGTTTGAAATCACATTAGTATATGCAATCTTTGGATGACTTTATTGTAAAATGTGTGTGCATGGTAAATTGCAATGTTTCATGTAAGATTTTATGAGTTTCTAAAAAGCTTCTACTCCATGTAATGGTCAAACTTACCAAAATATTTCTTGAATTGTTTTTATTATTATTAGGTCATTTGTGTATACACTAAATCAAGCACTTTGGTACATTTCTAGGTCCTGATCACATACTACTATTCATATGATTCCTAAGTGAGAAAACTAGTGATTAACCACTATCTTTGGCCTCTTTGTTGTGCTTATTGTCTTCTTTATAATATTATACACCCTATTTCCCAGTCTAACCTTCATTGTTCTATCTTTTTTGGCTCTGGACACCAACGCCCAGCCAGGATGCCAATGCCTGGGTTCCCTCGTCCTCCTGGGTGCCCCCGACCTCTTTGTATCTTTCTCTCCCCTTTTGGGAATTTTTTTATCTTTTGGGCATGTTTTTTTCTCATGGGTCGACCTCTTAGTGGTTAATTACGAAATTCAAACAAGGGAATCATATAAATATAAAGTTATGTGATCATAATAAGGGACCAAGCTCTAAGTATCTATTACTATCACCTAAGGTTGCATCTAAAGGCATTTCAAGACCATTAAAACATCCATCTAGCTTCATTCAAGGGAAAAGGGATTGCATACACTTCATAGGAGGGGAATTTCATTTTTCCATACACACATCTAATTATATTACTACATCTAGCACTTGTTCACTATCAAGTGCATCTTACAGAAAAGCCTCATAGGGCACAATTCTTGCACACACACATGAGAACTACATGGAGTATAAAATGTAGTGTAGCACCTGGATTGTAAGCTCACTTAATCGAGTGACCGGAATTAGAGAAAAAATATGCAGAAACAATTCCTCAAACCACAGCAGTAGGAAACTATATAGCAGAATTATACTTGCAGAAATATAACAGCATAAATGAATAATGCACAAAAGAAGACAAGACAAGATTTAACGTGGTTCACCCAATGTGGGCTATGTCCACCAAGAACTTGCTCAGATTTTATTATCAACAAGAGTAAAACAACTCTCATAGTCTTCTCTCAATTATGAACTCACAACAGAATTCCAAAGATGCTAAACCACATCTAAACCACAATTGACACCCAATTGCATAACCTTGATCACTCTTGATCACCTCTTGATCATCTAAGACTCACCTCAAGACTCAAGATCTTCAAGATACCCTAACACCTCTATTTATAGGATTACAATCCTTTAAGAAGCCATAAAGCTGACCCTAGAAGATTGAAAGTTGGCGATCTTTCAACTTCCCATGGCTGGAAAAATAGTCCGACGTTAACAACATGTTAACAGCAACGTCACAGCAACAACACAACGAACTACATAAAACGTCACAACAAAAGCTGACCACAGAATGCTCCTGAAGTCTCCAAACTTAACCGTTCAAGCTCCAGCACTTCAACACTGATTCAAGAAGACCAAAAATAGGCTCCACACCCCAACAATCTCCCACTTGGAGACTGTTTCCACTGAGAAAAGTTCTTAACCCTTCATTATCAACCATGAAGGCCAATAAAAGTTGAACACAACTTCAAATTCTCCCTTGTGACCACCTTGGTCATCATATCTGTAGGATTCTGACTGGTATGAATCTTTTCCAACTTCAACTTATCTTCTTCCAAAGTTGTCCTGATGAAATGATATCTCAACTAAATGTGCTTCGTCCTAGAGTGGAAAGTGGAGTTCTTCGCCAAATGAATAGTGCTCTGACTATCACTGTGTAGTCTCCCAACTTCCTGCTTATGACCTAACTCATCAAGCAACTGTTGTAGCCAAATCATCTCCTTGCTTGCCTCTGTGGCAGAAACATACTCAGCCTCTGTGGTTGACAAAGCCACAACCTTTTGTAACCGTGAAATCCAACTCACCGTTGTATCACCAACCGTAAATACATAACCTGTCGTGCTCCTCCTGCTGTCCAAATCTCCTGCCATGTCCAAATCTACATATCCATGTAATGTAGTGTCTGATCCACCAAAACACAATGCTTCTCCCATGGTCCCTCTCAAATACTGAAGGATCCACTTTACTGCCTGTCCAGTGCTCTCTACCTGGATCACTCATAAACCTGCTCACTACTCCCACTACATGGGAAATGTCAGGCCTAGTGCATACCATAGCATACATCAAGCTACCAACTACTGATGAGTACGGTACCCTGGACATCTGGATTCTATCCTCCTCAGTCTTGGGACTCTTCTCCTTTGATAATTTAAAGTGACCTGCCAAAGGAGTACCAACCGGTTTAGCATCCTGCATACTAAACCTCTCCAAGACCTTCTTTATGTACTCTTCTTGAGATAATACCAGCTTCCTCTCCTTCCTGTTTCAAGTTATTCTCATACCAAGGATTTGTTTTTCTGCCCCCAAATCCTTCATAGCAAAGGAGTCACCTAGCTACTTCTTGAGTACCTTTATTTCCTGCATGTTCTTCCCTGCAACAAGCATATCATCTACATACAAGCATAGAATAATATAACTACCATCAAGAAACTTCTTGATGTACACGCAATGGTCTGAGTGACACCTGGAGTAACCCTGCTCCTGTATAAAACTGTCAAACTTCATGTACCACTGCCGTGGAGCTTGTTTCAGGCCATACAAGCTCTTCTTCAATTTGCACACTAACCTCTCCTTCCCTTTGACCTCATAACCCTATGGTTGCTGCATGTACAATTCCTCCTCCAACTCACCATGAAGGAATGTAGTCTTCACATCCAACTATTCTAAGTGCAGGTCTTCTACTACAACTAAACCAAGAACAATCCTAATAGAAGTCATTTTAACAACTGGAAAAAAAATTTCATCAAAGTCTATACCTTTCTTCTGTGTAAATCCTTTGACCACCAACCAGGCCTTGTATCATTTCCTGCCTCCATCTTCCTCTTTGATTCTATACACCCACTTGTTCTGCAATGCTCTCTTGCCCTCGGGTAGCTCCACCAGATCCCAAGTCTAGTTTTCCATAAGAGATCTATGCTCTTCATCCATGGCCTGCTCCCACTTCTTCTTGGCATCCACCTACACTACTTCCTCAAAGCACTCTGGCTCTCCACTGTCAGTGAGCAATAAATAATTCAAAGATGGAGTAAATCATTCAGGTTCCCTTCTTACCCTAGAATACCTTCTCACCTCAGGAGTTTGGGGTTCCTGATGAGTAGGTACCTAAACTAGCTGTGCCAGAACATGTTGTACCTAAACTAGCCCCTTGGACACCTTGTTGTCCGTAATGTCCTCTAACACTGTGTATTCTTTCTTTGATTCCTCTTTCTGTTCCTGCAACTGATCTTTATACATGATTTTTTCATTAAAGACAATATCTCTAGACCGAAATATTTTCTTGTCTTTAAGACTCCAAACACGGAAACCAAAATCATCTTCACCATATCCAACAAAGGTGCATTTCTCAGACTTAGCCTCTAACTTGGTCCTATCATCTTTATCAATGTGAACAAATACCTCACATCCAAATACTCTAAGAAATGAGTAATCAATTTTCTTACCAGACCAAGCCTCCTCAGGTATACCTCCATCCAAGGCCATAGAGGGTCCTCTGTTAATCAGATAAACAGTTGTGCTTACCGCTTCCACCCAAAACATGAGTGGCAGCCCCACATGTAACCTCATGCACCTAGCATGCTCCATGATTGTCCTGTTCATTCTCTCTGACACTCCATTTTCCTGTGGAGTATTTGGAACCATTCTTTGCCTGCGGATCCCATTTACCGAACAGTAATCAATAAATTCATTACTGCAATATTCCCCTCCATTATCTGACCTGAGACATTTCAGCTTGAGACCTATTTCATTCTCAACCAAGGCTTTCCATCTTTTGAAAGTTTCAAACACATCATATTTCTTTCTAATGCAATATACCCAAAATTTTCTAGTTGCATCATCAATGAAAGTGACGTAATAACATGAACCACCAATAGAGTTTACCTTAGCTGGCCCCCATACATCTGTATGCACTAACTCCAACTTACCCTCCTTCCTGGTAGGTCCAACCTTGAGGAATCTCACCTGCTTCTGTTTCCCATAAACACAGTCCTCACAGAAGTCCAAATCTAACTCCTTTAATCTGGGCAACCTGTCCTTTATAATCTGCATGCCCTTATGACTCATATGATTGAGTCTCTGGTGCCACAAAGTTGCATCTCCATCTGCAGCAACTAAATTACAATAATCAGCACCACTGGTTAAATACAAAGTACCATTTTTCTTACCTCTTGTAACCACAAGAGCTCCCTTGGTAACCTTCCAAGAATCCACTGTAAAACTAACCGTACAACCATCACTACCCAGCTGTCCCATTGATATCAAGTTCCAGCCTCAACTTAGGCACATGCCTGACATCCTTAAGCAGCCATGTGTTCCCATTCTGCATTTTCACCCAAACACAACCTTTCCCTACTATGCTACATGGTTCATCATCACCAAGATATACATGTCCAAAATCACCTTGAACAAAATCAGTAAAGTAATGTCTATGTGGGGTGGCATGGAAAGAAGCCCCTGAATCTAACACCCAAGATTCAACAATATTATCTAAAGAAAGAATTAAGGCATCTTGAAAAACATCACCTACTGCCACATTTACCTCTTTAGTTTCCTCCTTGTTCTTCTTATCCTGAAGAGCCCAACAATATTTCTTAGCATGACCAACCTTCCCATAGTGCCAACATTCTAACTTACTCTTGGACTTTGACCTTCCACAATCATTCGACTTCCCATGGTTACCTTTCCCTCTGTTCTTTTGTCTCCCTCTACTCTCCACCGTCAAAGCATTTCCAGAAGTAGAAGAATCTCCGGTGCTCTTCCTTCACATTTCCTCGCTTAGGATCACACCTATTACATCCTCAAACTTCAGCTTTGAGTTATTAGATACTGAATTACTTACAAGCCATAACCAAGCTGTCCCAGCTATCTGGCAAGGAGCACAAAATCAACAAAGCCCTGACCTCATCATCAAAGTCAATTTTTACTGAGTTTAACATACTCACAACCATATTAAATTCATTCAAATGATCAGTAACAGAACCATTCTCAGACATCTTCATATTAAATAACTTTTTCATCAAAAATATTTTATTAGAGGCAGAGGGTTTTTCATATAACTTCCCCAACGCACTCATGAGACCTTCTGTGGTCTTCTCCTATGATATGTTGAAAGCAACCGAAGATGCAAGGCATAAATGAATTGCCCTGAGCACCTTTCTATCTAGCAACTCCCAATCCTCATCCGACATGGCTGTAGGTTTCTTTGCTTTTCCAGCCAAAGGAACATGGAGGTCCTTCTGATATAAGTAATCCTCCATTTGCATCTTCCACAAACCAAAGTTCTTCCCATTGAACTTCTCAACCCTCGATCTGCCCTCATCTGCCATAGCTCCCACTCAAGCTAAACTTTCCCTATGATTTACAACTTCAGCAAAAAAACCACCAAAGCTCTGATACCAATTGTTAGGAATTAGAGAACAAATATGCGGAAACAATTCCTCAAACCACAGCAGTAGGAAACTATATAGCAGAATTATACTTGCAGAAATATAACAACATAAATGAATAATGCACAAAAGAAGACAAGACAAGATTTAATGTGGTTCACCCAATGTGGGCTACATCCACCAAGAACTTGCTCAGATTTTATTATCAACAAGAGTAAAACAACTCTCACAGTCTTCTCTCAGTTATGAACTCACAACAGAATTCCAAAGATGCTAAACCACATCTAAACCACAATTGACACCCAATTGCATAACCTTGATCACTCTTGATCACCTCTTGATCATTAAGACTCAAGACCTCTTGAACACTCAAGATATCTTCAAGATACCCTAACACCTCTATTTATAGGATTACAATCCTCCTAAGAAGCCATAAAGCTGACCCTAGAAGATTGAAAGTCATGATCTTTCAACTTCCCACGGCTGGAAAAAATAGTTCCCAGTTAACAGCATGTTAACAGCAACGTCGCAACAATGACACATGTGACACATAGCAACATCACAGCAAATGACTGCAGAATGCTCCTGAAGTCTCCAAACTTAACTGTTCGAGCTCCAGCACTTCAACACTGATTCAAGAAGACCAAAAATAGGCTCCACACCCCAACACTTCCAACTCAACACAAGTCAGAATTAATTGTGAAATTGTCTAAGTACTTTATTCCCTCTCTTGCACCTAGGGTTTCATTTATATATTACTTATTTCTTAGGTAAGAGTTGTTCTTCATTGCTTTATTATTATGTTGTGACTCTGAAATATCCTCTATGGTTTTACAAATTTCCATATTTATTAAATCATTTGGTCAACCCATCACTCAAATCTGCCTTGCTTCTAGGTATTTTATAATCTTCTTATCATGGCTTAATATTATGGCCCATTTACTGAAGCCCACCTTCAAGATCTCAATGATAATTTTAATGAACATCCCCAAGATCTAGATCTTTTTTCATTTGCTTCTCATGAGGAGGCCACAAATCTTGTGGATCTTAATGTTCCTACATCCATCCCCACTTCCATGCCTATTGCTAATCAATCCCCTTCTTCCAATCTTCCTTCTACTTATATTGTTCATGTTTTTGTTCCTACTCTCACCAACCACTTCACTCCACCTCTTTTTTATCACACACAGAAAGTCTCTTCCACTAGCACTCAAGACTTAGTATCTCTTTATTGAGATCTTCAAGTTCAAATCGTTCAATTGCAATAGGATACTTCTCATGCATCTCCATCTCTGGATTCCACAATATTACTTCATACTCCTTTTGCACCCACCATTTCCACTTATGCACTTCCTCTAAATTTTTTCACTCCCAAGCTGTCCACTTTCAATGGCCGTGGTGACCCTAAATATCATCTCCAAGAATTTCATGTGGCATGTCTAGATGAATGATCATACTCTATTAGCGGATATCTTTCCTAGAAGTCTCCAAGACTATGTTATGTGTTGGTTCTATGATCTATATGTTCATTTGGTAACATCATTCACACATTTAGTTGATGCTTTTCTTGATCATTTTTCAATCAATATCGACTCTAATAGATCTTATGCTTAACTAGTGTAAATTAAACAAGGATCTAACGAGAATCTAGCAGATTATGTCTTGTGATATAAAAACAAGTTAGCTAAGATGTCTAATGTGCTTACAAAATCTGAATTGCAAGATCTATTTTTCCAAAGCTTTTTACCACTGCTGCAGGAGAGTTTCATCTTTAAGACATCTCCAGCATTTGATCATTTTTTTCATACTCTTAAGCTACACATAAGTAAACTACTATTTATGAGAAAGCTTAAGTATCATGATAAGGATTCATATTCTACTTGGTTTCAACTTAAATCCACTTTCAATCCATCTACTAAACCTAATGAAGCAAAATCTACTATCAACATTGACTCTAATCCTGAAAAAGTTTCAATGGCAACTGCTTAAGCATACATTTACTAAATTGCCTTATGCTCCACATATTCTATTGTCATAACTAGATGAGATAAATCTTATTACGCTTCCTCCTCCCCTCAATCTAGACCCATCTCATCCAAAAGGTCACAATTACAACAAAAAATTCAGATATGACTATCATCAATGCATTAGGCATTCTACAAATTGATGGTTCAAACTTTGACATATTATTCAAGATCTTATCAATAATAATGCAAATGAGCTTCCAGAGCCTATGGCATCTATGTCGGTCGATAAAAATCACAAGCTCAAGATATTCAACTAGTTGACTCTTTAACCAATCATACATATTATGCAGTTCCTCCTCCTTCATCGAGGGCTCTTGATTTTCTAGTGGCTTGCATTGATGAATCTCCACCAATAATTACATTATCTGATCATGAATTTCATGCTATGTTATGCTCTAAAACATTACATATCAATGCTTCCATCCGGTCTCATGTTATCAACAATATAAGGATTGATCCATCGATTCATATGTGTGTGTGCTTTATTGCACTTCTTGTTGTTATCAATTATCCGCTATCATATATTTCATATCTAGTTCCTAAATTATATGTTTATGTCAAGCTTCTAGTCATTTTTGGTCCTCTTACCATACTTGTGCCATTTCTTGTTGCACCTTAAATAAAAGGGGTGTGACATGATCTTAGGTCTTCCTTGGGTTTGTGCTACTCAAGATATCATTTATATGAATCACTTGTGTCTAAATTTCATTCATAACAAGCAATTTATCACCGTCAAAGGTGTCCCTCCATGAACATTTTGACCTCAGCCTCCTTTTGAGGTAGCCATTACACTTGCCAGATTTTCTTGGTCCCCTGGACCTCTAATATATAAAGTGCAATATACTCTTATCTTTCCTATTCACACACAACCTACTCAGTCTCATTGGTCTATTATTCCATCACATTAGTCTAGGTCCCCCACTCGGGCGGATCCTTCACATAAGTATACATCCCCTCATCGGTTTCCTTCACATGTGTGTTTATCACCTTCACTCTCTCCTTCACATAGGTATACATCACCTCCTCAGTTTCCTTCACATAGGTTTACATCACCTCTATGTTCTCTTTCACATAGGTTTCCATCACCTCCTAGGTCTCATGCACGTAGATCTCATTGACCGATACATCATCTATTTCATAGATCACTGATATCAGAGCATGGTCACATGCCTTTATCTCTGCAAGCATCAGGTGGAGGACCCTTACACTTCACTTTTTTGGATAGCATATTCATTGGCATACATTTGGGGTGAATCATGCTTACTATCCCCCTTTTAGCATTATCAAGTGTCTCACATTTTTACTATTTCACCTCATGCTTCGAATCTAGTATTTCACACGCATCTTACACATCTTGATATACACTTGTATCATAATTACTTGATGAAACACTCTTGTGCTACAGTTCATACTTGAATATTGAGGGAATACTATATCCATGAACCTCACACACTACATATTTCCTCACTTGACACATTTACGAAACATCTTTCTAATATCACATTCTTGCACAATACACTTCCCTATGACACACTCTAGTTCCACGGTTCATACTCGACATTCAAGGGTATAAATCTGAAATGAACCTCACCCCACATTCACACTCTTTATGTTCTATGATTTATTGATGTATATTTCTAGTGCACAGTTCAAACCATTTCCTGATGACGCACTCTTGTTCTATGGTTCATTCTTGATTGCTGAGGGGTATTTTATAAATGAACATCATTTCACTCATATATACACATTCACTCAAGGGGGAAGTTTCTCCTATCACATTTATCTTCCATTCCATTCCATTTCACTTACTCAAAATATACTACATAACTTGGTTGCATGTACCCTTTCTTACTTATACTCGCATATTACACTTTGTTTGTTGTGTTAATTAGATATTTTGTATGTCATTATCTTTTCTATATACACATACGTGTTCTCTTGCCTTCTAGTTGTGAATGTGAACTTTACATGAATATTTACACATAGCATGGATGATTGGCACTGTACCTTTTACCATACACACAATGGCTCCTGGGGGCATCTATTTTGATACACATCACAAGTGTTACTGTTTCGTTATATAGTACTTCCTATTCTTACTAGCACACTACTATGTCGGATCATACATTCTTTTAACATAATTTTTATCTTTCTAGCATGCTAATGGGTGCTTTATGTATAGCATTAGTCTTATAGGAACTATTTTCCACTATGGTTGTCTAATACTTTGCTTGTTATTATTTTTCATTGTATAGTCTTATATGCAAAATGTATGTTTTTGGCCTCTTCGTCCCTTATTGTCTTGCGACAATATGAGTGATGTCCCATGTTTCCAACATGATTTTCATGGTCTACACTATCTTCTTACTTGTTAGATTACACATTGTCTTCTATATGTGTGTTTTTATTTTTTCTACCAACACATGTTTCCAACCACTTTGTTTGCATGTACCTTTGTTTCTACTAAACACATTCCTTCCTCTACAGGGTATTAATTTCATATCAATGTTCATTCCTCTCCTTTTGGTTGTATCCTCCTATCAATGTTACATGCACCCCAAATGAGAGGGGCATACATGGGGTCAATTAATCACCCCATTAAGCATTCCACAGTCACAGTATAGGGATAACACATTCTTCATTCACTGAAGCGGACCAGAACCTAACATGCATCTTCAGTACAATACAGATGTCAATGCCCAGATACAAAGATGATTTCCTGGGTACTCTTTACCCTTCCTAGGTTCCTATGACCAAGGGAAGTTATAGTGATTTTCTCATATTGGAATAGTTTATAGCAGTTTACACAGCGTTTTTCATAGAACATGCATAGTCCTCTAGTAATCAGAATGCATTTTATCTCATTTTTCTATTTGTGTTGGATCAAAATGGATCAAATTAGAACAAATCAAGATCACACCATCTACAGTGATGTATAAATTGTTGAGAAGTAGTCAGGTTTAGAGAATACCACTAGAACTTTCTCCCTAACACTTCTTCTGTCGTAGCGTGAGATCACCCCAAAAACTCACTCTTTATGTGAGATCACCCAAAAATTTGTTCTTCAGCATTTTCAAGATCTTTTCTATCCTTTCCACTCATCACGGATCAAGTATACATGTTACTTTTACTACTTTTTCACATTTTTACACACTTTTTACACATTTGGATCAAATTTTTCATATATACATATTTGACTACTCCTTTTCTCTTATCTTTTTTAGGTTCGTCCTTATGGGAAACAATAGTCACATCATCAATCACATCAAGTGAAAAAAATAATAGGTATAACGTGACATATACACATACACTTTCACCCCTAGTGTCACTTCTTCTTCTTTAGCTTCCATGCTTCATTTTATCACTCCACACTTTTTCTTGTCTCCTTCGCACACTTTTTCCATCGATGTATATGGTTATCAAGTACGATGTATCTTATCTTCTTTATTTTATTGAGCATTCTCTCAACAACATAAAGTGGGGGTAAATTTAGATACTAAATCATGCACTTGGGTACATTTCTAGGTCCTAATCACATACTAATATTCATATGATTAAGCAACAAAACTAGTAATTAACCACTATCTTTGGCCTCTTTTCTTTTCTTTATGTCTTCTTTCTAGTATTCTACACCCTACTACCTAGTCTGACCTTCACTACTTTATCTTTCTTGGATTTGGACACCATCGCCCAGTTAGGACATCAGCACCTAGGCACCCTCATCCTCCTGGGTGCCCCCAACCTCTTTGTATCTTGCTCATCCCTTTTGGGCATCTTTTATCTTTTGGGAATATTGTTTTCTCATGGGTTGGCCTCTTAGTGGTTAATTAGAAAATTCAAACAATAGATTCATATAAATTTAAATCCATGTGATCATAATAAGGGACCAAGCTCTAAGCATATTTACTCTTACCTAACCTTGCATCTAAAGGCATTTTAAGAGCATCAAAGCATCCATCTAGCTTCATTCAAGGGACAAAGGACCGCATACACTTCATAGGAGGGAAATTTAATTTTTCCATACATACATCTACTTACATTGCTACATCTAGTTATTTCTCACTAACAAGTGCATCTTCCACAAGAGCCTCCTAGGGCACGATTATTACACACACACAAGAACTACATGGAATCTGAAATGTATTGCAGCACCTGGATCGTAAATTTACTCAGTCGGGTGACCATCGAGGTCAATTTGAATCCCCATTTGCATCTCTTTTCTTTTTAGGATTTGATGTTTTTTGGGATTTCCCAGGAAGTATTTTTTTGCAGGTTACAGGAAAACTCGGTGATCTTGTAGTGACACAGAGAGAATTCTAGCGAACATCTTGTGACATTGAAAAAATCAATTTATGACGTGTTTTGTAGTCATTGGCACCCAGAACTAGTCTACATTGTCTAGGTGCCCCTGACCTTGTCCAGGCACCCTATTCACAAAATTTTTGATAGTTATGCAATTTTCTGGGTTCGGTTGTGACAATCTACCTTCCAATTTTATCAATCTTCCAGCTTGGCACAACTCAGAATTAATTGCAAAATCATATAATTACTTTATTCCCTCTCTTACACCTAGGTTTTCATTTCTATCTCGATTATTTCTTACGTTAGATTTGTACTTCATTTCATTATTATTGTGTTGTGACTCTGAAATACCCTCTAGGGTTTTACAAATTTCCATATTTTTTAAATCAGTTTGACCCATTTCTCTCTTTTCAAGAAGACCATTGCGAGAATATTTTTTTGGGAAGTAACTAGTCAAGTAGAGGAAATATCACAAATATTTAAAAAACTACCAAAATTCTCAGAGCATAAATAAATTTATAGATTTCAAATTTTATTTTTTACTGTGGTCACTCTTAGGCGACATGGTCCCTTCGATAGTGACATGGGTTACTATGATTTTTCTCCTTGTTCATGTGTACTTATTCTTTTCATTGAGTCGCATCGAGGATGATGCTCTTATAAGGGGAGGAAAATGAAATTCCCCCTTTTGTATCATAGTGGCAGTTCATATTGTTAACCTTGTCATTATTCATGGAGTGTCGATATATGATTGGGTAACTCATTATTCTTGTGTGTCACATGGAAATAATGATAACCCTCAATGTTTCTGAATAGATGTACCCAAAAAGAAATAAATTAAATAAAACATTCTTATTACTTTTATTGGTCATGAAAGAGATTTGTGTTTATGGTTTCTAATTGGAGACATTTACTTTGAATGGTGGAATCAAGAGATTACTTAAAACATTAATTTATTTGTTTTGGTGAAGCATGAAGTATATTTGGATGGCAGATTATATGCTTTAAATTTACAGTTTACTTTTCTCATTTCTCAAACTCTTGTTTTTTGATGTGTGAAGCACTCCTCCACTATCTATATTTACTTTTTAAAGATATTTTATGGGAATAGGGAAAATTTTTAATAAATGAATAAAAATTTAATTAAACTTCTCCAACTACTTGATACATATATCAAATATCATGAATACATGTGGTGGGAATTATTTTGGACTATGTATCTACCCACATCTTGTCTTGTCTACATGAAAAAAGAGAATTTAATTGGATACATGAGATGCCCTATTGTAGACATTATTATTCTCTTTCATTGATCTTGAATTGGAAAAAAAACCTAACCCACAAAGAGATATAGGTGCCATGAAGATGGTTATGCACCTTTTGTATTTGTTGAAAATATCATACAACAGGGGTTGTATCAAATAGGTTCAGTGAAAGGTTTTTTTAGCTACTTTTTATTACAAATTCCATGATAGTATGAAATGTTTTTTTAGTTGAGGTGACCAAGGATTCTCCCTAATCTAAACCCCTTAACTTTGCAAGAAAAAATATTCTAGCTCATGTAAAATTAGGGGCTTTTACTAGTTTAGTGGGGGAATCCTATAAGCTTAATGGAAAGTATATATTTTGGTTGGCCCTTATGTGGAAGGCACTTAAGGAATACCATGATTGGTAAGAGTAAAGTCAAATTTCACAACCTTTCCAACACACTCTTTTCCTATGGATTTAAACACCCTTCACAACATAGCAAAAATGACATTTTTGGCATAGTTTGTAGTTGCAAGTGCTTTGGTATACATTTTTGTAAAGTGTGGAAGTGAACACATAGAATGTGAAATGTTTGACTTTATGTTTGAGCAAAAATGTGGCTACATGGAAAACAATGCATGTTAGATCTGCACTAAATGGGTTTTTTGTTTCTTGTTGTTTTTAGTTTCTTGTGTAGATGTATTTGTAAAAACGTGAAGTGTTTTATGAAAATTGCAATGTTTGACAAAATGCCTCTTAAAAATGGGTTCACGTAGAGTTCAATGGTTATAGGTTATGAAAAAAATGGGTTAGTTGAAAAGGCCTTTGAAACTTTCAACCAAGTGCACTAGAAAGATTATCCAAACGTTATTTCTAGCATCTCACTACAGGGATAGAGAAATAATTCTCCTCCATATCATTAAAAAAGTTCTTAGATCTAGATAATATCCTTCTACCTTCATCTCCCAATATGGTGTCTCCAACTTTGTTTAAATCTCCAATGTATGTGGTGTGATTTGTCCCCCCCCCCCCCCATAAAATCATTTTCTAGTTTTGAGGTAGCTGATGTGCCTAGTGTTGCAAATGTATCTCTAGAAGCTCATTATCAAAGGTGTGAGACTCTTATATATAATGGGGTACCTATGGATGTTAAGATGATTGGACACCCCACAAGAACTTGACCTTTTTTATATGTTGAGGTTTCAATCTTATGAATATCAACAACTGAGGTTAAAACTTGAGTAGGTCAACAAAGATATGTAAAATTTTTTATCAAGAATGGTATCAAATAACTGAATTCTTGAGAGATAAAATGAGTGAGAGGGAGGAATATTATTTAGAAATTAAAGCCTTTTTCGAATACAGAAATGGCTTATAGGAAATCACTTAACAAGATGAAAAAGCAAAAAAACATGAGCCCCTCCTTATAACCTTGGGAAAATTCAATAATGCATATTTTACATCTAGAGAGAGAGGTAAAGAGTTCTGCTCTTTTAAAGAGGATTTTAATAGAAGGATACAAAGTATACATTTTAAGATAGAGCTCATGATAACAACACATTTCCATAGGGGAAGAAAGAAGAAGAAAAGCGGTCTCCATATTGCTAAGGGCATCATCAAAAAAATGTTGGCCATTGTTTCTTAGGTTGTCATTGATGTTAAAGGTCACTGATGGAAAATGGATTCAAGATTTTTTTAGTGTCTCCATCAAGTGTTACTCATTTTCAAATATGAAGTTTGATTGGTACTCTCCAATCATGGTGTTTTGTCATGGTTTCTTTGAGCATGGTGTTTTTTGCATGGTCATAATATGAGATCTCTAATGTTTTTTTAAGGATTTCATGAGTTCAAGAAACTTTTTTATAATGTGTTATAGGTGTTCATGAGTTTTTAAGTTATCATCATGGTCATTTCATTAGTTGTATCCTAGACCTAGAGTATGGTGTATAACATGGTGGCATGAGATATGGAGCATAGAGTTCAATTAAAATCATGCTAGTAGTTTGGTGACATGGTAGAACACATGTATGAGGTGTTTCAGGTCAATATTCATAGGTTTGATGATGTTTTATGGTCCTTTAAAGAAAGTTTCTTAAGAACAAGGCTAGCAGACATAGGTACGTCTCAGTGGCTGGAAAGATTGAGATGTATTTGAGAATGAATTTGTGTTTTAATTCATATAGGAGGTTTTCACGATGCTTCATGATAAGTTTCAGGTCCATGTGATGAGTATTTTTGAAGATATTGAGTTTTTCCCAAAATTGAGTTTTCAAAGGTGTGTTTTAGAGCTAAATCTTGACTTTCATATGCTATTTTTGGGTTATATTCTTTACATGTGGACCTGGTATCTTTGGAATAGATAAATGTGTTAGTTATGAATATTTTCCAAGTGGAATGAGGATTTTTTATCATCACATTTTTATAAACGATCGTTAAGAAGGTAAACAAGTTCAAAACCCTCCTAAAACCCTAGTTAAGCAGCGACTTGGGAGATATTGAGCATAGTGACACATAATTTATTGTTTTGGAAAAAGTGATGATTGGATGTTGTATTGTAATCCTTGAGATATATCTAGGTGTGGTTTAGAAATTTTGAAAGTATTTGGGCCCCACTCAAATATGCTTGTTTCTGGAAAGTTTCAGTTTTTGTACAAGTTTCCAATTAGACCTATTGACTAAATTACCATTTATTGAATCACGGGAGTTACACTAAATTTACATTATGGTTTAATATCATGGTTTTTCCTTTATAGTGAAAAGTGTGCCCTATTTATGAGGACTAGTTTTTAGGTATTTTTTGATAGTTTTGAGCAACCTGGGAATATAGCAGTTTTAGAGGAGCTACATGTGGTTTTTTTATCCATGTATTATTGGTTTTTTCATTGATTACATGATGCATTTATGTAAAAGGATTTATTTATGAGGTGTTAACTCTTCATGAGCATGAAGTTCAATTAGTAGTGCCTTCTTTTGGTCTCAAATGCTTGTTTGGAGTGTTTTGTGAAGGTTCTTGATGTCTTAGTGCATGAAGGTGTTTGGTGTGATCTTCATAGGTTTTTTACAGGTCTATAATGATGTTTAAATAGTGTGAAAGGACTACTAGGATGATCATCAGGTCAATTATTATAGATCATGGTTTGGACTAGCTCATTTAGGCCTTGTTCAAGGACCTAATGTAAGATTAGATGAGAGTAAAAAGTAAATCAAGAAATGAAAGGATAATGCAAGCATGAAAAGGGTGTAGGGACCTTGTATAAAGTATCTATATGATGTTATAGTTAACTCATCAACTTTTGAAGGCATGATTGGGGGTATTTTCATGATTTTCCTTGAGAACAAGCAAGAATTGTAGGTACAAATGGTGTTGGCCAAGATGGTACATGCTCATTTATGAGAAAATAAGGTGTGGGACATGTGAAAAAGGGTAATCTAGTATAGTGGACCAAGTTTCATGTAAAATTGAAGATGATTTTTCAAGTTAAAAGGTTTTTAGCTCTACTGAGCCCTCAGAATGCACTCTCCCAGCTCAAGGGTCATTTTTGAAAATCTCAAGGGTACATAAAACTTATGCATGGTGCCAAAATCTCTTCACCAATGATGGATCATTGAATCTATAATACTCTAGAGGTGGAATGAATTAAAATAATGTCTTAACCTTTATGAATGGTCCTTAATAGTGGAAGTCACTGTAAACCCTCCCAAAACCATCATACTATAGCGATAGAAGTAAAATGAAGTTTGTGATCATAAAATAAAATGGGAAAACTAATGTGATCACTCACAAATATAAATAACTCCTTCTAGAACATTTTTACATTTGTGGCATACTTCAGGTTTGTTGTTCAAGTACAATTTTAGCCCTATTTTGAATAAAAATGTCATTTCAGTCATGTATGATAGAGTTTCAGATGAAAATCTTGGTGCATAATCTTATATGGGACATGTCCTTTATGTCCATGAAAATATCTAGGTGATTTATTTACAATTTTTTTATGAACAATATCAATCTAGGTCTCCTACCGCTAGAAGGTAAACAAGCCAAAACCAGTTGGTTGAATTAGAGAGAGATTTTGATGAAATGACATGATTTAAAGTGCTATTTGAGCATGTACATGTGGTATAGGTTCAAGAAAAATTTTGTAAGCCCATGATATGATGATGTGAAGTGTTTTCATGATCTAACTATAGTAGTTCAAAATTTTCATTTTGAGACAACCAAGAGGGCTTGTGAAATTTACTTGCAAACATGTTTTTATTCATTCAACTTGTGCAGAAGAGTGTTGATTCATGGAGTATAGGTCATATTTTAATATTCAATACAATATTTTTCTATTAAAATGAGTTTTGATATGCTAGATGCAAGGTGAAGAAAGACTTATTTTTGAATCCTAATAACTAGTTTGATATGTGCTTAAAAACCAAGCTTGTTTGATCTTCGTGGTCTGAAAGGAAGAAATGTATTAACCTGGTAAGTTGGTCAAGGCATAGATATTTCAAAAATGTGTCTTTAGAGCCTTACATAAGTGTTTAATTGCATGAAATTGCTCATCTTATGAAGGCCAAAATTCTAAGTTTGAACTCTTGTTTGTTTCTTGATCAAATCAGTGTCACCTTAATTGCATGAGAGTGGTAAAATTACTATTGGAATCTGAAGGTAATATAGAGACCACTCACCACCTTTTTCAAGATTTGAAAATATTTGAATACCTTTTCTTTATATATTTTCAAGCACTTATATGACTACCTTTTTCAGTCCTCCATGACAATGTATGAAATCTTGAATAGAGGTTGAAATAAGGTCTCCATGCTATGTCTAGCAGATATCCAAGATCATGGTGGTGATAAACATATTCTGAAGGTGCATTTCTCCTAAATTTATGACAAGTTATCAGCACATAAGTTTCTTCATCCTTCAAAGTTCAAAATTGTATTGACAAGCTTTTGCACCTAATGTTCCATATGACTCCAAATGGTTTCTAGAAAGTGAAATGGTGAGACATGGATCTTACAAAGGGTTTATAGAGAAAAATTGAGGTTCTTGTAACATATTTTCATGATGGTGACACTTGGCATTGATTCTTTCATGCTCTACAAGACAAGTTTACTCTCTAAAGAAGAATATAAAATAGTGTTGACCATTACAAATCAGGTCTGCATGGGTTAGATGGAAGGTTCGTAGGTGGATTTGTAGGTTAAAACATTTTAGAAGTCTTCCTTGATCATCACTTTTATCAGGATCATATTGATAGATCCTGATAAGACTTTTCAAGTAACTGACCTTATATCAGATGTAATGATTACATATAGATAGTTTGTATGAAGTGATTCTTCTTTCTTTGTATGAGTTTCATATCAAAGTAGGTGAAAGGTTCATGGAAGTGGAATGGAAAAATTATTTTGTGTCTCCTTTTAATATATAAACATTTTTTTGTGCATGAAGATAGGTTGTTGAAGATAGAGATATTATAACGTATTAAGGCTAGTGTAACTAGGTGAAGGTGAATGAAGAAGTGAGCATGAGAGTGAATGAGCTAATTTAAAGATCACAATATTGTATTTAAGCAACTATGTCAAGTGTGTGATAAAATTTATGTCAAGTATAAGTACGTGATTAGAAATTTTTTGTATTGGGTGCTTCCATGCAAGTTGTATCTTACAAATAGTATCAAGTAGGTGCTTAATCAGTTTCAAAGTTGGTCTTCATGTTGAGTAGGTACTCAACAAGTTTGAAATATTTTTAATATCTTATTGGAAAAAATTTCCATCTTGGTGTATTAGTTTCAAGTGGTTTTTTGTCCCTTTAAGGTTTTCCCACATTAAATCTTGTCTTGTTATGTGTTCTCTTGTTCATTACTTATGAATAGTTTTTTTTTTTTAATTCATGACTAAGTGAATCAATTTGAATGGTTGTAAAAAATTGAAATAACACTGAGTCACCCCTCCCCTCTCAGTTATTATGTATTCTAATAGTTTTATGAATTGGTTTTAATTTTTTTATGTTTTTTATTCCAAGATATTTCCAATGATATATCATACTTGAGTTTTTTCTAAAGTATGGGCAAGTTATGACCTATTCTTTGAAGGTCAATTTTGAGGGTGCTTAGTTGAGCATGGTCTAATGAGGGTTTCATGGTGTGATGGTTGGCCTAAGTGTGTTTCATTTTTTTTTAGGTTTCTTAGTTCTTATAAAATATGTATAAGTGTGTTTCATGCTTTTGTGGAGTTAATTTTGGTCTTTTTCATTACTTTTATGGCGAGTTACTTATTTTGGGGTTTCAAGACTTTTTGTGTCCCAATGGATCTTTTGAAGGGTCTTAGTGATATTGGTGACATATTTTGTCCTTTGGATGATATTTTTATCATGTTATTATGACGTGGAAAGTTTTTTTACCATATGAATGTTGACCTAGTTGGTTTATGGAAAATAAATAGGTCTAAAATCAAATTAGAAGGCTCATTGTGACTAGTTGTGTGTGTGGATGAAAAGTGCAACCTAGGATACATATTGAGGGAGATGATGAACGTCCTTATGGCCTTGTTGAGAGGTAAATAGTTTTTTATTTTTTGATAATCGAGCTAGGGCAGGTATGAATTCAACTTGAAGAAGAGGTAGATTTGAACATAGAAGAAGAAGGTGTGTTTGAGAGGGGTTTTGAGAGGGGAGGTGAATTTTTTATCACCATAAATTTTTACAGAAACATATATTTAGTGATCAACCATTTTATGTGTTTTATTTATTGATTGGTGATCAACTAAACTAGGGTTTGGTGCTCCTTGTGGGATTGGTGTCTCACTAAAGAAATCTTGCTTGATGTGTAATATTCTTGCAAGTCCTATTTTATGAGTAATATTAGCATAGGTTTCAGTGTGTTTTCTTCCCCTTGAGGTTTTCTCACTTAAATTGGGTGTTTTTTTGTTCTCTCTTGTTCTTGTTCTTGTGTATGGTTGTTCAATTTATAATAAGCACACATATGGTTAATGAATGATTGAATGACTAAGTTTGATAGATCAGACAAGAATAAGTAATTAATGTAAAAAAATTATAGGAATGATTCACCCCACCCTCTCAGTCCATTGTGCTTCTAACAAAAAATACATTTAGATTAAACCAAGAGATATTACAGACTATTCTCAGAAGGGGGGACTTTGCTATTGTTGCAGTATGGATCCAGGAATGTAAAAGGTTCTAGATCACATGTTTTTTTGCTTATAGATATTGAACTAATTCTCTCTACATAACTAAAGAACCATGGTTCTTAGAAACTAGGTATGAATGTAAGGGATCCTCATGAATGATGTCCCATGTAACTAGAAGCCACGTCATACCAAGCATGGTTCTCTCTCTCTCTTATCTCAAATGTTTTTTCGTAGTTTTTTTTGCATTCATATTTTTATTAAAAAGAAAAAATCTTATCAATGAATATGTTTTGGATAATTAAAATGAATTTGGTTGTGGTTTAAATGTGAACAATTAGTTTTCTCTGCACAACCAAAATAACTGACTATAGTGTTGAACATGAACCCACATTATATTGAGGCACATTGAAAACTTAGAACAATAAATTTGGTAATGACATCCTTTAGATTTGTGTGTTGAGCTTTTGTTTTTATTTAAACACTTTGTTTTTATGCCCTTGCAAAAGTTAGTGAAATTTTCTTTAAAACCAATGTACAAAATACCTTTTTTATCTTTTGCGGTGAAGAATTCAAGGTTTGATTGCACTTCCTAGTTACATGGGATGTCACATCCACCTTTAAACATTTTTTTATGATCATTTGATTGATTTTATGACACATGTTAGTGTCATAATTTGTGATGTAGACCAAAACACGTTGGTGTGGACCTTGGAGACAACCATATCTAAAGTTGTGTTTTAACATTATAACAATTAATAATGTCATAAATAGATTTAAAAAATTTACCATGGTTTTAGCGGTGCTTCTACGGTAAGGTTTTGTGGACATGACACACAACAGGTACGAGTATGGAGGTTTTACATCTAAGCTTTTTATTTTTACCTATACTAGTACCCTACACCCAACCGATGCTAGAATGAGAGCTTTATGACAATGTATGGAAATCCATTACAGTAGATCGTAGGATTTTTTAGTAATATGTTACAGCTTTTCCAAAATGGAGACAAGCGCCTCTTTGGAAGAGATATTTTACACTAGAACGTCCCCCTGACCATGTAAGATTCATATTGTTTATTTTTTACTTGAGGTGGTAGTATTTTTATTTTGTTTACATGGGTAGCATGATGGTACCCAACAATCCTAAAGGAAACTCTGAATATTTGTCAACAATGAATGTTAACATGTGGTGGTTGCATGTGGATGTGAAGATTCTTGGGGGTGTTGCTTGGTTAGAGGAAATATGTGACAAATGGATGGGATTATTGTCTTATTTGGTGAAGACATGTAGTTGCAAGTGCTCTTTCTGATGTAAGTGTAAAATGTGTGAGCATTAGACATGGTGCTTAAACTATTTTACAACAGGCCTGAAAGAAATTATGTTATATGGAATGTCATGACTGCATACAATGTGTAGAATGGATTTGTTAAAAATTCCATAAGGATGTGGCTTGGCATTCTATCTGTGTTTGTTATCTTGAATAAACTCTAGTCCTTATTGTCTATGTGATTGTAAAACGGTGTTGTGTTGATGGGTTTTGTACATACTAGATGTTTTAAATAAGCTCTAAAGTTTATTATTCAAATGACATTTAAACCTCTATTGGTTTCGTGGATTTTTTTTAGGTGGTTAATACTACATGGTATACACATCTATCCAAAGTGGCTAGGAAAATGTGTTTGGTAGTTAGTGTATTTTCAAGTGCCCTAGAAGACATGGATGCAATGTAGACATGTAGGTGGCCTACTTTGCAAAATACATGGATGGGTTCCTTGGCTAGGACAACTATTCTGAGGAGGCCCTACATTGCATCATCAACTTGCCATTAAACTCTATAGTGGTTATGTAGATGTGTTTTTTGGGTGTTTAGGAGGAGAAATTGGGGGGCAACTATGTGGGTTTATTTTATTGGTGTTTGTTGGTCACATATGGTTTGGGACAGAAAAGTAATGATTTTTGTATATGCACAAAAATAAGATTGTTAAGAAGGCCTTGGAAACTTTGAAGAAAAATGTAAAATCAGATTTCACAAAATGCTTCAAAGAAACATGGTCTCATCAAATTCTATGGTTGCATGAGTTACACAAAATGGGAGCTTTGGAACGTTCTATGGATATCCATCAAGAAATGGATGTGGTCTCTTGGAGTGCATAAGGAACCTCTTGGTACCTCTCAACCTTGTTTTTTCCATTGACGGGCATGTACTCTATACCTCCCTCTTTTACTTTCTTTTGAAATTTTCATTTCATTTTATAGTAAATGGAACGTTTAATATAGAATTTATCTTGTCACTAATGCATTGTTTTCTTTTAAAAAATCACATAAAACAATTTATGCACCGTGTAATATTATGTCAAAAATTGATATCTTGGGTGGCATGCCATAATTATAGGCCCTATACTTGATATGACTAAAACCTTACTCATGATTACCTTTGCTAATGCTTTAAAACTAGTCAAATTGGAAGATAAAATGGTGTTTAAATTTCAAACTTGGGACATTAAAATAACCTCAAATTATGAAAAAATCATCTTTAAAATGATGTGTCAGAAGCTCCTCTAAACCTCGCTTTCATTTGAAAATTATCGTAACCTTTTAGTTATTGTATGACAACCTCATATCAAACTAGAAAAAGTTTCAAAATGCTTATTGGTTTTGATTGTGAAGTGGGTTTCCATTCACTTTGGAAAATGGTTTGTTGGGAACAACCATTTGCCTATGACTGAACCCTCTAGACACAACTTTGTATTTTGTGCCTATGGATCCCAGAACAAAATTTGAAATGCATACTTATTCATTGTTATATGGGGTATAACAGAGAATTTATTTTAGCCATGACCCTCGAAAAGTGCATTTTACGCACCTATTTCTTAGCCCAATTAGCCTAGTTTGTAGAAGGGTGAATGCCCGATTTTATCTGACTAGCTCAGAAAGACTGTTGTAGTTTGAGCCTTGATGGTTGATTTTAGATTGTGTTTATTTCTAGTGTTTCTTTATATAGTTGAGAATAGGTTTGAGTGATTAATCAAACTATTTGGGGGCCACACAACATTTTTGCAGACCCATTTCGTGGCCACTTGGGTTGATTTGTGCAGCAGTGCAACAAAGTTTGTGAACCCACGTGGGCTCTCTAAGATTCATTCGATGTTTAAAAATAATATGATTCTTGGAAATGCCTATGGTGAGTATTAATATGAGGTTTGGTACCCTTAATCGAAATTGTCGATGAAAAATAATAATTACATGATTTGACACCTACACCTAGGCTCCTGTAAAGACATTAAGAGACAGACTTTTTTAGAAGTCGTAGAACTTGATGTTATTCTGAAAATCCCTTGTTAACTTAATGTAACACATCAGATATTTTTTGTGCTAACTCTCACTCTCCTTGGTTATGTATATGGTTTAGTTTATTTTAGAAAATGGGTGTTTTCTCTCTCTAATCCCTCTCAAAAAATTTGAAAAGGTTATTTGTCTTAAATAAGTACTGAAAATGAATATATTGTTCTCTTTTGAATCCAAAAAAATTGATTTGGGGTTTTTGTTAGAATGTTTGATGGGAGGGGTTTTTCATACCGTCATTTTTCACTGACATGTCATTACATGGCTTTGTGTGATGGTATAAATGGTTTTCAAATTTGGGTGTTAAAATGTATTTGTATTTTCTAACAAGTTTGACCTTAAAAGATGGAAATGCATATTATTTTACATTTAGATATACTCTTATATGGTTTTTTTGGAAAAAGAAGTTAAATTAAATATACATATGCATTGTATAATAGACGTATGTGAGTTTCATGGATAGTGTCTGCATTATACTAGTTACTTTTGGAAACTTCTTATCAAACTAATTAAATTAAAATGGTATATTATCGCATAATCTAATGTTATGAAAAGTAGTAAATAATAGCTAAATAAATTAAATGAATGACGTAAGCAAGTAAGTAAATAGAAATGTAAAACCCTAATGTCAAGAAGGCTTAGGAAGTCCTTATTTGATTCGATGAAGGTGTGGGACAATGTCACAGTGCAAACCAAGTGAACATAGGAGAAAATGGTCATACAGAAGCCCAAAAAAGTGTAGATCTGAGCTCTCTAACTAGACGGGGGCACCTGGAGAAGGGTAGGGGTGCCTGTGGGCACCCTGGTCTGAGATCTGGGAACCCTAGTCTACAGAAATGGTCTGGAATCCTCCTCTGAGGTATCACTGGATGTTCACCTATAGTTTCTTCATGATGCACTTAAATTAGTGGACTGCATCAGATGTCACTGTAATACCTACAATAAGGAATCACCTGTAAAACCCTAGACAAAGCATCAAAACCCTAAAAAATAAATATGTGTATTAAGGGGCCAGAATTTCCTCAGTGGCCACAATGGTGGACTTACTAACTAATCATTGTATTACATCTCATACCCAATGTAGTTCTAGGTGTGTGTGTGAAAATCATGCCCTAGGTTTCTCTTGTACCAGTCGTACTTTGTGAAGTAGTGAGTAATAACTAGATGTAGAATGTAGTAAATGTGTGCATGGAAACAATAGACTCCACTCCTATGAAGTTTGATGGAGCTAGATGGATGCAAATGTAGCTTTAGGTGATTTTGATGGATGGAACTCTAGATGGTGATAGTAGATGCTTAGTGCTTGGTCCCTCATTATGGTCTCATAACTTTATATTTATATGGTTCTCTTATTCTAATTTCATAATTAACCCCAAAAAATTTGACCACTAAAAATGTAGAAAGCTCAAATGGCTAGAAAGTGCCCAAAAGGTGGAAGCAAAGTACAAAGAGGATCATGGTGCCTTGAGAGGACCAGGTTGCCTGGGGCACCCTAGTCCTGGCTAGGCACCCCATTCAAGAACATGAATAATTTTAAATGAAAAAAAAATAGGCAAGTATGGTCAGAGGATCAGAAGTGACGATAGGAAGCAAAGTAAAATGACAAAAGGACATGGGTTAGTTAGTAATTTCTTCACTCAAAAACCATATGAATAGTATTATGAGACTGAACCTAAATATTGAATCAATTACATGATTTAGTGACTACATTTTCCCCCACTTTATGTTGGTGAGAAAAAATCTCAATAACATAAAGTAGATAGAGATGCGTACATGATAATCCATGTAGAGTGATGTAGAAATGTGCCAAAGGACTAGACAAAGCGTGGAGTGACAAAAGGAAATATGGAGCATGGAAATAGAGATTAAAAAGTGTAAAAAAGAGTGATGAGATTGAACCTAGGGTGGAAGCGTGTGTTTAGATGTCAATATGTATAGTGTAGCTACATGGTTAGTATCATGTGTGATGTACTCTTCTTATGTTGTTGTTGTTGGTTACTTTCTTCCCATATGGATGGACCTGCAAAAGAAAAGAGGATAAAAGATTCAAATATGCATGTATATGCGTAAAAATACATTTTTGTATGTAAAAATAGTATGAAAATGATAATGAAAAAGGAACTTGTGCCCCTCATTTGTGATGAGACAAATGTTATAAAAATAATATCCTATAATTTTCAATCAAGTGTGATTTTTATGGTTGATCTCATGCCACTATGGACTGAAGAAATGTAAGGATAAAGTTGTGTTTTTTATCCTCCAACCTGTAACTGCCTACCGTGATACTAGTGAAGATATATTTATAGTGTATAGTGTTTTAGGGTCATCTGACGCCACTGGCTACTAGTAGTGTAGGGAAGAAACGTTCCATGGTGTATCCTCTAACCTGTAACTGCTTCTCGAAATTGTAAGGAAAATATTCCCTATAAAATTTGTTTTGTATGGGGTTTCTAGACTTGTCTAAACCCAATAAAAAACTATAGACATAACTAGGCCATGGATGTCACCTATACACTATACTATAGACTCAATTGTAGATCTAACTATTTATTACTATATATTGGAACCGTGTGTAAACCCCAAATGATTCCCCCCTCTTTGTGGGTGTATGCAATGCTACACTGATAGGATAATGCAGCCCAAAAATAAGACCGATCGCATAACTGAATCTCTTCACTTGCAGGGAGGAAGGGAATGTGTATTGGTAAATACCAAGGCACATACAAACATTTGGCTAGAAAACAAGTGGCAATATGAACAAGACATGTATGTAGAGAACAAGTATAAGCTCAACAAACAATGTGTAAGTTATAATATAAGCCAGACAATGTAAACATGCAAGATGACAATCGTAGACCATGTGAAAAGTGGGTTACGAAACATGGGACACCATTCACAGTGTTGCACAGGAAACTCAAGGACATACAATGTCCATAAATTAAAAAAGTGTGTACACACAATTAGAAGGGAATAGCCTGACAAATAATAACAACACAATAGAAAACAACAAACAAGTATGGAAGGAAATATCCCCGCATAATAAATGTTTTCACATGAAGCACCCGTTGGCATGTTAGAAAAATAGGATATCTTGAAATAATGTATAACTTTATAATTAAAAGTGATAATTAAAATAATTAAACACCTAGAAACTACTATGTATGAATGTGGATGCCCCCACTAGGTAGTGTTTGATTTATCAGTGATCTGCATGTAGTAAGCCTTCTATATCTTCTGATCACAACTAGAAAAGGACATGAAAGCACATGTGTGTATGGTGAAGATAATGACATTCAAGGGATCTATCTAATTTGTTTAGTAAAGTGAACATGTAAAGAGAAGTGAAAGAAAGAGTAAATCCGATTGTAAAATACAGTATGTTATGGATGGATGTAATGAAATGTCAAAATGGATGATAGGAGTCTGCATGCTCACCTGAGTGAATGGAGTTATATGTAGTGAGGTTAATTTAGTATGCCCCCTTAAGTATGTAAAAAATGAACCACAAAATGAGAGTGCCACATTGGGAAATGGATTGATCTATGTGTCATGTGTGGTAGCACATTATGATGAGTATGTTGGTGATGAGATGTGACATAGAGATGAACTATGTACGTGACATCTATATTGACTAAGTGTATATCACGACTGACATGAATAGAAAGGAGGTGGTGATTTATTCTAGAGTGTATACCACTAAACAATGTAAGTCGAAACTGATGATATAACCTATCACAAGATGATGCTAAAAGAAGTGACCCTATAACCTAAGGCACATATCACTAATCCTATGGTAATGTTGCAATGAGCAATATAGAATGTGAGTGAATGCTTGAGTGTCATGTGGTCCCATTTTGAAATGTATACCCCCAAAATTCTAGTATGGACCAGTGAGACTAGAGTGCGTCATTAGGTAGCAAGTGCAATACGTATAGGAGTGAATATGCAAAATGTACACCATGCATGTGATAGAAAAGGATGTACATGCTAGATGTGCTAATGCCCTAAGTTGTATATGATATTCAATGTAAGATACAGATATGTAACATGTAGGGTAAAGGATGTATACTGTAATGTGATGTGTATAATGTGTGACAAACACGACAACACGTGATAGCTATGGTATAGTGTGTGAGTCATGTGTAGAACGTGTTAATGATGTATATTGGACAAGATGTAAAATACGTAAAGTGTTATAATTTATATAGGACTCGAATAATGTCTATAAGCCTATGAATGTAGTGTGTAGGATGTAGATGAGGTAGTATCATGTGGTTATATGTGGTACCTAATGTGTAGTGACTAATGTGCAGTGTGTGGGGATCCATGTGTATAGAATTACCTCAATCATTCAAGTTTGAATCAAAGCACAAGAGTGTGTCATCGAGTAATGACTGATGTATGTAATGTAAATGACTATGTGAATAGTTAGAATGTGGATGTGTTTAAATGCATGTAAGTGACAAGTGCGACAGGATATTGATGTTGGGGTGTGTGTGTGAATAATATGCCCCCTAAGCGTGTGTGATTGAATGAACTAACGAATCACAAGTGAAGGGTGAAGGTTCCTGCGTCCGATGCGATTGGTGGATGAAAGTGTATGATTATGTTCTAGTAATGGTGGGATAGTATATAGTTCACTATACAAAGGTGAGCGAAGTGTATGTGCATGTACTAGCATGGATATATGATGAGCACGTAGGTGGAAAAAATGCATAGGTATGATAGAGAATAGTGAGTAGGCGAGTCCAGAGGTGATGGCTATACGTGTGGGATAAAAACAACATGGTCACCTATGCCGAGAGGTAGATAAGTGTGTCGAGGAATGAGGCCTATGCCCATATGTAGGACTAGTAGAGCGGTGAGGCATCTACGTACAAGGTGTGTGAATATAGGTGAAATAGGAATAGATTGTCACTTTAATTAACATAGGTTGTGATGTGGTAGATGACAGTAAGGAGATATTTGAACTATGGTGCTTGAGGAGATGATGACCAATGGAGTAGATGGGGGTACAATGTCGATAGAAAAAACTTAATTGTTATGAATTAATTTAAGTCACAAATGATTCATATAAATTAATAGAATGAGGATAAAATAAGTCCAATTGAGGTCTAGTAAGGCATGTCACAACCCACCTACTATCTTGGAAAACAAGGAATGGTACAAGCATAGTAAGATGCTCCTACTGTAACATGAGAGTTTGACCACACCAAATTAATTGTTCATCAAATAGGAGATGTATGAACTTGGATAACTGATGACATCAAGAAGTGGTAAGATAACATGCGCTGATGGGCCATGATGGGTCAAACTTAGTGTTATTGATGGAGACAGACTCCAATAGAAGGTGTTAATATGTAAGTAATGAGAAGATAAAGTGGAATGATAATCACGATTAGAGAAAGAGATGACTGGTGCAGTGATGTCAGTATTAGCCACCAAAAATTGAAGAACCACATATGTCAGGTGGAGGCAATGACACGACTAAGTATGATTATCTGATGGATAATAAGTTTTATCTTATTGGGTTGCGTAGGTGGGTAACCAAATAAATTGTAAGTTTACAATTTTCATTAACTAGTGGAGATTTTGTAGTCCTCAGGAAATTCAAGCTTGTTGTTATCAATAAGATATTGTATGATATTGTAGAGTTTGAAACACCTATTGGTAGAGTGACCCACACAGTGTTGATAATCATATCATAACTTCTCATTGTAATTCATTCCTTTTGGTTATCATGAAGAATCCAATTCCAGTGATGGAGGAAGTGTGATAAGATTTATTTCAAGAATTTATTATAAGATAAGCTATGGGGCAATAGGAAATTTGGTGAATGTTCACTTGATGGTGGTTGTGACTAAACTTCTTTAGTAGTAGTTACCACATTGACACTGACTGTTTGTGTTAGTAGGTCTAGTTATATATGGTTTAAATGTTCTCTTACTTGGAAAAACACATGCAGAGGATGATGCTTTCTCTTGGTATTTAAGCTTGCCTAAATGGCTAAGAGATTTGTTTTGTGAAGCTTAAGAGTATGATAAATTTTTATCGAATGACAGGAGAAGTCTCAAAGAAGACAATATCCTAAAGTGGTGGTAGTACACTTTAGTTGAATAAATCCTGAATATCTCAGAGTCAAAAAGAACATTTGACATCTTGGCTAAGTTATTTTTGTATCTTAAATTGTAATGTGCTAAGTGTTCAGTTAGATCCTTGTTTAAGTAGTTTGCAAGTTTGGAATATTATATTTTAGAGCCAATATTAATGGAGAAGAGGGTGAGAAAAGCATCAGCTATATATGTGAAGAAGGTTACCAAATAGTTAGGTCAGGTCATAAAACTAATGTGCATCAACTATATATGGAAGGAGGTTACCGAATAGACAGGTAGGTCGTAAAACTAATGCATCACATAATCTTGTAAAATATGATGAAAAATCTTAGCAAAGAGGATATGATCATTTGCAAAATATAGATAACCCAGATCGAAAGCTGCGGATATGTTCTTAAGGGTCACCATGAACATTGAAAAAAGTAATTTTAGTTGTGACAAATTTTTGGTTGAAAGGAATAGGTGGAGATAGCATGTTCAAATGGAGTATGTAGTATCAAAGTATAATCCAAAGATAGAGATGCACATGAGAAGGATCCTATTTTAATTGACGAATTGGTGCTTAAAGGATATTGATAAAGTGAGATACTAGATCCTGGGTGCTAGCAGAAGGATGCTTTCACGTATGTGACAAAAATGGGTGGGGTATAATGATTAGTAGGAGTAAGAACAAAAATGGGAACAACAAACAGTGGTTGAAAGAGTAGAAGAAATCGGTTGGGTAGTAAGTTTGGTGGGAATAAGGGTGGCAGAAGCAATAAGTTCTGTAAGGTTTGTAGCTTCCCCAAAAGCAAGCATATAGAAGAAAATGTAGATGTTAGGGATGTTCAATGATATGATCATTGACGGCCTTAAGATGTAGATTTAGTAAATTCTTTACAAGGATTCAGCCACAACTGAATAAGAGAAAAATAGAGAGGCTGAAGTTAAAGGTGATGTATCGAGCGTGAGTTTCATCAAAAATGATTAAACTTAAAATAGGAATATTCTGGTTTAATATAATACTATGCAAAGAAGTAAATAACAAATAAATAAATAAAATAAATTACTGCAAACAACTAAGTAAATAGAAATCATAAAAATCTAATGTGCAAGAGAGGGTTAATAAGTCCTTAGCTGATTCGAAAAAGGTGTGGGACTGGGGTGTCGACAATGATGAACTAGGCAAACAGGAGGAGGAAGCGGCCACACAAAATCTTAAGAAAGTATAGATCTGAGCTCTCTGACTAGACTAGGGATCTTGGAAAGTGGAATATGGGAACTTGTGGGTTCCTTTTTCTTAGAATTAGGTGCACCCTACTCTACGGAAATGACCTAAAACTCTCCTCTGAGTTGTATCGTTGGATGTTCTCATCTATAGTTTTTTCTTGTTTCACTAAAATCGGTGGACTATATCAGATGTCAATGTAATACGTAGAGATAATGGAAAGATCACTTACAAAACCCCAGACAAACCATAAAAACCCTAAAACATAAAGATTCATATGAAGGGGTCAGGACTATCCTCAGAAGCCACAATGGTTAGGACTTACTAACATGAGTGTTGCACTACATATCGGAACAAATGTAATTTCTAGCTATGTGTATGTAAAATCATGCCCTAGGTTTCTCTTTTGTCTAGTCACACTTTGTGATGTAGGGAGCAATAACTATATGTATAATGTAATAAGATTTGTGCATGGAAATAATAGGACTCCTCTCTTATGAAGTCTGATGTAGATGAACCAACCTAGTGTGCCTTCTGATGGAGCTAGATGGATGCAAATGTAGCTTTATGGTGTCTTTGATGGATGCAACTATAGATGGTGATAGTAGATGCTTAGTTCTTGGCTCCTCATTATTGTCTCATAACTTTATATTTATAGGGTTCTCTTGATCTAATTTCGTAATTAACACCCAAAATGGTTGACTACCAAAAAGATAAGAAAGCTAAAACGGACTAGAAAGTGCCTAAAAGGTGGCAGGATCAAATGGGAAAAAGAGATTGGGGGACGCCCTTGAGTGGGACCAAGGCACCCACGAGCGTTCTAGTACTAGCCTGGGCACCCTAGTCGGGGCTAGGAATGACGCAAAATGACAAAATTTGACTGGGCTTGTATGGTGCAAGAGGATCAGGGAAGTGACGAAATAAAGATAAAATAAGATGGCCAAAAGTACATAGGGTTAATTAGTACTTTCTTCACTCAAAAACCTTCTAAATAGCAGTATGAGACTGAGATTAAATGGTGTAACTCAAAGTGCATAATTTTGTGTCTACATCAAACTAATGTACTTCTTCTTATTATTACATTGAATAGAAGTTGCATTTTGGTCATCTTGGACCTCTGTTGTTCGTCACCATCTAATTTTTTGACGATCTGTTCCTCATGATTTTAGCTCTATGACCTTACAGTTTTCCCCAAGGTCGACGCCATACTCCCATGGGCAACATTTGTTTTGGATTTCTCATGGCCGTGGATCACCATATAGTATGTGGGCAATGAAATCAAGTATATATGCCCGTACCTTTCTCTTAGGAAGCCCACCACTTTGCATACTACACTCTGCAGTATGAAATTGGTGCATAAAGGAATATGCCCTTGAAATCACACTATATGTAAATACTTATTACCCTTGACTTTGGAGTCTTGGAGCTTACCTAAAATTTTGCATTTAGGGTCACAAATAGTGAGTATAGGACTAAGTTAGACTTTCTTGTTGAGCTTTCCCACTTCTCCATCCTGTGTCAATTCTTTACAACACTTTTGGTTTTTTATCGACTTAGTTCTCATGGTAATCCTAATCATTCAAGTGGACTTATTAAACCCTTCTGGTAAGGGTGTATTTTTTTGACAAATGAGGAAACATGTGTCCCTGAGTATGAGAAAAAAAAATTAATAAGAGTCCCTTGTGACTCATATATGTTCAATAGAAATCTCAACTAATATTTGGGTTATGAAAATTAATTAAGTGATAATTGAACATAGTGAGGTGTACTAATTAAAGTACACACTTTTAATGAACTGATAAAAATGTAAATTTTGAAAGGAGGGCTTATCCTCTTGGTGTATGTTAATTGTTGTATGTTCACCTATGCGTAGTATGCAATATTGTTATGTTATCTTATACAAAGATCTTGCGGAATAAAAATATCCTTTTTACCCTAAAATGGGCCCCGTTATAGGTTGGTCACCCTTTAAGTGCAATTTGGAATAAATTAAACATATGGTATCTTAAGAGACTACTTGTGGGTGAAATTGTAACCTATCTCTCTCTTTCAAGTTTAGACTTATAAGACGTATTCCAAGTTCATAGGAAAGCTCAAGTTATTCCCCCTTTAATGTAACTATAAAAGGGAAGCTTGAACCCACAACTTAAAAATAATGTTGAGCCTTAGTTATGTTATACTAATGAAACAAATGTCTCCATTTAGGGGGAAAATATGGAAAAAAAAAATAGTGAGATCATGTCATGAAATGATAGGTATGTGAAATATATACATATGTCAACAATGTAAACTAAATGGGTAAGATTCATTATTTAACTTCAAGAATAAAATAAAACAAGTGTACTCTTGGTGAATAAATGTTTATATATTATAAAATACTTGAATGTGAATGTGTGAGCATGTTCTTACATATACTAATTACCTTTCAATTCAATGTTAATAAAATACGCCCTATGGTAATAAAGGTGTAACCATTTGGAAACTAGGGACTCTGGATACTTTTATTATCATTTGTAATCTTGATTATGGTTGTGTTTTTATAGAATATGCCCCCCCTTGAATCATGTGGGAAGGGATTCGCAGGGACCCACAAGTTTTAAATCACATTTCTTAGGTAGATAAGCCTAATGTATGATGAATGGGTAAGTGCACGAAGTTGGTGGACAATTCCGTGGACATAAAAACCTGAAATTCAAGAACTGCGATCGTGGTTTATATACCGCGATGCATGGTTTATATACCAGTTTTAAATCAGCGGTTCCTAAATTAAGGTTCAGAAATTATGGAACCTAGAACCACGAGCGTGGTTATAAACCGCGATCATGGAACTCTGAGACAAAAATTAGCAGTCCTCGCGAGTCCTTATTTTCCCCATTTTTCATTTCAAACCGTGATTTCTCCTAGATGTTTTTCACTCGAGCTTTGAATACCACCTCAAAATTTCTCATCGGACTTCTGGATCGTGATAGATTCAACCATGCCGCCAAGACGAGGAGGTAAGCCCCCGATTTTAATCATTTTTTTTTCATTTTAGTTTTTTTTTTGCATTTTCATGGGTTTTTTGAAATGTTTGTTTATGTATACAATTTTCTTGTTTTTTCAGTTGGTCGGCAAGCTTGAAATCATGCAAACCATCAAAACATTCCTCAAAACCCTCAAAACATTCCTCAAAACCCTCTGAACATTCCTCAAAACCCTCCTCCAAACATAGATCCGCCTCCTGTGGCTCCTTTTGTCCCCACTGAACCAGCAGGAACACAAGATAATATCATTGGAAGAATATGAGAAAATAAAATTGTCATTGAGAACCTTATTCAGACTATAAGACAAAATCATGCCACAAATCCATCCCACATGACTTTAGCCAACACATTGCAAACATTGATTGGCGAAGTCGACTCCGCAACCAACCAAATACATAGATGGAATACCTTTAGAGGTGATTGTAGGTGGTGGTATGTGGATAAATTATCCCATGCGGCCGTAAAAGACAAAAAAATTGGAAAAGACCTCATTTGTGCATTATTTACTGACCCGAGAACCAATGCCCCCCCCCCTGGCAGTTACTTGCAAATGGTTCCCAATCCATTGGTGCCATGATGACCGAATCAAAAACAATTTTTGGGACCGATGGTGGATGGTTTTTTATTATCCACCATGCAACAACAATGAGGTTCCTCTTTATTTTTTGAAGAAATTATATTGCGAGTTCGTGCTTAATGAGGTCCTGAATTATTTTGACTTTTCTAACTTTTTTGGTCGAGGAGGTGGCTCTGCACATAGAGTAGACCTAGTGCACGCATAGGTCAACCAAGGATCCCCCATGCCCCAAAACCCCCACTTTCCTTCAGTTATCCCTCCTACAGTGAAGGAGGTTGTGGAGATTGACACACTGCATGCATTGAGGGAGCTCACTGACACTCTGACCCAACATAGTGACTAGATTGCATCTGGTGATGTTGGTGGAGGTGCCAGTTCTAGCGCACCACACCACTGTGGATCATGTGGTGCCGTATGCACTGCGGGTGAGACATCATTTGTTGGTTCACATGATTTCTTTTCTATAGATGAGATGTTGGGGGATGTTTTTGGAACTGGTGCCACTGATATTGGTCTTTCACAGGTAAATTTCAAATAAATATAAATAATATATATATATATATACAATAGTTTAATTCACATGTTTGAGATTTTAATATATATGTATTTGATTGTACGTCATGTACATACATGTAAAAAACTAATTTTTTATTTTATTTTAAATAGCAAGAGCCGGTGAAGGAAACATCCGGCGTCGACATGCTAGCTACTATAGCTGGGTGTGTTTCAAACGTAAGTTTCAAGTTGTACAAACTTACATTTTTAATTTCATTTGATTGCACTAGATTATTATTATAATGTTTCACGTGTATGTTGTACATATTAATATGTTTGTCTTTTATACACAGGAGCCTGGCGGGTCATCATCTTGCTCTGGGAACTGAGGCTACTGGCATGCCTCACATGAGTTTTACGCAGGTTAGTTTCTCTTTACACTTTGTTTCTAATTGTGGAAGTTCACATGGATTACATGCTTTGGACCTCTGTTATGTGGTGCACAGTCATGTAGATTTTAATATTGATTTGTACATGTTTTTTGTATAGCTTATGACTGCCAGAGAGACTCCTCCATATATGCAGACTGTGGAGGCTACTGTAGATACTGCCATAGCATCTGCAGATCCACTAACTGAGGTACAATTTTTCAAATTTGTTAAATTTTGGAGGTTCATTATTTCTTATTACTTAAATCTACAATATCAAATTTTGTATGTATGTGAAATATTTAATTTGAAAATTAATTATTTGTATGTAGCTTACCCCTCGTGAGTCTACTGTTGTCCCTGCGATGCGTCAACAACAAATTGATAGGGATCATGACATTGCGGTAAGATTTCACATGCATTTTAACTAAATTGTACAAGTTTCTAAATTTTGAATGTATTTTAAAATTTTGGGTGTTAAAAACTTGTTGTTTATGAATGTGCAGGTTAGGTTGCAGGCCTACTTAGAGACGCCTAGGACCACATAGATGAAATCCGTAGTGGCATCTCCCTCCACTACATCCCCAGGTCATGGACGTGCTACTTCTAGCAGGGCGAAGAGAGGGAAGATGTTTCATGAGTAGATTCATAGTCCACCTGGATGTACATAGATATATATATGGGCCATCTGGTCCTAGTGAACATGTTTCTTCATATAGTCCATTGTATATATATAGCCTTTTGCGACTGCATGTGGTCCTATATACATTATGACACACTTAGTTTGAGATGTACACATGTTATGAACTTACATATTTTCAGAGACGTGCATCTGGAGCACACTTTGTTTGATTCTTATATATCCATGTGTGTTGGTTTTCATAACGATATTACTGAACTATATGTTTGATTCGATTTCATTGCATGTATGATATCCTTCTATGTATGTTTTCATAACCATTTATTAGTTCTAGATATGTATGTTTGATTTAAAATTAAAAAACCATGTCCCGGAGCACTACATGGTACAATTGTTAAGCAAACCTATTCCATTAAGCAAAACCATGCTAGGTGAACTACAAAAGGGCAATACGTACAATTACTTTTTTTTTAAAGCTAACACTCATCTGTTGCATATCAACTAATGTGAACATTGATAGAAATAAGTGAGGTAGAGTTCATCTTGAACTATATGAATATAACGTTACTTATGGTGCAACATTGAAGATTTTACAATTTTCCCGATTTTCAAGTTTTACAATTTTCATATTTCTAGAATTGAAGATTACACAGAGGTTTCAATTTTTTTTCTTTGTTATCAAAACTTATTATTTTTAGTAAGGCTCATATGCCAATTTAATAATAAATATAATCATGTCTTCTTGTATTTGGATTGAGATGAAATTTTTTCATTAGATTAGGTATTTTCATATGGTTTCCTGCTTCAAATTTCAAGTGTTTTTGATCTCCAGAATTGCAAGGATCTAAAAAGGCAAGTTTTTTCTCTGAAATTTTAAATGGGATGCTATAAAAATTTAGGGTACCAATGGAAAATATTTTTAGATCATCTTCAAGGAGTTCATGAGTAGAAGTTACGGGAAAAATTACAGGGGAAATGGAGCAAAAATGAAGGAGATATGAGCAAAAATGTGATTTTTGCAATAGGGTTTCTTGAAAATTTAGTAGCATAACTAAATACTAGCAGCAATGAAGGAAAAGGAAATATTAAAAAGGGATTAAAAAAATGGCTAAGTGTTTGTTTATACTCACCTCTTAACATTAACCTAGCTAACTCACCTTCTAACTCATCCTTGACCATTCTGGATTAACCCGGGTTACATGACATGATAGGGTAGGGTTAAAAGTTTCTAAATGGGTTTTGGTTTTCCCCATTTCCCTTACCACATTTATTAAGGGACAAAGGGACTTAAAGGGGTGATAATGTGTGAAGGGGTTAAGTATTCATGAGAGGGGGCAACATAATCAAGTTGGGGTGCTGAGGAATCATACCTAGTGAGAATGTTACAAGCCTTAAGTGATGAAAGGGAGAGATTTCATGTGGTGGTGCATTCTGATGTCCCCCACGTCCCTTTGAAAAGGGTAAAAATTTGACAGTAAGCCCTTATTAGTATTCTTAGGTTCCACCCATCATGAAGAATCCTCCTCTAATGAAGAATCAACTCATGTCTTCCTCCACGGAAGATCTTGAATGATGAGGCTTTTCCATAGACCATCTTGTTGAATCTGGAAACTACAAATGAAACTTTCTCATCTTCCAAGATGTTCACATGCTCCAATGTGTTGAGTCAATTCTCAGGAATGGCATTGATATTTCCACATTGACTAAAATATTTTTCATAACTCTTCATAGGATTAGAGATATAACCTATGATCTCTACAAGGGCTTCTAAAGTATCACTATTGAAGGAAAGGGTCACAAATATTTTCCTGAACCAATTCTTGAAATGAATCCTGAAGATTCTTCATGGAATTATTCTCCCTGAGAGGAGTACCAAGCTCATGCATTCTTGTGCCAAGATCTTAAAAAAAATTTTGATACATTCTCCTCATGGGATTCAAAATCAGAAATGGCTTCTTTTAGAGCATCAAACCTCTAGGTGATGGTATGGGAAAAAATGTCATACAAGTTCTCTGAGTCAGATGAAAACACACCTGAGCTCACCAAGGAATGAGAATCAAAATTATTCATCTCACTCGCAAATGGGAGATTATTTTCCCAATGGAATTTCTCTTTCTTGATCTCAACTCTATTCCTATTGATTTTCAAATATATGACCAAGAACAATCTAAACAAAGAGATAATCTCAGGAAATAGATCATTCCCTTTTTCAAGGATCATGCTCACCCAATGGTCACATGTCCTTCTTTGTAGTATGAATGCTTGATCTTGCTTGATGGACTGGGGGGTTGAAGTTTCAGATGGGAGACATTGCTTCAATTTGAGGCAGAGATGATTAATCTCATGCAATAAATGATTGCACTTATGAATAAAAGGTCCTCACATGTTCCCTTAATTGTTTGATGATTTACTTATACTCCTAATTCTGTGTAGTGATCTGTGATGAAGAATCCTTGAAAAGGTGAGCATCACCCTCATGAGTGGCTTGCCATAGAGAGACTCTTGTCATTTCATATTCATTGGGTGTCATTTCCTCCACATGATTGATGACCTTTGAAGATGAAAGGGAAACCTCTACAAACTGAGATGTGAAAGCCTCAATGAAGAACCTAAATGTTGTACAAGAATCTCGTACCTATTTATTCTCTAAGCATTTCATTTTGCACTTCCTTTCTCCTCCATTATTCTTCTTTCATGCTATGTTCTCCATTATGAGAATTCTTAAATCTCTTCTTCATGTTTCTCATGCATGGAAACTATTTTCCTCTTATTCCTTCATAGGCTCTCACTTATTTGTTTCCTTCACTTCTTTTAGCATGCTTCATAAGTGACTTGATTGGCCACTTCACTCTCCTTCTAAAATTCCATCCAAATATGCAAACTTGAAGCTACTTGCCTTAGCATTTTATTGATAATCTTATTCATATGTTCACATTCTCACCATACTATTAGAAACAATGAATAAATGCATTTCATTCCTTTAACATGACTTACCTTTACTCACCACTTTTCACTAGTTCTTGCTTCACTAGCAATTATGGCTCATTTAATTTCAACTCCATTTAGTATTCTTGACCTATATTCAAATACTTAATCCACTATTAGAATAAAAAGGGAATGATTTATTCTTGTGAATCTTCAAAGCATGATAATTAGGGTATTAGATACCCATTAAGGGATGAAAAGTATGTAAAAAGTTTCAAGGTAGCCAAGAGCATGACCATATTACAATGCAAACATAATGAGCATGTAAGCACATAGCTGGGGAAGAAGAGGATGGAGAGAGATCACCACAACAACATAGCTCAAGAGAGCAAAGCAAGGACAGTGATGAAGCACCTAAGAGGACAGAGGCAAGTCCAAAGAGAACAAGAGAGATGGAAGGTAAACAAGTGACATTGAATGTTTTGAGTCCTAGGAAATGAACGGAGGTGAGGAGTGAGAAGTCATGCCTCAAGACGTCGTGGCACCAAACTGAATGTGTCTGACATGTCTGGGTGGCCAGGTGAACACTAGAGGAGGCATTGTTTCGGTGCGCGACAAGGTCGTTGCTTCTGGGCTACTTCGTTCGGGCGTAGTCCCTTAAGAGCCCTGAGACCAAAATATCGTTCAACTTCGACAGGTGACTACTCAGACTCTGTGGCACCTAGAGATGCCTCGTCTAATCCAAAACCTCAGTGTAGGGACCCTCTACAATAGCCTCTCTTGGTTTTTTCCTTCTCATATTGGTGCTCTCGCTGCCCTATTGTTTGCAAACGCGTGAAATAGTGCAGTTGGAGCCAGTGTAAGGTTGTCAAACGCTATATTTTGCAAACGGTGGGTCATGGCACCAAACCAACTATGCCAACACATCTAGGTGGCTAGGTGAATGCTAGAGGAGGTGGTGTTTTGGTGTGCGACAAGGTTGTTGCTTTTGGGCTACTTCGTTCGGGCGTAGTCCCTTAAGAGCCCTGAGACCAAAATATCGTTCAACTTTGACGGGTGACTACTAGACTCCGTGGCACCTAGAGATGCCTCATCTAATCCAACACCTAGCGTAGGGACCCTCTATAATAGCCTCTCTCAGTTTTTTCCTTCCTCCCAGATCGGTGCTCTCGCTGCCCTATTGTTTGCAAACGCGTGAAATAGTGCAGTTGGAGCCAGTGTAAGGTTGTCAAATGCTATATTTTACAAACGGTGGGTCATGGCACCAAACCGACTATGCTGAAACATCTAAGTGGCTAGGTGAAATGCTAGAGGAGGTGGTGTTTTGGTGCGTGACAAGGTCGTTGCTTCCGGGCTACTTCGTTCGGGCGTAGTCCCTTAAGAGCCCTGAGACCAAAATATTGTTCAACTTCGACGGGTGACTACTCAGACTCTGTGGCACCTAGAGATGCCTCATCTAATCTAACACATCAGTGTAGGGACCCTCTACAATAGCCTCTCTTAGTTTTTTCCTTCCCAAATCGGTGCTCTTGCTGCCCTATTGTTTGCAAACGCGTGAAATAGTGTAGTTTGAGCCAGTGTAAGGTTGTCAAACGCTATATTTTGCAAACGGTGGGTCGTGGCACCAAACCAACTATTCCAACACATCCAGGTGGCTAGGTGAATGCTAGAGGAGGTGGTGTTTTGGTGCACGACAAGGTCATTGCTTCCGGGCTACTTCGTTTGGGCGTAGTCCCTTAAGAGCCCTGAGACCAAAATATCGTTCAACTTCGACGGGTGACTACTCAGACTCCGTGGCACCTAGAGATGCCTCTCTAATCCAACACCTCAGTGTAGGGACCCTCTACAATAGCCTCTCTCAGTTTTTTCCTTCCCATATCGGTGCTCTCGCTGCCCTATTGTTTGCAAACGCGCGAAATAGTGCAGTTTGAGCCAGTGTAAGGTTGTCAAAGTTCAAACGGTGGGTTGTGGCACCAAACTTACTACACCGCCAGGTGAATGCTAGGAGGTGGGTTTTGGTGTCACAAGGTCGTTGCTTAGGCTACTTCGTTCGGGCGTAGTCCCTTAACAGCCCTGAGGTTCAACTTCGACGGGTGACTACTCAAACTCTGTGGCACCTAGAGACGTCTCATCTGATCCAACACCTTGGTAAGGACCCTCTACAATATTATCTCTTGGTTTTTTCCTTCTCATATCGGTGCTCTCGCTGCCCTATTGTTTTTGAAATAGTGCAGTTTGAGCCAGTGTAAGGTTGTCAAACGCTATATTTTGCAAACGGTGGGTCATGGCACCGAACTGAATGTGTTTCTAGGTGGCTAGGTGAACACTAGAGGAGGTGGTGTTTCAGTGTGCGACAAGGTCGTTGCTTCGGGCTACTTCGTTTGGGCGTAGTCCCTTAAGAGCCCTGAGACCAAAATATCGTTCAACTTCGACGGGTGACTACTCAGACTCCGTGGCACCTAGAGACACCTCGTCTAATCTAACACCTCAGTGTAGGGACCCTCTACAATAGCCTCTCTCATTTTTTTCCTTCCCAGATCGGTGCTCTCGCTACCCTATTGTTTGCAAACGCGAAATAGTGCAGTTTGAGCCAGTGTAAGGTTGTCAAATGCTATATTTTACAAACGGTGGGTCGTGGCACCAAACGAATGTGCCGACACATTCTGGGTGGCCAGGTGAACACTAGAGGAGGTGGTGTTTTGGTGCGCGACAAGGTCGTTGCTTCCGGGCTACTTCGTTCGGGCGTAGTCCCTTAAGAGCCCTGAGACCAAAATATCGTTCAACTTCGACGGGTGACTACTCAGACTCTGTGGCACCTAGAGATGCCTCATCTAATTTGACACCTCAGTGTAGGGACCCTCTACAATACCTCTCTCAGTTTTTTCCTTCTCATATCGGTGCTCTCACTGCCCTATTGTTTGCAAACGCGTGAAATAGTGCAATTTGAGCCAGTGTAAGGTTGTCAAATGCTATATTTTACAAACGGTGGGTCATGGCACCAAATTGACTACGCCGACATCTAGGTGGCTAGGTGAATGCTATAGGAGGTGGTTTTTTGGTGCGCGACAAGGTCGTTGCTTCCGGGCTACTTCGTTCGGGCGTAGTCCCTTAAGAGCCCTGAGACCAAAATATCGTTCAACTTTGACGAGTGACTACTCAGACTCTGTGGCACCTAGAGACACCTCATCTAATCTGACACCTCTGGTGTAGGGACCCTCTACAATAGCCTCTCTCAGTTTTTTCCTTCCTAGATCGGTGCTCTCGCTGCCCTATTGTTTGCAAACACGTGAAATAGTGCAGTTTGAGCCAGTGTAAGGTTGTCAAATGCTATATTTTGCAAATGGTGGGTCGTGGCACCAAACCAAATGTGCCGACATGTCTGGGTGGCCAGGTGAAATGCTAGAGGAGGTGGTGTTTTGGTGCATGACAAGGTCGTTGCTTCCGGGCTACTTCGTTCGGCGTAGTCCCTTAAGAGCCCTGAGACCAAAATATCGTTCAACTTCGACGGGTGACTACTCAGACTCCGTGGCACCTAGAGACCTCGTCTAATCTGAAACCTTGGCATAGGACCCTCTACAATAGCCTCTCTTGGTTTTTTCCTTCTCATATCGGTGCTCTCGCTGCCCTATTGTTTGCAAACGCGTGAAATAGTGCAGTTGGAGCCAGTGTAAGGTTGTCAAATGCTATATTTTGCAAACGGTGGGTCGTGGCACCAAACCGACTGTGCCGAAACATCTGGGTGGCCAGGTGAACACTAGAGGAGGTGGTGTTTTGTGTGTGACAAGGTCGTTGCTTCTGGGCTACTTCGTTCGGGCGTAGTCCCTTAAGAGCCCTGAGACCAAAATATCGTTCAACTTCGACGGGTGACTACTCGGACTCCGTGGCACCTAGAGATGCCTCGTCTGATCTGACACCTTGGCATAGGGACCCTCTACAATAGCCTCTCTCAGTTTTTTCCTTCCCAGATCGGTGCTCTCGCTGCCCTATTGTTTGCAAATGCGCGAAATAGTGCAGTTCGAGCCAGTGTAAGGTTGTCAAATGCTATATTTTACAAACGGTGGGTCGTGGCACTGAACCGACTACGCCAACACATCTAGGTGGCTAGGTGAACACTAGAGGAGGTGGTGTTTTGGTGCGCGACAAGGTCGTTGCTTCCGGGCTACTTCGTTCGGGCGTAGTCCCTTAAGAGCCCTGAGACCAAAATATCATTCAACTTCGACGGGTGACTACTCGGACTCCATGGCACCTAGAGATGTCTCATCTGATCCAACACCTCAGCATAGGGACCCTCTACAATAGCCTCTCTCAGTTTTTTCCTTCTCATATCGGTGCTCTCGCTGCCCTATTGTTTGCAAACGCATGAAATAGTGCAGTTTGAGCCAGTGTAAGGTTGTCAAATGCTATATTTTGCAAACGGTGGGTCGTGGCACCGAACCGACTGTGCCAACACGTCTGGGTGGCTAGGTGAATGCTAGAGGAGGTGGTGTTTTGGTGCGTGACAAGGTCGTTGCTTCTGGGCTACTTCGTTCGGGCGTAGTCCCTTAAGAGCCCTGAGACCAAAATATCGTTCAACTTCGACGGGTGACTACTCAGACTCCGTGGCACCTAGAGACATCTCGTCTGATCTGACACCTTAGTGTAGGGACCCTCTACAATAGCCTCTCTCAGTTTTTTCCTTCCCAGATTGGTGCTCTCGCTGCCCTATTGTTTGCAAATGTGTGAAATAGTGCAGTTTGAGCCAGTGTAAGGTTGTCAAATGCTATATTTTGCAAACGGTGGGTCGTGGCACCAAACCGATTGTGCACACACATAGGTATGGTCTTGTAAACACTTGGGGAGGATTCATTTTCAAAATTTACAACTTTTTCAAACAATGAAAGCTTCTCTTAGCTTCGAGAATTTAAAATTCTCTACTAACAGTGCCAACCACGTGAAGGTGGAAGCTTTTCTGGCACCACTAACCTGAACATAAAAGTGTTAGTCAAAGAAATTTAAGTTTCAAATCAAAACCATACTAGATATATACAAAATACACAAATTTAAAATAAAATATATGAACTTAAATCTAGATCTAACTAACAAATTTATATATATCAAAGAAATTATATATACCAGACATGAGCATTGTAAATTCATTCCAATGAACCATCAGGATCGGATCTACTCTGAATAGCAGACAAGATTGCTTCATGATCTGACTCTCGAACCTTCCAAAGAATCTTGTTATTAGGCCTTCCTCGATATCTATACAGCTGAATATTTGTCGCTAGAACTAGATGCGAATATAAGAGTATTTTCCTGTGTGTCTCAAAGTCTTCAAACACCCAAACAGAGGAGTTTTTTAATGGATACCGTCGAAGCCAAGTTCCAGTAACTACCACTGACCCTATAGGATACTCAATATCTTCGCCATCTATAATAGGAGAAGTCAACTTCTTTCTTTCCTCGATGCAACGACATAAGAAATAGTTGTTCCTTCTTCATTGTCTTCTATCGCAATAACTACAAACACATGTCCTACAAAAAAATAAAGGTTGAACAACTCAAATTTAAATTACATATTAAAATTTCAATGGACATAACTCAATACAAAAATTAAATAAATAACCATAAATACCTTGTCGCACCAAAATCAAAATTTCGTCAAAGTCCTTGGATGTTGCAACTTCATCTGCAGAAACAAGTCGTAATGCTTGTGGAGGTTGATAACTAGGAAGTGGAGTTAGAGGCCTACAAATCCATCCATCCACCCATTCTTGTGAATCACACTCAATAAGTGACAAATTCGATACAAGATGCACAAAAACATGTCAACTTTCTTGTCCATACGGCCCACGAAGTAGCGTCTGAGCTACAAAATGAGTGCATATCACTGGACCCAGTGAGTGTCATACAATCCTCGTAGTTAGCAATTTGTTGTTCCTCTATCAACCAAAAATATCTGTGAACTGTGGAATTTTCTTGAGAACCTCGGGCCATGTTGTCAATACACCATTCCACTATGCTCTTTGCATCTTTTAATTTAGCACCATCTTTGTACTTCAACTCTTCTCTTGCAAGAGCTCTTTTCACACATGCCCCTGCACCGTCATGCTCTCCTTTTCCATGTCCAGCCTCAGTGAAACTCCAAATATGTTGCACACCCATCTTGATGTGCATTCTACTCATCCAATAAAACATTCATGCATTCTTAAACTGAGATGTGTAATTATCTGACCATATATAATGTTGTTTGAAGTGGATGTCCCTATCAGACAAGTTTCCATAAAATAACTGGAAACACCCTTGCACAAATTCAGTAGAATGAGTACGATCATCACTGATATAAAAGTGGTACTCTCTTAAAAAATTGATCATTCTCTGTACTGTTCAGGAGAATGTAGAAATGTTATATGCACAAAAATGACAACTTGTACTGAGTTGTAATATTGCGATTGAACCTCCATTTGTGGTTGCAATGTGTAATTCTCTACAAAATCGACCACTGAAACAATAGTACCAATAGGAAATGTGTCCTTGCATAGCTTGAACTATTCATCCAACCATCGAGCTCTATGTGTATGCCTAGCATACTCATAAACAATTTCATCCTTAAATTTTCTCAAAAATTAGAAAATAGGCATTTGTTCTGTAACTAGCTCACACCATTTAGACTCTTTTCCATCTTTCAACTGGTATGCAACTGATTTATATTTATCAAACTCAACTAAATTATGTCCTATTGTACCTTCAATTTTCTCATGGATGTAACTTTCCAATTTAGGTAATCCGCCGCATGTACTACAACTTCCATCTAAACAATCCTGACTATAAAAAAATTGTCCAACTTCTTTTTCACAAAATATAGTAGGAATGAAATCCCTAGAAGATATTGGTGGAACTTGAACACCACATTTTGATAACATAGTTTCAGAATGAAAAATAGAATGAATACGTAAAAATTTAGCATAATGCATCACAAATTCAACATGTTGCCTACAACAACAAGTGGTGCGAGTGTGGTTGATTTTCACATAGAATGGTTTCAACATTTCAAAAAAACGTTGACTAATTTTAATTTCCAGATTCTCTTGTTCAAACTTATGAAAAAATTGAGTTTGAGTCATATCTAAGAAATGCTTTGGATGTGGTTCACGATTAGTAGAACCAACTCTCCATTTTATAACATCTCTTGTATTAGGTGAAACTCTAGTGTTATCATGCCAAAATTTAATAACAACTTCTCTTATAGCATCAGAATTATTTTTGTCCTTACGTGGTGCTCTAGCAGAAAATGCCCAAAAATCGGCGTTATTGAGTGATTGAAGGATATTACGTCTTTCAATTGCTTTCATTAGAGTTTTTCGATTAACTTGCAACATTCGACTTGTTTGCGTAATCAAACATTGTTTTTTTATTGATTCACTTACAACACTAGTAGCAAGTACACGACGCACAATATTACTATCCCTAGTGTGTCTCTTGACACCAACAGTGTGATATGCATCATGAAGGTTTTCAACAATTGTAGAGGTTTGACCACGTATATTAGATGTTGTCAATCCTAAGGTGTTTAATGTAGGTCTCATTTTAATCAATTTCATCAAACTAACCAACAACTGACATCTTTGGGAATCATTTAAAATTTCAAAATGATTATCCCAAATTTCAGTGGCTTTTCTTCTGATTTGTCGTTCAGAAAGTTTGTCAGACATTGGTTTCAAAATGTTTTCATCAATTTCAATAAAAAAATTAGGTTTCTTACGTAAAATCCTAGGAGGTGTTTTTGTCAAATTTTTCCTGTCTACAGTTTCAACATGAATTTCCTTATTCACATTTTCATTGTCTCCTTCAATTTCAACATTTGCTACATCATGAGTATTTAATTCTTCTTCAACATTGACAGTAAAAACATCTTCATCACGAGTATTTAATTCAACTTCAACATTGACAGTAGAAACATTACATGGTTCTTCATTGCTTACAATAGTTGGGGTTGAAGATGAACCTCTTCTTGATTCACGAAGATTCTGCATTCGCTCAACATTTTGAATTTTGTTGGCCTCTAATTCGTTTGGTGTTTTTTTACTTAATGACTTCCTTTTTTGACTTCGTTTCTTGTCTCCCATGATGTTTTGCTTCCGGTGATAAGAAAAACGTGCAGAAAAAGATAGAATTTCACAGTAATTCATACGGTAAGGTCAGAGAGTAAAAATCACATGGTAATTCAGACATTGGGATGTGTGTAAATATGATTTATGAACCGCGAGCGTGCTTTATAAACCGTGATCATGGTTTATAAAGCGCACTCGTGGTTTGTGTTAAAAAACCATGATCACACTTTATAAACCACGATCGCGGATCTATCTGCCAAACCTAAGCCTTGAGAAATCTTTGTTTTTCCCCAACCAAAGCTATGGAAGGTCATTATGAAGTGTAAAAGGTCAAAAAACCTCAAATTTGCTCTTCCAAAGACTTGAACCATGCTAAAAAACTGAAAACATTTCACAAAAATGGTGCCATCGTGTAGGGGAGACTGTTAGCTTCGTAGAAATATTGATTTTAAAGTGAATAGAATAAGATAAATATCATTTTATAATTTTTTACTAACAATAGGTCTTTAAGACATTTTTTCCCGTGAATGTTCATGTCTACGTTTAAGACTGTAACTTTTGTTTCACTTATCAAAATGTGATAAAACTTATACCATCCCAAGCGTGGACAAATTCTATACACGTTAAAAAAATATATATTTGATTTTGATATTTTTTGATATAGTTATGGTGGGAAAACGGAAAGCGCTCCATTTTCTAAATATTTTCAGACCACTTTCACGGAAAAAATCATTAAAAAAAAAAATTTCTCAAAAAAATACAAAATAAAATCCATCCCAAGATAGACAACTACATCTAATGTTTCACCAAAGGAAAAAAAAAAAAAATAACAAGATTTGGTCATCCAAAATGCGGGCAAACGGACTACAATCTTATAAGTTTTTTCAAAAAAAAAAACCAAGTCATATAATTTTAAGTGTTTAATATAGCTAAACTTGTCCATTTTTAAAAAAATATAGTATTTTAGAAACTAGATTCCGAATGCTACGATTCATATTTTATATAATTTTTTCTAATTTTGAGTTCGCATATTGCTAATAATCCCTACAAGTTGAGATTTCACTTTTTTTTGCAATATGATGTCCACAGATGACCCTATATTTGTCCATCAACTTCCTGCACTTACCTGGTTTTTGTAGTGTTTTTTGTGTGAAAATTAGTGGATATTATAGTTGGTATCACATCCAAGGCTCTAACACTTGAACCCATAGGAATAATTAGTAATGAGTCTTGTGTACTTGGTTATGTGCATATCATGAGTTTCATGACAGTTTATGTTGTCATGTTATGTGGATTCATGGTGATGTACCTTGGCCCACTTGTTGTACTAGGTATGTGGCTCCTAGTGAGCCTGTCCTATAGTGGATCCCCAATTCCTTATTATAGACTTGTAATGTGACAGAAACTGCAAATATCTTCAAATTATAGTTTATTAATTTTCTTAGTACAGCTATTTTGGACAGTTGCACTATTTTCATCATTTGCTCTATACTTCAGTGGTTATGATGGTTGTATAAAAAATTTGATAGTTAGAGTATTTGATGTGTAGGAGCATTTTTCATATGAGTGATTGGATTTCTTCTTGGAACACTTTACTTAGCTTTTGACCCCTTCCTGCATCTTTTCATACTATAGTATGTATATTGCATTGACTCGTCATGATAAAATAATTATTGTTATTCTAAGATATATTATCCATATTCTTGTGCATTTAACAATTGAAGATACTTACCCAATTTTTTGGATAACCCTATCTTCTCTCTAGACATTGATGGTCGAATAATTACAATGATATCACTTCTCTTTCAAATCATGAAATTTTTGTGTTATTCAATATTGCATCAATGCATTGACAAATTCTATTTTATTTTCATATCTTCTAAACTCTAACCCTTTAACAACTGTAACAAACACTATTTGATTATTTGACATTACTAATCTAATAAATTTCTAAGTGATAACCTTTTGGAATTAAACCTTTTGTTCCTTGATACAAATGAGATTATTTGGGCATATTGTTGTTATTTGATACAAATTTATTTAATCAAGCTATGTAGATCTCTTGTGGGAGATTTGATCAAGCCATAGATTTTGGCAGTTGCATTATTTGTTTAGTATCATGATTGCATGTTATAATGTGCACTTGATATTTTGGTACCCTACTAACAAACATTAAAGGCTGCACAGTGAATGTGATGTGAATAATGTTATGTGTATTTTATTTGTAATTTGGAATTTTCTAAGAACCAACATTTTAATTAATTGACCTATTGATAAGATTCAAGGCTCTTTTCCATTTTTCTTTCTTGTAATATTTTTTAAGTTTGAACGCGGTTACTTGTCCATTTTTATTTAGTTGTTGAGATTTATTGGTTTTATTTTATTTATAGAACTTAAAGCTTATGGTTTTAAATCCACCTGTATAAGTGCCATCCAAAGTGTATGGGGGTTACCTTCCTTGCTTGATGAGTTGGTTATATTTGTTTGTATGGTGTACGCATGTCATATGGGGGGTACTCCCAAGGTCTCATGTTTTTATGCATGGTGCTGCAATAACATTCCCTCGGTTTGAGGTGATGGGGCTTGATGTGTCTTGGACCATGGAGTGACCTAGCCTCACTTGGATACTTAGTACTTGGTCCTCCTTTAGTGGAGTGACACTTATGATATTTAGCCCTATGGTGGAGAGACATGTGATGCTTAGTCCTCTATGGTTGAGATATTTTTATGGTACTTTGTTCTTCTTGGTAGATTTTCCTCTGTGATATGCATTATAGTTGGAAGATTTGACATTGATTTGTGTTTCTCCTTGCATCCTAAGATGATGTTTTCACTGTTGTATAATATATGCTATTCATTTCAAACTTTAGGGTTAAGCTTGAGATTATTCACTCTTTCAGATATTAGATTACTTAAGAATAGTGTAATTTTGGAATGTGAGACTCACCAAAAAATAATACAAATGGGATACATGATACTTTTTATTGGTTCTTTTAGCTTCATTAAGGCAAGGCTAAGGTATTGGACTACAAATTCTTGGGCAGATATTGTTATACTTGGATTCATTGGGAATTGTACATAATGAAATTAGTCCTTTTGGTCTTAAGGACTCGACCATATGTATGTTTCATCATGCCATTTCTTTTATGTCTTGAACATACCTCATGATATATTTATTTGTATATATTATATGCTATGGGGACTATGTTTTGGGTGAATTTTATGTTCCCTCCTAGGTGTCTGATATCCTCGTGGTGAGGAAATGTGATGCTTTTATGGTAATTTGTTTCATGTATTCATAGACTCATGGTTGGTTAAGATGTTTTTCCACCTTGGTTAGGTGAAGAGATTTGTGTATACCATACCTTGTTGGTGAGTTTCACATTATGTTGTTGTGTCTAATATGGTAAGAAGGTATATGTTAAGGAGCTGGTCTATAGTTGAGATTTGATGATCTTGTCTTGTATTATTGATGTGAAAATGTGAAGTTGGCATTTGTGATGGATTTTTGGTCTTGGATGACCTCGTGATGTATTAAATTATTAGAAACCCTACAAAAATAGTGAAATTTACTTGTCAAACAATGAAAACAATGAAATGTATATGTAAGACAATGAAAATGTAAGGAACATGAAAACAAGAAAATGGTACTTATGAGAAAAAAAATATTCTCGAATATGCTTATGAGGAAACATTATACATCCAATTTGGATATGATTATGAAATTTAGATTGAATTCACTACAGTATAGATAAACATAAATTTTCATAGAACATAAACAGTTTGAGAAAACCATAAATTGTGTTGGTCCCTTGAGGATACATTTTAGCGACAAGATCCTTGATCCAAAAAAAGTTTTTACCCCCTAGGTACATTTTTAAAAATATTTGGATACTTTAATATTATGATTTTAAAATTGATCAAAACTATTTATTGATTCACTTTTAGTGTTTTGAAACCCCAATTTTTCCAATTTCTTTTAACAGGTCAATTTTTTCGTTTAATTCAACTTTTCGTGATTTGAATGGAGATATTACAAAACCATTAAAAATTTTATCACATGTTGAATTTCATAATGCATTCATTTTGATTTGCAATCCAAAATTGCTTATGCATTAAATTTATCTGTTTTGGATAATGGATTCTCAAATTTTTACTTAATCTAATTTTTTAGTTAATTATTTTTCTTAATCAATTTATTCAATTCCTTATACTGATTATTTTTATCTGATCAAAAGAAAAAAATAAACTAAAATAAATATCCACAAGATTGATGACAGAGTTCACCTAGATGGGCTACATCTCCAGATTCACTTAATCATGAATCAATCTATTAATTAACACTTGAAGTATAATTTTAACCTTCCAAAGTGAACAATAGATCTGTTTCACTTGCCTAAAGAGCTGATTTTGATTCTGAAACCATGCAAAATTTTAAAAACTTGTTCCTGAATCAATTCGTGGCTTTGTAGTCTCTTCAAAGTACGATCTCTATGAAATTGTGTCAGAAAAACACCTACACCATGTAAATATATAGATCACTTCATGAAGAAAGAGTGACATCATTGTGTTTGTATCTAAATTATGAACACTTTTCCTTTTTACACCAAAGCCTGATATTGACTCTAGGTGCTTTAAAGACTAATATTTTTGATAAACTGATCCTTATGGATCTTACCATGGTCCCTGGCATAAAACTCTTTTATAAATACCACCAAGCTCACCTTTTATAGCTCATCTGAGCCACTTTGGCTCAATGTTGCGTAGAGTGCAATGTTTTGTGACCTGATAGGTTGTGGGGTCGATCTCTCCTCCTCCTCCTTCTACGTTGGGTGGTTATTTCCATTGTGGGGATAATTAGTCCCACATTTGTTCCACATGAGAGGTTGGATTTGTTATTTATATTTGGGTCAAACTGCCTTTTATCTACGTGGCTTTGGCCATGTTTTGATTGCATTTTACCATCATGGTGGCATTGTTCTGTTGGTTGCTTAACCCAACGGTTTGGACCGTTATGTATAAATGGCTTACGTATGTGGCATGTAACTGTTGACTTTCCACATGGATGGTGTCTTCAAGTAGGCATGGCACTACATGCATTGTTGAACCTGCGCTCATGGCATACATGTCTACCACACTGTGCTTTTGGTCGAGTTTGATGTGGATTGGTATAGATAAGTCTGAATATTGGGTGATGTATCGTAATCATGTACTTGATAGCCCGTCAAGTTTATGTGGAGTTTAGTTGACTCAGTAGGAGAGTTGAACCACCCCCACTGAGCTGCATAGAAAATAAGAGTGAGCTATGAATTCCCCAATTTACTACTAGCTTGGGAGAGCTGTCCCAATGCAATGCAATAATATACACCCTGCATAATAATTCAACCCTATAATACAAAAGTCCCACATGGGGGATATATAAACACAAAGTGGCATATATAATGAAATTTGTGACAATGTAAATACAAAGTAAAGGTGGCAAAGGCACCCCTCCTTCAAAAGAGTGTGTTGATCCTGGCTGGAGGGCCTCAAGCCAGACAAATAGCATGACCTGCCCACCCATATATGTGTACATAGTGATGAAGACCGGTGTTCAAACACAATTTTACATTTTGCCAAATTTTTTCACTTCTACCATGTGTCATGTCTTGATTGTGCAGTTGACCAAGTTTGACCTAATTTTTGTCAAACTTTTACCTATGATAACTTTCACATACGAGATCCAGTTTTCAAGTTCTTCATATCACCAAAAATATCTCAAGACACTCTTCAGAGCTGTAATGATTTACAGAGATTTTGGAAACATATGAATCCATAAATGTCCTCCAAATCAATCCTCCCCAATAAGACATTTTTGTCCCCAAAAGGGAAACTCACCTAGCTGAAGTGTTAATAGATTCTCTACATATCACAAACATGTAAAACCCATTTTATAGCATGGTAAGATTTTAAAAATTACAATAAATGTCAAAATCCATTAAAAGTAACATCATACATGGCCATTACTGTAATTGATATGACAACTAAGAATGTCATACTTATATGTTGTACGTTGATCCTTCATCACTATTAAATATGCAAAATGTAACATGCATTCATAGTTTTTTAGTACAATAATTTTACATACTATTTGTAACCATGTTTAACAGTCACATATATTAAATCCTAAATAACAGACTTATAATATGTGTAAAAATCATGCATAGCTATAAAGAGTTTGTATAATTGTTACACCCACAAATAGTGCCTACATGAAACATTTGTAAAACTTTAAAAAATAACATACTCTAAATAAAATTTTACAAAAATAGACATCTGAACACTGATCATACGCCAAGAAACATTGTACATGCTACTGTCAAGATGAAGTTTTCCACAAACCCATAACCAAGAGAAATTACCCAAGTACGATAAACCTATCACCTAGATTTTCCCTTTAGGATACTTCATCAAATCTAAAGCTAAATATATACATGAGGATTATTTCCTTTTTCAAAAATCAACAATAATCCCAAAAATGCTTCGTTAATTTTCAATCTAGTCAAAAATTAATGTTATGCAAACATATAACTAAGGAATTATTTACCCGTTATTTTTATTAAATTTTCATTTTTAGGTGGTTGATTCTCTTCCATATTTACCTAAAGCATTGTAGGGGTCATTTTTACAATTGTTGGTTTAACATTTCTTTCCTTGTTAACAATTTTCCAATTTTTTCGAGGACGAAGCTGCCAACATTTTTCAATCGTGTGACCTTTCTTGTTACAGTGATTACAAAGTTTCTTGTCCACAGTTTTAGGAAACTTACCTAAACTAATTTTCTTTGAGCCATGTTTAGGAGAGTAATATCTCTTAATATTTTCTAAAAAATATTTACATTTCCTTCATTTAGATACACGATGGTTAGACATTCCACAAAATTTGCATGGATAGATATACCACATTTTCTGCATATCATTGCAAAATTTCTCAAATGTAAAGAGTGGATCAAGATTTTTACCATTCATTTTATACTTATAGTAAACAAGAGGTGGATAAATCTCAACACCTCTTCTTGTTGATATCTTACCAGATCCATCTTCTGAGGATGATTCGCCAAATGCTAATGGGGAAACCTCTTTGTTGTTAGAATCTTGTATTCTTTCAGTGGTTACGGAGCCTTCTCCAACTTCCATTTCCCCCTCATTATCATACCCCAATCCTACAAAATGATGTCATTCTTCAACCTATATGGGCTTGGATATACCTTTATTATACTTACCAATGCCAATTTCATTAAATCCCATTTTCATCAGTAGTTTAAATCGTATGCCCTTTGTGTGATTTTCAAAATCACCCTAAACAATACCTGAATCTAATTATGTATGGGAAGAGGAATTATGTGGTGTTATACTTATAGTGTATTATTAAGTCATAATGGATGCATCTGTAGTGGTAGGTACCTCTTTCTTGGGTTCTTCACACTGCAATACCATCAAGATCTCATCCTTGGATTCAAGCTCTTTTTTTAGTATGTTAATCTGTTCCTCTAGGGATAATAACGGATACCTCAGAAATGCATTCTCTTCCCAAATCTAAAGATTGAATGATTCAATCTCATCGATATTTTCCTTGTTTGACATTTTTCCCATGGTTTACTATAATACATGTACTTACAAAACTCTACACAGTACAATGGAAATATCAAGCCCAAAATTCAAAACCACTGAAATCAAATTCAACTGAAAGCAAGTAAAGAGCTAAACCAGCTCTGATACCAAAACTTGATTTGAAAATGATTTTTTACCCCTTGGGTACCATTTTTTTCAAAAATTTGGATATATTAATATTCTAATTTCAAAATCAATCAAGAGATTTTATTGATTCACTTTCGGGCGTTTTGAAACCCCTATTTTTCCAATTTCTCTTAACAGATCAATTTTTCTGTTTAATTCAACTTTTCATGATTCAAATGGAGATATTATAAAACCATTAAAAATCTGATCATGGGTTTTAATTTCATAATGCATTCAATTTTATTTTTAATCTGAAATTTCTTATGTATTCACTTTTTCTATTGTGGATAATGGATTCTCAAATTTTCACTTAATCCAATTTTGTAGGTAATTGCTTTCCTTAATCAATTTATTCAATTCCTTATACTTATTTTTTTATCTGATCAAAATCAGTAAAATAAACTAAAATAAACATCCACAAGATTGATAATGGAGTTCACCCATATGGGCTATGTCTCTGGATTCACTTAGTCATGAATCAATCTATTAATTAACACTTGAAGCATAATTTTTACCTTCCGAAGTGAAAAAAAGATTCTATGTCACCTATCTAAAGAACTGATTCTGATTTTGAAACTCTGTAAAATTTCAAAAACTCATTCCTGAATCAATCTATGGCTCTACAGCATCTTCATAGTGCGATCTTCATGCAGTTATGTCAAAAAAACACCTACACCTAGAAATTTAAAGCACATCATGAAGACAGAGTGATATCGATGTGTTTGTATCTGAATTTTGAACACTTTTCCTTTTTACACCAAATCCTAATACATACCTTAGGTGCTTCAAAAATTAAGGTTTTTGTAGACTACTCCTTGTTGCCTTACCATAGTCACTGAAAAAAAACTCTACAAATAGAAGTGAGCTCACCTTATAGCTCGTTTGAGCCACTTTGGCTTAACATCAAGGCACAATTTTTGGACCCAATAGGTCCTAGGGTCAAACCCCTCCTTATTCACCTCTTGTTATTTCTATATGGGGGAAAATTATCCCACATTTGTTACGTGGGAGGTTTTTTTTGTAGTTTAAATATAGGTGACCCGCCCTATGTCTTTGTGGTTTTGGCCACATTTTGAGTACCCTTTTCCACATGGTGGTGCTACTATGTTAGTTTTGTTTCCCAATGGTTTTAGGCCACTATGTATAAACTACCATGTGTGTGGCCTTTGGTTGTTGACTCGCCATGTGGAGGGTGTCACCGAGTATGTATCACCCTATGGGCATTGTTAAAACCTCCCGTGTTGCATACATATTCACCATGATGTGATGTTGGCTAGTTCATTGTGGATTAGTATAGATAATCTTGAATATTGGGTGATGTTGTAAGGTTTATTCGGTGGCCCGCCGAGTTATGTGGAGACCGGTTGACTCGGTGGGGAGTTGACCACCCCACTGAGCTGCATAGAAAATAGGATCAAGTTGTGAATTCCCTAAGTTATTACTAGTTCATATGAGTTGTCCCAATGCAATGCAATAATACACACCTTACATAATAATTCAACCCCGTAATACAAAAATCCCACATGTAAGATATATAGACATATAGTGGTAAATATAATGAAATATGAGACAATGTAAATACGAAGAAATGGTGGTAAAAGAACCCCTCCGTTCAAAAAAGTGTGTCAATCCTGGCTGAGGGACCCTAGCCAAAAAATAATGGGGCCCACCCGTCTATTTATGTGTTGAAGAAGATCGGATTTCAAACTCACTTTTTTAACATTTTGCCAATTTTTTCACTTTCTACCACATCTCACGTCCTGATAGGATAGTTGACCAAGTTTGACCTCAATTTTTGCCAAACTTTGACCTGCGATAAACTTTCACATACGAGCTTTGTTTTTTGAGTTATTCATATTAATGGAAAGCTCTGAAGATTCTTTTTTATCACTACAATAGTTTTAGGGATATTTTAGAAATATATGAATCTAGAAATGTCCTTCGGATAAATCCTTTTTCACTAAAACGACATTAGTCGTTTAATGGCTTTCCTTTTCTTAGTTAACCACTTTTTTATCTCATCATCATATTACATTGAGGAAAATGCTTTTCTAAGGGGAGGGAGATATATTTTCCCTTCCTTTTTTATGCCTAGTCACTTGAGTTTGGAGATATATTTCATCAAAGTTCAACTTCAAATTTGTTAGTGTGCCTTATTTTCGGTATCGCATTTACAAGTTTAAAGACCTATTTGGGACCCTTCACTTTCTAAGATTGGTCGTGTCCAAGAGTGGTTATCTTGGGTGCCTTGTTTTTTTGGCCACGATTACATTTAATTTGCATTTATGTAATCATAATAGGAGAGGATAATAATCTTGCTAAGAAAATGAGAAATGAGCCTCTATAATGCTTATTGTTATAAGTGATAGATTTCTTCTCCTAGTTCGAAAGGCTATTAAATAAGTATATATGTATTTATAAAACTAAAATAAAATAAATAAATAAACATATTTATGTGTGTGTGTATATAATTATGTGTGAAGGATTAATACAAAAATAAGGAAATATGCATTTGGTCAAGTAATAATATTTAAAACCAAAAACAAAAAACCATAATACAATAAAGGAAAAGCCCAAATAGAAAGGTGAGTTAGGGCATTAAAAACCTTGTTATGCCGGAGGCGTGGCTACCCTGTAGTAGACCTCCAATGACGATGATCTGTTGCTTGAGTAGCTTCGACTTGCCTGTTATGGTGCATCCTGTATTTGCCACCCCGCCTCTATCCACCAGTGGGCACATGTTTTTCAGGGGCTTTGCCACACTTCTGGGTGTTATTCTACTTTATGATTGGATTTTTCTCTGTGCTGCCATTGAAAATATTCAATCTCTTCTAGATTTATGGAGGTCTGGAATTTCACTAATTTGAATGGATTTGTACTCGATCCTCCATTATTCTCACAAGATCCCATGTCTCTTCTTCATGGCATGTGTTGAACTCGAGCTTATTCCATTATTGCATCTGTGGATTTGAAATTGAACCCCAACTCATTTGTTTTCATTGATAGCTCTATATATGCTCTCCATTTCGTGGCCCATATTTCCTTTGCGCTGATTAGATGACAGTATTTTACTTTATGCGTTCTTGGTTTGTAGCTTGTGAGGTCAAGTTCATACATTTAGCCTGGATGTTGATGTTTTGACTTGTGCTCAAATTTTGGATTTAGACCTATGCTTTTGGATATTCCCTTTCACCAAAAAGTTTCAACTCGGTCACGAAGAGTGTGAGCTGACTATGATTTTATCAGTTTACATCATTTGTTGTTATTTGTTAAAATGGGTATAGCTCGTATTACCTATATGGGTCAAATTGTTTGCTTAATCTGAAAAACCCCCCCTTCCATTACCATATTGTTATGCCATTTAAACTTCTGGGAGATCTATTTCATATTATTTCATGCTCGTGTGGCTCTGGTTTTAGCTGTGAGTGTGAATTTCTCGGTGGTGAAGAAGGGTGCGAAGATCTGCAACAAGGGATGGGAATGCAAGGGTGATTTTTGCTATAACGAGACTATTACTCTGGTGTTTACGGTGGATTAGTTTGAAACAATTGTTTCCTAAAAGAAACACTCCCATAGCTCATGTTGTGGGGTTCTAGGATTACCATTCATTCGTTTCCGCTACTACAATGTACGAGGGGATTGGTTTCGGTACTACCGAAGGAATGCTGATGCAGTAGAAGGAACTTGCTACTTTTTTTGCCCACATTGTAGCCAAAATTACATGTAAGATTCATATGCTTGAAATTACTGTTTTTTGTTTTTCAGAAATTTTCTTTTTTTTTCTAAGTTCTTTCAAATTTGATTCAAACCATAAGTATTGAAGGGGTTGATATTGCAGTACATTGTATTGGATTTTTCTTTTATGAGATCTGCATTGTTTCAGTTTTTGTATGGAATTTTTGGAGTCGGTTCTTTCCACGTTTTTGTGGTTTATAGAGGGCGAAATGAGTTTGGTTTCTGTGTAATTTGTTTTTTTTAGCACATAGTGCTTGAATTTACAGTGTTTTTAAAATTTCTTTATTTTTTATTTTTATTTTGTTTTGTTCCTTTAAATTTTGTTTTTTTTGTGTAAATTCCCCTTTGGACCTGACACTCTCTGATTAGCTACCTCAATGGAGAGGGTTCACCTTTGAGACTTTAGATGCCACAGTGGAAATTCATCTCTCATGTGCAACTTAGATGTTAATGCCGAGATCTATCTCTTCTTGGCTTAGATGGCAGGACTGAGAGGTATCTCTAATGTAGCTTAGATACTACAGAGGAGAGCTATCTCTTCCATGGCTTAGATGCCATGATCTGAAAGGTATTTCTTGTCCAACTTATATGCAATGAATGAGAGGTATCTCTGTTGCTTAGATCCCATGGCCATGAGTTATCTCTTCTGTGGCTTAGATGCTTTAGCCTATGACTGAGAGGTATTTATTTGCATCTTAGATGCAATTACTGAGAGGTAGCTCTTCTGAGGCTTAGATGCCCTCACCGAGAGATATCACTTTGGTGGTTTATATGCCATGACCGAGAGGTAGCTCTTCTATTGTTTAGATGCAATGACTGAGAGGCATCTCTTGTATGGCTTAGATGCCATGACCACAAGCAATCTCCTCTGCATGTTTGAAACTATAGCCTATGACTGAGAGGTATCATCTCTTCTAAGGCTTAGATGCCATGTGTGAAAGGTATCACTTTGGTGGTTCATATGCCATGACTGAGAAGTAGGTGTTCTATGCTTTAGAATCTTAGATGCTATGGCTGAGAGGTATATCTTGTATGGCTTAGATGTCATGACCAAAAGGAATCTCTTCTGCATATTCAATACTATAGCCTATGACTGAGAGGTATCTCTTCTGTGGATTAGATATTGTATCTCTTATGAGGCTTAGATGCTAAGACCAAGTGCTTTCTCTTTGTTCAAAGTCATCTGGGACGTTGGATCTGGTATTTTACTCAATCTTAATGCTAACCAAGTCTCTTTGGGAGATTTTATACCGGGGTGCTGCTATGAAAGCCTCAATGATTTTCAAGGTAAACTCATCCCATATGATGCTTGAGTTTATGTTAACATGATCCCCAAATGCCATTTTGTTACTTTATTCAATGTTTATTTCCTCTATGCTATCACTAAAAGTTGAACATGCCATCCATTGTGATGGTTTGTCTTTGAGATTTTGGAAACAACAGAACTTAGGATGGGGTTTGTCTCTGTATAAGTCATGTTGTATGCCATATGGGGATGGTTGATTCAATATCTGCATTGGTTCAGATTGTTAAATGGAATGCTTGCACTTGTTTATTTTCTAGGTTTGAAGGATTTTGGTCTATACGTGCAGTTTAGGGATGGTTATTAACAGAGGGGGTTGAATCTATACTATCATGATGCCCAGATGTCATTTTTATGGTGTCATTCATCCTTATTTTCTTTGTGTCAAGTGTAGGAGAAGAAATCAACATCCATTGTGTTGCTTGAGTTGGTATATCTTGGAAAATGGAAACAACATAAATCAGGATGGGGTTGGTAATTCTTTTCTCAATTGTTTCCTTTGTATTGGTCATGCTGCATGTTGTATTGGGATTGCATGTTATGGGATTTGCATTGTTTTAGTCTTCCTAGGAAATGCCCAAATTTGGCTATTTCCAGAGTTTGGTTGTGCCTAGGGCTTGAGCATGCTTGGTTTTTGTGTAGTTTAGGGCCTCTTTCAACACATACAGTGTTCAAATTCATGTTCTTATATTGACTAAATTCACTTTTGTTACACTCATTTGTTAGCCTCTTTATAAATTAAGAAGAGGAAAAGGTCATCCATTTTAGAGAAAAATATTTTTATTGTAAGATCTATGTAATGGAGTATGTTATATCAAATCTGTGCAGCTGATATGACATTTATGATTTATATTATTGTAGTGACTTGTAAGCATCTTAGGTGCCATTTGCATCAGATTTATCTCCACATCTACATAAATTTAACTATTGATAGTTGTTATAGACACTTAGAAATATTTGAGATATATCTAGGCACATATTTACTGAGCAAACTCAACAGGGCTATGTAAACTATTATAGATCTTTCTTTATTGCTTATTTCCTATCACTTAGTTATACATAGGAAAATGCAACATCACATATATTGAGTTGCCAGATCTTGGAAATAATATATATTAATATGAAGTCAATAGTTCTTTTCAGAGTTAGTTTTCTGTGTTTTAGATATTCTCTGCTCATTCAAATTCTCTCTTTGTGATATTTTAATGTGTTTAAGCATCACTTCTTTGGATTTGTGATTTCCAAAAGCACATAAAAATATCAAATGGCTCTATTGGCAACACACTCAGATGTTCCTTTCTGTTGGTTGAAATAGTTGCTTCTATTTTCTGTATTTTGTGCCCAACTCACTACCTTTAACTGTACTCTATTATACAAACTCCTGAGGCACTTGCAAATTGAGCTAGGAGGGTTTTATTGTTTGTGACAAACTCATATTTAGGATTTTGCTACCACTCAGATCCTTTTCATGGATATTGGCTTGGTTTTGTTAGTATGTTGTGGCCTTGTATTTGTAACAACTCGCCACTGTAATGAAGAACATTCCAAGTTTTTTACTATTGCTCAAAGAATTGCACTTCCATTATCCTTTTGTCTGGGAATATTGCTTGAAAAAACTCTTGTCCTATCACTCAAGTATTGGTCATAGACACCTGATTTGTTTGAAAGGTATTTATTTAAGATAAATGACACACTGTAGACGTATTTACTTTCCTCAAAACCTTGTTTATCTACTGGCAATGGATTTTGGGCTTACCTGAAGTAAATGAACTCAACCCTGCTGCTGGCAGTCGCAAAAATATTGTTTTGTTCTGTGAACTGTATTCCTCTTCTCAAGGCATGATTTAATCTTTCTAACTCGAATTTGCATTATGTCTCTTTTCAGATTTAAAAGCTTCTCTACATGGATAAATTCACCTCATTTTCTGTTGTAGCTTTGACTTAGTAGCTGCTTAAATCTGTTCAGTTTAGGCATGAAGTAAGTGACTCTAATTAGTGCCCTATTTCATTTGCATATGGGTGGTTGTTGGTTGCAAACTGTACTGCTTTCAGGAAAATTATAACTTGGTATGCTGATTGTTAGATCTTTCTAGATCTATTACTGTACTTTGAAAATACTATGCACACCTATATGTTGCCTTGTTGAAACCTTTCCCTTTACTGGTTACTCATAAAAGCTTGTAAAATGTTATACTTGTATATTTTATGTCCTGCAAATCACAGTTCAATGTATGCTTTGAAAGTTTTGTATGAAACCTTGATGGAGAAACTGCAACCTTTGTTGGAATTTGATATCCAAAAATGCAAACTGAAACTTTCTCTTGGATGCAATACTGTGTTTGCTTCTTTTAAAAGGTTGTCATTGATACTCAAATCTGAACATTGTATTATTTATCTTCAAAACAAATTATACAATGAAAATGTATTCTCGTTTGTGAAATCTGGAAGTGCATCCTGAATTTTGTTCTTTGTTGAATTTCCAACCTTGATTTCTCAAAATTATCAAGAGTTATGATAAATAAATCCTTTAAACCTATTGATCTATTTTATTTGGTTCCCCCAAATATACGCAACTATGACTTGGCTTGAAGATCAAGTGAGACTAACTTTTTCTTTCTATTTCTATTTTTCTTTCTGAGAAAGCTGCCAACTTGCATTAATTTGAACAAAATTATGTAATCTGTGGTGTGTACTTAATGGCATTTATTTCTCCTATCTCTGTACATTCTCATGAATGATAGTAACATGTACTTTTTACCGCTCCATCCTCTTTTTGTCTCTTGTCGTCGATTGCATGCGTGGTCATGCCTTGGTCAAGTGGTCTCTGTCCTTGGTAGGGGTGATATGCTGGTATGTTTTCTTGTTTGTCATTTTGTGATTGCGATTGGGTTTCTATTTTTGCATTTGACTTCTACTACCACTCCTTCCTCCAAGGTTTCTCTGCACCACCCCCACCAGTTCAGAGAAGGTTTGTCTCTTCTCCTGTTATTTTATGCCTTATCTTTGTAAAACGTTTTTATTTTTTCATGTTTGTGATGGGTTAAATGCAGATTGGGGGTTTCTGAATATGTTTTTTTACCATCCATCCCGCAAAAAAATATTTTATTCTTTTAGATCTTCACACGTATTAAAATCACCGCTAATACCCACAATTTTTTATTATCACTGCCTGATCTACTGTATTTTTCAGTAAGATTGTATTGTATTGTGGGTTATATACTAAATTATTTAAGGTTTCAGGTAGCAGAATAAGGTGACCAAGTACCTAGACCTTGGTAATTATAGAGAAAATTTACCTTATGAAAATGGACTGCTTAAACAAAAAATAGAGATTCGAAGGCCATTAAAGGGGGAAATATTAGGGAAACAATGTTGGCATAATCTTTGTACCAACTATTACAAATTTTCAACTATTAGTTACCATTTTTAGAGAAATATGTTGACAGAATTTTGTTAATATTGATTTTGACTATCATTTTGCTGGCCAGGCCTTGGGTTTCCTTTACAGTTTCTGAGTTGGAGTCCCTTTCTCCTTTTTATATCCAACTCCCCCAAAAAAAGTGTAGGGAAAAAATAGTTAATTGGTTGAAGATTTTAAGAAATTCCACCGATTATCCCTCTTCTCCATGCTACTTTAATGTACAGTTAGAGGAACCTCTCAAACTCTACATTGTAATCATCAAGATTTATAAAGGAAGAAGTATGAGCCTATCTTTAATGACATATATTCATGCTTTCTGTTTTTTTTTTCTCAGGTCGGAAAAGGAAAGGAAATTAGTTTCAATCTTTGAGAATGCATTTTTGTTGTTGTAGATCTTTGGAGTATACTCAATAAAGGATGGAGATGAACCCAAATTGGCAGATGTTCTCCAACCAGGAAAACACATGGTTGCAGCAGGCTACTGTATGTATGGAAGCTCATGCACGGTAATAATTTTCCTCCCATCAAACTGTGTTAATCACAACTAATTTTTTTAATTTTGAGCGGCTAATGCTCAGTCAAAATGTGAACACACATTTATCAGGGAGGCCAAATTTGTGCTCAGACATGGATAAATTTCCAACATAAGTTATACACCAATCGCTGCAGGTAGTTTTCCAGATGACCTCAGGAGTACACCTAATCATAGGAGGAATCACCACGTCCTTATAAATAGTGAAAGCCCTTCTAAGCTGGTCTTTGAATCCCATACTGGTTTAATGCTTCCCAATAGCCATTCATTTCAAGTAGCATACATCAATATGAAATTCCAACTAATCAGGAAAAAAAATATAGATTAATCATTTCAGAAGGAATTGGTAAATCTACTATTTGGTTGTGTTACAAGTTTAAATATTGACAAGCCATCTATAGCATATACCTTTTCAACAATCCATTTTTCGTTACTGCAATATGATTTTTAACAGATTGTCAATGGGTCAAAATTTCTGTAGTGCTCTTCATTGGAATGCTATCTAACTCAATTTCACACTGTTATGTGAAAATTGTTGGTAATTTTACACTCAATTATATCAATACATAACTTTGCGACACACTGACACATGGTTTCAAATGTAAAACTCACTTATCATTCTTCTATTACAACACATGCTATGGCTGCTTTACAACTTTATGAAAAAATTAGTTTCAATATCTAATCCATAGCATGCAACAAAACTACATAATTTGATTTGTTAAAATGGCCATCTACCTAACTGTTTAACGGAAAGTCTCCAAGATCCTGCAAACTGTTTTAACTAAAATGATCTGAGCATATCACATGCTTTCAGTGCAAAACAATATATATTAACCTTTCATAGAAGGTAAAACAAAAAAACTAGATTGTACTTAGAAGCAGAAGCATTGCATCTTGAATTGTAAGGTATCGATTATTTGCTAGATCTCATAATTCCATAAAACTTAATTTGTTCATTCAATAAACAAGGACCACAGTTTGCAGGTTCCCTCTGGGCATTATGATGTTAATATATTTTAGCTGCTACATTTTTTTGCAATGAAAAATTTCTTTTGATAACATGGCAATTTCACCAATATTTACTACACTAATAAGCAAAAGCATTGAAACAATTGTAGGTTTTATCAATAAGCACCACCGTATGTCAGACTTTTATTAACTTTTAAACCAAAAGATTATATAGAATTATAAATTCATCTACTATTAAAAAACATGAACATGCCACAACAATCCTCAAGTTATTCATGCTTATGCACACTCAGAACCTATTATTAATTGAATATTAAGTCAAAAATAAGCAAATTATAAACAACATAATTATATTAAACTGCCACTTCAACAATTAACTAATTCCATAAAATTTACTGATTACAAATCCTCTTGCCTCAGGTAGACTGTCAAAACCTCATATTTACACTCCTCTAGGTGAAAAGAAACCACATATAATACCTTACGTTACAAAGGAATATCATAACTACTACGAAATTCTATCAGTTTACATATAGATATATTTGCTAACAAGATTCACCGTAATCAATTTATCTTCATCCATACCCATTTACATAATATGTGAGTTAGAAATCACTTGCACTAGCTACGAACCAATCTTGGTTACTTTTTCCCTTCCAATATACAAAAAAACCCAATACGCGCTCTCTTACCTATGCAGGCATTAATAACAACCAATTTCAATGCATTCTACAATGTGAAACTCCAAGGAAAATAGCAACTATGAACACATTTTACGTCTGAAACATGATATTTAGGATTTAGCTAACTCCCACATGTTTACTTTTCTGCTGCAACTGGTCATAAAATTCTTTATACCACTTAAAAAAATATGTTGACCTTTACTACATGGTTGTTCATAATCATTAGATCCCTTCAGTTCAAACATAAACCATTCAGTCTTTTCAATCTATGCCTCTAATACATTGGAACAAATTGTACCCACACACATCAACTACTACCTGAATATGTACAAGAACAATACATGGAAGGAACACATGTGGACACCGATGCAATTGCTTTACCTCTCAAGTAGAGTAATTTTATACATGTTTTCTACCTGCCAAACAAAGGAAAATTTTGACGCATTTAAATGATTTCCCCATATATTTGTTGGTGGTCAGCATTACACGTGCCTTGTTCTTAATTTATCCAGTTATATTGAGCCCTGGTAATCACTGACTATAAGACCTTCTCTTTAATTTTGTAGCGTATAATTGATTTCGAAACAACTTAATTAATTGATAAAAAAAAAATTAAAAAAAAAAAACAAAAAAACAAAAAACAATTTACTATAGGCATTACACACCATAAATTAATTGATATAATAAAACACTCCAACCACGCATGCTAAAATTTCAAACCGAAATTACTTTTCAACTCACGGCATAATCTTGCTCCTCTCGGAGCAACCACTAGTTATATTTTTACCTTTGATGTCCCTCTTCATATTTGGTTGTTTTACTCTTTCCTAAGCCAAAGTTGGAGCTTCTTATGGTGTGTGGGCTGAGTGGTTTGGTGCAGCATGCATGAGTATGGGGGTTTTGTGTCTAAGCATGTTATTTTTACCTATGCTAGCACCCTATGCCCAACCAGTGCTATAATGAGAGCTTTGTGAAAATGTATGGAAATACATTAGAGTATATCATAGGATTTTTTGGCTAGATGTTACAGTTGTGCCAAGCTAGAGACAAGCACATCTTTGGTAGAGGTATTTTGCACTAAAACGTCCCCCTAACCATGTAAGCTTCATGTTGTTTTTTTTTTACATGTGTCAACGGTGTTTTTGTTTTGGTTGCATGGGTAGCATGTTGACACCCAACAAACCTGAAGGAAATTTTGGATCTTTGTCAACAAGGCTTGTTGACATGTGGTGGTTGTGTGTGGATGTGAAGATGCTCAAGAGTGTTTCTTGGTTGGAGGAAATCTATGACATATGGATGAGATTCATTTCTTATTTGGTCAAGACATGTAGTTGCAAGCATTTTGTCAAATGCAAGTGTAAATGTGGGATCATTAGACATGGTGCTTAAAATGTTTGAAAAAATACCTGAAAGAAATTTGGTTGTATGGAATGTCATGATTGCAGACAATGTGTAGAATGGATTTTTTGAAAATTCCTTGGGAATGTAGCTTGACCTTCATTTTGAGCTACCTATCTTAAAGAAACTCTAGTCCTTTTTAGCTATACACTTGAAAATTGGTGTTGTATGGATGAGATTTTTCCATGCAAGACATCTTTAAGAATCTCGAAAGTTTATTATTCAAATGCCACTTAAACCTTTGTTGGTTGTGTGGATTTTTTTTGGGTTGTAAGGACTACAGGGTATGTGCACCCATTTAAAGCAGCTGGGAAAACGTGTTTGGCAATTAGTGTAATTTCAAGTATCGTGGAAAACATGGATGTAATGTAGACAGGTGGGTGGCCTTCTTTACCATGCCAACTATCCTGGAGAGGCCCTAAATTACATCATCGACATGGCATTAAACTCTATGATTGTTGTGTATTTGTGTTTTTTGGGTGTTTAGGAGTAAAAATTGGGGGTAGCTGTGCGGGTTTATTTTATTGGTGTATGTTGCTCACATATGGTTTGGTACAGAAAAGCAATGATTTTCGTATATGCACAAAATGGGCTTGTTGAGAAAGCCTTAGAAACTTTCTAGATAAATCTAAAATCATATTTCACAAAATGTTTCAAAGAAACACGCTCTCATCAAATGTTATGGTTTCATGAGTTACACAAAATGGGAGCTTTGGAAATGTCTATGGTTATCCATCAAGCAATGAATGTGGTCTCTAGGAGTGCATATGGATCCGTTCGATACCTCTCAACCTTGTTTCATCCATTGTCAGACGTGGACTCCTTACTTCCTCTTTTACTTGCTTTCAAATTTTCCATTTCATTTTATAGTAAATGGAATGTTTCATATAGAATTTATCTTGTCAATAATGTAATGTTTTATTTTTGCAAATAATATTCAAAACCACATAAAAAAATTTCCGCACCATGTAATACTATATCAAAAATTGAATCCTTAGGTGATGTGCCATAATTCTAGGCCTTATACTTGATAAGAACAAACCTTACTCATGATTACCTTTGTTAATGCTTTAAAACTAGTCAAATTGGAAGACAAAATAGTGTTTAAATTACAAACTTGGGACATTAAAATAGCCTCAAATTATAACAAAAGCCTCTTAAAAATGACGTGCCAAAATATCCTCTAAACATCACTTTCATTTGAAAACTACCGCAATCTCTTCATTACTATATGATGACCCCATATCAAACTAGAAACATTTTCAAAATGCTTGTTGGTTATGATTTTGGTGGGTTTCCTACCGCTTTGGAAAATGGTTTGCTAGAAGAAATCATTCTCCTATGACCAAACCCTCTAGAGACCACTTCGTATTTAATGCCTGTGGATCCCAAAATAAAATTTGACAACTCATACTTATTTTTTGTTATATGGGGTATAGTGTATTTTTTGTTTTATCCGTGACCCTCGAAAAGTGCATTTTATGCACCCATTTCCGAGCCCACATAGCCTATTTTGTAGAAAGGAAAATGTTTAATTTCAACCAACTGGCTCGGAAATACTATTGTAGTTTGAGCCTCGATGGTTGATTTTGGATTTCGTATGTTTATGGTGTTTCTCTGTCTAGTAGAGAATATGGTGGAGTGATTAATCATTATGTTTGGGGGTCTCACGAGATTTTTGCATGCCCATTTCTTGGCCACTTGGGTTGATTTTTGTAGCACTGCAACAATGTTCATGGACCTACTTGGGATCTCTAAGATTCATTCAACATTTAAAACTAATGTGATGATTGGAAATGTGTATGGTGAGAATTAAAATAAGGTTTGGTACCCTTAATCAAGATTATCGATTAAAAATAAGAATTGCATGATTTGACGCATGTACCTAGGCTCTTATAGTGAAAACAAGAGACAAAGATTTTGTTAGAAGTCGTAGAACTTGATGTTAATATGAAAAGTCCTTACTAACTTAAAGTAATGCATAAGAGATTATTTGTGCTAACTCTCACTCTCCTTGGTCATGGATATGTTTAGTTTATTTTTTTAAATGGGTGTTTTCTTTCTCTAATCCCTCTCTAAATTTTTTAAAAATTTGTTTGTAAATAAGTATTGAAAATGAATAAAGTGTTCTCTCTCGAATCCAAAAAAAATGATTTGGGGGTTTTGTTAGCATGTTTGATGGGAGAGGCTTTTCCACATAAGAGTTTGTTGCTGACACACAATTACATGGTTTTCTAGGTTGTTGATTTAATCTAAATTGAATTAAACCTTAATTTCAGAGTAACTTACTAGAACTAATGATATTCTTATAATTATGTACAATATTCACAAGCAATAAGCACTTAACAATGTAGAACCCTAAGAAAATGAGAGAGGAAGATGACTCAACTGATTTTGTGCAACCTGGGAGTGATTTGGACTGAGTATCTATTAGATTTGGCTGGAAATAGTGTCATCAAGACTCGATGAGGGTTCAAGACCTTGGAAATGCATATGATAAAAAGTGCCCACATGAGGACAAGATCACCCTAGGCACTAGTGATTGAACGGGGTGCATGTCTCCACTCATATGCTAAAGTTCTAGTATTTTCTACACATAATGAGCTTCACTGTTTATCTCTCTTCATTTCTCTAGTTTCAATGTAATGTCATCGATCATACTTGTAACCTAAAAAATAGATGACTACCTGGACATGCCCACAAACCACATCAAATCTAACAAAAAATAGGAAGAATGGGGAGTCAGACTAACCCCGGTGGTCACCCAAAGAGAGAACTTACAACTGAGTGTTGTACTACATCTCATAATTCATTTATTTCTTCGTGTTTGTGTGTGTAATGATGCCCTAGGTTTCCCTTGTGCAAGTTACACGATAATAGCAAGATAGCAATAGATTGTACCAAGCATGTAGAATGTGTGTGATGGAATAGAATGAACTCCCCTCCTATGTCTTGTAATTATATTGATGCATCCCTTGTCCCTTGTGTGGATGTGCTATATGTATGCCTTGTAATGCTCTTATGCCTCTTGTGTAAGCTTAGGTGATGATAGATCATTCTTATTATGTTTGGACCTTATTTGAGAGAAGTAACTAAGTATATATAGTATTCCCTTCTTTGAATTTCGTAATTGACAACTGAAAGGTTGATCCAAAGTTTTTAAAGGTGACTAAGAATAAAAGAGACCCAAAAGATTAAGAAGAAGATAAATAAGGTCAGGAGCACCCAAGAGGGACAAGATCACCTAGGCGTTTCCATCCTATCTGGGCACTAGTGTCTGAGGTCATCAAAAGATAAATCATTCAAGTTCTGATAGATTTGTAAGATGTTTAGATCGAGTAAAGTGCAATAGATAAAGCAATCAAAAGACAAAAAGGAGTTATCAACCACTAGTTTTCTTGCATAGGAATCATGTATATATTAGTATGTTTTAGGGCCTAGAAATGTACCCAAGTGCATAGATTTTGTGTCTATATTTTCCCCCGCTTTATGTTGTTAAGTGAATACTCGATAACATAAAGTAAATAAAAGATGCACACCTTGTAAACCAAAGAGAAATGTAGTTGCTAGCATGTCTAGTGGACAAGTATCATGAAGTAATTGTAATGTGAAGCGTGGAAACTAGGAAAGGGAGTTAGACCCTAGGGATGAAGAGTGTGCATAGTACCGTGTTTTTGGAGCTTGTGCTTGTAGATTTGAGTTGCTTCTTGTAAGGATGGACCTGTAAAAGAAGATAAAAAGAGTATTCAAAGTCCCATATGTGAAAATTAAGAGTAATGTATGTATAAATAAGTAAAATTTTGTAGAAAGTAAGAGTAAATTAAAGAGTGCACCTGATGTATGAGATAGTAAAGGATATAAAGTTGTCTTATTTTTTCTCGGAGACGTTGCTATATTTTAAGTGTTTTGTTGCCAAAGGTGAGGTGTTTGGGAAATCTCACGCTAAATGCGAGTTTTTTGGGTGATTTCATACAAAATATGTATTTGTGGGCGATCTCATGCTAAGAGCAAGTTTTTTGGGTGATATCATGCCAAGAAAAGTGTGTTGGGGAGAGAGGTCTATTTTTCTTTCCTTTCATAATGCTTCTTAAAGTGCCAATGTATATTGGCACATCTCGATTTCTAACCAATTGTAATCGTATTGTAACCGAATTGTAGCTGATTAAATTAATTTTGTAACTGAAGGCAAGTTCCTGATACTATAGATCCATATTGTAACATGTTGAAAACTATGTTAAAATGAGAAGCTATCTTTTTTTCCCCCATGACACAAGTGCCCATCATTCCTATCTACTACTAGACACTATTTTTTTCTCTGTGTTTGTGACCCAAGTCTAATTCTATACCATTCTATGAGTGTGTTTCTATGTCAATTATGTATGGTTATGTTATGTTTTGTAGCTCTGAGTTGATAAAAGGGTGATTTTTTCACCCAATAAATTCCCCCCTCATTTGGGGCGCATGTGAAGAATGTAGGAAGATGTGGCTCAAAGGAGAGGACCTGATTCTAATATGCATATCTGAGAGTGGATACATACAGAGGATAGGGGATGTGCATGGTATAAACCAATGCACATATAAACGATGTGGGCTAGAAACAAGTGTTAGTATAAATGAGGTATCATGCAATAAAGTACAATGTATCAAGAAACTATGAAGACAAGAGGGACCACAAAAATTAGATTTTAGACATGCGGCATTACTCACAATGTCACAAGACAATCGGGGCTATAATGGCCATAAGAAAAAAATGATCGAACAATGCATAGAGCATAGCCTGTGAAAAGTAACAAACAATAGCAAGTAAAAAGTGACAGATAACCATGATTGTATATAATCATGTAAGGTAAATGCTACACATGAAGCACCTGCTAGCATGTTAAAAAGATAATTATTATTTAAAATCATGTATATATCAGTGAAGAGTAAATTGATAGTAACAAGAAGTAGTAAATAGTGTAACAATAGGACATGTGGTGTGTAGAGTATGAGAGTAGAAAATTTAGATGCCCCCAGGAGCCTCAGTGGGACTGGTAAAGAGAATTATTGAGCATCATGCGTCATTCACCATGCACCATGCCTCATGCCTCATGCACCATGCACCATGCACCATGCTTCATGTAAGAATATGTAGAATTCTCGCATTCACCTCAAGATACCACATGAATGTGAATGTGTATATAGAAAAATATAATGACATACCAAGTATCCAACTAGCATAGGAAACAAAGTGTAACATGTAAATAGTATGAGATAACAAGAGTAAAGACAACCAAGATGTGTAGATGTCATGTGCATGTGATGGTGTGTTGCAATACGTAAAATGTGTAGATGAGAGGGATCACATTTTCCCCCCAACATAATGTGTGTGAGATGAGGTTCATTTAGGAATGCTCCCTCAACAGTCAACTATGAACCATTAAACAAGAGTGTGTCATGGGGTAATGAAAATAAAGTATGTGTGTCAGAGATGTGGTAACGCTTGGAAAGATTTGGATGAAGCATGAAGCGTGAGTATCCAAGATGAAACAAGTGAGGATCATGGAGGAATTACACCCTCAACATTCAAGCATGAACCATATAATAAGAGTGTGTCATTAGGTAATGAAAATAAAGTATGTGTTCCAGAGATGTGGTAATACTTGGAAAGATAGGCATGAAACATGATGTGTGAGTAGCCGAGATGTGTGTTGGTGAAATAATTTGTTGTGTTGCATATTATGGGTTTCCACCAACATTCACAGGGCTATACCCCTCCTTCTTGTGTATAGGGAGGATTCCATTATTGAATGTAACTAACCTGATTCTATATAACTATTTTGGGGTGGCCAAATAGGTCGAGGATCACACGGGAACACTTAAGTGAACCTTTGGCAAGGTGCTTATATGGGGTACAATGGAGGAAATTATAGTGATGAGGGATAAATGAGAGGGATTAGGAGAGGGGAGGTTATTTTGTGAGTAGACAAGTACAGATTTCACACCCAATAACCAAAGTAGTTCAACATTCAATTGGAGGAAATCAACAATGAAGCACCTAGTGATACTAACAAATCCAAGCACATAGTTCTTTAGATTAATTCATCAAGGACACCAACTTCCTTCTTGATAAAATTGCAAAAGAGTGAATAGAGGAAACATGAACAAAGGACAAGTAATAACGTTGCTTTCATTTCTTATGTACTGATGAATACAAAGCATTAATCATTCTACAACAATTCAAAATTTCTACCAAGAACTAAAGTTTAGGATCCCTTAGAATGGAGAAGCCATCCCAATTTATACCCTTGCGAATTGACCTTTCATCTCCCCCCCACATGACTCTTCATGTTCCTATTCTACTTGTGACCTTTCAATTTCTCCTAGAAGAGACAAATTAAGTATCTCTCTTATAATTTTAAGAGAATACTTTTACAAATTACAAATATGTCACTTAAGTGAATAGGAAAAAATATAATAATTGTGTACAATGAATAATTAGAATAAAGGGAGAGAAGAGAAGGAGGTAAAGGTGTTGAATGATCTATTGAAGAAGCTCCATCTGATGTGGATCTTGTTGATCTAAAGCATGATGATCTCAATGCCCTCCTCCTGCCAGATGCAAAAATACTTCAGGCTAGCGAATGAGTGTTTAGAAACATTGTTTTGATACCTTCCAATGTGATCTTGATATGAACAACAAACTCACCCATGATGATGCATTCCTGATCTCAAGATGAGAGTGAGTATCACTCTCTTGTTCCTTAGTATTTCTCAATTTTCATTCACAATACATAAATCTCTTGATGCTTGCATTCTATGTCCCACATGTTATGCTGTAATATTTCAAACTTTAAATCCAATCCTCTGATATATGTGAGATCTTTCATAACTCTCTCCTATCTCATCTTTTCTCGGCTAGCTCAATCAACTCAACTCAATCAACTCACTTCAACTCACCCATATCATTGGCTCACCAAGCTCAACTCACTTACCTCACTGAGAGATGATAATGGATCCAACTTTACCAATTATCTATGATGACCTATTTAGATGAATCAATGGATTCCTTAACATCATTTAAATATTTTCCAATTTCTCATAGATCTAAACTTTCTTTCGTTATGCTTCACCATGCTCCCGAGCAAAACTGTGATCAAGAAGATGCTTCCAAGACCCCTATGGATGTTTCATTTCTCTATTTGAGATATGAGATCATCCTACAACCATTTGAATATGTCAAAAATCAGAAATATGAGTGAAAATGGAGTCAGCTACAACTTTCTTCATCCAAAACAAAGCTTTCTATTTTTAGCAAATAGGACCGTGACCTGATATTTTAGGACATATCACATGTTTTGCTCAAATATGACCTTCTAAAACTTTTTGCACATTCCAATTCTTCTATGTTGATGATTTTTTCCCATTGTTTAGCCACTTTCTATTTTTAGCAGGTACTTTTTCCAGACCTGTTATTTTGTAAAATTGACAATTTTACCCTGCTTACCATTGTGCATTGTTTCTAAGTGTTCCAGGTCTTCAGAGCTTGAAAATTGAGGGAATTACTATTTATAGCATGTGAAGGGGCATGACATTTGGTATTTTTATTAAGTGAAAAAATTTACCTCAAATTGCGACAGAAACATTATTTTTAGATTCGACTCTTTGTCGCGATCATAAGCTCTAAATTTTGTTGTGTTTCACCCACCGGAATGCTTGGTAATCAAAAAATTAAATTTCTAATGATCCCTATTAAGGCCTATGTAAACCCCCATTTTTTAGTGTCAACATTTTTTGCTAAGACTTATATTATTATTTTTTAATTACTACTTTGGTATATTTGAAAGGAATTCTTATGCATAATCTTGTTATTTTAGTCTTGTGTATGTTTATTCAAATAAGTCTAAATAATTATTTATATGCATTAACAATGTGTTTGAAGAACATGTCTTAAGCCAGTGCAGGACTTATACATGAACTAACATAGTAATCTCTCATGTACTAGTGCAAAACTCACTTTAGAGCACATAACTCACCCACACATTGGTGCAGGACTCGTTTGAAGTGCACAAGACTCATGTGAAGAAAGAAAAGGGATTGGACGGAAAGAAGGTGGATTGATTTGGCCAACACATGAGTTGGCATGATGAAAGGGGCATGAAATTTGGATGATCATCTAAAACATCATGCAACTTATGTGGATCATGCAAGCCCGACTTAACTCCCAATTGATTGGAGACATAGAACAAATGAACAAAACAACTTATATTCACCAATATTTTAGGGATTCAATGCATAATCATTGACATATTCTAAAATAGTTAAATCATCTCAACTGATATTTAATTAAGGAACTTCACATGTAGTTAACAAGATGAATCTGATCTAAGTGTGGAATGCATTTTATCTTCCACAATCGTAACTCTTCAACAATCATTTGTTGTCATAAAGATATTTCAGTTATAGTAGTAGTTAATTATTGCAAATAATTCATCCTCTTATAGAGTGACAAGGATTTCTCTTGATATATAATGGTAGAGTTAGTTCATTGATTGTTGTAAAATAATTATTCTATTCAATAAAGTGCATGATTTTGGGATAATCGACTTGTGTGATTTGTAATTATAAACCAGTTTAGAGGGAAGGAGCAAGGACCAATCCTCCCCTACGTGAAGTCATTTCTTGTTTATTTAATCTTTTTTATTCAACATTTTTTCAAATTACCATAATTTCTTTACTTTAAGTATTTTAATTCTAAATTCAATAATCCCTTGCTTTATCAATATAATTCACTTCTTAATTGCATTTGTAATAGTATTTGATTGAGTTCATTAATAAATACATGTTGATTATGGTTTTAATCATTTTTTTAGTTGCAAATAGTCGTGGACACTGCCCTGGACTGACATTCAAGAGATAATTAAAGTGAGAGTATCAAAAATGCTCATCACTTTTTGACGTCATTTTTGGGGAATCTTAAGGTGTTACCAAAAATTAAGGTATTAACTCCAGTACTTCATGATAGCCTAGTAAGTTTCCATTTATAAATATCTTTTCCATAACTCTTTCTTTTGAAATAAAATACCTTGTAGTGACAAAAATATTATTTTTATGCTTTGGAGTATGTGGAACACAAGAAATCAGTAAGCACTTATAGTTAGGGAATTATTCTTAGTATGGTAGGATTTTATGTTTATACCTAGAGACCGTAGAGGTAGATTTATTAGAATCAATTTGCAAACCCCCCTTCAAAACCAACCTGTGGAGCAACTTGTTCAACAAGAAAGGATGTTTGATGGAGTGGAAAACCCCAATGGTGTAAATAATGGAAAGCCTCCACTTGGGAGAATATTTACCTATTCCATAGAACTGAACCCTAATGACCAATCCCCCATGAAGAATATATCTCCTTCAATTCTACCAACCTTCAGGGGAATAGTCTAAGAATATACTGACCAATTCCTATTTGAGTTCAAGGTCTTGTGCCAGACCTATGACTATAGCTCAGACACACAAAAATTAAAGTTATTTCCTTCAACTTTGAAGGATACAACAATGAGGTTGTTCATGGGCCTAACCCCAACTCCATTCACATTTGGCAGGATATGCAAAAAATATTCTTGGATAAATACCAAGATTATTGTAGGGTGAGGGACGGAAAGGAAGAACTCTTTAAGATGCAACAAAATGAGGATGAGAGTGTTGAGGACTATCTTGATCAATTCCTCTTCCTTCACAGGAGGTGTGGCACTGATCTTGATATTACTCTTCTTAAAAATTTATTCCTTAAGGGATTGAATGAAGGCACACAAGAAGCCTTTAATCTTATGGGAAAAGGAGATATGAACAAATTGGAAATCATTGATATCGTTGACCTATTTAGGACTTACTCCTAGACTTGCCCAAAACTTTTAAAATAGAAAGAAAAAATTATTAATGCTGACATATCCAAACTAAGAGAGGAAATTATAAATCTAAAAACATATCTCTTAGTTCAGCTTAATACAACTATAGATAGGGAGAAAGATGGGAACATGAAAACATTGTTCATATATTGTCCAAGATGTAGGGACAAACATGGGCTTAAGGATTGTCCCTTGGAAAAAATAGACATCTACCTTGTCTGTGATCTAAGCATGCCACATATCAATGTGGATTGATGCCCTTGCTAAGGAATCATTTAAAGTGGAACACATAAAATGAAGCTAAGTTGAATTATGTGGCTCAAAGGCAAGGAGGGAACTTTTAATAAAATTAGAACATGTTCTACACACCAAAAACATAATGGGTCTCAAATCAACGGAACACACCATGATCATACCCCCAGCCTTGGGCTCAACAAGTCCCATAGTAATGGAGTCCTCAGTGGAATACACCATCAAATTATTATTAGCAACCCTAGAATCCAAACTCAAACATTCCAATGTTCCAATGATTTAATCCTCAATTTCAACAATAATGGAATATACTCCAAGGAACAGGTCAGTATTAGTATAACCCAAGAAGACCACATGGACAACAAGATTGATTGATTGGGCCTACAACCTTCCCAACCACAAATTCCTACTCAAACAGTGGAAAACCCAAATAATTTTAGGAAGGGTAACCCAACATATATCATGGAATTAGACAAAAACCCCATAGTAAACTCGGTGGACTGTAGAAATATCTTACTACATTCAGGGAAGGTTGCTTCAAAACCATCATCTCCAATCATGGATGAAGTCCCTGAAGACAAAGAAAATTTAGAGGAAACACAACCTGATCTTGTTGTTGAAGAAACATATGAACAAAACTCATGTGTTCCCTTACCATCTAGATTGTTGGAAAAATGCAACATTACAACCCATGAGGAACCAAATTCTGAGCTAGTTCAGGGATTTAAAAAATTGAGTATTAGAATCCCTCTTTTATAGGCTCTTAGAGAAATCCTGGAGTTGAATAAAACCATCAAAGAGATCTATGTTAAAACTTCAAGTTGAAGGAAAAATCAGCCTAAAACAATCCATGTTGATGGAAAATTGGCTAGCATATTGGAAGGGAATATGACCCCTCCAAAATATGGAGACCCTAGGAGTCCAATTGTTACAGTTGTATAGGAGATATGCAGATCCCAAATGTTTTAATTAACTTAGGGGCTACAATTAATGTGATTACCACTGACACATTATCCACATTGTCTCTTCCTAAATCTCAATCAAATTCAATAGTGTTATAAATGGTTGAATAGTTTGTAGCCAATCCCAAAGGAATAATAGAGGACATGACCATAACCATCAATTCATGGGATTATTCAGTAGATTTTATGGTCATTAAAACATAGAATAAGAAAATTGGATATTCTTTTATCCTTGGATGCCCTTGGTTGGCCATTGTTGCATCTCTTATTGATTACAGGATAGGAAACATGGTAATTACAAATGGACATGATTTAAAGAAGTTATCTATTTATCCAGATGCAAAACCCTTTGCCACTGGGGATAAACAATGGTGGAAGGATGATACAGATGAATTAGAATATGTGGTTTCATCCTTATCTATGTTTATAATTCAAGAAAATTCTAATCAGATCCAAAATTGTGATCATGAGTGCTGTGTTGGATTGTACATGAGTTATGCGCCACAACTAATTGAAATCAAGGATTACATGATGGATGAGAACAATCAACCTATAATTTGTCCTTTAGCACAAAACATAGATCTGAATGAGTGTGTCTTTCACAATATTACTGCAATCCACATATTGCTTCCCCATAGATGCCCCTTGAATTCATTTTTGAGAGAATACCCTGTGGTAAATTCTCTCCACCCAGACACTAAGTAATTACCCATTATCCTAGGAAAAACCCTGACAGTTAATAGTTGGTTGACTAGTCAAGAAGACAATACCCTATTCAAACTTTTTTGATCTCATCCTCAAGCCTTTGCTTAGGAATATAGTGATATGAAGGGTATTCATACTAGTATTTGTACACACCATATTTACACAACTGATTCTAGATCAGTCAAACAACCATAAACAAGGATAAACCTTGCCTTAATAGACATTGGAAAAACTAAGATTGATAAAATTCTTAGGGTAGGATTCATTTACCCAATTTTATATAGTCAATGGGTTTCTCTATTAGTAATAGTTCCTAAAAATAATGGGAAATGGAGGTTTTTTGTGGATTATAGGGAGTTGAATAAGGAAACACATCAAGATTATTTCCCCTTACCTTTTATTGACCAAGTCTTGAATAATTTATCTAGAAAAAGGTATTTATCATTCCTTGATGGGTTCAGTGGGTACAGTCAAATCACAGTGGCACTAGAGGATTGAGATAGACTACTTGTATCTACCCACGGGGGACATTTTCCTACAGGGTCTTACCTTTTGGCTTATGTAATGCTCCTGTTATCTTCCAAAGAGCCATGTTAGCAACCTTTTATGATCTCACTCATGATGGTGTTTATATTTACATGGATGACTTCACAGTTTATGGGGAAACACTCTAGGAGGCAATTGATAATTTACAAAAAAATCCTCTCAAGGTGTGAGAAACATCAGTTACCCTTAAACCATGAGAAATATCTAATCATGATGGAGCATGGTATAGCCTTGGGCTATTGGCACCCTATTGTAGCCTCCAAATCTTAAAGGCACATAGGCGCGCACAGCCGAAGGAAGCACGCAAGTTAAGGCGTGCAAGGTAGGATTCAAAAATGGTTCTTGGAGAACCAAGGATGCACACCCACAAAGCACAATTCGAGACTTATCCATTTTTGGCCTTTTGGATAGAACACATGGAGAATTTGTTCCGTTTGGATAAGGTTCTGGCCTAGAAATAGGGTGTCCTGGAAGGAATATACCTTGCGATAAGAAGATCCAAAAAGCTAATCATGACATGGAGAGGCATGCACCTGGGGCGATCCACACCTTAATACTTGGGACCAGATCTGAGGTTGTAGAGGAGTTTTTTAGAGCTCAGATGCCTATTTATACACGTACCCTTGGCAAAGAAAAGGGAACCCAAGGAAGGAAGTGGAGCTCTGTAGAATTACTACGAAAACTATGGGATAAAAAGGGTAGATGATTATAGGAAGGATGTAATGAGGGAATGGGGAATGTAAATTTTTTTTTGAAAGTATTCATGTATGGATCCAAATATGGCGCATGACTACGGTCTCCCCTTCTATGATATTCTATAGTAATGTTATGAATGAAGATGATAGGGTTACCATGACAATTCTATTAAGATCTTCTCTCTGTATTATCTGCATATTTCTATTATGCTTTTGATCTTGTATAATCATGAACCTTATTTGAATGTTGAGTCTACTTGTGGATTTACAACTTCTTAGTTTTGTTAATTATGTTAAGCACTTTTACTTTTGATATGACTGAAAGGGTATAGAAGTCGTTCTAAGCTCTATAGCTTTTTCTTGTCCTTTAAATCACTAATTCAAGATCATGAATGATGCCTTCCACTAAAATCACATAAAAGAGAGACTCGGCTCCCTCTCGCGTGCCTTGGGTGAGCACCCAACACCCACTGGGTGATAAGCCAGTGTGCATGAGGTTCCCTTGTTCTTGGTGGGTGCAAAAATGACTACATCTTGGTTCTGTTTTCGAGACCTCTTTTCGAAGTTGTAGTGGAACATGGCATACATCGTGGTCTGTGTAAAAAGTGATGATGAAGCGCTTAACACTTGAAGGTGTTGAAAATTGGTTTAAAAGCATGGAGGATGAGTTTACTCAAAGATTTAGTACTAGACCTGAGTTTGATATGTGAAGATGGGTGGAAGACACTCTTTATCATGAGTTATACAAAACCTTCTTCTGTTATTTCCCAGTAGAGTTATTTTAGTGGCTCTCGGCATATGCATCTAGTTCGGGGAGGTATTATAAATCACACCCTTGGACCCAAGAAACATACCAGAACTTACAAGATGTTGATCTAACGTGGACCTATGCTATAGATCATTGGTGGAAGGGAGTATTGGCTAGCTACACTCTAGAATATGCAATTTCCATGTATTCTTGTCCGGAGGTTGTTGAGTTTGAATTTTTGCGGGAGCCTAGAGGATCATTTATGTGGGCTATCCCCCTAGAAATCAAAATCTTGATGGTAACCATGAGTTTGGAGGCATTCCTAATGGCCGGCTAAACCACTCTAAGTGCTTGGCAAGGAATCCAGGTTAGGAAAAGATGGCTGATATAATGACTGAAAAAGAAAGGGAGGAGAGACGGCTCAAGTATGGTGAAGTGGGTGAGAGGGAGATTACAAGATGGCACGAGGTTGCATTTATGATGGATCCATAGAGGTAGACATTTTTAGGAGAAGAGGTTCACATGGAGGATGTGGAGCTTGAACAGTTTGTGCTACCCCATCTTGGCAAGCGTGGAAGAGAGAACCCCTTGGCTTCTGATGAGAGACCATCACATGGAGAAAGAAGAGTCATTGGTGCACATCTGACCCCACCTAGTAACCAAACCTTAGCACTTGGTTTTTTCGAACGAGGGAAAAGTATAGTTGATCCATTTGATATCAGTGGAAGCAACTAATTGGCACCCAGAAGATACAACTTCTCATTTGGGACTTCTATGGATTCACACACTATTCCATTATTTGGTGAAATGTTTGGATAATGCATATATATAGGTGGTTTTGGGAGCGTGTCAAGAAGTTGTGGAGGAAATACAACTAGGAGTGGCACTAGTTCACAAACTATCGGAGCGCAATTCAGTAGGATGACAAGAGTGTTTGGCACAAAAAACACAGGCCCTGTACCTAACACAGGAGGATCTGAAGGTGGAGGTGGTGGAGCTGGTGGCTTAGGATCTAATGGGTCTGGCGGAGGAGGAAACACCAGAGGAAATCGAGGGACTGGGTCAGGAGGACAAGGGCCTCAGCCACCTCCTCAAGTATTTTTCAAGATGTCTCTACACTTACCAGGTTACAGTGGGATAGAAGATTCCACAGAGCATGTGCATAAGTGTGAGCTGCTATGGCACGCGAAGGGGATCACGACCCAGAATTGAAAGGTCGGTCAATTTTTGACAGCCTTGCAAGGATGCGCACATAGTTGGTATAGAAAGTATGACCCTCATCAAACTGTTATGGATTATATCGTGCTGAAAAATGCATTCTTGGTGGAATTCCACATACCTGAGTTTGAATAGAAGAGCATCATCTCTCTCAAAGAAATCCAGCAGGGAATGGCAGAGAGCATGCGGGAATATGATGCATGTTTTAAAAATCTATTGTCTAAATTTTCTTATGATATCCACCCTTCACAACATTATCAGTGGTTTTTTGGAGGGTTGATCACACCCTTTAGGAGGGATTTGTCTCATAAAACATTCATGGACCCGCGCAAAGCATTGGAAGTTACTTTACGTGTTGAGGTAGTTGGTAGTGTTTACACTGGTGTAGCCCATTTCTGGAGGCTCAGATCATTGTCATGGCTAAGCAGTTGGAGAAATTATCTACCAACAGTCCCAGAGACTCGCAGTGGGTTGTGGTGCATAGATTATAACATAGAAGGGCATAAAAAGGATAATGGCGGGATATGTACTTAGAAGGTGGTACGTGCCGTAGCAGTAAATTACGAAATATGTCATGGGGACCATGATGCAAGTAGGTTCCCCCTTTTACAATGTGCAATCTGTAAAAATGTATCTTGTTATTGCAAGATATGTACCTCAACCACACATGACACCAAGGATTATAGGTTGATTGACCATATTCATGAGGCAATTGATCTTGGTGTGCACCAGACTGGAATTGCCAGCAGTTCCAAAGGAGATGAGCATCGGTATGAAGAATGCAGAGATGGAGGTGCATGCGGGAGGGGATTTTGTAGAGGATTTCATGGCCGTGGTAATCGCAGGGGAAGAAGTGAATTCCCGTGTGGAACAAGCTTTAATTGTGGAGCCATAGACCATTATAAGCACGAATGTCTAGATCTTCTACAATGCTCCTGGTGTGGAAAAAAACATAAGTACGAAGAGTTCCCAGAGTTATACAAACATATGAGTCAACAGCACCAAAAGGATAAGGGCACTACCATGGTGAGTATTAAGAAGGCTGATGTGCAATGGCTCCCGCGAGTAATACGTGAATTAGAACTAGAGCCTGTTATGGTAACAACAAGGGCGGAGTCCACACATGCAAGGGAAGCACCTAAGCAGAGACCTCTGGTTTCAAGGGAAGAAGTAGTACATGGGAAGTATCCAAACCCGGCTCACCAGAAAGAAGTCTACCAGGAAACCATAGATGTAATTCAAAGTTTACAAGGGGAGATCCAATGCTTAAAAGAGAAAACTAGAAAAGATGAGCAAAGAAGACCAGTAGAAGCACCAAAGGATAACTTAGATGAGGTTAAGGAGGTGTGTAAACTAATAAGGCAAGAGAATGTTATTCCCCTGCTAGGAGCATGGTTGAGAGAAAAGGTACCATGCACCGAGGAAGAACACGAAAGGCAGATCTTGCATGCAAACCTTCCACCTCACAGCCTTGATTATGATAAAGAGATCACCTTGAACGCAGTAGTGGATGGATGGCTGCTTAGTAACATCCTCATTAACACAGGCGCAGAGGTTAATGTTCTCACTCTATATGTCTAGCATCAAATGGGAAGACCTGCATTATAACCATCTTCAAATGTGTCGTATATGGCAAATAAGACAAAGGTAATGCCCATAGGTGTCTTGAAGGATGTGACCATTACCATTCAGGGGACTAAGTTCACTAGGGATTTGAAGTCTTGGTGCTTGTTGAGGTAGATAATTTCTCAGTGTTACTTAGGCACCTGTAGTGCTATAAGAATAATGCTGATCTCCAGTTTAACAAGGGGTACATAAGCTTTGAAAACAAGGAAGAGAGGGTGATTATACCACTTACTGATGGAAATTCCACACCCTATACTAAATCCCTTGGAGAGGAATCCCTGGATAGAATATATGTGCACTCCATAAGAGATCCAGAGACCATCCACCCTACAGAAGGAGTCATCTAGTTTGATGATGCTCAATCTGTCAGTGATACTACCAGTATAGCATGCGATAATTGGGCGCATGGGAGGAAAGGTAATAACCAAGTATTCTAGGGATATATACCTTGAGGTCTTTTTGAGAGAAATGGAAGCTCATTGGAGTGAGGACGAGCGATGAGGTATGTTGGGTTATGTTTTGATAGGCATAGTAGCAAGGTGGTGGGCCACACATAGCGAAAACTTGTTGGAATGGCGTAAAGTTTGAATTTTTCTCACTATCTGATTCTCAAGGGGCAATATACCCACTGCTATCAAGGCTTACAATGACATTGAACCCACCTCTTCCCACATCCAGGCATGTCAGAGGGTCTGGAGAGAAGGTGCAGAAGCTTTAACACCCTCCCTTTGGGTGCACAAGATGTATTCGACACTACAAGGTTGTGCGCATGCTTGGTACATCCATTATGAAACTCGCCACCAGACGAGAAATTGGCAAGAATTAGCGGCTGACCTGGTTCACACATTCGAGTACCGAAGTACCAAGTAACTGGTTGATGAGGCATTATAGGCTATCAAGCACCTCACTCTGGGGGATTGCGCCATGGTGGAAGATATATTAGTAGACTTACTTGGCAGACCTAGCTTGAAAGCGTGGTTCAAAGAGGAGGAACCAGGAGGCATACGATTCGAGCATGTGTGTGCTGAAAAGGAGAAAGGAAAGATGGTATATGTTATTGATGGAGAGGAGATGGAGAGCCTGAATTTCAAATATTTGGTTGGGACATGTGAGGTAGTTGACAGTGTGGATGCATGTGCGTGCACGTATCATGAACCACTCAAAACAAAGAAAGTTAACATCGGCTTGGAGAAGGAGCCCAAGGAAGCTATCATTGGGGACTACTAGTCAGACAAGGAAGTGTCAAAGATCATTGATCTCTTGCATGAATTTGAGGATCTATTGCCACGTGGATATAATGAGTTGAAAGGCATCCACCATTCATTGGGGGAAATGAGGATAAATTTGAAAGATGGTGTGTGCCCGGTCAGGAAGAGGCCTTACAGGATGAATCCCAACATGCGCGTAAGGGTTAAAGAAGAGCTAGACAAAATGATAGCATCCAATATCATTGAGGCTATGGAGGAATCAGAATGGATAAGTCTAATGGTGATCATCATAAAGAAGGATGGGCGGATTATGATATGTGTGGATTACAGGGAGTTGAACACTGTTTGTATCATAGATCCTTTTCCCACCCCCTTCACTGAAGAGATTTTGGAAGGAGTTGTTGGGCGCGAGATCTATTCCTTTACAGATGGATTCTCGGGATATCACCAAGTAAGGATTGCCAAGGAAGACCAAGAAAAGACAACTTTCACCACCGAGTGGGAAATATTTACATACACAGTCATGCCCTTTAGATTGAGGAATGTGCCTGTTGTATTTTTGCGCATAGTGGTACAAGCATTTAAGGACTTCATCCACAAGTTCCTTTGATTATATTTGGATGATTTGACAGTGTATGGATTGGTAAGGGACCATTGTGATTACTTGAGATTGAAGTTTAAAAGATGTAAGAAATTGAGGATTTCTCTCAACATCAAGAAATGTGTCTTTGTAACTCCTTTTGGAACATTGTTGGGGCATATCATATGCAAAGAGGGCTTACTGGTGGATCCCGTGAAAGTTGTAGTTATTATGGGATTAGGGAAGCCCACCATCCAAAGTTCCATGCGTGAATTTCTTAGACACATTGGGTATTACAAAAATTTCATTAAGGGGTACGCTAAGATCGTCACACCTTTGGAAATATTGCTCAGACATAGGAGTGCCTTTCAGTGGGGAGAGGTGCAGCAGAGGGAATTTGACACTCTAAGAGAAAGGCTTATCACCGCACCTATTCTACAATTCCCATTATGCGATAAACCTTTCCATGTCCACATGGATGCCTCTGGTACAACAATGGGAGCCGTTCTTGCTCAACTAGGAGAGGGGATTGTTAATCATCCCTTGTGTTTTGCAAGTAGAAAGTTGACACTAGCATAATAGAATTATACAATGACTAAGCACGAGGCATTTTTAATGATCTACGTGCTCCACAAATTTAGAAAATATTTGCTGGCGACTCCCTTCATATTCTACACTGACCATATGGCCTTGAAGTATCTAGTAAACAAAGCAGTATTGCAAGGGCACATATGTTGTTGGGTACTTTCATTTCAGGAATTTGAATTCAGACTGGTGGTAAAACTAGGAAAGAACAATTATGGGCCAAATCATTTATCAAGGATTGATTTGGGAGAGGATGCACAAAGTATCAAGGAAACCATGTCAGACGTGTAACTATTCAAGTTGTGGTGCGCGCCCTCGGAGTTAGAAGACATTGTTGTTTTTCTCAAGGAACGTTTAGCACCCAAAGGGATGAATGCACTGGAAAGGAAAAGGTTAGCCATACGCACCATGCCCTTCATGTTGATCAATGGGGATTTGTATAAAATGGTCCACGACAAGGTTTTGTGATGGTGTGTATTATAACATTAACGTGTGGCCATAATAGAAGAATCCCATTATGGGATTGTTGGAGGACACTATGCGAGGAATGCAACCATGCGTAAGATCCTAGTCGTTGGACTATGGTGGGAGACGATTCATCAGGATTGCATTGAGTTTTGTAAGGCCTGTGACCACTGCCAGTGCCTTGGAAAACCTGGAAGAAGGGATGAGATGCCCTTGTGCCCCATTGCCAAGATGGAACCTTTTGAGAAATGGGCAATAGATTTTGTCAAACCAATCTCACCAGCTACACGAAGGACTAACTCGCGGTATATCAATACCTATACTGATTATCTGACAAGGTGGGTAGAGGCCGCGCCCACTAAGGATTGCACCACAGCCACGGCTACTAGATTTTTGTAGGAGAATATTATCAGTAGGTATGGGTGCCCATTAAGTTTAACAAGTGATAGGGGCACTCACTTTTTAAATGAAACCATCAGGATTCTATTGGTAGAATTCATGGTAGCCCATCACAAGACTACCCCTTATCACCCTCAGGAAAATGGGATTGTAGAGGCATTCAACAAAATCCTTAGTCACACATTGACTAAGATATGTGATGTGGGTAGGCAGGATTGGGATGACAAGGTGTCGGCAGTTCTTTGGGCATACAGAACAACGTATAAAAGATTGAACAAGGCCACACCATTTCAATTGGTGTTCGGTGCGGAATCAATTTTTCTGGTCAAATTCATGCTACCATCTCCACGTATAGCATGCGTAGGAGGGTTGGATGATGAGAAAGCGCTGGAAGAAAGAATAGATGAATTGATGAAGTTGGATGAAAGGTTCTCACTAGCAAGATGGAGCCAAACAACTGAGAAGGCAAAGAAAAAGGCATGGCATGACTACCATATTATGAACAAATAGTTTGAGGTTAGCTAGATGGTATTACTATATGATTCAAAATTTCTACATCATCCTGGAAAGTTGAAGGTGTGGTTGGGTCCTTATGTAATTTCATACATCCTTGATTCAGGCACGTGTCAGTCACAAGTGTTGGATGGCACAAAATTACCTAGACACTTCAATGGGAGTAGGCTGAAGCCCTACTGTAAATAATGATTCTTGGTGTTTGTAAATAAGGTAGTTTTGCCAATTAGTTTAGAATTTCCTTTTATGCTTTTCCCTTCTTGTATTTCCCTTTTGTGTTGTTGTTTTGATTTGCACCTTGGGCACCGGTAACCTAATTACTTTTTGACTTATGAATGCACAGAGCACCATGCATCATTGTAGTGTGGGGTGAGATGATGAAGAGAAACTTGGAGTTATTCTACTAGGAGGATTTGGGTCGGTGACAAAATAAGGTTACATTGGAAATCCACATACAAAGGAGAAAAAGTGCAAAAACACGAGGTAGGTGAAAGCAAGAATCATGAGGATGGAAGAAGTGCCTTTGGCACTGGTAACACACATGCAAGAGTCTTCTGTCAAGATGAATTGTTTACGTGCCAGAAGGTTGGAAAAAATTTCGCGCAAGGATTGGACGTGGGTGGAAAAATTTTCACGCAAGGATTGGGCACGTAAGGAGAAGCACTGAAGTAGGGTGTTGTTTGAGAACACCGCATTAAACATTGTCATACAATGGTAGGTAGCTTAGCCTTAAATGTGTAGAAGTGGGAAAAGCTATAAATACAAGAGTGGGTGTTTCATTATTTCACTTTGTGAACACATAAGAGTGATTTTCTTTCAAGAGTTAGGGTGTCGAGAACTAACTCATGTAAAGGAAAATCCTAATAACTTAAGCACAATCAGTCCATTAGATCTATAAACTAGAGTAGAAGTGATTCACGGGTGTGAGGAACGTTGTGAAGAAGCATTGTGATCGAAGGAGAAAAATCTGAGATTAGGGTTTGTGTTTTAGGGCAAGAGGCACACGAGGAAAAATTTCAAACAACTCGCAAGTTAATCTGGGAATGAAAGCAAAGGGTGCAATGATGGCCACGAAACTAGTTAGTAAACCTACAGAACAATCTAAGAAGGGAAAGGGTAAAGGAAAAGGAAAGAAGAAACAAGAAGAAATACCCTTGGTTACAAATGAGAAATGGTACTCGGAGATGTAATACCCGGATGGGGTTTTGCTAGGGCAAGAGTGGGAGTCCCACATAAGATAGATGACCGTGATCAACTACAATCACCGATCAAGTACAATCACGAAGGAAATGGTGTTGGAGCTGGTGTGCCCCACAAATAAATGAACACCTGATGGGTTGTCAATCTACAGTGACATGGTCAAGGTGAAAATGGAGAAGGCAGGGGCTTCTCTAAATTTTCGAGTTACCATATTTTGGGAATCCTGAGCTCTTGTACCAGTGGTTGATGGCACGCATACACAAAGACTTCTTCTGCTTCGTAGGGCACAAAATGTGCATAACTCCCCAACTAATTTCACAATTCACAAGCCTAAACTGTGCAGGGGACACACTCGAAGATGACCTCCTGGATGAGGAGACAATCAGAGAAACCATAGTATCCCAAGGATTAAAGAAGGGATCAAGGTACTACGACGTCTCGAATATCAGTGATCTGATGATGAAGATGGCAGGACACCTAGTCTCCAAGCTGAATGGACAAGAAAGGTGGACCCAAGTGAGAAATCCCTAGCTGAATGTCTGTAATAAATTCATTGAGGGCACCATATACAACATTTTCCAATATATTGTAGATGGAATCATAAGCAGTGTGGAGAAGGGAGGAAAGATCCTATTTGGAAACATTTTGTTGACAATTGTGTTCTCATAAATTGGGGTGTCGGATGCATCCAAAAATTTCATGTGGGAGTACCCTGCTGAAGATCCCTCACCTACAGAGAGGTTTCAGAAATACACATGTGAATCAATGGCAGGGGTACACAAGGCATGCTTAGAAAAATGGTATAAGTGCCTTAGGAACGCATTCGGGGTTAAATGGTGGATCATTGAACAACTCCCCGCGGTGACCGAAGGAGAAGCAAAGTTCGCAGTCTACCAATACTTCTGTATCGGTAGGTTCATTTTGGTCGATGGAAGCTAGATTCCATGGTGAAAACTCCCATTCTCATTTACTTCCCAATTTTTCCAAGTTGGAGTAAACAAATACAAGGAGTCAAAGAAATTAGACCTTAACTTGTCCACCCTAGATAGAGAGCATTGGGAGATGAGGAAGAAGTTGGTCTACCTAGAGAAGTGCGCGTACATTGAAAGGTACATATCGCAAGATGTGCATATTGTATGGCCTTTGGCCTTACCTATTGTTGGGAGCAATGCTGCAAGGATTTACCTACACATAAGGCCAAAATTCAAAAAGCACACGTACGTGGAGGATGAGATATCCATCCCAAATGACCCTACTAGAAGGAAGAAGCCCACGCCAAAGTGTAAGAAGAGGGAAGAGAAAGAGGAACAGAGGGTGGTGGAGAATTAGTTTGTAGGTATCGTGGGGACAAGTACCTACATCTGGAAGAAGAGAACGGTGGTCAGGGAGAAGACCCCAGAACCTGCGAAGCCACCATCCCCTAAGGATCCCTCAGATGAAGAGAAGACCACATCCTTGACTCCAGAGTTTTCAGCAAAGGAAATAGAAAAGGGGATGGAAGAACCAAAGTCTGAAGATATAGACAACTTGAACACCTGTATAGGTGAAAAGGATGATGATGAAGAGGAAGAGTTGGAGGTAGATCAAGAGCTGATTAATGTCCATGATTTGGGGGAAGAGGAAGCAGAAGATGCAAACAATGCCTTCATCTTTGCAAGGAGAAAGGGTGCCCAAGGGGAGGAAGGAACGCGGAGCAAAGAAAGGAATGAGGGGGCAAGTACCAAGGATCCAGATATACCCAAGCTCACTCAAGAGGAGGTGAATGAGAAAGTGACAAGGGAGGCGGAGAAGATAATTAATACCTTGGTTGAAGAGGAATTGGAGCACAGTGCAGAGCTTGTGCTCAGTGAATTCAAGGAAGAGAAAAGGGAGAAGAGTGTGGGTAGCACAAAAGGCCTAACTCTTTCAGTAACTATTCCCAAGGGCATGCACACGGGAAGTAAATGCGTGGAGGGGGAAAGAATAATAATGGGATATGTTGATGACCCCAACAAAGTTTTGCACTCATGTTTCCAAAGTATTGTGCCCACTAAGGAGCTAACTGCCATGGAATCCTTTGATCCTAAGGGTGGATACTTGCACACAAGAAAAATTCTATCATGGGCATTTGACTCCCACCTTGATGAGACTGAGTTCGAGGTTAACCAAGGAGCGGTACTAGCAATTTCTAAAGGAAAGGGGGAAAACCCTATTATAAGCATGCAACAACTATCAGATGAGCAAGTGTGTAACACGCTCAACAAAGTCTCCATGGAAGTTGAGGATAGGCTCTTCTGTAAAAATGATAGGGTTAAAGTCTTGGAAGACCTGATGGAGAAGAGGAAGGAAGAAATAGTTAAGCTAACAAAGGAACTCAGTCTTGAAAAGATTATCAGCGCTCAACTACAGTGAGAATTACAAGAGGAGAAAGCTAAAGTGCGCAAAGTTTCCAAGAAGGTGGAGCTCATCTCCTAGGCTATTATAATGAAGCACCCAGACCTTAACCCTCCCACGCAAAAATATGGTTCCTCCCTAGAGTGTCTTGAGGACTTGACTCAGATCCTCACCATGGAAAGGCATCATTTGGCCTTGGAGTTGGCAGAGGATATAGCTGTGCGCTTGGAGTAGGAGGACAAGTTAAAAGTCATCGTGCTCATAGATGAATACAACAAGGTGCTTGCTGATGTAAAAATAGCTGCACAAACCATTAGGGTCACATACGACCATTGTGCAGACCAGGACCAGGTGAAAAACATGCTACTTACCAGCGATGAGGCCGAGCTGAAGGACTTCAGGGAAAAGAATAAAGGTAATAAAACAAAACAAGAAAATATCCTGGCCAAAGTGGAAAAGAAGTCTAAAGCTATTGAGATCTTACGGGTCTCAATCAAAACCCAGCTAAAAGAGCTCTACAAGGTCATTACGAGGAAGATGGATGCCTTGGAAGACCAAGCAAAGGAACTGGAGATGGTGATAGAGACCATAAACACAAAAGGGGAAGGGTTAACCTTTGACGAGGTGAGCACATTGGTCAGTGACCTTTGCACAAGAGCGCAGGATGAAGTCAGTGCTTGGAATACACTGGAGGCCGACCTGTGGTAGAATTTTCCCCTTCTTCTTCTCTAGGTAGTTTTCCTTCTATTCTTTCTCTCCCCCATTCTTTATTCTTTCCCTTTATTCTTTTCCAGGGCAAGGCCTTGCATTTTTGTACTGCATTCTTTGAAGAGGTTCACGAGGGTGGATAACAGGTGAAGTGTGAGGTAATGTTGGGACCCTATTGTAGCCTCCAAATCTTAAAGGTGCATAGGTGTGCATGGCCGAAGGAAATGCACAAGTTAAGGCACGTAAGGCAGGATTCAAAAAGGGTTCTTGGAGAACCAAGGATGCGCGCCCACAAAGCACAATTCGGGACTTAGCCGTTTTCGGCCTTTTGGACAGAACACATGGAGAGCGTGTTCCATTTGGATAAGGTTCTAGCCTGGCAATAGGGTGTCCTAGAAGGAATATACCTTGTGATAAGAAGATCCAAAAAGCTAATCATGACATAGAGAGGCATGCACCTAGGGTGATCTACACCTTGACACTTGAGGCTAGATCTGAGGTTGCAAAGGAGTTTGTTAGATCTCAGATGCCTATTTATACGTGCGCCCTTGGAAAAGAAAAGGGAACTCGAGGAAGGAAGTGGAGCTCTGCAGAATTACTGTGAGAACTATGGGATAAAAAGGGTAGATGATTATAGGAAGGATGTAATGAGGGAATGGGGAATGTAAATTTTGTTTTGAAAGTCTTCATGTATGGATCCAAATATGGTGCATGACTACGGTCTCCCCTTCTATGATATTCTATAGTAGTGTTATGAATGAAGATGATAAGGTTACCATGACAATAATATTAAGATCTTCTCTCTGTATTATCTACATATTTCTATTATGCTTTTGATATTGTATAATCATGATCCTTATTTGAATGTTGAGTCTACTTGTGGATTTACAACTTCTTAGTTCTGTTAATTCTGTTAAGAGCTTTTACTTTTGATATGACTAAAAGGGTATAAAATTCGGTCTTAGCTCTATATCTTTTTCATGTCCCTTAAATCACTAATTCAAGATCATGAATGATGCCTTCCACTAAACTCACATAAAAGAGATACTCGGCTCCCTCTCGCACGCCTCAGGTGAGCACCCAGTGCTCGTTGGGTGATAGGCCAGTGCACATGAGGTTCCCTTGTTCTTGGTGGGTGCAAAAATGACTACATGGGCTATCATGTTTCAGTTGAGGGGATCAAGGTAGATCTGGATAAGGTTAGCATCATTGTAAAACTTCTAACTCCCACAAATCAAAAAGACATGAGAAGATTTCCTGGAAATGGTTGTTATTATTGAAGATTCATTTCAGATTTCACTAAGATAGCTTCTCCATTGTTTTCCCTTCTAACAAAAGACTCTGAATTTGAGTGGACAGATGCATGTCAAAAATATTTTGACACTATTAAGGATAAATTGACAAATACCCTAGTCTTAACAGGACCAAATTAGAAGTGGTAAATGTACTTAGACAGCAAGAGGAAGGAGAAGTAATACATGTTATTTACTATATTAGTAAGAATCTCTCCCCTATTGAAAGGAATTACACTACCACAAAGAAGGATTTTATCGTAGTTTTTTATGAAATTAATAAGTTCTACCATTACATTATAGGATATGAAGTAATTGTTCATACTGATCATTTTGTTATCAAGTATCTACTGAATAAAACTTTGGCACATTGCAAAATTATAAGGTGTATGTTATTATTGCAAGAATTTAACATCAAAATTATTTATAAACCAAGGAAATTGAATGTAGTGGCTGAATTTATTTCAAGGCTAACCATTTTAGGTATTGATGAGATGGTCAATGATGATTTTCTAGGTGAACATCTATTTGCAATCTCAATTGTCTTTCTTTGGTTTGTAGATATGGCTAACTAATTGGCTACAGGGAAGTTCCCATATTTCCTCACACATAAACAAAGAAAGTAATTAATTAAACAAAGTGTGATGTATACATGGACTAATGGAATGTTTTCAAATGTTGACCTGACCATGTCTTATACAGGTATGTATCTGAGGATGAGATATTTGAAATACTTAAAGCATGTCATGATGAACCATATGGGGGACATTATTCAGTCAAGAGGACTATCTAAAAAGTCTTAGGAGCTTGATACTATTTTCTTTCCTTGCATAAAGATGTCAAAAAGTATGTATGGTAGTGTGATCAATGTCAAATAATGGGGAAGCCAACACCTACCACAAAAGTGCCACTCCAACCCTAAGTTGTTCTTAATCCCTTTAAAAAGTGGGGGTTGGATTTCATTAGACCACTTGACCCACCTTCTCAAGGGAAGGATTACATCGTAGTTTGTACAAAATATATGAAAAGTGGGCTAAGGTCTAGGCTCTTCAATATGCAAGAGATGAAAAGTTGAAAACTTCTTATATGAACATATCATTCAAAGGTTTAGAGCACCAAGATCCATTATTTCAGACCAAGGACCACATATTATGTTAGGAGAAATTAGTTCATTTATGAAAACACGTCAGCTAAGGTATAAGAAAGCATCCCCATACCATCCACAGTCCAATGGTCAAGTGGAAGTCACAAACAGAGAATTGAATAATATCCTAATTGAGACAGCAGCTATCTCAAGGAAATTTTGGGTTCAAATGTTACCAGAAGTAGTATGTGCCTACAACACCACTTGGAAGAAAACCACGGGATTTACTCCTTATGAGTTGGTTTATGGAAAGAAACCTATATTTCTTATAGAATTTAAAATCCAAACATTAAGAACATCTTTTAAAGTGGGAATTGAGTTATCAAAAGCACAAGTAAGGATTCTTCAACTGAATGAGTTGGATATGATGAGGTTACAAGCACTTCATCAAATAGAACTCATCCAACATAAAATGAGATTGTGGAATGATAGTGACATCAAGAAAAGCAAGTTTCAAAAAGAATATTGGGATCTTCTATTTGATTCAGAGTATAAGGACTTCAAAGGAAAATTACAAACAAGATGGTTAGGTCCATACCAAATTGAAGAATTCTTTGACAAGGGCATTGTATAGCTGATTCCAATTGATGGTGAAAGAAGAGTAATGTTGGTTGATGGCCATAGGTTGAGGATATACTAAAATCCAACATCAAAAGAGTAATTCAAAAATATGCTACAAGAAAATTCAGCTCTGAATTGCTTGGACAAAGTTTCTTCGTCCAAGACAACTCAGGACTAAATTGGTTCTTAGAAAAAATAAATAGAGGACGGTTGATAGCTAAAAATGGAAGCCATTATCCTATTAAGTAATGATTGAAAACCAAAAATGGTTGTCACTACTTATAAAAAAAGAAAAAAAATTAAAAATAAACAAAATAATAATAATAAATGAAGGTGGCTGAAAATCAGCAATGGAAGCCACCTCCTGAATCATGCAATCAATAAATGTGGGAAACAACATATGGAGATAGAGAAAGAGGAGAATCTAAGTATTGTTTATTAGATTTCACAAGTGATAATTAGAAAGGTATGTGCAATTACTTCCCTTTTAAATGCTAAAAATTTTAATTATGAGGTGATAGTTATTATTCTTTTCTGAAATGATGGCTCCCCTATTTCTAGTATTTGTACACACGCCACATATTCTAATAAATTTTTCACTCATCCCTAATTAGTCTCTCTCATGTCCCAAGTTATTCTCCACGTTTTCAATGTCTCATCAGAATTGGTTAAATCTTGTTAGCATGTGCATATAGTGCCCCCCATGAGTTTCGTGACGTGGACTAACCGCCTCTCATGGATCCTAACTCTGGCTATTGTATTGGATATTAACACTTGTGGGTTTTTGTCTAACGGTAATCATGTCCAAAAAATGGTATTGGAGTGACAGGTATCGAGTTCGAAACTCACTCGGGTAACGTTGGGGAGGAGATTGTTGGCATGTGCATTCAGTGCTCCACATGAGTTTCATGACATGTACTAACCTCCTCTCATGGATCCTGACTCTGGTAATTGTAGTGAAGATTAATGCATGAATGTTTTTGTCTAATGTAAATCATGTCCAAAAAAATTTATCCAATTCGTGTTGTTTCCATATAAAACCATTTTTCCCTTGTTTTTATCCATTTTCCATTTTTGTTGCTCCATTCATGTGCCATCATTAGTCTCATTCTTGTGCTAACAAATTTTCCATTCCTACCTTGTCACTCCCCCATTCATGTGTTCTATATCATTTCATTACTACACCATTACTTTCTCTATTCCAATTACCAACCATGGGAATTTGGCTTCTTCATGAACCAACCAGTTCAATTGAATTGCTTTCTGATAAGAAATCAGTAGCAATCTTTGAGAAATCAAGGTGGTTAGACTTCATGCTAGCATACGAGGAATTTAACTCAAGAATGACAGAAGAATTTGTAGTGAACATGGAGGAAGGACATTCAAACTTGAAAGGCAAGAAAATATTGTTCAACCCTTCCATAATTAGTCACATTTTTGGCATTCCAGAGGAAGAGAAACTGGTTAATTTCAGGACCCCCTAACTCTTAAATTATTAAGATTTTTTTTGTTGGAAAGAAAGAGAAATTAGAATTGGTTATTATCAATAAGGGAAAGGCTAAGGGCATAAAAATTGGTACTATTCCTAATAAAAGGGCAGATGTAGCTAAATATATCATTAAATACTTTACATGTGATGGTTAATATGAGGTTATTTTAGGCCCTGTTTTGAGAATCCTCATTCACCTACGCCATGGTCATGTAAAATCCTAAAACAAAGTTAATTTTCCCTAGTATTTATTTGACTCGGTTTCCTCTGCTAATAAAAAATTCCAATTGGGTTCCTCTTACCTCAAATTTCAATGCCTCATCCACCTCATCTGTAAGCATCATTTCATTAAGAAACATCATGGGCTTGAAAAATTGGTTAAATTTCAAAATAAGTATGCCCTTGAACCTACTTGGGTTCTAGAAAGAGGTCCCTCTACCTCAGAGAAGCCACAAAAAATCCTTAGGTCATCAAGGCCTACCCAAAACCTTGATAAGCATCAAACAAAAAATATTCCTTCACAAGAGGAACAAGAATCAGCTATCATCATGTAATCCCTACACTAGACACCTCTTACTTCTCCACCTCACTTTGTATCCCCCCATGCCATGTTTCTAAGAGGGAGATTGATAAGACACCAATTATGTTTGAAGACTCACCCATTCATGATAAAGGAAAAACACCCATGCTTGAAGGTGATCCTATCTCAACTGTTGATTTTGATACAATTATTCCCCAAGGTTTGTCTCTTTCTAAGGTCTAGTATGAACTCCAGAAATATCAAGAGATAATTTACCAATTACAACTTCTTTTACAAACAAAAGAGGCCAATTACTCTCACACGAAGACAGAGAAGGAACAAAAAATTCAACATCTCCAACAATCAATAGAGAAGAAAGAAGAATTAATCTAACAACTACAACATAATGTAGAAGAGAGAGAGAAAATGATTCCGTCCCTTCAATCTAAAACTGAAGAATTTATCGTAGAACTCATGCTCTTACAAGAAGATAAGAACGAAACAAATTATATAGAAATCGTTGATCACACAACTCAAAAATACTTTGTATTTCCCCACATTATTGTGTTGAAAGGTATGGTAAAATGAAAGAAATAATTTTATGATCTTAGAGGTATGGCAAAAGAAAATAAAGTGTTAAAAGAAGAGGAGAAGATACTTCAAAATAACATGCTTCTTATCTGCAGGTTATATGACCAAGCCCTTTCTTGTAGGGCACCTTCAAATTTTTATGCATTATTCTTGAAAGAACAGTTCTTCAAGTGGAAATTTTCTAGAGTATGTTCCACTAAGTCCATAGAATTTGAAAATGATAGACAATTTTTTGGGGCATATACAACAGAAGACACAATTGGAAAGAAACTATTATGTGAGTTTTATGTACATAAGTTTCTTCTTCATGTGCAAATAGAAATTCCAATCAATTCATATGTTGGAGAAGTGTAATTGAGCTCTTTTATTTCCACCTTGAGACATCAATCTTTATGGCATGAGAAAAGAGGGGAATATGTGAGAGAAGAGACTAATGTAGGCCTATTAATGAGGCATGATCTCCCAGCTCCAATTAGATTCTTCAGGAGATATCGGTCCTTGCTTTATTGTCTATAGTTTGTAGACAAATACAAAGCAAATATTTCAACTTATGTCTTTGATTTCCTAGAGTATGTGATCCCAAAATTTAACATTATTTTTCTTTCTTGTCACCTAAGGAATGGATTGATTCTAGAGGTCTGGAAGAAGGAGGTTATTTCCCCAGCAAACCTTCGTTGGTTATTAAAAAGGGCCATGGACCTCTGCATAATTATGCTACAAATGTAAAAGAAATGGATAGGCATGAGATACATACCTCCATTAGTATTATCATATGTGATGCAAAGAAAATAATAATATCATGCATATATTCATTGAATAAGAAGTCTTCAAGGAACTATCTTCACTCTAGCTCTGCCAAGAGGATCATTTACAAGCCTAAAAATGACTCAAAATTTACAAAACTAATTTATTTTTATCTAAGGGTATTTACCAACTCAATGCTCTATTCTCCACTACTTCATATACTCTCCACAACATCATTCCACCTCATTCCATTGATCAAAGAACTCACTCTTAACTCAGTCTTACCTTGTTCATCTCTTCCTTCAAGTTTCATGACTAGTTCCCTTTGTTCAACATGCAAATTTTGCGTTCTTTAGCTCCACAAATGCTCCCCAAGCCTTCCAACCTACTTCACACCTTAAATAACCTTAGATCAATTAAGGAAAAGGTCTCAAAGAAATCAAAGCCACAAACTTCCTTCTCTAGTAAAACTACATATTTGAAGCCCTTAAGACAAGGCACTCTGGTACAATCATGCATATAGGTTTCTATAGTTACCCAAAAGGTTCTATAAAACTATTTATTTATATTTCATCATTCTTGACGTATTTACAAAATCTTGAAACCCAACTCCTTCTACAACTCCTTATATCCCTTGATTTGACTTTTTGCTCACAAGTAGGCATCTAGCCATGTCCCATTAAGATTTCAAGAATCAAGGAATAAATTGTAAATTACCCATTAAGATTTTCTAGCACTTTTTAAATTATCTAGCTTTATCTTTAAGGTAAAAACAACTTTCTTTGTAAACTAGCCCTTTTGATTAGCCCTATGACTGTGTACAATCACTTCTCTCTAGACTGTCATCAAAATATAGAATACTAAGCCTTCGTTCTTCAATTTTCTTTCATAATCCCTTTCCTTAGACCATTAGAATGATATCCTAAGAAATTCAAAGAAAAATGTGTTCGTTAAGTGCCTCTAAATGCAAGCCCTAGCTTCTTCCCAATGAAACCCTCCTAGCAATCCCGATAGAGATTATTTGGCTATATCTTCCTAAAATATTTGATTCAAATGACAAAATTTTTTACATAGCTTTTTTTTTACCTTAGTCACAAGGGGATCTTACCAGTGAGACTCATGGCTTCAATAATCATTCACTTTTTCTTTGTTCTTCCTGTAGATGTCAGTTTATACAAACCTCCCAAGTGTCACTTCCTCCATAAAACAAACACAAGCCTTATCATAAATTTATGGAGTCAACAAGCTCATTATTCTCACCTACTTAAAAATGGAATAAACAAGAACTTATGTATGTACTTCACTCAACTTCCATGAGCACAAAACCCAAGGTTATCCACAGTCACAGTACTACTTAGGATTTTGCAACACGCAACAGGAGAGTATCAAGGCAATCTATTATTCCACTAATGTAATATTTATTCCACAACCTTTTTCCTTCTAACCAACTATCTCACTCATTCTTATGCCTTTCTAAAGTTACTACAATCATGCATACAATCCCTTGCTTCCTCTAACTCTACTAAAACAGAAAAACTTCAATATTAGTCACTAAAACCCTTCTAAAATGAGTTCTTATACACACAAACCTATAAAATATTCCTTGTAAATGCATATACTTATGAATTATGAAACATGCATACAAAAATTCGTACATAAACTAAGTTCTTCATTCAAATATATATATATATATATATATATTCATACAAAATTTTAAGGTTCCACCTTATACTTGTCATCCCTCATCCTCCTTACACCAAGGAATGTCCTTCTTACTCACTTACCTTCTCTCCTATATTCAAAATTCACCTGACATGTAACTCCATATAATTGTAACTCCTCTCATGATGATTCACTATGATTCCATCATTACATTTTGGTCATTTTACATTATCTTCACACACTTCATAACTCATATTTTCACCTAAATATTTATTACACATCTTACCACCTAACAAGACAATTTCAAAACCTTAATAAACCCCTAGTACTCCTTAGCACATATAGTAACATCTATTATAGACTCAACTATCCACTTAACAAGCTTAGATTCCACCTTTACAAGTCTGAGATTGTGAATTTATTTTTAGAGGGAAAACTAGATTTTGAAATTTCAAACTCTCTCTCACACACACCTAGGTCTCTATCTCTCATGACTCCATATGCCATATAACACTCCCATGACCTCATACATATGAAAATTAGTATTTTAATGTCTTCTTTATGATCCTCTTGCATCATACTCCAAAGGTGGAGAAAATTATCTTTGTAGTTTATTTACATATCCATGTCTCCAGCTAAGTCTTCACTTCCATTGCTTGTTTTTTTTCTTCTTCCCTAGTTCCCAATATCTTTAGCTTCCTCATATCCACATGAGTCCCACATAGTTGTATTTTTTCTTCCATTTACTTTCACTCTTCTATATTTCTTCTTGATATTCATTTTTACTTTCATAATCTTCAATTATACATGCTTTGTACCTGCACACACAAAGATTATAACAAAAAAAATATACTCTTCTTTATGTTATATGATGTTTTCCATCCCTGTATACTCTTCTTTAGCTTACTCTTCTTGTACCTATTTGTTTATTGTTTCTTTTCTCTTCCATTCCAACTTCACTTATTTTTTCTTTGTGTGTACCTTCAAGAACTATGTTTTCTCTCTCTTGTTCTACTCTTGTTCACTTGCCTTACATTTACTTGTTTTGGTCTCTTCTTTACTCTCTATTTCTGGTTTCTTCCACCATATAGGCATTATATAACCATGAATTGGAACTAGTCTCAAGGTTTCTTCTTGAATATTTTCTCCATTCTTCTTCTTAGAAACCTTATTCTTTGTCTTTTATTCTCTTCTTGGCTTCTTTTCTTCACTCTTGATCCTTCTTTGCAACTAAATTCTTTGATTTCTTCTCATGATCTACTCTACATGCCATTTGGATTTCTTCTTCATAATAAATTCAATCTCATACCTTGGTTACTTGATCATTAGCTTTGTCAACTTCTCTATATCTTCTCTCAACTTCTTCATCTCTGCCTACACCCATTCTTCATGCTTCCTCTACTTCTCTTTCTTAGCTTCATCCCTCTTCTTCTTGTCTAATTTTTCTTGTCTTATCTTATGGATAAAAAGCTTCCACAAATCTTTTATTACCTCTTCTATATCCATCTATCTCTAACAATTTTGTTTCACCTTTCCTATTCTTATCCACACCTCACTTTCCTTATTCACTTTCTCTTTTCAACTCCTCACTTCACTCTTCACTTGTCACTTCATTCATCACACAAACTTCCACAACATTGTTAGCCACAAAATCATGTATTCAATATCAAAACCGAATCACTAAAAAAAGTACACTCTGATACCAAATGATGTAGAAAAAATAATAATATCATGCATTTATTCAGTGATTAAGAAGTCTTCAGGCAACTATCTTCACTCTAGCTCTGCCAAGAGGATCATTTACAAGCCTAAAAATGGCTCAAAAACATGAAAAACTAAGTTATTGTTATATAAGGGTCTTTACCAACTCAATTTTATATTCTCCACTACTTCATATACTCCCCACAACATCATTCAACCGCATTACATTCATTAAAGAACTCTCTTCATTCAGTATTACCTTGTTAATCTCTTCTTCAAGTTTCTTAACTAGTTCCCTTTGTTCAACATGCAAATTTAGTGTTCTTTAGCTCCACCAATGCTCCCCAAGCCTTCTAGCCTTCTTCACACCTCAAACAACCTTATATCAATTAAGGAAAAGGTCTCAAAGCACTTGAAGCCACAAACTTCCTTCTCTAGAAAAACTACATATTTGAAGCCCTTAAGACAAGGCACTTTGGTACAATCATGCGTATAGGTTTCTAGAGTTAAGAAGAAATTTATATAAAATTTTTTAGTTATATTTCATCATTCTTAAGGTTTCTATAAAATCTTGAAACCCAACTCCTTCTACAACTCCTTATATCCCTCTTTTCCACTTTTTTCTCACAAGGAGGCAACTAGCCTTGTCCCACTATACTATTTAGCATATCTCCAATTATGTGAGGTTTAAAGAATGAGGGAATAAATTTTACAAATATCCACTAAGCCTTTCTAGCATTGTATAAATTTTCAACTAGCCCTCTTGATTAGCGATGTGACTATGTATAAGCACATCTCTCTAGAATGTCATCAAAATATAGAATAATATCCCTTAATTCTTCAATGTTCTTTCATAATCCCTTTCCTTAGACCATTAGCATGATATCCTAAGAAATTCATAGAAACATTTTTTGGTTAAGTGCCTCTAAATGCAATCCCTAGCTCCTTCCCAATGAAACCCTCCTATCAAACGTGGTAGAGGTTATTTAGCTATATATTTCTCAAATATTTGATTCAAACCACAAAATTTTTTACAAAGCTTTGTTTTTACCTTAGTCACAAGGGGATCTTACCAGTGAGACTCGTGGCTTCAATAATCCTTGAGAATCATTCAATTTTTCTTTATTCTACCTTTAGATGCTAGTTTATACAAACCTCCTAAGTGTCACTTCCTACATAACATGAACACAAGCCTTCTCATAAATTTATGGAGTCAAAAAACTCAGTATTCTCACCTACTTAGCAATGGAATAAACAAGAACTTGTGTATGTACTTCACTCAACTTCCATGAGAACAGAACCCCTGGTTATCCATAGTCACAGTAAATTTCTAGTTAATATTTTACAACATGTAATAGGAGAGTATCAAGGCAATCTATTATTCCACTCATGTAAGATTTATTCCACAACCTTTCTCCTTGTAACCAAATATCTAACTCATCCTTATACCTTTCCAAATTTACTACATTCATGCATACAATCTCTTGCTTCTTCTAACTCTACCAGAATAAAGAAACTTCAATATTAGTCACTAGATGCCTTCTAAGATGAATTATTACCCACACAAACCCATAAAATCTTCCATGAAAATGCATAGAATTATGAATTATGAAATATGCATACAAAAATTCATACATAAATTGAGTTCTTCATTTAAATAGATATAGTTTCATACAAAATTTGAAGGCTCCACCTTCTCCTTGTCTTCCCTCACCCTCCTTCCACCGAGGAATGTCCTTCTTACTCACCTACCTTATCTCCTATATTCAAACTTCACCTGACATGTAACTCCATATAATTGTAACTCCTCTCATGATGATTCACTATGATTCCATCATTACATTTTGGTCATTTTACATTATCTTCACACACTTCATAACTCATATTTTCACCTAAATATTTATTACACATCTTTCCACCTAAAAAGACAATTTCAAAACCTTAATAAACCCCTAGTACTCCTTAGCGCATATAGTAACATCTATTATAGACTCAACTATCCACTTAACAAGCTTATATTCCACCTTTACAAGTCTGAGATTTTGAATTCATTTTTGGAGGGAAAACTAGATTTTGAAATTTCAAACTCTCTCTCACACCTAGGTCTCTTTCTCTCATGACTTAGTATGCCATAGAGCACTCCCATAACCTCATAGCTAAAAAAATTGGTATTTGAATGTCTTCTTGATGATGAACCTGCATCATACTCCCAAGGTGGAGAAAAGTAGCTTTGTAGTTGATTTTCATATCCATGTCTCTAGCTAGGTCCTCACTTACATTTCTTGTTTTTCTCTTCTTGTCTGGTTCCCAATGTCTTTAGCTTCCTCATATCCACCTAGGTCCCACATAGTTGTCTTTTGTCTTCAATTTCTTTCAATCTTCTACATTTCTTCTTGATCTTCATCTTTACTTTCATCATCTTCAAGTCTTCATTTTTTTTACCTGCACACACAAAGATTATAACAACAAAAATACACTCTTCTCTATATTTTATGATGCTTTCCATCCCTGTATACTCAATGTCTAACTTGTATTCATCATTAGTCTTGTCAAAATCTTCATCCTCTTACTCATTCACTTGTTCATTCTCATCCTTCACCACCTGAAGTTTCCTTAACCCTTTATTCTCTTGTTCCTTGCTTTAATTTACATCATCATATGCCCAATAAATCACTGCATTCTCATTTATACATGCACTTTTCACTTGTCCATCCAACTCATTTGACAAAATTTGTAAAAGATCATCAACATCATTCAAAAAAACCTTCATTACATTTTTTCTCACCATCATGCTTGTCAATTTAAAATGTACAATTAAAGTCATTTTGGACAATTTCAAGGAATTCACTCACATCATCCTAAATACCAAGCAATATTTCATCAATTTTTCTTACCTTGCATTCACATTTGACTTTATTTTCTTCTTCAATATCTTAAAATTTATTGTTTGTTATGATACCATTCTTTTGGTTCTGCACTTTACCTTCTTGTACCTACTCATTTCTCATTTATTTTCTCTTGCATACAATATTCACTTATTTTTGTTTTTTGTGTACCTTTAAGAACTATATTTTCTCTCTCTTATTTTGCTCTTGTTCACTTGCTTTTGCATTTACTTGGTTTGGTTTGTCTTCTTTACTCTTTGTTGTTTGTTTCTTCCAACATATAGGAATTATGTAACCATGACTTAGAACTGGTCTCAAGGTTTCTTCTTGACTCTTTTCTATATTCTTCTTCTTGTTGTAGACACACAATCACGCACTTTGGGTTATTATCTAGTCCTAATTACATACTACTATTCATATTATTCCTAAGCAAGAATGATACTAATTAACCCATATCTTTGGCCACCTTTTCTTGTCTTTTGTTTCTCTTTTCATTCTTACACCCTTGCTTTCTCATTATGCATTTCTAGTCTTCAGCATTGGTCATCCTCGACATAAACACCCAACCAATATGTCCCCTTAGGGTGCCCCTATCCTCTTTGTACTTTACTCACACTTTTTGGGTCCTTTCTAGTCGTTTGAGCATCTTATCTTTTTGGTAGTCATCCTTTTTGGGGTTAATTTTGAAATTCAAGCAAAGGAATCATATAAATATAAACTTATGTGATCATAATAAGGGACCAAGAACTAAGAATTAGTTATCACCACCTAAGGTTACATCCATCAAAGGCATCTACGAGCTCCATTACATCCATCTAGCTCCATCACAAGGGACAAAAGGGTTGGTTTTCTGCATCACACTTCACAAGAGGGAAGTTCATTCTATTACATGCACACATTTATTACAATCTACACCTATCTACTTCCTCACTATCCAAGTGTGACTAGCATAAGAGTAACCTAGGGAATAATTTTGCATGCACACACACACACACACACACACACACACACACACACACACACACACACACACACAACTACATTGGGTCTGAGATGTAGTGCAGTGCTCAGTCGTAAGATCACCATTGTGACAACTGAGGATAGTCTGTCCCCTCATTCTGAATCTTTCCTTTTTTGATTTTATGTCTATTTGAGGATTTTGTAGGTTCATTCTTCATTTCAGGTTTGCAGTGAGCTCAGAAATATTTTTCTGACCTCATAGCAACCAAAGGTGACTAAAGGTGAGCACCTTGCAACACCTTAGATGAGGTAGTCTAAGCATTTCTACATACCTAGGCACCTATAAATAGACCTAGGGTGCTCGCGGGGGCCCCTATCCCCTCTCCGGGTGCCCCAGTCTAGCCTGCTCCTCTAGCTCTATATTTTTATGAGCTCTTATGTAATGGCTAGTGCTTCAGATTTTTGTAGTTTCTAGTCCTGGACACCTTTAGCAACATTGCAAACTAGATAAGGCTGCTCACCCTCTCTTTGCATTTAGGGTTTCATTATTTATTTCTTAGCTTGCTTTAGTATATTTTTGTATTTCATTGCATCATTTATTTACTACTACTATGACATCAGATTAGGCACAATATTTCATATTTTTCATAATAATTTTGGTGAACCATCATCACGTTTTTCTTACATTCCATCCATACATTTCATGATATACGCTTTGTGCTACATCATCACATTTTCTACCATCTTATTCATATATTTCATGATATACGCTTTGTGTTACATCATCCCATTTTTCGTGTGTTTTTCTTGCATTCCGTCCATACATTTCGTGATATACTCTTTGTACCATCCTATTCATATATTTCATGATATACGCTTTTTGCTACATCATCATGTTTTCTACCATCATATTCATTCATCTCGTGATATACACTTTAGGATATATCATCACTTCATCAATTTTACTTTTTTACATTCAATCCTACACAACACATGACAACATGCAATCAACATCTTTTTAGTGCACACTTCCAACCATTTCCCAATGACACACTCTCATTTACACTTCATTTTTGACTTCTGAGGGGGCATAAATAAATGAACCTCATTACATACATACACATCTAACTCGGGGGGCACATTTTCCTATCATTCACAATGCATTTCATTTCGCCTCATCCACAACATACTTCATATCTTGGTTGTATCTACTCTTGCTTACATTTACTTGTTACATTTTCATATTATTACACATGCTAGATAGATATCTTGTATGTAATTATCTTATCCATACACACATGCATGTTCACTTGCCTTTCTAGTTGTGATCACATATTATATAGGTCCATTACACATGCGGCATGGATGCTTGGCATAATACCTATTACCAGTCCCATAGTGGCTCCTGGGGGCATCTACTTTCATACACTATAGGTGTTATTGTTTCATTTTTTTATAGCACACTCCTTTATCAGACCATACACACTTTGACATACTTTTTTATCCTTCTAACATGCTAACGGGTGCTTCATGTGCAACATTTGTTATGTAGGGCTACTTGCTTCCATGGTTTTTTGTTACATGTATCTTCCATTGCTATGCTCTTTTTTGTGGGCTTTTCCCTTTTTCTTGTGTGCACTACTTGCCTGTTTGTGGCCACTACATCCCTGATTGTCTTTTGACATCATGAGTGATGTCCCATGTTTGTAACCCACTTTTCATGGTCTACATTGTCTTCTTGCAGCTTATCTTACACGTTGTCTTCATGTCTACATAGCTTACATTTCATCTTATACATGATTTTTTGTCTTTTCTTGTACTACCACTTATTTTTCCTAGCCACTTGTTTGTGTGTTCCTTGGTTTATACCAAACACATTCCCTTCCCCCTGCAGGGCACGGTTTCAACACAATCGGTCAGTCCTCTTTTGGGCCACATACTCCTTCATCAATATCGCATGCACCCCAAATGAGAGGGGGCATCATATGGGTGAATCAATCACCCCATACAGCATTATACACAACACGATACTGGTACAAGCATAGTTTTCAATTTTGTACATGGCTCAAAATCAAACTTGGGTCCTTAGCACAATGGTCTTTCCTAAGATGCCTAAAACTAGGGGGAAATATAGTGGTCTTTCCTATATGCCTAAGACCAAGGGGCAATTACATAGCAATTGCTAGTTCAACACAGTCTACATAACTCCATACACAATGGATTTTATAGGGTAGATAGTCCTTAGCATACGTTTATACACACCATCTGTAATGGTGTTTTACATAGCGAGAAGTAGTTAAAGGTTGAAAGATGACACCAGATAATTCTCCCTACACTTATTCCATTACACTGGCGTGAGTTCACCTGAAAAACTCATGCATTGACATCATCTATAGGATCCTTTCTACACTCCTTTCCTCATCACAAATCAGGTGCACATGTTCCTTTTTCACATTTTTCATTTTACATACTTTCCTTACACACAAATACATGTGTATTTGACTACTTGTCGAGTTTCTCTTTTGCAAGTCTATCCATATGGGAAGAGGTAGGAAACATCACCAAAAATATCACATACATCAACATTGACATCGACAATTGGTACATCATGAAATCTACACATGCATTTCCACCCTAGGTTCATTTTTATCATCACTTTTTACACTTTCTCCTCCTTAGCATCCAAGACTTCACATTTTCATCACTCCATGCTTTTTCTAAGTCCCTTGGCATGTTTTCTACATTGATCTACATGGATATCTGGTACACATCTCTATCTACTTTATGTTACCAAGCTTTCCTACTCACCAACATAAAGTGGGGGAAAATGTAGACACAAAAGTCATGCACTTTGGGTAATTATCTAGTCCTGATTACATACTACTATTCATATGATTCCTAAGTAAGAATGGTACTAATTAACCCATGTATTTGGCCACCTTTTCTTGTCTTTTTTTCACTTTTCAGTCTTACACCCTTGCTTTTAGTATGTCTTTTTATTCTTTGAGATTGGTCATCCTGGACACCAGTGCCTAGCCAGGATGCCAACGTCATGCACCCTCGTCCCCTCTGGGTGCCCCTGTCCTCTTTTTACTTTATTCACATTTATGGGTCCTTTCTAGTCCATTTGAGCATCTTATATTTTTTGTGGACGATCCTTTTTGGGGTTGATTACGAAATTCAAGCAAAGGAATCATATAAATATAAAGTTATGTGATCATAATAAGGGACCAAGTACTAAGCATTAGCTATCACCACCTAAGGTTACATCCATCTAAGGCATCTAAGAGCTCCATTGCATCCATCTAGCTCCATCACAAGGGACACAAGGGATGGTTTTCTTCATCACACTTCATAGGAGGGAAGTTCATTCTATTCCATAAACACATTTATTACATTCTACATCTAGCTACTTGCTTTGTTATCCAAGTGCGACTGAAATAAGAGCAACCTAGGGCATAATTCTACGCACACACATAGAGAACTATATTGGGTCTGAGATGTAGTGCAATGACTTAGTTGTAATTTCACCATTTTGATAGTTGAGGATAGTCTGACCCCTCATTCTGCATCTTTCTTTTTTGGGATTTGATGTCTATTTGAGGGTTTTACAAGTTCATTCTTCATTGCAAGTTTACATAGAGCTCAGGCGATCTTAGTGTGCAACCTTAGAGATACCAAAGGAGACTAAAGGTGAGTACCTTGTGATACCTCTAGAGAAGGTTTTATGAGAATTTCCATAGACCCATATGCCTAGAAACAGACCTAGTGCACCCGTGGATGCCCCTATCCCTCTCCAGGCACCCCAGTCCAGCCTATTCCTCTAGTTATACATTTTTCTGAGCTCTGTGTGCAACGGTTAGTGCTTTGGATCTTTTCCATAGTTTCCAGACTTGTGACACTTTTGCAAGCAAAATTGTGAATCAGCTAAGCCCTTCTACCCTCTCTTTACACATTAGGGTTTCATTATTTATTTTGCATTAGTTTACTTGGTCAACCTTATTTCTACTCTTTTCATTGCATTACTCATTTACTGCTACTATAACATCAGATTAGGCTTGTAAATTCCATATTTTAGCATTAATCAATATGATCTGACATCTATACAATATTTGGCTTTCTTAGTGAGACACTAAACCCACAAGAAACATAACCATTTTTGATTGCACCAATCCTTAGTCTCAGTCAAACCATACTACTATCTTCATAAAGTTCTTAACTGAAACCACCAGTCCATAATTGAAGACAAATATGCTTTGGCCATTTCTTGGCTACATTGACTTATTGATCTTTAACTATTTTAGCTCTATCTCTTCTGCAAAACCAGCTTCCAACAACTCTTTTATTGCCTCTTCTTGATTCTTTATAGTCTTTGACTAGGTCTATTTCACCTTAGCACCTAACTTCTAAACTCTTCTCAATAGCTTCACCTTGATCCTTATTTGATATTTATGATGCCCTCATTTACCTTTTAGTCACTCCTCTTCTGGCTTGAGCTTTTCTATCTCTTCACAAGTAGTCGGTTGGAATTCGGGTTGATTACAAACTTAGAAAACACTGACTCTTGCCATAAAAGCATAATAGGTTATTCCATGACAAATAATTTCAAGTCAAAAAAAACACCACTATCACCATCTAGAGTTGCATCCATCAATAGGAAAATAAATAATATTTACATCCATATAGCTTCAGTGAATAAAAATTGCACTTCAAGACATGGTACTATCTACACTCAACTAGGCCAAGAGGATCACCTTTATTGAGCACTCCATGGACTCAAAGACATTCTAAAACTAAGTTATTACTGCTACTTCACAAAGGTCTTTACACATGCTCAATGAGCAACCTATTCTCCACACTTCCATATACTGAGGGACCTCTGCACAACATCATTCCTGTGACATACACTAAGAACTCACTGGGATTCAGTGCAACGCTTAGTTTGTAATTCCACCTTCAACTTGACCAGTTGTTCTTAAGATAATCCACCATTGTTCAACATGTTCACATTTTGATGTCATTTATCTGGGGTCTTACAATGAATCTTCCTTCTCTTATTCAAAGTGATACTTGAAACAATTAAGTGACATTACCTTATACAAATATAAGTACATCATGAACATAAAGCACACAAAGCCAGAAAGGCTTCTTTCTACAGCAAAACTAGGGAGATTTGAACACCCTTAGTGAACCTTTTCAGGACACCCCATTCTAGTAGAAAACTTGCATATGCAGGTTTCTAGATTTTCTACAGTGCTAGGTTCCTATCATGCACTTCATTGAGTTACACTTTAACATCAATCTTGAGGATCAACAAATTATAAGGATTTTCCCAACTCTTCTTGCACAATTTCATATTAATTCTATCATAGTTTACTTGGGTGTATTTTAGTATTTTATCATATTCCATTTGTCATTTTAGGTCTTCTAAGAATATTACAAGGAATATCCTTTATTAATAGTTAATAATTTAGAACTTCACCAACCACTTTGTATAAATTATACAAGCTATGTGTCCTAAAGGGAATACGAATTTGAAATTTTGTTGTGTAATATACGAAGCCATCTTAGATTAGCATCTATCAAATGTGCATAGTAAAATACATTTGCATCTCTACTAACATCATCAAGACACATATGTTTGAAGTTCATCTTCACGTTCTTGGAATGTGATCTAATAATCCCTTTCTATGCACACATTTACTACATTCGATATCCTAGTTATTCATAGCAAAATGCTACTTGGACAAAGTGTCAACTGGAAAAAGATCATATTGCTACTTCCTAATGATACACACATCATAGAAACCATTAGGTATGAGGTTGATGGCTATGTAGTCTTCAAGTGTTAGTAATTCCACTCTCCTTAAATTTCTATTGCTGAAAACTTCTTTTTTATATGCATATGTATATCTTACCAGTCAGGTTCCTGATACTTGCAAATAAGGTGGATGAATGATTCAACGTTGTTTCATCTGGAGTCCTACATAGATGCTAGTCTATCCATAACCTCCTCAGTGTCACTTGGGACACTAGTTATGTAAACCAAAGCCTTTTGGCATAAATTTTAGTGAGATTCGGAAAAAATGTTTAGACTCACTATTTTCTCACATGGAATGGAATAACTAATCAAGGAACTTGACGTTTACTAGACCTCAATATTACCATGAGAATAGAACTCACCTGGATTTGTATCCATAGTGCAGCTGTTAGCATTATGGCTTCTAATTGCAACTAATTTGACAGGATCTATTTGATGGAATTTTATTAATTGGGCCAATCATGCATTGTTTCATTGAAACTGCAAATGTAAATATTGGTGATTGTACTGTTAAATTCTCCTTGTAATATAAATGGTCTAAGATCATGCTTCTCAAATATACCTTTCCAAATTTCATTCAGAAATGTCATCCATCAATAATGACTCATCTTCCTACTTACTGCTTTGAATATTTCTCGTTGGTATGCTACACTACTATCCATCATTAGAACCCTTCATAAGATGAGGAATATGCTATGAGCAATCAAACACCTGTCAAATCTTCGCTAAAAATGCATAAAATTATGAATTATGACCACCTCATTCTATTACTTACCATTGTATATAAACTGAGTTCTTCATTCTACTAGGATATTGTTTCACGCACAATGATGAATATTCTCGACAGTATCTACATGATCATACTCCCTCATCCACACAATTCCACGGAGGCATTACATTCTTACTCACCAACCTAGAAACACTATGTCTCAACGCTTGCAACTGACATGTATACTCCTTCAAACTCTTACTCCTACACATGATTCATTCACATATTATACATCATCATTACCCATTTGAGGCACTCTTGTGATTATGATTCACACACTTGACTAACTCTGAGGGAATTCTCTACGCATGAACCCTACATACTGCACATCTTAGTCACCTACACATTAGGCACAATATATCATCAGCTTAATGATCCTACATCAGTACTACACATTACATGCAACATACATGTAAATCTTACATTATACACTCAACTATTCACCTCACAATTTTACAGTCTCACATCTTACAAGTATGACTATGCTGACACTTCATTAGGTTTTCTTTGAAATCTCGCATTTTGACATACCATACAACTTTACTATGCACACCTAGGTCACATTTCCCTGCATAGTCTCCTCTATACGCATAGCAATCAATACCCGATGACGCACATAGCTAGTCTCATTGGTATTCCATCTTGGACTTATTGAGGGTCCTAAATCAAAAATGTGAACATGATGGAGCACCTTACATATTCATCAGCTTCAAGTAAGCTCACACACAACATTCCAAGGATATAGTGATAAAATTCATTTGGTTTTGTATTGCAAAGTAGGATAAGACATGGCTTACTTCTAGCAATCATCTACATGATAGGTTACACTCATCACTTTGAATCCATTATATTGTTTAGCATGAGTACTTTGTTTCATCGATTTTCTTTACATTTCAAATGTGATAAAATAGATAAGGTTATGGGCTGAGGAGGAATACCTATTATGATGGTTGGTTTGAAGGTAGAGTGCGTGTGTTCTGAATTCTTGATCCAATGTTGATTATGAGAGATTCCTTTTGGCTAGGAGGAACTACCTACGAATAGAAAAAAAAAACCATAAAAGAAGATATTAAATAATATATGACAGTGGACTTCCTAGCGTAGTGCTAGATTTGGGAAGTATGATACTTCCTAGATGGTTGTCAATCCACTGTTTAATAAAAATTCAATGTAAGATAAATAACATAAATAAACAACAGGTCCTACTGTAGTTGATATGATTTATGTATCTCATTCAAATACAATAAGAAAATATATTATAACAGGCTAGGTTATAATCAGATCTGGAGGTTCAGGTAAGGGGGTAAATAAGGTGGTTGGGATAGATCAATTTCAAGTTTTTGGATTCACTTAGGTTGTTTAGATAAATGATTCTTAGGTTGTTGTTATGTATAGAAGGTGTCTACCACATACAGAGATTGACCAGTTTTGGTTGGGTATGACTGATCATGGTATAGGAGAGAACCAACAACGGTGAATTAGGTTAATCGATGTCGGTGGAGGGTCGGGCTGATAAAAACTCAATAAGATTCTAGTTATGGTGGTTCTGAGTTAAGGTCACAGACAAAGATGACAGAGGGAAAGAAAAGTTATGTGGGGATACTTAAGAGACACTCAGAGATATGTGGAAGTGGAGGTATGAGAGTTGTTGTTAGTGGTGTGGGTAGAGAAATGGTTGAGTTTACAGAAAGACGAATATTAGAGGTGAATGGGAATGCTAATAGGAGAATAGGACTCCCAAATAGAGATGACAAGGAACCTGATCTAAAATAAAACAAGGATGAAATAACACAAGTGCATAAACGAAATTACTGATACTTGCAGGTCTAATGGTTAGATGGTGGTGATGATTGATGGTGGGATGGAGCTAATGGTGCCAGTTTCAGTGGTCATGCTTCCTTGGAATGCTACTATGAGAGTGTTTGACCTCTGGATCTAGTACTTGATGCTGGCTATCAGGTTGTTTGGATGTGTAAAAGAGCTCAAGTTCTTTCTTGCATACAGATCCTCTTTTGCTCCAAAAAAATTGAAGAATGTATTCCAACCTCTCAAACAAGGTTACCAAAATGGTTATATGGTAACCCACGATGGTTCTTAGGTTGACAGGCATTGGTTTTGGGATGATCATGGCGTTGGTTAAGGCAGGATATCCCTAGGTTTACTAAAAATGAGCAGATCTTGGCAATCATTTGGGCCAAGTTTATACCATGTTTTTAGCATGTCCAAAATGGACGTTATCATTTTAATGGGTGGGAATGTGGTTAGAGGAATAATAAGCATTGATTTTTAGGGTTGAACTAAGTCCTATTTTATTATGGTAAGTGGAGATTGGGTCCTAGTTAGAAGGAAACATGCTAAGAATAGGTATGTGATGAGGTGTCTAGGTGATGTGGTGGAGTGAGGTGTCTAGGTGAGGTGGAAATTAGTTCAATTAAGGCAATTAAATAATGAATATTGTGAGCATGGACATTAATTTAATTTTAGGTAATTAAATTAATATACATGTGGGGTGAAGGGGGAGTGTGACCCAAATTTGGTGTTTACATTTTGCCCCTTTTTCTGCGTAGTTTGTATTGGTAAGAAATGCTGACAAAAATAGGAAGTGGTTGCCCCATGTGTGGGTAAAGGTGATCCCCCTCAAACCAGACATGGATGAGGTGTAATACAAAATCGGTGAGTGGTTTGACAAATGTGTAGTTGGTGGAAGTGGAGGTAGGTAGGGAAGGGTATGAGTACTATGGGAAATGGTGAGGGTCAACTCAGGTAATAGGTAATAGGATGGGGTCAAAATCAGGTAATGGGTAATGAAAACCAAATACACACACATGTATAGATTACAACACAGGATTAGGTTAAAGAGCTTGAAAATTCTACATCGTCCAAGGTCGATAGGTTTATCCAAATAAGGGTGAAGTGATTCAAGTATCCAAGGTATAGAATATAGTCTAGAAACACAACATAGGTCAGGTACATCAACATGTAGGTATGTTCTGGTACACCAAAGGTTTGGTTAGGATAAACAACATAGTAAAAAGCAAGGTATGGTTGTTAGGCTAAAACAACATAGGTAATAGCATCGCAAGGTATAGCGAGTGCATAAGGTCAATGGTCATGCCACATAGGTTTGGTTTAGGCAAATAGGTCATGACACAGGTAAGGCCAAGGTATAGGTAAAATGAAAAGTCCCTAAACATAATTAAGGAAATGTGTGGGTAGTGTAGGCTGGTGGGTAAGGTTCAATAGGTGTTTGTAATGATAAAAGGTGTTTAAGAACTAATGGTTGCAAGTAACAGAAGCCTATCATTAATAAAAAAGTGATAAGGGTTGACCGATGTCAGTTATAGGATGACCGATGTTAGTTGGCTAGGGCACAAATATTACTGACGTCGGTCATGTCAAATTAGAGCTAAAAAAGGAAAATTCCATTTTTTTTATGGAATCATTTATCATTTTCCAATTGTAGAAAATGACATAGGAGAGGTGGAAAGTAGGAAAGCGACAAAATGAGATAGAGAGCTGAGTTGGTGAGCCTCATAATGGGGGATTCGCATTCGGTAGGTAGGTCCATGAGATTAGGTCGAGTGATTAAATTGGTTTCAAGGTGGGGAGTTGATTTGGTAATGGCAAAGGTGGGAGAGGGATTGGATGTGCCACTGTCGCAACAGCCAGACATACCGCCACGCCGACGGCACCAAGATGAGGTAGGATTCTGATGTAACCTAGAATTTACCAAATAACACCCTAGTCGCATTAGCACATCACAAAGCCTAGACCGAGTGCTCACGTGATGTGTGCAAAGGTACCAGGTCCCTCTTTAGGGTTGCTTTAGGAAGATGTTGCATGATGAAGGAAGAAACATAGAGATTCATAACTAATCCATCATTCTACAATGCATGTTACACTCATATCTATGAAGGAACAAGATTTAAAGAATAATCATGATTGAATCAATAACATGCACTACACAAATACACACAGAATGACACTTACATTTAGCTAATATCTTCCATCTATTAATAAATACAGAAGCTCCTTACAATAATGTCAATCTATAACAATGCATGTATGGAACTAATACAGTAATTCAGTCATATGCGTATATCTTTTTACCTCCATACATCCATCACACATACATACGCACACTCTATATATTCTCTGTTACTTTTACCTACTATGTACCTAACATCATATATATAGGGTGGGGACTTTCCCTTCACTGCTTATCTATTCCAAAAATAGGATGCATGCTTTTAATAGTCACACATCATTTACAGGCATAGCCACACATGCAAGTGTGTTATCTATAGACCTCTTACAGTTAATTGAAGTGTCAATCCTATTCTTAGCTCGTCTCCATGTAAAATGCTTCGATCCACTCCTCCAAAGATAGACAATGCATGGCGCGCACATCTCTGCATCGTTGGTTTGTTTCACATGCCATCTTCTAAAAAAAGGTCCTCATGCTCAAGATTGGATAAGTCTTGAAAGCTGAACTTACCTTCCGCATGTGGGTGTTTTCCATCCTTCTGTGCCTTTAATCCTAGCCTTCTCTCCTATGCAGACTCCTTGTGTGTTCTCTATCAAGTATTCTCTGATCAACATTGAACTTACCTTCCACATACTTGTTATTCTCCATCTTTGGCTTCAACTGAAGATACACCAATGTTGCCCCTACATCTGCTACAACCAGACTTGTTGGCTTAACATTCAGCACCTCCGAAATGATCCTCTCTGTATAATAACTTCTGTCATGATACGCATACTCTTCCTCAATGTATGGTAGTCACAGTCTACCTTATCTGCATTGAATACAAGTCAGCGCGTGTCTGTGAATCTGTGAACATATGCTTGGAAATACCTTGCAGTGAATGCGTAAGGAAATTTACACCAAAGACTCCAGACTCCATCTTTCATTGGGAAGTGCATGATGCAAAAATGTTGATACACAGTAAACTAGACTTGTTTCCCTACCACTACTCATAGGTCCTTTGGGATGTGCTACTCTTCTCCAAATGTCACACGAAGCATGTCATACCATTTCTCCGCCCTTTGCTTTGTCATGGCCCCTTTACATAGATACTTGTTAAACCTTTCAGCTGGTGATTTGTTCTCCATGGGGTATTCCCATACCTTTTCCTTCAGTCCGTCTGGTACTCCAATCTCCATGAATACCAGTGATAATAGAACAGCCCCAAAGTTGATCTTCCCTCCTGTGCATGCTTCTTCGACTATTTTCTCTGCAATATAGCCTGAAATGTTGTATATTTCCCCTTCTGACATCCTACACGCCATGTGTAACCACATAGTATTTACCTGTGACCACCGCTCCTGATCATTCAACTTTGTAACAAGGTGTGCTATAGCTTACATAACTAGATAGTTCTTTAATTTGTCTATATCCATTCTACGCAGACTCTTCAGGTACCCCAACTCCTGTCTGGTATTTAAAATCGTGGCTTTATCTGTGAGATCACTTTTTATGTCCTCTCTTGTGGCCTTCAAACCTATAACTAATGAGATAAGCGCAGATGAGATTCTAACTATGCATCCTACAAAGTAGAAGAAGCCCTCATGTACCCTCTCATGAGCCACTGATACAAGGGCTCATACTTCCCAAAATATGGAAGATCATATAATTGGTAGACCTCAATTCTCTTCAAAAGCTTCTCACCTGAATCATCATAAATTGGCATGTCATCTGTTGTGCACTTTTTTGTCCTAGTAGTGAGCAAGGAATCCAGCTCCTTCTTGTTCTTCAGAGTCCTGTGATTGTATTCACGTACTTTTCTCTTTCTGATGGGTGGATCCCACTCCTAGCTGACAATGACTCCTTCTGGATATTGCATTTTTGAAAAATGGCTTTCGGGTGCCATCTCTTCTTCCTCGGAAACCACCTTCTTATTTCCTTTTACTGCTGTTGTAGATGCCTTCTTAGGTGTCATTTTTACCTTACAAATGTCTCCTCTTTAACTCTATAACTTTGCAAATCAAACCCTAGCTAAATTCAATTGAGATCTAGGTGGAAACTATGTGCCCTAACTCCTCTCTTCCTCCTTGCTTCACTCAAACCCTTCACCACCGAGGATGCAAGATTCTTTTCACACAGATCTATTTATCACACTTGCTTTCACACCCTTCACACCTTAACCCAATCACATGGCTCTTCACACTTGGCTCTTTCCTTAAATAATCTTAGTTGTAATGGTAAAAATGAATCTACATTCCATCCTTGTATACTTTTTTTCAAATTTTGATGCATTTATTGCTCCTTCACCTACTAAATATCTAAATTTATTGAACAAATTCATTCATTCCACACGGTACATCTTCGCACATCAACTATAACCTTCTAGTGTGCCTCCCTACCCTTTGGTCATATACTTCTCTTCAATGCATACCCTTGCACATGAGTACCTCATCATTATACCTTCTCCTTGGAGTTATCATGGCCTCCACTTGCCTCACATTATACTATTCCTTCTTTCATCTCCATCCTTGGTCACTTTTGAGAAGTAATCTTCTTTTGACTTAAAGCACATCCTGTAGCCAGCTTATTCCCTTATCACCTTTCAATTCCCATTATTCTTGTACCTAGATATACTACAACCACCCCCACACTAACAGTATGCGCAGTCCACTCACGCATAAAAATTCTTCACATAATAATTAGCTTTATACGCGAAAGTGCACTTATTACACAAGACAACAACAACTAAATTGAAAAAGCATAATGAAAATGAAGGAAATACATTAAGGAAATACATAATTGAAAACCTAATCTAAATGGAAATACTGCCTTATTACAAACACCAAGAAGACTTATTTATAGTAGGGCTTCGGCCTACTCCCATTGAAGTAATCAAGGTAGCCGTGTTCCATCAAGTGCTTCTAACTAGCAAGCAGTTGTTTCAAGTATAGTGAGTGATGACATACAGCCCCAACCAATGTACTTTGAGCTTTCTTAGATGGTGCGTAAGAACATTATAGTCATAAAGAAGTACCATTTGTCCAATCTCAAACTTTCTTATCCCTTATGTTTCTGACATGCCATTGCCTTTTTACCTAGAATTTTCCTACTTCTGACTCAACCGTGTTATGGCTTGTCACTCATCCATGTTGAATCATCTTCTCAATATCAGGTCTTCTAAATCCTATCTCATCAGCGAGACATCTAGCATGCTAGTAATGCATGTAAAGAAGGTAACATAAATTCTATAGGGAGAATGGCTTACTGTGCCAAACATGCAACTAAAATGGTGTGGCTTTGTACAATCTCTTATAAGTTGTTCTATATACCCAAAGAATAGCTGACACTTTTTCATCCCAATCCTTTCTCCCAACATCACAAATTTTTGTCAAAGTTTGGCTCAAAATCTTGTTGAAATCCTCAACAGTTCCATTTTTCCTAAGGATGATAGGGTGTAGTTTTATGGTGTACAACCATAAACTCATCTAATAGGATCATGATTGTCTCATTCCAAAAGTGTGTACCCCTATCACTATTCAAGCTTAAAGGACATCCATATCTTGTAAGTACATTCTCCCATAGAAACCTAGTATGTTGTCAGTTATTTTACAGTCCTTCGTAGGTGTTGCTTCTACCCACCATGTGAGATAATTTGTGCAAGTAATGATATAGCGAGATCTACTCCTATGCGCGGCTGGCAAAATAGGTCCTACAAATTCAATGGCCCACTTCTCAAATGGTTCAGCAACAAGTAATTGGTCTCAAAAGGCATCTCATCTCTTTCTCCCTAGTTTTCCTAAGTGCATGACAATGGTCACACACCTTGCAATATGCCATACAATCTTTATACAATGTCTCCCACAATAATCCAATGCAAGTAGAGATATTCCCTGGCTAGTCGTATCACCTACATAAGTGGCCACCTGCAATACCATCATAGAGCTTCTTTCAAAATATCCATGCACTCATATTCTAATACACACGAGCGGTGTAATAATTTCATCTCTACCTAGCTTGTAGAGGTCACCACTGATTAACATAAACAATGGTCGTTGTGCATATAGCAAGTTGTTTCTTTTCAGAATGCCTTCATTTCTTCTAGGTGTCATACTATGTTCGTAGAAAGACAACAATGTCTTCTAGTTCTAAGGGTGCACGCGTTTTAACCTATATAATTATACATATGGCAGTTGTTTCTTCAATTTTCTATGCTTCTTCTCTTGATTTGAATTCTAGACACAGTGGTCTTGTCTAGACTTACTTTTCCCTGGCTTCACCTCAACTGTGAAGTCAAACTCTTGAAATAGGAGTACCCTTCTACATAAGTTGTCCTTCCAAGACTATTTTGTTTACCAAATACTTCAATGTCATGTGATATGTATAAAACACAAATGGTGTTTCTAGACAAGTACTATCAAAACTTGTGCAATGCATAGATCATTGACAAAGCCTAGCGCTCTGTAGTTGTATAATTCCTTTCAGCAGGAGACATCTTCCTACTATCAAAACAAATTGGATCTATCTAGAATACCTTTTCTAGGTTGAGCTAAAAACATGCACCAATGGCCATGCCAAAAGAATCCACATGCACATGAAATGGTTTATCCCATGAGGGAAAACACATAATGAGCGAATGGTATTAAGTCTCTCTTTTAATATCTCAAACGCATGTGTTACTGCGGTTCTCTCCCTAATAAAAATGTATCCTTTCCCTTTTAGTAATTCTTCTAAAGGGTGCAACAAAATGTACCTAATAAAATGTGCATACTGCGGTTCTCCCTAAATAGATGAATATTTTGGCTATTTTGGCATACCCTTTGATGTACTTTCGATACTAACTATTATGACCCAAAAATTTGTGCACCTCACTTTGACTAGATAGGCACTTCCAGACCTAGAATTAACAATAACCTTAGGTGGATCAATCATTAATACCTTCCTTGCAGATTATATGCCCTAACAATATTCCAAAAGATGTAGCAAATATGCACTTCTTGATTTTCCAAAGAGATACTCAACTATTTATGCATCATTCAAACATTAAGCGCATATATTTTCACAATGATCTTTCATAAACCCATATACTGTCCAATCATCTAGATAAACCATGCAAAAAGTTATGAATAAAATCTTTGAATTTCGTGAACAACTATGCTGCGAGAATATAGCATAGTGTGCATTTTTCAATCCAAAAGGCACCATATTATAGGAAAATCTACCCCATTCAGTAGTAAATGTATGTCTTTTCCTAGATCCTTCTAAGCAATTCTAACCTGATTATACCTAGAAAAACCCATCTGTGAAGGAATATATTTCACGCCCTACAACTCCCTCTAGTAGTTCCTCCAGTAAATGGTGTAGGGAATCAGATATGTGATACACATGACAACATTTAGTTCTCTATAGTCCACACATATTCTAATTTGTTCTGTCCTTCTTGATATTGATCACCATTGGACTAACCCATTCTAACTCATCAAGGGGCTTGATAATTCCATATTTCAACATTTTATCAATTTATTCTTCTCACCTTTTCACGTAAATTAGGATTCATTCTGTAAGGTCTCTTTCTAATTCGCGTCATGCACCATCCTTAAGCTTTTTTCTTCATTTCCCCCAAGTTATTTATACAACTTAAGTTCACTTATACCCTCAAGGGAATATGTATTGATAATCCCTTAGTAACTTGATGATATTTTCTACCTTCGAGTCTTAGCAGTAGTCTCCAATTATGGCCTCCTTAGGCTTAGCCTCCAAACCTATATTCACCTTATTTGTCTTCATGGGTTTGTGGTAAGTGTGTGTATCCTTTTCCACATTGTCCAAGATCTCACGCACCCTTGTGAATGTTCAATATCTAGGTTCTCAACCTCATCATCATCTATAATGTAAACCATCTTTCCCTTCTATTTCTCAAGGCAATCGCATTCAAGTAGTATGGAGTCCACTTCTTCTTCTTTTTAAAAACATGCTCCGAACTTTTCCTCACCGATATAATTCTTGAATATGCTCCTCTAATTTTGTAATGTCTCCCATAGTTAAGAGCTTGACAAATTTTAATGCCTCTTCTACAGGAGGTTGAGAAGAAAATTATTCAAAGGTTTGGATCATTCCTATAGTCAAACCTTACCAATTTCCAGTCTCTCAGTGTAATTTTGCATATACATACCAAGTGTGTGCGCATATTTGTAGCATAGAATACAGTCAATGCACCCAGAGTGAAGGTGGTAATACTTCCTATCTTGTTGTCCAGAGTCTCTCACACTGCTGAATATGATGCTGAACAGGTTGATCACCATGATAAGTGTATATTTGCGTAGGTGCATTGTTCCTTGTAAACCTAGTGGACAAAGCAACTCCAATCTCTTCCTAGTTTATAAGATTATCTCTGTGGACTACCCACCTATGCATTGTTGTCCCACGCAAGGTATATACTAACATAGCTCTTCTCTTGATTTGGTTTATCCACTATGTTTCCATGGCATTCAAAAATGCAGGAAGACCTTATGCCCCTGTATACCAAGGTATTGTGCTACCTATCCGTCGAACCAAACAAAATCCATTCCTACGAGCAACCATGTTTTTCACCTCACATCCTACTAATTCATATGTATCATGATCCCAATTATCACAAGAAATACTTGTGGTATCACTAATAGAATGAGAATCCTCCCACAGTAGGATGCCTTCTTTTGATAAATCATTGACCTTTGGGTCCTTAAAAGTGCGTACATAGATTTTGTTTAAGTCCTCCTCACTTAGAGGCTCAACATATGGTGTAGAGTTCCCATCTGTCAAAGGTATCACAACCTTTTTCTCCTTGTTTTCAAAGTTGATATACCCCTTATTGAACCTCAAGTCAGCATTATTCACATAACACTAAGGGCATCCAAGCAGGGCTAGAAAATTGTCTACTTCTACAAGTGCTAATACCTCAAAATCCCCAGTGAACTTGGCCCCTTGTATATTTATAGATGCATCTTTGAAAACTCCTATGGGATTGGCCTTAGTCTAGTTTGCCATAAACAACACATTAGATTATGGTTGCAATGGAGGCCTCCCCATTTGTACCCATGCATCTAATGTGAGCACATTTACTTCCACACATGTATTAATCAATATGTTGCTCAAAATTTACCCATCCACAATAACATTCAGAGTAATTTATTTATCATAGTCAATACTATCAGGGGGAATATTTACATGCAGAATATGTCATCCGGTCTCAAGACTTACGCGGGGAGTGTTCCCTTTTAACCAACTTCCTAATAGTGAAATAATGTTCTCATGGCACAACATTTTTCACACTTCTCACAGATCATCGATATTAGCTTGGATTATCTCTGATGCTTTCTTCTACTCCTTTAGGTATTGTATTTCACCCTGAAGATTCCTTAGCACTTCCACGGTATCCTAGTTCTGGGTACCTTGAATTCAAAACCTCCTCCTTGGTGATCATAGGCTTCTGGTTCATTGCCTCTCTTATGCACATCACTTCAATATGTGTAGTAATCTTCACTGTCAATGCCTCAGGTCCTTCTGCTATCTTGGGCATCCATTGATCTTCTACTGCACACTGGATTTTAACCATCCTGATGCCTTTGTTTTATTTCTTATGCTGCTTACTCAAATGCTAATATAAGTCATGGCACTCTTCATAGCTATGGTTCTTTCCACAGAAAGAACATACAATATTCTAAGGACATTCATGCCTATAGTGGTCAGGAGATCCACACGTATAACATGCTCCATGAGGGAACTCACCTCTTCCTCCACCATGACCTCATCATCCATATCCACCACGATATCCATAACCCCCTTCAAAACACCCCTCATTCCTGTCATAGCGCATTTGATTATGATCCCAATCTTGGTGCTCATTCTTACCCTTAGAATTATCTGTTATACTTTGTTGTCATACCCCAATGTCTATAGCATCCTGGATCTGACAAATCAACTAACAATCCTCAGTATCATGGGTCATGGACCTACAAATATTGTAAAAGCAAGATACATTATTCCTTATCATGCACTGTAAAAAAGGACAGTGACTAGCATCATGATTCAAATGGAAAATCTCACAGTCCAATAGTATTGAGCATACAGATCTATGAGGGAAACTATCCTTGGTGTGAGCTTCCACTTCACAATCTATACACCAAATTCCTGAGCATGTTTCATGGGTTGAATTTGTTAATAGCTTCTCTAACTACTTTGTCATAGCTGTAATTTGTGCCTCTAGGAATGAACTAACGCCAGTTTCAATGCTCCAAACTACCTCAGCATGCAAAGCTACCTCCAGTTCTTTGCGTGGATCAGTGTATGTCTTATGTGACAACACCCTTCTAAAATGTGTAATCAATCCTCCAACAAAGCACTGTGCATGTTGGCTAGCATGAATATCATAAGATAACTTAGATAGAAGTGTCTTAAAATGAGCATAATACTCATGTACACTCTTAGTAGTGCCTTGCCTGATATCCTTGAGCACACTAATACTCTTCTTCTCAAAATCAGGGATACGGAACTCTTTCAAGAAAGCGTCCCTTAATGTTGCATAATCCACACAAGTTTGATCAAGGTCAAAATTCCTAGTAGTGGCGAATTGACTTTCCTTACGCTTAGTAGTCATGATCCCTCTAGCACGCCACAATATTTCTCACATATGCACATGTTCACCAACATCCTCTATACCTCTATATTCCATGATACGAAGAGACATCTCCATATAGATATTATGTGGTTGCTACGGACCTTGACCACCTGATCTAGATGTTGATCTACATTTCTAGCTTCCTTTCCAAATGAGTGTATGAGTAATCAAGAAACACTAAACAATGTCGAGTATACAAGGGCTTAGTACCTTGGAGATGACGATGGATGATACGAGCACAAATTTGATAAATGTATGGTATAAAGAAGCTAGATCTGCAAAACTGAAATAGATAAGATTATATTACAATATGCGGGGGTTGCCCAAACAGTGTTGGTTCCAAGAGGATTTTAACTCCCTTGGAGGATGTCAACCCCCATGTTAGACAAGATAATAACATATTATGAACAATAGTAATGGAATATAAAAAGTAACTAAAATGACGAGGGAACTTAGCTTGTGCTTTGTTATGGAGATGAATTGGGCATAAAGATGGAAAGATAATGAACCATGGTAAATATTTCTCCTTCAAACTAGAAAAAATCAATTAAGCTCTCTCTTCTCTTCTCTAGGTCTTCAATCATTTCCTTCTCGGTCCTCCATCCTTGAAATATGGGAGAGAAACCCATATTTATAACTTAGATGTGAGGTTAGATTGCAGGTTAAATGATACTCATGGTTAAGTAAAGTAACCTGAGTTAGGAATATGATGTGATCACGTGGGGACCACGTCTTGAATTATTAGATGGAGTGGGGAGCATGATTGACATGGTGGGTGAGATAAAAGATTCCATTTTAAAAAAAGGGTGTCGAATGGGTGTATTAATACGCATGGATTGAATAATTTATGAGAGATGGGGGATAATGCCAAAAGTCAATTATTAAATGGGTTTATATGGAGCCCATTTAATAATTAATTAAACAAGGTGAGGAAATAGATGAGATTTCATTTCATTTAATAAAAAGAGAATCGTGAATGGAAATTGTGTGAATGTGAGATGACGGAGGGGTACTATAACCAAAAATAATGTCTACATTTGCCCCTTTTTGTTGAGTTGTTTACGATAGCAAGCCATGAGACAAGAATAAAAAGGGTAAGATGTGTCTGAGGATGGATGAAGACATGACCAAAGGTAAGATGCCTCTGGTAAAAAAGGATTACAATAAATAAAAAAGGTATGGCGGTGACTCCAAGATCACATCGATAGATAACAATTGTGGTCGCAACGGAGACAGACGACAACACTCTACAAACCAGTGAGTGGGTGAAGACCACTGTAGTATGAATGTAAACCAAGATGACCAATGGGTCATTGGAAAACATCAAAATATGTGCAACTGAATGTGAAAGATGTGTGTAATCCTTTGTTTGCAAGGAATCATGTGAAAAATCATGCATCCACAAAAGGGACGTGGATGAAGATAATGATTCCCCAACACAGGGCACAAGAAAGACACAAAGTGAGTTAGATGTGTTAACAAGTACAAGGATGAAAATATGCCTCAACATAATACTTAGATGGATAAGATATCCCACATGGAATAATCATAAATGTGGACAAGATGAGAAGATAGGATAGAAAGGTGAGATAAAATGCCCTAAAAGGATAATAGATTTGATGGCAATCATCTTTCATAGGAAAGATGTTATAAGTGTTATCAAATTAGAAGGTGAAGAAGATAAAGAAGTCATGTTTCTTTGATAAGTGTGAAGAGATAATTTTGTGACAAAACAAAAGTAGAGCAAATATTCATGGAAGAGAACAAGATTAGATAGGTGATGGTTGTTATGGTATCTTCCAAGACAAAAATGTCAAAAGAAGATGGGAATAGATTCTTAGAAATGGATGTGATGATGTCCCTGTGAGAGGACTGACAAAGATAAAATATGTAACAGGGTTTTAAAAAAGAGAAGAGGTCAATGTGGCAAAGAGAAGAACAAGAACGGTAATGAAAGGGATAGGTGGCAATACATAAATGGAGAAACATTGGCATTGACTTTGAATGCCAGATGTAAGGGATGTTGAGAAAGAGAAAAGGGAATAGGCAAGAGAATTTTTTGATTATGAGAAGAGTGAGAAAGATTGAATATGAAGGCAACAGGGGTATGGAATACAGGGATGGAGACAGAATAGGAGAAAATAAAGAGTGAAAAGGGAGGAAGAAGATAACAAAGAAGGATTATAAAGAAAGGGGGAAATGGAGAAAGACAAAAAAAGAGAAGACAAGAAAAGAATAGAGCAGAGGATGAAATTATAAAAAAAGGGAGAGAGTTATTCAAAATGAAAGGCATGATGAAGGATGGAGTAGAGGAAAATAGAGAAGTAATGGAAAATGAAAGAGATGATAGAGCAAAGAAAATTGAAGGAAACAGATCGTAGTGAGGAAATCCAAGGAAAAGAATATGGAACTGACCACATGGAAATGCATGTGGATGATCAAATGATAAAGAAAATGGGATAACGCTGAAGAGTTATGTTTTCAATGGGGAAGTAAGGAGGGAGTGTGAGGTAAAATGGGGAGAAGGACGATATAGAGGAAGTGAAATAAGATGAATATTAGAAAGGAGGATAAGACAACAAAGAAAATTATGCAGACAGAAGAGAACCAATAATGAAGATATTTTATAAAGAGTGAGATGCACAAGGAATGTAAAGAGAAACTTGAAGGAAGGAATGACATCGATTGGAAAAGAAAAAGAGATGCATGAGAAAATAGAGAGAAGGTGTATGATGAAGACTAAAGAAATTGGCAAGGAAGAATGGAAGATAGATAGGTGGTGAGGATAAAGAGAGGAAGAGATAGGAAAGGAAATGCCAGTGAATGGATGTTAGGAGAAATCCACCGATAATGATCAGTAGGAAAAGATGAGACAAGGCAGAAAGTAAACAAAGAATGGGTGGGGGAACACCAATGAAGGGACGTTAGGAGAAGTCCTCTGATAATGATCAGAGGACATAGAAAGGAAGGAATGAAGATAGAATGGAGGAGGTTAAAGAAAAGGATTCAGGATATGCAGAATGGGGATGAGTGATTTTTAGGAGAAGTCCACCAATAATTACTACACAGAAATGGAAGATGATGATGAAATAATGTTAGAGGGAGACCAATGACAATGATGGGTAAATATGGGGGTAGATATGTGGAAGAACTCTAGAAGACGGAGTGGAAAGAGTAAAGAAAGGATGGATAACGATCTGTAGGAAGATGAAGGTGAGGAGAGGATGCAGTGGATGAGAAAAAATGAGAGATAAATGAAGAAACAAGAAATGAAATGAGCAGAGAAGCAATGGTTAAGTAAGATTACCCAGTGAAGGATGATGGAGATGAAAAAGGGACCAGTGAGAAGTGGTGTTTGCATGAATGGAAGAGGAGGTGAGAGGATGTGATGATGGGGAATGAAGAGAAAATCTAGATGGAGAGAATGTGGGTTAGTGGGGGAGTGTAGGATGACAAATCATGCTTAAGAGGGACTCTTAAGTAAGATCGCCATGCCATAGGAGGATTTAAGTAAGATCACCAAATCAACAGTGACAATATGGAAGGAGAAAGACAACATTGTATTGGATGCAGATGTGGAAGGGTTAGTTGGAATGGATGAGTACAATGAGATGTAGAAGACAAAAGATGAGGAAGATATGATGGGAGATGGAAGGATCAGACGGCCAACCATTCTTAAGAGAAACTCTTAAGTAATATTTCCCTGCGATGAAGATGGTTAAGTAGGATCGCCAAACTGAAGAAGAAAAAGAATGATGAAAAGACTAAGAAGTGTATACCAAAATGGAACAAGAGATGAAAGGAGGTGATATTAAAGTGATAACAAAGAAACAAAGGAGTGTGACATGAGTATATGGAGGAACCTATGCAACGTAGATGGAGAGTGTAAGGGAAAACCATAACTAGGATGCCCACGTGGTGGTAGTGATGATGTAAGAGTGTTAAGTGGAAAAGGAGTGGAAAGACATTTGTGGTGGTGATTGTTGTCTGTTGAAAGAAGAAATCGTGGAGAAGCTTCTACAGTGGGAGGATCCAAGAAAGAAGATATACCTTAACTAAGGTTCTCTGGCGATATGGATGGTTAAGTAAGATTGTTAAACTGAAAGCAGAAGAGTGAAAGGGAAACTCAAGAGGAAAGATAAGTAAGATATCTTGCATGGTGCAAGGGGATAGAAAGGTGAGAATGATGATGTGGAGACAAATGGTGATGAGTGGAAATGGAGAGCGAGGAGTAATGGATCAAAGACATTATTGAACATGTTGAGAGATAAGGAGCTGCAGGATAATGAACTTACCTTGGGAAGTATCCTCAAGTAGGATTCGCAAACTACAATGGCAATCAAGTATAATGCACAAACTGAAAAGTGTATTTGCAAACGCATCCATGGAGATGACAGATAGATATAAGATTCATAGTGTGAAATTTGATGTGATTTTTGTAAAAGATGATTTAGATGAGATGAATGGAACATAGCTATAGCAAGGGCATAAAGGGAACTATGTTTCAAACTGGATTGGATATAAACAAGAAAGGTTACCACTCAAGGCATTGCACTTGTAGCCAATAACAGGTGTTAATACATAACCAATGATAGTTAGTTATACCAAAACACCATGAGATAAATATGGATGAAAGATGCTCATAATCCTAATGTTGACATGACAAAAGGGATTGAGATGTAACTTTTTACGTGGAAGAGGGATCTCCAAAAGTGGTGTTCCTTAAGTCTAAGCCCCATCTCTGGCAAAGGGAAAGAACAATAGCAAAAAGTTTATCTATACGAGAAGATTTTGGAAAATGTTGATAAAAGAAGTCAATGCAAAAAACCTTCCATATGCCATAAATAACAGAGTAGCCATCCTTTGAGGGTATGGTCTACTTTATACATAATATAGATGACAAGAATAATAAGATAGTTGTCCTTCAAGGGATCGGTATACTTTCTTTTGATTTTGCTTGGATTTTGATTTGTATACTTTAATTTTACATGAACAGCTGTCCTTCGAGGGATCAGTCTATTTTTGATAACTTTAATTTTTCCCTTTTGCATAAGTGAATTTGAGTTTCACATGGGGGAAAGCTAGGAATAGTCAATTAAACCACTTAGGAGGGGATAAGGAATGTATAAGAGACACCCTGGACCCTTCGCATTGGCTGCAATAGGAGAATGAGAAGGTGATGGATGTAATGGTTGTGAGGTCACATCAAAGTAGTAAAGGTGGACCACATAATTCAAATCATTACAATGACAAATAGAATGGGCTAAGGATGGCAGAACAATCTAAAGATGTAACTAAGTTCTCATTAGTAGATATGCTAACAGTATATTGGTCGTAAGTGCAATGCATTAAGAGGCTCCGTCTCTAGTTTACCACCATGAGAGGGAAGATAGTGTAGTTGCAATAACATGAGATGATAACCAAGCAGGAAACAAAAACTATGTTCTAAAGGAAACAAACATATGACCACAAATGGTGGATTTAGATGAAAATAAATGATGCCCTAATAGATACATAAACATAAAAGGACAATCATGGCCTCAAAGGAGGGCTTGATGAAATATACGGTGTCCCAAAAGAGACACACATATAGCCACAATGGTGGACTAAGAAATAGATGGTGCCCTAGAAGAGACACAAATATAGCCACAAAGGTGGACTTAGAGAAAAAGGTCCCTCGATGGAGAGACAAACATGGCCTCAAAGAAGGGCTTCAATGAAAAAGATGATACTCCCAAAAGGAGCACAAACATAAAAGAACAAATATGTCCTCAAAGGAGGACTTAGAATGAGATGAGGATCTGGATATAATTAATTTAGATTAGATGGATGTGAAGAAAGTAAACAAAACAATGTCAAAGAGTGAATTCCTCTAGTAACAAGGGATTTGTACGGATGATGTGTTCAAGGGTGAGGGAAGGTTATTCCCCCAAAAAGTTAAATGTGAAGGAGGTAAAGGATGTTGAAAGAGCTTAGATGAGATTGTTTTAGATTTGGATGGGGTAAATGATTGGAGACCACAAAGTGTGCTTAGTAAGATAATCGGTATTGATAAACAATGGAGGGCATATCCTTAGGAGGAATGACATGGGCTAGAGGGATGTTAAGGGATGATATGGATGGAGAGATCATGGTAGATTCCGACAGATGGGATATGGATTGAATTCAAGGTAGATGGAGAAGGAACTTTTCTCTGAATGAGAAAATCATCTTTCTCAATAAGGTTGTGGAAGATTGACCAAAAGGCCTTACAATGTTCGATGTCATGACCTAGGGCATGATGATAGGTGCAAACTGCAATTAGGAGTGAACCATGATGGCTTGGGACCATAGGGATTAAATGCTTTAATAGGAGGAAGTTTGATGGTATATGTTTGAGTTAAATGTCAAAACATATCTGCGTATGACCCCATTGAAGTGTCATGGGGAAGGTAACTCTTATGGGTTTTGATGGGATGTCTTAGCTTAGATTTAGGAGAAAATGTGGATGTAGATTGGATGTGTGAATTTCGTGTTTTGGAGGAATTAACAAATTTGGTTCAAGGATGATATTGTTTGGATGTGGATTGATTATTGCAAGATGTTGTAGATGAAAAAATTGATCCTGACATGGGTTTTGTGGCATTAGATTTTTTAGAAGAGGAAAAACCTGAATGTTTCCAAGGAGGTGCAGGGGACTGTAGGGGATGTTTGCCTTGAGCCTTAGACTTCAACCGAGAAGATTTACCTCTAGCAGGAATGACAATAATTTCAACCAGAGGATCTAATAGCGGTGGTGTGGTTATTAATGGATAAACTGTCCTAAAACAAGATGAAGACATTAATGAAGAGATAGGTGTTTGTATGATGTGATTAATGATACCTATGTGAGATGTGGATTGTTTCGGTTTGGGCATGGAAAGAGATAATTGCGTAGAAGGAGAAGGTAAATCATCTTTATTTGATTTAGGTGGATGTGTTGATTCAATAGATGATCCAAAGGGTACCTTAGATAAGGTTGTAGATCGAGAGGATTTGGTTGGTGTGATAGAAGGATTAGGTAAAGAGTATTGGGGTAGACTGGATAATGTGGCCATGGGTGAAGATATAGGTACATATGTCAAGGTTGGGATAGATGGATTTTTTGGTGTAATAGATATAGGGGTAGTTGGCATAGATAAATATGTAGGCATTTTTGGGATATGTGGAGATGTGAGTGATGTGATAACCGATGGAGTACACCTTATTGGTAAGGGTAATGCAACAAATGCAGGAGCATTTTTAGACGTAGAAGTAGAAGGGACTGGTTGTTTCATAAATGTTTCGAGGGGTAAGAATGATATTTTTGCTAAAGCAAAAAATTTTGAAGATGGGGGTGCAAGGGTACATGTTGTAGAATTGCGTTTAGTTGGGATGGTTGTGGGTAATGTAGGTGTAGTAGCATGTGTATTTGAGGCAGATGTGGGTGAAGAAATAGATGGTAGAGATGTAGGGATATGTGTGGATATGAGTGGGGCCAAAATAAGTGCTAAAGATAAATCTAATGTGGTAGATTGAGGTATGTTTGAACTGACAGAAGTGGATGGTATATTTAAATTTGATTTGGATGTGATAAGGATAGGAGAAGGTGCAGGTTCAGGACAAATAGTGAAAGTTGATGTAGGTGTGACAGGATCTAAATAAGGGATGGGAATAATTCCCACTATGGGAACATGTAGAGTTGGTGATAAGATGGGATCTTGATTGATAGTGTCAACCATACAAGTGTTTGATAGTTGAGATGTAAAGGGGGTGACGTGATTAGTTGGTGGTTGATTAGTTTGTACAGTGGAGGTATCAATTTGGATATCCCCTTGATTTACAAGTTGTTGGACACAATCTTTTAAGGAATGACATCTCCTAATGTTATGACCTTTGACTCGATGATATTTACAAAAGTGGGCCTCATGATACCAAATAGGCTTAGCTTGGGAGTTGTCCACGGGTTGTATGGGAGGAATTTGAATGGAGTTTACGCTCGTCAACTTATCAAATATAGAACTATATGATTCTCCTAAAGGAGTATAGTTGGTTGTTGATTGAGGAGATCATTGTTCAAACCATGTACTTTATGTAGATGAGGATGAGTGTCCAAAGACCACAGTGTTGGCCACACCCTTAAATTTTTCGTTATATGTGAATGGTTTAGTAGATTCATTTTTTGATTTAATTAAACTTAGTTTAAGATGACCCTGCTCAATGGCATGGGTTTCGAGCTTGCGAGCCATTGTGGAAAACTTCATTAAAGGTCTAGAATGATCGGATTTTCAAAGTGGATGATATATGTTTACCACACGAACACAATAATAAGTCGATGAGTTCAGTTCACGGGATAGTAAAGGATAATTGGTTTATAACATCATGCCACCATGTGACAAAGTTGGTGATGGGCTCGTTTTCATACTGTCGAATGGTATATAGATCAGCGATAGTGGTTTTGCGTGTGATATTGATAGAAAAGTGTTCTAAGAACAACTGTGCAAGTTGAGTGAAAGAGAATAAGGGATGTCACGGGATACTGTTGCACTAGTCCAATGTGGGACTAGACAAATACATGGGGAAAGTACGATGAAGTAAATCATGATCATGCGTAATAAGACAACATGCATGTTTAAATGCGAGGATATATTGTTGGGGGTATTCTTTATTGTTGAACTTATTAAATGCAGGAAGTTTCCAACAAGGAAGGTAGGGTTCAATTGGAACCGACGGATGAATCAGTTCATTACAAATTTGTTCATAGGATAAGGTTTTCTTGGGTGGTCCGGGTAAGGGTTTCTAAACTGGCTAACCAATTCATTTAAGGTGTGAATTGAATTAGTCAAGGTATTGTAAAAGTTGAGGATTGGATCATCTATGTGGTTTGAAAAGTAGTTTGATAAGGCAAATGATGTGTTTGTGGGGTGTGTGGGTGTTTGGTGAAGCGTCTGATAAGGTGATTGATAAGTTTGTGGATAGGATGTTTGCGGAATGGTTTGATAAGACAGTTGATTAATTTGTGGATATGTAGGTGTTTGGGGAGATTTTTGGCAAATACTAACATGTGTCATAGGTTGGGATTGTTGCATAAGATGGTGTTGAGCAATAGGGGCATGACGATAAGCGGGGATATGTGTGTTAAGAATTGGAGATGGCTGGGCAGGCCCATTAATGGAATTGTCAAAATGAGATGTGAGTGGAATGTGATCCACCAATTTTTGAGATTGGGAGGATTGAGAGATTTTAGGAGATGATTTAAGTTTATCTAGGGGAGCAAGAAATGGTGGTGTGATTGGTTTAGGAAGACTAGCTTGATGAGGGATACGAGGGTTGGTGTCAAGGTAGGGACAATTCTTTATGACATGGTTCTCATGAGGTGAGACCTGGGAGACTAGAGATTGAGTGACTGAAGGCATATTTTTGAGTTTAGAATCTTGTTGGGTGAGATCATCAGGAGAATTAATATCATGGGATAAAGTAGATTGTTTGTTTGTCTTGATTTGGGAGAGAGAGAAAATAGGTGTGAAATAGAGAAACATTTGTTTATGTATGTTGTTGACAAACAAATCAAGCACAATATTTTTTAGCATCATGATTAATTTAGAGGATATGAACAAAAAAGAAAAGTAAGTAATGAAGGTGCCTAAAGGATTCTAAGGCTGGTTTCAGGCAGTTATGGGTTGGGAGATGTCTGAGATGGTTGCATGTTGGGTGTTCAAGTCCCAATTAATTAACCAGGTGAGAGGAATGTTTGGATGTGTTAATTATGTTTGTGCAGTCTCAGGCAGTGTGTGATAAATGAAATGCAAAGAGTTTAATTCTTTTACTTAGGCTATGTGATCAGGCAGGATGTAGAAGGTTCATTTTAGACCAAAATGAAATTTGGCGTTTGATGTATACAGACACTTAGGAAAGGGAAAATTTGATGCAAAAAAGAGAAAATAGAGAAAAAATGAGAAATACTTGGAGAATCGCTTGTTGGTGTTATGTGATTGTACTTGATGATGGTGTTTTTAGAAGCACCGATTAGTGACTAGAATTGCCTGAGGACCCTAAAATGGCACCGTTTATGACCTGAAATTGCACCGTTTGACTGCAGGAGGAGTTGGTGAAAATGATTTGTGGTGTGTTTTATGTTTTGACCAATGATCTTTGATGGCATACTTTAGTGGTCGCAAGGTCGTATTGTTATCCTTGCAGTGATGACAAAAATGACTAAATGTACATACCACGCCACACATATGGAGATAACATTAAAATGCTACAAGAAAGTGAGTTGAAAAATGAAACATTTACAAAATATATTACATGATGACAACTAGGAAAATAATAAATTACACAATCAAACTTGAAAACATAGCCGAATGATAAGGTTAATTTCCAGATTCATTTCCCATGCGGGTGAAACTCAATACCAAGTCAGTTAAACATGAGAAGATTAATTACCTTGAAGATGACACAAACCTCTACTACGGACAAAGATAACACCAAACTTGTACGAGGTAAATAAAAGGACAAAACAAACAAAAATGACCATACCTTGGATCTGGTCCAACCGGGCGTGCCAAATGTTGATCTGCGTTTCTAGCTTCCTGTCCAGATGAATGTACAAGTAATCAAGAAACACTAAACAACGTCGAGTATATAAGGTCTTAGTACCTTGGAGATGACGATGGATGATACATGCACAAAGTTGATAAATGTATGGTATAAAGAAGCTAGATTTGCAAAACTGAAACAGATAAGATTATATTATAATATGTGGGGGTTACCCAAACAGTGTCGGTTCCAAGAGGATTTTAACTCCCTTGGAGGATGTCAACCCCCATGTTAGATAAGATAATAATAGATTATGAATAGTAGTAATGGAATATAAAAAGTAACTAAAATGACGAGGGAACTTAGCTTGTGTTCTGTTATGGAGATGAATTGGGCATAAAGATGGCAAGATAATGAACCATGGTAAAGATTTCTCCTTCAAACTAGTAGAACTTAATTAAGCTCTCTCTTCTCTCCTCTAGGTTTTCGATCATTTCCTTCTCGGTCCTCCATCCTTGAAATATGGGAGAGAAACCCATATTTATAACTTAGATGTGAGGTTAGATTGCAGGTTAAATGATACCAAAGGTTAAGTAAAGTAACCTGAGTTAGGAATATGATGTGATCACGTGGGGACCACATCTTGAATTATTAGATGGAGTGGGGAGCATGATTGACATGGTGGGTGAGATAAAAGATTCCATTTTAAAAAAAGGGTGTCGGATGGATGTATTAATACACATGGATTGAATAATTTGTGAGAGATGGGGGATAATGCCAAAAGTCAATTATTAAATTGGTTTATATGGAGCCCATTTAATAATTAATTAAACAAGGTGAGGAAATAGATGAGATTTCATTTAATTTAAGAAAAAGAGAAGTGAGAATGGAAATTGCATGAATGTGAGATGACAGAGGGGTGTTATAACCAAAAATAGGTGTCTACACTAGAACCTCTTATGTCCCCTCTGCCTCCAGAACCACTAGATCCACCGGAACTAGAACCACCTATACCTCTTGATCCTCCACCTATAGTTAGAATAAGACCTGTAGATGTACTCCCTTGTGCTCTGACAATAGTATTATACTAAACCCCTACAATATATGAGGTAGTTCTACTTCTAGAGGTGAATCCAAAATTTTGTGTGCTCACATTCTGTGTGGATGATGTGCCTAAGATTGTCCCTCCAAATATCATTGAAGTCGTCTATCTTGCCATTGATGTACTTGATCCCTGATTTACTCTTGCTCTCCTACTTCCCAAGTTAGCTTGTTGGTTACTTGTCGTACTAGATACTAAAAAACCAAGCACAAGGGCTAGGTCACCAGGTGGATTAAGATGCATGCCCACTGTCCAAGTAGTCTCTGCTAGCGCACTTTTGTGTGAGGCCGAGGGGGGGTCTCTATTATTCTTTCCAAGATGGGGGAGTTCCTAATGCTCTAGCTCCACGTCTTCTACATGAGCTATAAATCCTTCATGAGCCATCTCTCTCCTCAACGCCATACTTTCTGCAAGGTAATGCTACTTGTTTATCTCCCTCTTGCACACCTCATTAAACTTAAGTTGCTTTTCCTCTCTCTACCTCTCTGTCACTAGGTCTATCATCTTTCACCAAACTTGTTCATGCCCTCACACGTGGTGAAGTTTAGTTAGTCGTCGGTTTACTCTCCAGATTCAAATTTACTCTCAAGATCTTGATCGCCAACGGAATACCTTACAAATATGTTCCTCTTAGATACCACAAAAACTGGAATTCAACTACCTCCAGGAAAGAGTACGTCAAAATTGAATATTAGAACACCATGACACCACGTATCCATAATGCGAGTCTAAATAAGATCAGCATCATAAAGGGCCTAAAATTATTCCTGTGTCCAGAAAAGTGCATGATACCTCCAGTTTCGCTAAGACGCATAAGCAGTAAGCCACTTGTATAGTTTTACTGGAAAGATAGTGAAAAAGAAGTTGTAATACAGATTTTGTTCTACCCAAGTGTGTACGTTAAAATCAAATCCACTACTGAACCGTCGTGCATATTCTTCCTCCATATCGTGTATCCATTCCTCAATACTTGCTAGAGTTAACTAGTACATCTTCATCGTGGACCATCCTGAAAACAACTGAAAAAGAGGTCCCAAAAATGGAACCAATGATGCAACCTTGAATTTACCAGATAACACCCTAGTCACGCTAGCACATCACTTAGCCTTGACTGAGCACTCACTCGAAGCGTGCAAAGGTACCAGGTCCCTCTTTAGGGTTGTTGTAGCAAGATGTTGTGTGATGAAGGAAGAAACATATAGATTCATAACTAATCCATCATTCTACAATGCATGCTACACTTAGATCTATGAAGGAACAAGCTTTAAACAATAATCATGATTGAATCAATAACATGCACTACTCAAATACACACAGAATGACACTTACATTCAACTAATATCTTCCATCTATTAATAAATATAGAAGCTCCTTACAATAATATCAATCTATACCAATGTTTGTATGGAACTGATACAGTAATTCAGTCATATGCGTATATATTTTTACCTCCATACATCCATCACACATACATACGCACACTCTTTATATTCTCTATTACTCTTACCTACTATGTACCTAACATCATATATATAGGGTGGGGACTTTCCCTTCACCGCTTATCTATTCCAGAAATAGGCCACATGCTATTAATAGTCACACACCGTTTACAGGCATAGCCACACATGTAAGTGTGCTATCTATAGACCTCTTACAGTTAACTAAAGTGTCAATCCTATTATTAGCTCGTCTCCATGGAAAATGCTTTGATCCACTCCTCCAAAGATAGACAATTCATGGCACGTACGTCTCTACATCATTGGTGTGTTTCACATGCCATCTTCTAAAAATAGGTCCTCGTGCTCAAAATCGGCTAAGTCCTGAAAGTTGAACTTACCTTCCACGCACAGGTCCTTCCTGTCCTTATGCGCCCTTGATCTTGGCCTTATCTCCCATGTGGACTCCTTGTTTGTTCACTAATAAGTATTCTCTGATCAACAGATTTTATCTGATCTACGCATTTGGTTGAAAATATTGTTATTAAAATTGTTTGGTTAAAAAGCTTGGGTGCAAAGTTACTTGTTGAAATTATGGGTAAAAATGAAGGAAATGAGGGGTGGGAAGATCCAATGTAGGTTAAATAGGGTTGGGAATGAAGCTAGGATAGGGTTGGGTTATTTAGAGTAGGTTATTAGGTCAGATTTGTGAATTTTTTAAAATATAGGGTAGGGGTTTGTGGATTTTGACGCCGCGACAGTGACTAATGGTGGTTAAGGGTTGGCCAATGTCAGTTGGCCTTAGACAGCATCGGTCAAGTATTAGGTGACCGATGTCAGTTATGATGGACCAATGTCGATCAATAGTGACAGATACCAGTTGGATCTAGGGGAAAAGAAGTCAACAAACAAAATAGGGTGGTAGGGAATGATAAGCAATGAGATATAAAGGTAGGTATATTGAGAATGGGTAGAGAAATAAGTTCAAATAGGTACGAGTTGATGGATGTGAACTTGGGATGGGGAGAAAAGGGGTATACTTTAGGGTTTGGGTGTGGTTACAGGGTAGTAAGTAATAAGGGTCTTGTGAAAAGTGTTGTTGGTTAAGAGGTATGTTGGGTATGGTCAAGGTTTATGTTATGGTTTAGTGGATGCAGGCTAGGGACCAATTGCATTTGAGAGACAGAGTACCGCCTCTATTGCTCATGGTACAATCGAGCATGACAGCCAAGGAGTGGAGGCATATGACAGATGTCGGCCTGATTGGATTCCAAAGATACAGGCACATAGTTTAGGATCCGAGCTTGATGGTCACACTCATCAACAGATGGGATTCAGTGACCAACACATTCCATTTACCAATGGGTGAGATCACAGTCACCCTGGAGGATGTATACATGATCATATGGCTACCTATAGTGGGAGAGTAGGTTTATTCTATTTCTGTTAGAGGCATCAGAGAAATTAATGTTGGCGTTGTTTAGAGAGCTGATGGTAGAGATGATGTACCATAGCGCAAGCCTGAGCTATGGGGACATATACACGGCCCATCCTTAGAGATGAGGTTGGTTATCATGATCATGGAGGTAGTGTGTTGCTTTGCGTTGCAGATGTGGAGGGTGGGAGATTCCCATGAGCACTGATGGGGGTTATCCATGACATGATGGAGGATAGGACCCATTTTTTTGGGCACCAGCATTCTTGGTGCAGTTGTACAAGGAGCTATGGGCCTATGGGAGGCTATGGAGGTTTAGTTTGTGTTGTACCTTTCTTATTCACTACTTGGCATACGAGCACATTGTATGTGTTTTTCCAGTTGGTATTTCCCCGACCTGATGCATTCAATGTGGCTTGGTTTGAGTTGGTTATAGGTGTTAGGTGCCTATTATTGGAGAGCACAAGACTGATAGGGCTACACATGATGTAGCATATTACAAGTGCATACTAGAGGGGTTGTCTCGGATTTGAACATCATTTGGAGGCCATATGTTGGCTTCCCTTCATATAGGTACATGGCCAGTGGAGTTAGATGAGCTACAGTTTCTTACATGGATAGAGGGACATCGTGCTAGTGAGCACGAGATGATACCCATGGATAGGGTCAGACGATAGTTTGGGATACCCCAGGATGTGCCTCCACCATTCCCACAGTACATGAGAGATGACTTGGAGAGGCCTATGCCTCTACCATAGCCGACAGTGCCGACAGGGTAGGAGGAGTAGGCAGTGGACCAATGGATTGATGATGTCGGGGTTACTGACAAGATATAGGTAGTGGTGGGTGTGCACAGCTATGGGCAACACCACCAAGGCCAGGGCATCCTGACCTAGCCACTATTACAGTTCAGTGGGACACCTTATAGGGGTAGGTGGCTACCCTTTTGACACAATTGGGAGTAGTGTAAGGGCAGCTTACAGGATTCAGAGGCACAAGTTACCACATTACAGGCACAGGTGGTAACCCTGCAAGCCCAGGTTACATAGGGGAAGGTACCTGCACAGGGTGGGGATGGAGATGGGGGACAAGTAGCCACCTTACAGGCACATGTAGTAGGTTTACACGGTCACTTTTCCATTACACATGCTTAAATTGTGGCCCTACAGGCCCAAGTCATAGCACATGCACCCTCACATGCCCAAGCACGGGGTTCCATATTACTGGCAATAGCGGGAAAAGGTCCCATGGTATAGGGAGGAGGGAAGAGTTCATATGTATAGGGGCCAAGGCCATTATTATCAGGGAAAGATCTCACATGTTACTACGAGACCTATGTCACCACCATAGATAGTGTCGATGGTGAGATTCAGGGATGCCCTGAATGAGGCAAGATACTATCAAGATCACCTGACTACTCTCAGGATAGATGTCCCCTCCTATGCAGAGTACAAGGGTATAATAGGCCTCGAGTGAGAGGATGAGATCTCACACATATAGTGCAGAGAGTATAGGGGCTAGCGAGCCAAGAGACAAGGTCAGGCTGAGGCCACTAGTTCACAGAGTCCTAGACCTAGCTGCAGGCCAAGCGAACGCTAGACCTAGACCCATGGAGGGTGGAGAGATGTTGGCAAGGGTGTCGATCTGGAGGAGAGGAGGAGGAGACATATGAGACTGGCCTAGACATCAGATGGGCCAATGATTGATGTGTCATTGATTATTTCTGATATATACCGATACGTGTCGATGATTGAGGATGTAATGATTTTTTTTATTTTTATATACCAGCCTGCATGCCGAAGATAGTGAGGTTGTACATGAGATTTTTTTAGATACTTTATATTTTGTATTAGTGTATATTTGATGAATACACAGACTTTCATTGATAGATGATGATATTTATTTATGGATGATGTACTTGTTTTGTAAAATTTCCTATTGTTATTTGTATATGAGTGGAAACTAGGTGGATTAGGCATGGTGGAGTCAGGTCGGTTAGGCATGGATGAGTCAGGTCAGTTAGGCATGGTCATGAGTAGGCATATGGAGTCAATTAGGCATGGTTGAGTTAGGTCAGTTAGGCATGGTTGAGTTAGGTCATTTAGGCATGATTGAGTTAGGTCAATTAGGCATGGTTGAGTTAGGTTACGTATGCATGTTGAGTTAGGTCAGTTTATGCATGGTTGAGTTAGGTTGGTTAGGCATGTTTGATTTAGGTCATTTTAGGCATGTTGGAGTCAGGTCTTTTTAGTTTGCATTTAATTTTCTAAGTTATTGGTGGGAATGTTCAATTTTGATGGAGTCTTGGTTATGGAAATTTGAAATGATTGATTGGATGTTTTGAAATGAAATGATAACATGGTAGATATGTATGTGTATGGTTTCCAAGTGTTCTAAAAAAAATGGAAACTTTGATATTATGGAAATAGTGAAATGATTGGGGGAAATGGTTTTAGGATAAAGAGTGGCCATAGCTAACCTCCAAGGGCCCCATGCCCTAGTGTTTTTTACATGCCCACAAAAAGTTTAGGCCAAGTAGTTCTATAAGCTGGGGGAAATTATATGATGAGGTAGAGGAATTTTGGTAGGAAGGCATGATTGAGTCTGGTCATAGGCATGGTTAGGTCTTTTAAAATGTAGGTGACTGATGGTCTAGTGTCTGTATAGGGTAATCAATAAGTAATGAAGAAGGTGAATGGTAAGAGGTACTAAAAGAGCCACTTAATTGATAAGAACCCTAAAAGGTTACCATACTAAAGATGGGCTTATGTGAGACCCTAAAGGCGTTGCATAATGGACTATTCTAAGGGTGAAGAAAGTCACATGATCATGAAATGTCATAGTTGTGGAAAGTCCCTTAAGCAAATAGAAAATTAGGGTTAAAAGGAAATGCAGGTGAAAATGGGTGGTTTTAGTGTAACTTAGTGTATGAAAACATGTTTACCTGGCAAGAAACCCATGATCAAAAATAGGCAAGTCCATGACGAAAAAGTTATCATTTTCTTCTTTTGTTTTTGTTTTTGATAGACTGATCGATGCGGGAAGTCTATATGGGATGAGTATATTATCTCCTTGAGGTCTTCATGAAGCTGATCAATGTGGGAAGCTTCTGAATATTTTATTTTATTTTTGCAATGACTTTATATAGTTGTCCTTCTAGGGAGCAGTCTATTTATAGTGGCGAGATAGAGAGAAGAGATGTCCCTTTTAAGGGAGTCATTTTTTTGCTGAAAGTTTGACTCAAGGAGTTGAATCCCATTTTACTTTTATTTGGTTTTAAGTCATGGACAAGACTATAGAGGAAAATTAGGTTCTTGTTTAGAAGACAAAACCATAGCACAAAGAGGTTAACTATGAAAGAGATGGTTTCAAGTGATGAATGACCATGGGATTCCATCTTTGAAAAAGATGAAAAGTATCCATGAGAATCATATGAGTCTGTGGTACTCATATTGAAGATAAGGCTGAAAGGTGACAAGTAATCACATGATTCTTGTTTAGTCATTGATCCTCAAAATAGGTAACATGGAAGGTGAATGGTGCTCAAGGGATGAGCATTCAATAGAAAAAAGGTGATATAGGACTTGATTTCAACATTAAAATGGTTTAAGATGCAAGGTATTGAGGGGCTCAGGTTTGGTTTTACCTTCAAGTGAAGACAAATGATAAGCACTTGATCCATATGTATGAGTAACGATATAGGGTCCAAGCCAATTAGGAGCAAATTTTCCCCGTTTACTTTTTTCTTCTTTGGTTACATGTTGATTTTCCTTCAGGATGAGGTCACCAACCTAGAAGGTTTGTTCATGGAAATGTTTATCGTAGGCACATTTGATACGTTTTTGGTAGATTTGGAGATGATCAAGAGCATTGAGATGACGTTCATCTAACAACTCAAGTTGTGTTAAACGGTCCTGGTGAAAGTCATCATTGTTGAGCATGTCTTGTAGTGAGATGTAGAGAGATGGAATCTGGACTTCAAGAGGCAAGAAAACCTCAGTACCGTAGACCAGAGAGAAAGGTGTGGCTACAGTTGAAGTGCAAATACTAGTGCAGTAAGCCCACAAGGTGAAAGGAATGTGCGTATGCTAATCCTTCCTAGTATCGTCAACTACTTTCATAAGAATTTTGTTCAAGGTTTTATTGGTTGATTATGCTTGGCCATTTATTTATGGGTAATAATGTGATGAGAAACTGAGTTGAATGCCAAAATCGTCGCAAATATTTCGTAGGTTTTTTTTTGAATTGTTTCCATTATCAGTGATGAGGCGGTGAGGGACACCAAAGTGAAAAATGATGTGATGGTTGATGAATTCACAAATTTTCTCAGTTTTTGTAGAAATGAGGGGAATGGCTTCTACCCATTTAATGTAGTATTCAGTAGTGGTTATAATCCATTGATGCCATTGTGAAGAATGAGGATTGATCTTACCAACAAGATCCAAACCCCATTGAGAGAAAGGCCAAAGGTCTCGTGCGACCTATAAGGCATGACTAGGTGTGTGATGAAGATTAGCATGTTGTTGTCATTTCACACAACATTTGAAATAGTCACAATAGTCATGGTTTAGGGTTGGCCAATAATATCCTAGGTGAAGAATGCATTTAGCGATAGCTAAGCCACTAAAGTGACCTCCACAAATTTCCATTGTGAACTTCCTTGATGGTGTAGGGAATTTTAGAACTTGTAAGGCATCGTAAGAGAATACCATCAAAGCCACATTTATAAAGAAGACCACCCATGATGACATAGCGAGAGACACTTTTAAGAAAGGCGTTGTCCATTACGAGTGAGATCAGAGAGGTAGGATGGAAAGGGAAAGGTAGTCTACAAACTACTTATACCAAAGGTCACGTGGGTCAGGTGCAAGGGTTCCGATGGAGTTGACCTCTCGAGATAAATAAGAGGGTGATTGCAACCTTTGTATTGTGACAAAGATTTTAGAGTTCGGCAGGTGAAGTGGGTATCTGAGAAGCCAGGTAGGCCATGGTATCCACAAATTTATTAGTAGAACGTGGGGTGGTTTGAAGTTCGTAATGGTCAAAGGTAGTCAAAAGTATGTCAACATGACATTTGTACTTTTGGAATATTTCGTTACGAAATTAGTATATACCATTGACTTGGTTTACAACCAGTCGGGAATCACCAAAGATATTAATTGATTTAACATCTAGGGTGATGATGGTTTGAAGGCCTAATACGAGTGCTTCATATTCAGTGATGTTGTTAGTGCAATCAAAATATAGTTTGAAAGATAAAGGCATAGGTTCACCATTAAGAGGAATGAGGATAACACCTGCACTGCCTCCATGCTGACATTTGGAACCATCAAAGAATAAGGTCATCTGTAAGTGGTATCATCCAAAGAGAGGGTAGCAATGGATTCGTTTGGAAAATCAAAGTTAGAGGGTTGATCTCTAGAAAGAGGTGTCTGCTAGTTGGTCAACGATGGCTTGGCCTTTGATGTGGATGAATCTGAGATCAAGGTCTTTCAGAAGCAGGAGGTTGCACATGTTGATTGGTAGGGTTTGGCGTACATGTAATGTAGGGGATCAGTGTTAGTGACAAAAAAGGTTTTGTTGTTGAGTAGGTAATGAAGAAGTTTAGTGGCAAAAAAAACTAAGGCTAAGCAAAGTTTTTCAGCATGGGTGTACCTAGTTTCTTAGTCCAAAAGGGTATGGACTTATGTAATAAACCGCTTGCTTTTTATGTTTCTCATTGCGATGAGTGAGCATGACACCTAAGGAATGGTCAGTAGTAGAAATGTATAGGTAAAAGGTATTGGTCATATTTAGGGGGAATGAGCACCAGTGGTTGAAAAAGGTATTGTTTTAAGGCGTTCAAAGGATTTGTGGCATTCATCATCCCATTTGAATGAGACATCCTTTTTGAAGAGATGATAAAATGGTTGACAGTGGTCGGAAAGTTGTGAAATAAACTGAAAGATAGATTGCAACTTACCTTGTAAACTTCGAAGTTGATGGAGATTAGTAGGTAGAGGCATTTCAAGAATAGCCTTTACCTAATCAGGATGAACTTCTATACCACATGCAAAGAAATGATGAAACCAAGGATTTTTAGCTGAAAGCACCATAAAGACAATGCTTCTTAGGTTGAAGGTGAACACAATACTTCATGAGGCAGTTCAAAGATGACCTTAAGGACTGTCGGGTGTTTGGCCCGATGTTTGGATTAAGCAAGAAGGTCATCTATGTAATCTTCCAATATGCGATGCATTATGTCATTGTTAGTGAAGAAATTAATGTCAGACGGGAAAACTATGTAGGACTATATTGTAAACGCTTTGGGAATCTAAGTCCCTCTACTTGACTAGCCAGAAGGTATTGTATATGCATGTGCGAGAAAATGTGAATTTCTATGCTTGGCCTTTCGGTTAAGGATCCACACAGTTTTCCAATGACCTTGTGGCAAAGCTTGCAGATACTTACAAGAGAGAAAGATATTCTGAAAGTGGCAAAGGGAGTGAGAAAAGAGGTAGGAGAACTAATGTTCTTCCCCTTTAGGAAATATAGATTCCTACTAACTCCTCAATTAGAAAATTCATCATATGCATTCATGGGAAGAAACAACCTTGCAAAGGCAATAAGATGAGCCTGAGATCGTGAATTCAAAGTTTCTAAATGGGTTTTCCTCATCAAAGAGGCTACAAAGGGATCCCTCTACTTGTATTGATGCTTAATCAAAAGTTGTACAAGTGGAGAAATGTGAGGAAATCTGAAAGAAGGGGGGAAAATGGAAGAAAAAATGGCTAACTCCTTTACTTTCTCTGAGTACAATGCACTCATGAGTTTTCCAAGTCAAATTGTCATCCCTAACAAAGAATTTTAGAGTCCATCATATAGCCTGTAAGAAATGATTTCAATCTACTTGGGTGAGTAAGAAACAGTTACAACCTATTCTAACTGTTCGCACCCCTTCAATTTCTTGATTCACAGAGAAACACTTATGGCAGAAAGAAACAGTTTTTAAAATATTCAGCCGTTACATTATTTTTCCAGTTAAAACATGGGCCGTTTGATTTGGAAATTTTACAACTTTAAATTTGGGCTTGCCCATGTGGAAGGAATTGATTAGAACAGACCCACATATGCTTTGATTGTTTACCTTTTGTTTGGCGGGGCCATATATCTAACCCTGGACGCGTGGCGGGCCAGAAGCTCATTTGGAACCTACCTCTATATTTTGTCTTTAAAGTTGCATTAGGATGACACGTGGAAAGCTCTGTTGGTTCTTTCATACTTAGCTAATCCAGGGTTTTTTTTTTGTTTCACTCATGTTGACCCCTAGACATGTGGAGAACTGGCACTCGATTTGAGTTTCTTATTTGGAAGTGCCTTCTAAAATTGTGTCAATCTGACGCATGTCTCCTTCCGCCGGGGTTAGACTTTTTAACGGACAACTTTGTCTCCTTAGCTACATGGCAAGCTGGCGCTGAAACTTGGAGACTGAATCTTGGGTTTTATTTTTGAAATGGCATCATTGCAACATGTGGAGACCTCCGCTGACCCGCCCATACTTAGCCAATTTTAGCGATTAGTTTTGTCCCTTTTAGACCTGAAGGACACGTGGAGAACCGGAAAAAGTTTGAAGACTATCCCTGGCTTGAATGAATCTTGAAATCACACCAATGAGGCACGTGGATCCATCCGCTGAGCCTTCTATACTTAAAAAATTTTAGCCTCTATTTTACCTTCATTTTGTACCTGGGACACGTGGAAGGCTTGCACGTAATTGAAGACTGCCCCTTGGGCCCTACCCATGGAGTTGTGTCATTTGGACACATGGAGGCTTCCACTAGGCCTTGAAATATGACCAAACCACATCCAATCAGAGAGACCTACGTATTATCCGTGGATGCTGAGGTAAAATTTAAGTGGAAGATTTGCCTATCATTCCATTTGACTCTAGAAAAAATCTTCAGAGAAGAAGAAGACTCCACCATTTTGCACCCAATTTTCAATTTCTTTATCAATTTGTTTAATGGAGTTTTGATATTGATAATAATATAAGGTTCTATGATCTATGGGCACGTTTGAAATATTTATAATTTCATTCAAATGAGGACAATAATAAAATTTTCACACATCTAGACAGGAAAACATGAAATTTATCGAAACAAGCAGACTAGGTAGATTTGAAACAACTCTAGGGCATGGAGATTTTCTCTCTTCAGATTTTCAACTTGGCTTAAATACTTTATGGAGGTTGAGAGCTTGAAATCTCAAATTTAACTTGGAAAGACAAAAAATATTTTACGGGAGACAATTTGCAGTCATGAAAGATATAAGTCATGGCTCATTGATATCTAGCACCAACATTTTTAAGGCCAAAATGGGGCATGACTCGATAGCACAAGGTCCCCCAAGAAGTGATGAAGGTAGTTTTGTTTTGATCTTTTGTAGCGAGTAATATTTTATTATAACCATGAGAAACCATCTATGAGTGAGAGCATCTCATGGCCGATGGGGAGATCAACCAGTTGTTCAATACCTAGTAGAGGAAATTCATCTTTAGGGAAGCTAAGTTGAGGTCTTATAAATCCATGTGCAAATGTGGAGTTCCCCTGTCACTTTTATGATAGGAATGGTGTTATAAATCCATTGGGGATAGTTAATGGGTAGGATGAAGGAAACCAAGAGAAGGTGTTGAAGTTCTTCTTTAACAAGAAGGGAAATGTGAGGATGCTTTTTCCGCAGCTTCTATTTTACGGGTTTGGCATCAGGAATGGTTACGATATTTTGGACCATAATGTTTGGGTCAATACCGGGCATATCAGCATAGGACCAAGAAAAATCGTTGCTATGGTCCTGGAGGAAAGAAGTAAAAGCTTCTTTTTCAGCAACATCTAAAGATAGGCCTATCTTTATAATGTGTGGGTCATCCTGAGTGTTAATGTTGATTTTGATAGTCGATTCATTTAACATGGTTTATGTCTCAGAAGGTAAAAACTTGTGAATATAAGAATCTTCTACACCAAGGTAGGTGAGGATGGACTCATCATCTTGACATTGAATTACATTAATAGAATGGTGTATCGTCATTGACCATCTTAGGATACAGGAAGGGAAAAGATGAAGTGAGCATCGCCGTCACATTGATAAGTCAGAGGTCCCAGGGAAATTATGTTCACAAAAAAAAAAGTTAGGAGGAATAGAATCGGGATCTATGGACTCCGTGGGTGAAGGTGGTGATGTTGGTGAATGGGGTGGAGAAGGTTTGTTATCCTCAATGAGGTCAATGGGGGCCTTATTGGAAGATGGTGTGCAAAAAGCCAATGTCACTGCAATCTTTGTGTTTGTGGGTGGTACATGGAATGACAATATGACAGCCTTGTTCATAAAAACTGAAGCCAAATCCTTTCCATGCATAGTGGTGAAGGAAAGTGTGGGTGAAGTGGCAGTTAGTGAGGGATTGGAGGTCAGATAAAAATGGTCATGTTTGGGATGGAGGTTCGGGTGAATAGGTGGTAGTATCAAGTCCCCCATATGTTAAGTTAGTGCAAAGGTGGGGAGGACCATAAGGGAAAACCTCTCCTATGTGATAGTCATAACGAGGGTGTTGGCATAGGTTTCCATACTCTTCCGGAGTGAGGAATGTGTTAATATTGTAGAGGTAGTACTCCACCAGAGTGAGGCATTGAAAAACACCTTCTAAGGGATCGGTAGTAAATATGTGGGTAGCAGAGGATAGACGAATCACTAGAGGATTGGGCAAAGAGGGGTATCGGTTGGTTGGGAAGTAGATGGGTCAGCTACAGAGGTTGTGGCAAGTAGTAGGAATAAAAGAGTTAGGTATGGGAGAGGTGGCAGAAGCATTGGTGGATGGGGTCATGGGTGAAGGAGAAGTGGGGGTAATGGCAGATGCCTTGACTGGTAAAAGGACATCGTTAGGTTCGGTACAACATGTTACAGGTTTTGAAGGGTGACGGGTTAACTGGGATGGTATAGTTATGCCCTTCATGTTTGAATTTTACACAACGGTGTAAAGTTGAAGGGACACAACCCATGACATGAATCCAAGGTTTTTTGAGCAATAGGTTATACTGGAACTTCTCCCTCTAAGATGTATAACAATTCTGGGACAGTGCGAGGGCCCACACGAACATGGAGAATAATGGTGCCAAGGGTGGAGGTGATGGCCTCGTTGAAGGAGCACAACATAAATGGGTTATTATGCATATAATTGAAAAGGGATGCACATTTGATTGTACACGTGTGAGAGGAGATGATGTTAATGCTAGCACCACCATCGATCATGACTGTATGCAATGGAAAGTTGCAAAAGCTATGGAATGAGGCTAAAGAACATCAAAGCTTTGCTAACTCATCCATGCACCATAGGATTAGAGCTAAACAAGATAAACTAACATGCAAGCATTATAACTTTGACAAAAACATCAAAAACTAACATGTATACTACACTCTACTCTATGAAAGCTTAATGAAAGTGAACCTAGTTAGATTCTAAGCAATCAAATTGTGTGTTATTTACTCCATGAGGTGAATGAATCTCACTAAATAGCTACATGGCCAAGTTTAGATATTTCATTACTAACCTAACATGGGTGTAAGATGAAGCTATTTTAATGGTGGATGACCCAAGATTAAATGCCTTATTAGCTTGGCTAATGCAAATGAACTCTTAAGCTTTCTTAGGCTTGTTTTGGCTTTAGCTTATGTAAAGTTGTAAATTTGAATGGGTGGGCTTAGCCTTGTATTTATAGTTTTCCACTTGGGATAATTTGGAATTTGGGTGCATGTGGGACTAAATCTCAAAAATCACTTTTATATTAGATTAGGATAAACATGTTTTAGGCTTAGTTAAGCTAGGATTAGGCTAGTTAAACTTGATCAGCAAGTAATTAGAGACTCATTGAGAGTTAGGAGGGGTCTGGATAACCAATTTTGACTGATAAATAGCCTACGAAGCCAATAGAAGTGGTCTAGAGAGAACTAGGGAGGTTCTAAATGGTCGAAAGGAGGAATGTTTAGCTAATAAGAGAGATATTAGCCAAATAAGTTGATTATAGGAGGAATACGACCAAAAGAGTGTCATGAATGGGCATTCGAGAATGGAGTGAAGTATGGGGAATTAACGAAGTTTCGTTAATTGATTGGATTGGATGAAATACTAAGTGTAAGCATATTTAAGGTGTGTACATTTGCCCCTCTTTGGGGTGACGTAAGCGATGTCACTTAAAAGAAAGTAGACAAGCATAAACAAGTAGAAAATCTTGAGGGGGTAGAAGAAAAATGAGAATAATGAAGGATGCCCCCTCAATTAGCGATGGGGTGATAGAAGAACTCGATCGACGATCGAAAAAGTGACAGAAAGATAATAGAAGAAATGATAATGTGAAGAAGAAGAAAGGAAAGGGGATATAGAAGAAAAGGAGTATGAGAAAGGGGGAATGAGCTAACATCCATCCAGTGCCTTTTAAACAACTTTATTTTTCATCATATTGCTAGATATCTTCATCATTGGTCCTTATTAAAAAGAATGAACAAAAGTGTAGTATGACATCAAAATCCATATACGAACAAATTTCCATTGCTAAAAACACCAAATCCATGCCACATATGAAATGGAATGCAATATGAGAAAGGAAAATATGCTTAACTCCATGCAACATACAAAATGCAATGCAATATGAGAAAGTAAACAAGCTAACCTAACAGAGAAACATAATGTAATGTTTTTGTTATCAAGCTTCAATTCCAACCTATTTGAATTAACGATAAGGGTTAATGATGGTGCCCCAAGCAAGGATACATGCAAAGAGAAAATGGAGGACACTTCGGTTCGATGAAAAAATCAATGTGTAGTATGAAATAGTACTAGGCAACTCGTTGTGCCCCAGAGTACAGATGAAGTAAGCACCATAACTTTTGTTGATGGAGGTAGATCAAGATGATCCATGGGTCACGCACATGAACATGCGAGAACTAAAGAGTGATGTTTTGTAGGATGATTTTCAATTTTTAGAAGTTTTCTTAAACATATTTGAATGTTTTGATTTTTCTAACATATTTAAATGTTTTGATTTTTCTAACATATTTGAATGTTTTTTATTTTTTTGAAAATTTTCTAAAACTATGTATAAGAAGACAAGGAAGCATGGATGCCCCTAGCGAGAGATGGGATGTACAAGGGCATAAGGCCACGTGCGTACAAGAAAGGTGAAGACGTAAAAATGCCCCAGCGATTAGGTGGGAGTATTCAAAGGAAAACTCTTCATAGGTAGAAGTAGGACCCAAGGCCATTATGGATAGGTTCAACATGATGGTGAACGTAAACCAATAAAGTGCTGGGAAGAATCCCAGATGCCCCCAGTGTAAGGTGGCCTAAAAGCACATGATAGAAAGGAAGGAGAAGATTGTTTTTGTGAAAGATGACAAACGTGTCCGTAAACATGGAAAACAAGTAATCTTATACACATGGATGTTCTGAACAAAGTAGAAGAATGATGTGAATGATATGAATGTAGCTTAGAAGCCTCGTGATGAAGAAGTGATTAAACAAAGGAAAAAATCGTGAGACGAGATATGGACTAGAGTAAGAGTCTGAAAAAGGTCCAAAATGAGACACTTGGTAACATACTAATCATGCCTACTCATAGAGATCCAATGTGTGCACGTGGAGTTTAATTACCTCTTGAAGGGAAGATTTAATAGACAACAAGTGAAGACACCCTAGCCAAAGTGTAGGGATGATTGATTTTGAAAGGTGATTTTGTGAATTAAGGGTGGAAGGATAGTCGTACATTTCCCCACTGCCAGCCAGGCATCCGTAGCCCTGACGGTGATGCATTTGATTCTAATCGCAACATTTCTCTACTGCCAGTCAGGCATCCATAGCCCCGATAGAGATTATTGGAAATACCCCAAGAGAGAGTAATATATCAATTTGATTTTGCTTTGTAGATTTTAGCTTTTAATTTTTTATTGATTTTGATTCTTTTGCTTTTTGAAAAGTTATTTCAGCTCCCTTGTTTGACAAGGGGTTAAGAACCATAATGGCTTAATGGAAGGATTTGGAAGTGACTGTTAGGACGACATTGGCTAGTGTCAACAAATATGTCCAAAATTTCTTTGCAACAAGTTTATTAGATGTTGAATGTGATAGGATCTCTAAGAGGTCAGTCATTCTTTAATTTACCAAGGCGATAAAAGATCAGGGTCAAACGGTTACCATAGAGAGAACTATTGTAAAATGTGTGTGAATAGGCTAACCAAAATATCACCGAAGGGATGAAAATGGTAGGAAGACTTGCAGAGGAAGAGAAAGAAAGGGAACAAATAACATCCATTTGTACGCAATACCTGATTGCAATCTTTGATCTTTGTACCTTTGATTTTTCTTATGTTTTCTCAATGTTTTTTGTATTTTGAATTATTTTGATTTTTAGATTTTTGATATTTTTAAGAGGTTGGGACTAAAAAAGTCACTATGTGTGATAGGATCCAACAATGATGTTTGTGAATTCCTTGATAAGGGACACTAGGTGCATTTTTTTATCAAGATTTATGTTATCCCCGATCTCCATGATCGTGGTGAGTTCGTACTCAACAAATGACTGTGATTTATCCTTAAACAAGGATTGTTCATGCGGGAGCTTGAGTTCCTTGTCCATATTTTTTTGCACTTTACGCCAAACTTTATGGTTGCATTGATGTATGATTTTGAATCACGCTTGATTTATAATTTTGAGATTATTCAATTTGTTAGGAGGTTTAGGGATCTCAAAAATTTTGACCTGAGCTTGATTAAGAAACTATTTGGGTTTCTTATAAGCTAATGTGTGACTTGTCTGATCTCAAGAAGGAGAAGAAAGAGAACGTTGACGTTTAGAACTAATGTGATAAATGACCGCGGGCTTGCCACAACCATTGATGGAAGAAATATGTGATGGATGAAAAGGATACGGTCCAATAATTGAAGAGGATGGGATACGAGGAGGTGAGCCAGTAATAAAATATGACGAAGGGCTACCAGGATATGGCCCTAAGATGGAATAAATTGGGCTACAAAGACATGACCCAAGAATAGAAGAAGATGACGAAGGGCTATCAGGATATGGCCCTAAGATGGAAGAAATTGGGCTACAAAGACATGGCCTAAGAATAGACAAGGAGGGACTATCAGGAGTGGTCCCATAGATAGAAGAGGAAGAAGGGCTACTAGGACATGGCCCAAGAATAGTAGGTAATGGACTACCAACATGTGACCCACAAGTAGAAAATGGAGGGCTACATGGGGGTGGCCCCAGGATAGAAGAAGTCAATGGGCTACTCAGCGATGACCCAAGGAGAGATTTAGATTGAGGAATGGTGATAGATAATGAATTATTTGGTAACGAGAAGATAGGTCATGGCTCAATGCTAGACCTCGACATCTCATCATGCTTAGAAGAAGGTGAATATGGAATAGAAGAAGAATCAAGTTCCATGACCTTAGGCTCTTCCTTTACGTTCTAATAAAAGGAATCAACTTCTTGTCCCCAATAAATGAGTGTATCGAGTTCCAGAAAGAATCCTTTTTTATAATCCTCTAAAGGGATATCATCGTGTTTGGTTGTCTCATCATCCTAAGAGAAATCAATCAGTAGAGGTTGTTATTCTTTGACCATATGAGGTTGACTAGAATAAATGGGTTTGATAAGTGGGGAAGATTGATTGATAGAATAAGATGCAGATGTTTGATGATGTAGATGAGGGGAAGGCTTGACCTTATCACTCTGTTATCACGTAAAATTGGCAAGGGTAATTTTACGGGTAACCATACCAAAATTTTGTTCTGGTCCCTCGTCAGGGACCCCTATGTGTTCGGAACATTGCAAAATTCCTTCCCGGGAAATCTAGTTTTCCAAACTTAACCATTTTTGGTCTTTTTGGGTTGGGCGCACCTATTGTTTGTGCAACACAAGGTAAATCTATGCCCCCTTCATATCCTTTGGCGCACGCTTTGGCATGTCGACACACATTTTGTTGTGCCTCACCATGTTGAGCCTTTCTTGCATGCGCCAAGGCACATGCACCTTCGTGTCAACAATACTTGTGTTGTGCCACGTTTTGGTGTGCCAAAGGGCACACGTATTTCCGTGTTGACAGCACTTTTGGTGCGCCAAGGGCGCACATAACTTCGTGTTAACATGTGTTTTGATGTGCCAAAAGGCGCAAGATTTCCAGTGTCAACAGGTGTTTTGATGTGCCACTTCAAAAAGTGGTTGGTTTGCTTTTGTCTTCTTTTCTTCTCTCCTTCTATATATACTTGAATACTTGTTGTATTCGGTGGTGGATACTTTTCAGATGAAAAATAGAAGTAAGAAGAAAAGACTTTGAGCTTTTTGTAACAGAAGGAAATATTAATACAATATTTAGACTTTGTGCTGAATACCTGTGTTATACATCAGAGCTTTCTTATGTTTGTTCTGTTGAATCTACTTCTGCTTTATTGTCATTTATTCATCAGTATTGCTTTGTTCATCTATGCAAGTAGGTTCGGCTATGTTTACTACCAGCCCAAAACATAGACCCTCTGATCTTTCTACTTTGGAATTCATTTCTTTTCTCCCTTCAGATCTTTCCTATCTCCCCACTCCATTTCTTTCCCTTCTTTTACAGTTGGAAATACCTCTACTGGAATGAGATCCCAACCCCTAAAGGTAGAATATTGTGAGACTTGCACAAGATTCCTGCTGGTAGAATAGCAATAAACCAGTTTCACTTTGCTGACTTAAGGAGGGGCTATGCCCTGCACACTGTTGGCTTGTTTATCCATAGATCTGTCCATTCGACAGATTTTCAAACCAACAGTTTTTGGCGAATCCGCTGGGGATCAAACAGATCTATCAGATCTATGATGGTGGTTGTGTTTAAAAAATCAGTAAAAAATCAAAAAAATCATTACCTGTTTGCAAATTTGAACTTTTGCTTCAAAACCCATTTTTTTTGCAAAAGTGACCCAAACTGAAATATTTTCTTCAAAGATCCATAGATCTGGGCTAGATAGAGATCTTTAGTTCAGCCGAGTTTTTACAAAAATCTGTATTTTTCCGATAGATCTGAGTTTTTGACAGTTTACCAAAATTTTCAAACTCTTTCAAAAAGTCAACTCTAGATCTAAAAAATCAGCTTACTAAGCTTTACCATCGTTTTATCCTTGTTAATCTTTGTCAATAAACCGCAATCGATTTTCAAAAGAAGGATAAAATTTAAATATTTAGAAAAGTACATGCTACTGGTTTTTATCAGAAAGAATCAGAGAATCAACAAGTACAACCAAAAAGAGTTTTTAAATCTGCTCCAAAATATTACAGATCTGGAAGGTACACTTGGTACGGGTGAACCATTTACTCGTAGCAGGAGAGCTCGTGGAGAAGTCGATCCTACTTTCGATCTACTTCAGAAGGCATAATTTCAGTATTACACCAGTGCGCTTTTCATCACTGAGTTCAGCTGATCGGTCAGCCAGAAGTGTCTCACCTCCACAAAAGAACCGGTTTGCACAAGGAGCCTCCACATCCCTTTGCAGTGCTCTGTTGCTCAGCGGAACCAGCACTTCCAGCTCGCGTCCTCTTTCCCAGGTTTTCAAATGGCAGTACCATGGGGAAATGCTATGGGCCCCCTGGCTTTGCCACATCCTGTTCACCGCGCTCACACATGGAAAACTGAAAGACTTTTCCCAAATTTGATGGGAGCGGAAACCAAAGCACATATTCACACATATCTGCATTCATCATGTCATGCAATATCCTAGATGTGACCCATGAAGATGTGTCGGTTCACCTTTTTCTGGAAACTTTGCAAGGGCCCACAACGGAATGGTTTCAGCATTTGCCGGCCGGATCTATTACTAGTTGGGCCACCTTGCGGGATGCTTTTGAAGACAGGTATAAGCCTTTTGAAGATGCACGTTTGCATTACTGTCAAAGATCACTCACCTAAAGAAGGAGGCCAATGAAACTATGCGCGATTTTATCACCAGGTTCAATGCATTAATCAACCATGTGCCTGTTGCCATGTTGCCAACACTAGAAAATCAAAAGTGTTTCTTTATGAACGCAATGAGCTCAAAAATAAGTTTTTTTGCTTCTACATGAACAAATAACTACCTTGCCTCTTTCCCAGGCTACTGCCATTCAGATAGAGGACAACTTGCTTATATCTGGCAAATTGAAACAAGAGTCATCCAAGTTCAAAGCTGCAAATCCTTCTCAGGCCACTTCGTCAGATCCGGCATTCCAGAAGATGGCGAAATGACTTGCTCGCATTAAAGAAACAGTTAGCCCAAGCTTCTCCCCGCATTCCTCGTACCGGGATATTCCACGGAAGAACTTTCGTTTCCGAACAACATCCCGCATAGGCCGCGTCTTGCCTGCAATTGCTCCGTGGTTAGCGCTTGAGGCTACTCCGGTCAACGCCTTAGCTGAGATCGAAGAAGAAGAGTAAAATTATGAATAACCTTCATCTCAAGGCGAAGATGATTCAAGATGTCGGTGAACCGACTGGCGACTCTACTATCGGGTATATGGAATTTGATGAGGTAGAATCTGACAAAGAAGAGGGTACCCAAGGATATGCAAGTGGACAATCATATGTTGTTTTTACCCGCTTGCAAGGAAAAGAAGCAAAGGTCGCTACCAATGTGCAGAAAGAGAAGGCCGCGTCATCCACGCCCCCAACTATTGCTAAAAGAGGTAATCCTCTTCCTAGTCAACCCCCTGTTAAATCTTTTACAAAGAAGTCTTTTCCTCCCATCTCTCCTCCAAATCAGCCTTCTTCTATTCCCATGAAGACCAGTAACTTTACCCTACCATCGTGAAATGAAGGACTCATTCCTCCATCAACGCAACCCTTGGCCGCGTTTGACATAATTGACCATGATAAAAAGACCAAGATCCAAATGTCTGAAGCCGATTACCTTCAGTTAAACCCCGAACAGCTTGTAAGGTTGACTGAATACATCCAAAGTTAGGTTGTCATGACTAATCAAGTTTCCCCAAAAGGAATCCTTTCCACCCCTCTTTCATCCCGCATAAATGTTGCCTTGACTTCCGCATTAGGCAAGATAGAACCTTTCTACCTCTCCCTCCTAATCAATGGCCACAAACTAAGCAACTGCATAATTGATTCTGGAGCTTCCGATAATGTCATGCTAGGAAAATTCACCCACGCTCTGGGCCTCACCCTTACCAAGCCTTTTGGCAGATGTTATTCCTTGGAAACCAAGTAGGTTCCGTTGATTGGTCAAATCAAAGACGCACAATTTGCATTTGCAACGTTCCCAGAGAAAAGAGTAAAGATGACCATCCTTGTTGCCGATATTTTGGTAGCATATGGAATTCTACTAGGAAGGAGCTTTCGCAGTGAAGTTGGTGGGGAGATTCATATGGATTGGTCTAAGGCTAGGATCCCCATCAAAGGTGTAATGCAAACATTAGAGCCTGAATCACAAAATAAGTACTTGGTTACTAATTCTAATGATCCCAAAGCCCAAATTCTCTTCGAATCCTCAGGGATGGGGAACTATTTCTTATCTACAGATTCTGACATAATGGGTATCCTCGTCCAAGAAGAGGATCTTAACAAGATATGGACGCTACAGTTTGATGGCAGCTGTGCGACTAGTGGGTGTGGCGCTGGTGCCCGTGCTTATATCTCCCAAAGAAGAGATTATTCCTCTCTCTTTCAAGTTACAATTTTTCAACACCAATAATACTGCTGAGTATGAATCCCTGCTACTTGGCATGCAAGCCGTGAAGGAAAGAGGGATCAAGAATCTTAAGGTACAAGGTGATGCAAAGCTAGTCGTAAATCAAGTTAGGAGGATATACCAAGTGAAGAATGAAAGGCTCAGACATTACCACAACGTGGTGTGGGACAGCATCGAGGAGTTTGATGCTTTTTCAATAAAAGCCATCCCAAGAGCTCAGAATGACATGGCCGATTCATTGGCCATTTCAGCATCCCTCATGCTCCCTCACCCAGGTTTGAAAACAGACAAATATACCATTGAGGTGGTTTTCCACCCAAGCGTGCTAGACAATTCTCAGCATTGGCAAGTATTCAATAATGATAATCAACTCATTGCCTTTCTAGAAGAAAAATTTTAGTGAACTTCATTTTGAAGGATCCACTTCTACATGTCGTGAATCAGTTACCGATCAAAATGAAGAATCAAAAGGAAGCAACGGCATATGCCAGCTCAAAGGAAATAAAATCCCAAAAGGCCTGGTCTCCCTAGAGTAGTTGTTCGACAGGCATGACCATTTTGTTAAAAAGAAAAGACGAGATGATCCTAACTCCTCCCCAGAAACCGAACCGGTCAATTTAGGTTTGGTAGAACATCCGCAGTTTGTGAACATTGGAAAATGTTGCACACCTAAAGAGAAGCAGAAGTTTGTCAAACTGCTGAAGAAATACATGGATGTATTGGCATGGTCCTATGCCGATCTAAAGTCTTTCAAGCCAAAGGACGTCCAACATGATATCCCGTTGCAAGAAGACATTATAATCCTAAGACATTATAATCCTAAGATCTCAGGTACTATCCAGGCTGATATTCAGAAAATGCTGGACGCACAAATAATTTTCCTATCCATCACAGTACTTGGGTGGCAAACATTGTGCCAGTGCACAAGAAGAATGGCGAGATACGCATATGTGTATATTTTCGCAACCTAAATCAGGCATCCCTGAAGGATAACTACCTGCTTCCCATAATGGACCAGGTTCTGCAAGCAGTAACTGGATCAGAAATGTTGTCCATGCTTGATGGTTTTTTAGGCTACAATCATATTGAAGTCTCACCTGAAGACCAATTTAAAACAGTGTTCACTACTCCCTGGGGTATGTTTGCTTACAGCAGGATGCCTTTTGGCCTGACCAATGCTGGTGCCACTTTCCAGCGAGCGATGGACTTCGCGTTCAAAGGTATGATGGGGAAGGTCATCGTAGTCTACTTAGATGACTTAACTGTGTTCTCCAAACAGCGAAATGATCATTGTGATCATTTGGAGCAAGTATTGATTAGATGCCGAGAGCACGGGATCTCCCTGAATCTGAAAAATTCCATTTTCGGAGTCACAGAAGGAAAATTGCTGGGACATGTTGTTAGCAAAGAAGGGACAAAGATAGATACCGAAAGAGTTAAGGCTATTCAGAGCCTTACTTTACCTACAAGCAAGACCGGCATTCACTCTTTTTTTGGAAAGGTGAACTTTCTCAGGCACTTTGTTCCTGATTTTGCTAAAAAGACTCGTCATATATTAGACATGATGAAAGGGTCACCAACTTTCCGATGGAGCAAAGAAGGGAAGAAGTCGTTTGAGGAAATAAAATCCTCCGTCCCTCACGCGCCAGTCCTGGTATGTCCTGATTTCTCCAAAGATTTTATTATGTATAGCTACGCATCTGAGCACACTGTGTCGGCCATCCTGATGCAAAAGAGTTCTCAAAATGTTGAATCCCCGATTGTGTTTATGAGCTCTCCTCTCAAGCCTCATGAATTAAATATGTCTTAGTTAGAAAATCATGCCTTTTCCGTTGTCAAAGCAGTCAAGAACTTTAGGTATTACATTGTAAACTCTCATACAGTGGTGTTGGTCCCTGACACGGCAGTCAAGTCAATTTTAACTCAACAGGAGTTAGGAAGCTTGCGGGGGAATTGGATTGCAAAAGTCTAGGAGTATGATCTAGATATAAAACCAACCAAGCTAGTAAGAGGCAGGGGCCTATGTCAGCTTATGGCTGAAAAAAAAGATTCAGAAGACCCTGAGGAAAAGGATAATTGCACCAATGGAGCACAAAGTCAGCTGGAGAAAACCGATTCACCACCGATGGTCCTATTTTTCGCAACCAGCGATGAGTGGTATTCTAATATTGCTTTCTTTCTCACCTATGGCGAATGCCCAGCCCATCTGACTACAAAGGAGAAGCATGCTATAAAGCTCAGAGTAGCCAGATATATCATCTGGGATGACGGTTTATACAAACGTGGAATAGATGGCATCTTCTTGCAATGTGTTGACAAGCCACAGCAAGTGAAGTTACTTGAGAGTTTTCATAATTCGGCCTGTGGGGGCCATTTCTCCTCCTCCGTGACAGCACACAAGATCATCCAGGCCAGGTACTATTGGCTGACGCTTTACCAAGACACAGCCACCTGGGTAGCAAAGTGTGAACCTTGCTAGCAGTTTGTCAGCAAGCCCAAGTTGGCTGCTTTTCCCCTCAGGCCAGTCACTATCGACGAACCATTCAAGTAGTGGGGAATTGATTTTATTGGTGCACTCAATCCCTAATCGAGTGCCAGACATAGTTATGTCCTGACAGCAACAGATTATTTCACAAAATGGGTAGAAGCCATAGTCAAACACACCACTTCCGAGGTCGTTTGCAATTTCATCAAAGAGAATATTATTGTCAGGTTTGGTGTTCCAAACAAGATTATTGCTGATAATGCTTCCAACTTCTCTTCATGGGAAGCTATTAGTTTTTTCTATGAATATGGAATAACTTTGGCTCACGCTTCAGATTATTACCCTTAGGGAAATGGTCAGGTAGAATCCAGTAACAAAAACTTAGTAGCCATCATACGAAAGCTAGTAGATGAGAATCAATGAATGTGGCACAAGTCATTATACGACGCTTTGTGGGCAGACCGCATCACTCCCAAGAGGTCTCTCAGCATGTCACCTTTTCAAGTGTTATATGGCACCGATGCTGAGCTTCCCATTTCTGCGGAATTCCCTACTCTGTGCTTGGCCCGAGCAATCGAAGATGAGACTTTCCAAAATTCCCTTGAAAAGAGGATCATGTATCTAGCAAAGCTCAAAGAAAAGAGAGTAAGAGTGGTCGACAGGATCACTGAACATCAGAATCAGGTTAAGAGATTGTTCAATAAAAAAGCTAAGCAAAGAGAGTACCAAGTAGGACACCTCGTCCTTTTGTGGGACAAACGAAGAGATCCAAAAGGCATGCACGGAAAATTTGATTCCCTATAGAGGGGACCTTTCAAGATCAAACAGCTCAATGGAGAGAATAGTTTCTATCTATCGTATCTAGATAGAACCAAGCTCCCGCTTCCCTACAGTGGGCAGCATCTGAAGATCTTCAGGAAGTAGAGCTTGCTCTCTTCTTTGTACAGTTTGCTTCAGTTGTGTGTTTGTTTTTGTCGTGTGTTTGCTTTTGTTGGTTGTGTGTTTCCCTTTTCGTTCACCCTTGTTTTTGACTCTGTTACCCAATGGATAGGCACGTGTGGATCTGGGATTCTCTACCCCTAATTTCCATTCAGAGATAGTCCCCAGAAAGAGCCAGCTGTTATCCCGTAAAATTGGCAAGGGTAATTTTACGGGTAACCATACCAAAATTTTGTTCTAGTCCCTCGTCAGGGACCCCTCCAAGTTCGGAACGTTACAAAAAACCCTTTCCCGAGAAATATAGTTTTCCAAACTTAGCCATTTTTGGTCTTTTTTGGTTGGACGCACCTAATGTCTATGCAACATAGGGTAAGCATGCGCCCCCTTTAATTCCTTTGGCGCACGGGTTGAAGTGTCGACACACATTTTGGTGCGCCTCACCATGTTGCGCCTTTCTTGCATGCACCAAGGCGCATGTGCCTTCATGTCAACAATACTTTTTGTTGTGTCGCATTTTGGTGCGCCAAAGGGCACATGTATTTTCGTGTTGATAGCACTTTTGGTGCGCCAATGGCGCACATAACTTCGTGTTAACATGTTTTTTGATGCGCCAAAAGGCGCAAGCTTTCCAGTGTCGATAGGCATTTTGATGCACCACTTCAAAAAGTGGTTGGTTTGCTTTTGTCTTATTTTCTTCTCTCCTTCTATATATACTTGAATACTTGTTGTATTTGGTGGTGGATACTTTTCAGATGAAAAATAGAAGTAAGAAGAAAAGACTTTGAGCTTTTTGTAACAGAAGGAAATATTAATACAATATTTAGACTTTGTGTTGAATACCTGTGTTATACATCAGAGCTTTCTTATGTTAGATCTGTATGTTTGTTCTGTTGAATCTACTTTTGCTTTATTGTCATTTATTCATCAGTATTGCTTTGTTCGTCTATGCAAGTAGGTTCGGCTTTGTTTACTACCAGCCCAAAACATAGACCCTCTGATCTTTCTACTTTGGAATTCATTTCTTTTCTCCCTTCAGATCCATCTTCCTTCCTTCATTCCTTTCTATTCTTCATCGGAACTACTCTACTGGGATGAGATCCCAACCCCTGAAGGCAGAATATTGTGAGACTTGCACAAGATTCCTGCTGGTAGAATAGCAATAAACTAGTTTCACTTTGCTGACTCAAAGAGGGGCTATGCCCTGCACACTGTTGGCTCGTCTATCCATAGATCTGTCCACCCGACATATTTTCAAACCAACACACTCCCACAAAGAGTTTTGATAGTTCTTTAAAAATATATCTTAGTACATGGTCGCAGACATTGATCTTTAGAAGATGGATGAGGAAATGACACGATATGATTGAAAGGGATCAAGGGCTGAAGAAGGATTGAAGTTGGATTGATAGCAAAAGGTGACTCAAGAGATGACATAGGCTTGATGATAGGTGTCCCATGAATGGACGATTGAGATTTAGAACTAGTTCATTTTTCGAGAAGATGACGTAACGTAGGTTAGAAAGTAGGATCACGTAGACATCCATTAAGTTACAACGTAGGAGTCAAATTGGATGATTGACTAGAGGGAATCTGAGTCATGGAACTCTTCAACAGAGGAAGAGGTCATCAAGTTGACTAATGAAGGAGGCCTTGCAAAGAAAGGGAGGACTGTGACTCAAGAAACGAATTAGATGTTCGATCGATGGAACTTGGAGTCACACAAGTCTTCAAAGGAGGAAGATTTCATTGAGGTAATTTGGAATAAAGATCCTATGAAGTAAGGGAGGACCGTGATTCAATATTTGATCTAGGGGTATCCGAATAATTGTTGGGATCTGAATTTTCAGAAGAAGAGTGGGAATTTGAATGGTAGTTTGGATCTGAATTGAAAGAAGAGTGAGAGGAACCTGAATAATAATTTGGATCAAAGGCATCCAAACCATACCACCAACTATGAGCTAAAGGTGGGGTACAGGGTACCTAAATGGGTTCTCTAGTGTGAAGAACCAAATGAGGTTTTGTCATGATGGGCATCTTTTGATTTGTACACCGAAACTTTGATTCCTTATTGTTGTATGTATAAGGGACCTTGTAATAATCAATCATTGTTGGTATCATTTTAAGAACAAATTTCTAGATCTAGACAGTGTGATGGATCCTTCAAAGGGAAGGAGGTGACATGTGGATTCAAGGAAACACATTGAAAACCAACTAGACATTTCGTAAGTATGGAGATGCGTGCATGATTTTCTGAAGAAGCTCCAAGGAAAATAGACATTGTTATGACACAATCTCAATGAGATCAAAAATGTTTGTCCTGGAAAATAATTTTTCTAGGTGAATAATCATAAGGAACAATCATGCAAGTGTGAAACACAAAACCAATCAACAAGGAAATACACCCTATGAAAAATGTGTGTGCAAAGTGAGTTGGATGCAAAGATGATCAACACAATGTCAATATTTACATCAAGCTCGAAATGAACAAGGCATAAATTTTAACAAAGGGTAGATGTGACTCCCAATCAAAGGATACCACGACAAGTTCAACAACCAACAAGGCCAAAATGTTAAAGGGTGAGGATTACAAATGTAAGCCACGTAACCACACCAATTGGACACGTTAATCAAGCTTCACGAAGAAGTGAGATATTAGTGCCAATGTGGTATTGAAACGACACAAAAAAAGTAAGCGACACTTTTCAATATTTTGGAAAATGTTTAAAGTAAAATTGATTCAAGGTATACTAAGGATGTGTTAAAATGTGCACAGTGTAACACCACAATACAAACACTTAGATCAATTTTACAAAAAACGTGACATAAGTATCTTAATTGTGTCGAGATAATGCAAATAAGGCAACACGTCAAAGGGAGATCAAATGATGAATCAATCCTAACTATTATGATGATCTTGAAATCAAGATCAAGTGGCCATCAAAGATAGAAGGACGCATCCATGCACTTTAGATGTTTAACAACTCAGCCGCAAACATGGATGAGCATAAATGGACAAAAAAGTGGTGAACACTATCTATGACAACACTCCCAAAAGATTCCTTTTGTTTCCCTAAATGGGCAACAAGAACGCAAAGGTGTAGATCAAAAGATGGAAATGAACTAAGCGTTACTTGGGTAGAGCTTCACCTTATCCGAAGGTGAGAAAGAAGCTAAGCTAAGTAAGACATCATCCAATTTCCATGATGAAAGGCACTTAGATCCAACTTAAGTGGATTCTTTGCTTTGTTCAAAAAACAAGGTTCTAAATCCAAACAAGTTATCACTTCGTGATGGCCAAGATGTGAAAAAGGACTAGTAAATTGGGCCTCAAGACAAAATGGCCTCTTTAATAAGATCTCTCAACTAGGTGTTACAAAGTCATCTAAGAGCAGGCACGATTTACCCAAAAAGTCACACTGAATAATTTGGAAGTATCTCAGCTTTTCCCCCTTCAAGTACAGTGGGCACTAATTGCATCCATCATGTACTCTTGTCAAGGTCACGATATGGACAACTTTGTAACGCTAACTCACAAGGAAAACTTGTCAAGTGGGTAAGCGAGGTGCTTCCTATTTCATCCATGAGGTTACACACTGGTGGACTACTTTAGGGTTCCTAGTACCACCCCCATTGTTACAGCTTAAGGCGTTATGCCAAAGGGGTTATGTTCCAGTTGAGCAGATAGAGACGTACCCTTTTTCGAATCCTGTAATATAGTGTTTTGAATATGGTGTTCTTTTTATCTTGTTTAATGTTGATGTGGTTTTCTTGAACACCTTTTGACAACCTGTACGACAACTATATTAGTAGTTTTGACTTTTTTTTATTCCACCTTTCTTTGATAAACATTTGTGGTTCTGCACAAGGGATTAGTAATTTTCCATAAAAAATACTAAAGGGGATAAAACATCGTTTCTGATTCTCAGGATTGTCCTAAGATGCAAGAGAAGAGCATACGCGACGTAGAATCCAAATATGAAATCAAAAATGGAAAACACTTAGTTCAAATGAAATATTTTTTATTTTTAACAAACTTTGACATTCATTCTTTTAAGAAAAAACATTTTTCAAAACAAAAAAAAGAGACATAGAAATCATTTCTAATTCCCAAGATCACCTAAAAGGTGCAAAGGAAGAGCATACATGACTCTAATCTCATGATTAAACATGCAATGTTTATTAACCTTTTAAACAAGTCAAATCACCATCAAACATGTAAAAACACCCTACAAAATAGAAGTTAGATTCAAAATAAAACTTGCAAGGTGTTAGACTATCAAAGACCAAATTTCCCAAAGCATTTAGACATGTTAGAAATAAGTAGTTTAATAAAAATGAAAACCTTAAATTTTTGGTAACTTAAAACCCTAAATTTATCTTTCCATTTTGTATTTCACTTCAATACCTTTCCAACGCAACAAAAATAGAGTCATTTCCAGCTCAGGAGAAAAATTTATGGCCTACGGAAGATTGTTAATGATGTCTGTGCTAAGGTTTGGGCATGTGCGCCATAATTAGTGTATCTGTGCCACTATTAGTGTACATGTGCCACAATTAGTGTATGTGCACCACGATTAGTGTATGTGCGCTAGGATTAGTGTACATGCGTGTCTCTGTCAAAAAAATGACAGTCAGTGGTGCCTGCACTAGCAGAAAGGTGTATGTGCACCCTTCCCTATAGGTGGTTAAAAAAACACGGGTTTTTTCAAACAAAATCTCAAAAAATGTCAAATTTTCATCAATTTGGTTTAATTTTGGCAGCACTTTACCTCCTTTGATCCTACAAAGAGCACAAAATCAAGGTAATCCTAGCTAAACTAGTTAAGAATCCTAATATTTAGCCATTAACACAAAAATATTAGTAAGACCAAAAAACTTGAACTAATCTAAAAAGCTTGAGACTATCCTAGAAAGATTAAAACTAAGAAATAATTAGAAACTAAAAAAAAATCTTCAAAGTGACTCCATTAATGGAGGATGGACTAAGTGTCCCACTGGGCGTGTCAAATGTATGCAATGGAAAGTTGCAAAAGCTATGGAATGAGGCTAAAGAACCTCAAAGCTTTGCTAAATCATCCATGCACCATAGGATTAGAGCTAAACAAGAGAAACTAACATGCAAGCATTATAACTTTGACAAAAACATCAAAAACTAACATGTATACTACACTCTACTCTATGAAAGCTTAATGAAAGTGAACCTAGTTAGATTCTAATCAATTTAATTGTGTGTTGTTTACTCCATGAGGGTGAATGAATCTCACTAAATGGCTACATGGCCAAGTTTAGCTATTTCATTACTAACCTAACATGGGTGCAAGATGAAGCTATTTTAATGGTGGATGACCCAAGATCAAATGCCTTATTAGTTTGGCTAATGCAAATGAGCTCTTAAGCTTTCTTAGGCTTGTTTTGGCTTCAGCTTATGTAAAGTTGTAAATTTGAATGGGTGGGCTTAGCCTTGTATTTATAGTTTTCCACTTGGGAGAATTTGGAATTTGGGTGCATGTGGGACTAAAGCTCAAAAATCACTTTTAGATTACATTAGAATAAGCATGCTTTAGGCTTAGTTAAGCTAGGATTAGGCTAGTTAAGCTAGGATTAGGCTAGTTAAACTTGATTAGTAAGTGATTAGAGACTCATTGAGAGTTAGGAGGGGTCTAGATAACCAATTGTGACTGATAGATAGCCTACGAAGCCAATAGAAGTGGTCTAGAGAGAACTAGGGAGATTCTGAATGGTCGAAAGGAGGAATGTTTAGCAAATAAGAGAGATATTAGCCAAATAAGCTGATTATAGGAGGAATACGACCAAAAGAGTGTCGTGAATGGGCATTCGAGATTGGAACGAAGTATGGGGAATTAACGAAGTGTCGTTAATTGATTGAATTAGATGAAATACTAAGTGGAAGCATATTTTAGGTGTCTACAATGACGCGTCATACGCATATGTTATCAATATAGATGGAAATGAAAAGGGCGGTATCAGGGTCATCTGACTGGAGAGGTACAATCTCCTCATCAGAGAAACTAAGGGCAGTGACTTGAGGAGTGGGCAAGGGGGTAGAAGAAAGGGATGATTTGGTAAGTGAGGCCACATGGTGAGGGGTGATAATGGAGGCCACGAGTGTGGGGTCATTGGATAAAAATTTGATGGATTGTAAAAACTCCATAAGGGCTTGTCTATGAGATTCATAAGTTTGGAAGAGATCATACAAAGAAATATTTAGAGGGGATTGATGTAATTGTTTTATCGTTGTAAGATGGGTGACCCCGTCAAATATACAGTATGTGCGTCCTCGAATGGTGATTTGGGGCATAGGTTCAGATGGTATATTGGGCACATGGTTGGTTGATGGGCTAATTATTTTTTCTTTGCCTTTGTCCTTCTAGGAATGGGTGGCAACTTGGACCATGTTAATCTGAGGGGATGTGGTAAATGGAGAAGGTGTGGGATGAGTATTATAATGACATGATGGGAAAAAACCTAATGGGGGGAATCCTTGTGAAGTGTGTATGACACACTGGCATTTGGGTGGTGGTTTGGCTAACCCTCTGATATGGACCATGTTGATCTCAAATTTTGGAGGTGGAAAAAAGGGTTGTGGGGTGGAGATGTAGGTTGTTGAAGAAGAAAGGGATGATGATGTGTGGTAACAGGTGAGGGTAGAACATGGTCCTCATCAAGAAGGTCATCATCATCAAAATTTTGTTCATGAGGACAAAGTTAGAGAAGAACGGTTTTTAGAGCCTTACAATTTTCTACATCATGCCCTGGCACACGATGATAGGCAAAAATCTTGGTTTCATCAAACCATTTTGGTTTGGATTTGAGAGAGTCGTAAGGCCGAAGTGGTGGTAATGTGATGACAGAAGTCTCTAAGAGGTTGGTTAGAATGTTGGCGTAGGACCCTGCCAATAGATCACAATGGGAAGTGGGTATGGGTTTGGGTAAAGGTATGGATGGTCATGAGGGAAGAGGTGTTATAGGAGGGGGAATGGGTTGGCCCACTGGTTTGGTAAGTGCTATTGTCTTAGGTTTTGATGGCATCTACTTGGGTAAAGGTGAGGTAGAAGAGCTAGTGATGGAAGGTTTTATTAGTTTAACTACCTTATTGGAGGGTAGTGGGTTCTTATCTTTGGGTTACACCTTCTTAGATAAAGGTGACACGGGAGTACATGATACAAAAGGGAAAGTAGACCGTGGAAGAGGGAAGGTTACCCATGGGGACAATAAAGTTGCGGTGGAAGTGGTTGGTAGAGACTGGGTGGACGGTATGGGTTGAAGTCATATAGGAAAATTTGGATTTATAGTAACTGATGGACGTATAGGTGGTAAGAAATGTACAGGTGAGGGAGAGGGTGTTAAATGAAGAGTAACGAAGGCTCTTGATGAAGCAGTAGATTTCTTAGCTTTTGACTAGATTTAGGTAGGAGATTGTTTGGTCAGGGTTGATGGGTGAGGCCCTAGGATAGACGGAAGAGGTGAAGGTGACAAAGGTGTGGTAAGTGAGACTAGTGTATGAGGCCTAATAGGTTGGGTCTTCTTTTTAGGTGGAGGATTAAATTTTGTGTAGGTTTGGGAAGACATGGCTAAATCCAATGTGACAGATGGATGGGTAAGGCTTGATGTCGTCATGACACCTAAGGTAGTGATGAGTATAGATACAGATGAAGATATAGGTGTGGGTAGGTTCTTAGGCATTGGAATGGTTTTATTCATGGGTAAAGGTTCGGATGTAGGTAGATGGGATGAGGAAGAAGTCGTTTCGATAGGCATAATCAGGGTTGATCTAGTTGTTGGAAATACTTTTGGGTAGATCGTGGAAGTATCTTCAGGAAACATTTGCGTTTGAGTCGAAAAGGGGAGCCAAAGACGTCCCCATAGAATGGAATTATCAAACGTAATCCAAGTAATCAGCCAGCTATGAAAATAGGACTGTTGTATAAGGAGATGTAGTTGGTTTGGTGGCAATCCTTATAAAATATGTCTGTGAGACAGGGAATTGGCTAGCCTCGGACTCTATGGGTAAAAGATTTGAGATCATGTCAATGGGGTCCTGGGATTTTGAGGGAGAATTGCCCCCAATATGTAGTGGCATGCAAAGAATCTCTCATAGGAGATGGTAGGTGGGGTGAAGTAGACTTCTATTATAGGAGAATGATGATTCTCCTGTGGATGGGAGAGTTAATACTGTTGACTGTTCAGTAGGTTGCGAGGTAGATGGTGGAATGGCATCAATAGAAAACATGGGTTCCTCCGTGAGAGCAGGGGGAGATGAAGGGGACTCCTCTGTGGGTGAAGGAGTAGAAGAGGTATGCTCCTCTATGGGTAGAGGATCTCGTGCCAAAATTTCTTCAATAGATGAAGTAGGTGGAATTTGAGGAATGGTCGGTATGATATCAAAAAACCTGTGGACTTCAGGGACATTACTTTCGTTGGATGAAGGTTCACTATTTTGATTAGATGATGGTTTATGGTTAGGGAATGACTTCTTAAAGATGTGAAAATTCTGATTTTCTGCACGTTCGGGTTTTCCACGACGAGGTCTCCATTATCTATCATCTCTTGGACAATGTTCTTAAAAGTTATGTAGTTACCATCACTATGGCCTTTGACACGATGATAATTACAGTAGTCATGTTCCTTATACCATGCAGGCATAGGACAAGCAGGATCAAAACCAGTATGAGGTTTTATGGGAGGAAGTGTAATGGCTCCATCTTTAAGAAGATTTTCCAAGACTGAAGAATAGGGCTCTCCAATTGAAGTGTACTTCCACTACTCCCACTGGAACTGAAAGGTCTAGATAGGGGAAAGATTGGAAGAAGGTTGGGCTTGATTAGAGGGATGAGATGGACCCACTTTGAGAACTACCATATTGACAGATCCTTTGGCTTTTGAATAATTATTTTGGGGTTTTGAAGATGAAGAAGAATCGTTTGGTTTGAATGGGACATTCTTGTTTCATAATTGGATTTTCTTTTCTTCAATGACGTGAATTTCTAGCTTTCAGGCCATGGTGAATGCTTCGTCAAAGGTTTGGAAGGTTTACACCTATAGAATTGGTGAGATGTGTCTAGCACAAGCTCTAGTGAAAAACTCAATAAGTTCATTTTGAGGTAACTAGAATGTTAATTGGTTGATAAGACTTCGCCAGTGAGCAACGAAATCTGTGATAGATTCATTGTCATACTGTCGTGTCAAATATAGGTTGGTCATGGTGACCTTTTTGACTACATTGATCGAGAAGTGGTCTAGGAATGCTTGAGCCACTTGGTTGAAGGAGTAGATGGAATGCCTAGGTAAACTGTTGTACCAATCTAAGGCGGGTCCATTAGGGACATGAGAAATGTTCGTAAGAGAAAAGCATCATCATGGGAAATTAGGTAGCACCCATGTTTGAATGACTACAAGTGTTTTTTGCAGGTCCTCTTTACTGTTGAAATGGTTGAACTTGGGCATTTCCCAATACACAGGGTATGGGCGAATAGGAATGGATGGATGAATAGGCTCATTACATATTTCACCATAGGTCAAGGAGTTATGAGAGCTAGAAATCAATGCTTCTAATGTCTACATCTTTTCCATCATCATCCTAATGAGGTCATTAGTGGGTTGTGAGGAATGGGTGCCTCCTGTAGTAAAGGGAGGTTGATAATGGGTGTATGATGTGGATGGCATCCTAGTACATGGGGGTGCCGAATATGAAAATATGAGGGGGGAATAGATACAGGTGGAATGTACCCCAAATAAGTGACAGACAGAGATTAGGGGTTACTGATGATGTGTGTAAATAGGTGGGGTGGTCGCAACGAATCTCGTGGTAATGGGTGGTAGAGATTGAGGGATGGAAAGAACTAAATTTTGGAATGGGTGTGGGTTGCTAACACTAGAGGTGGTTGTGATGCAACTGGTATATAAGAGGAAAAGGGGGTAGATGGGGCTATGCTCAATGTAGTCGGTGAAGGAATGGTTGACACCATGGGTGCAATAGATGTCGTTGGGGCAAGAAGTTATGGCAGAGGTGGAACCTAACTAAGAGACCACGAGGGGTAATGTGGATGAGGATAGCACCAAGCTAGTGGTAGCTGACGTGAAAGTGGGTACGAGGGTAGGAGGGATAGATACAGGCATGTCATACACTAGCTGTCCTGAGGAGTCTCAAGTAGATGAGTGGGAAAGATAGTATTGTAAGGCCACGGGATTCTGATCAAGGATTCTTGCAAAACTCCTCATCACCAGTAGAAATGTGATAGGCTGAGTTGGATCCATAGGTGACAGGATGGATGATGGCGATGGACTAGGTGGGAGTGGTTGACGGCTGGAATGAAATACAAGGGAGTTAGTTTGGCTACGAGTCAACACCATGTGAATTAGTGTTGAACTGGTAAAACTGTATTTTGTAAATGACACAGAAAAATAGTAGAAGCAGAGAAGGATGAAATCTGGGGGGAAATCTGGTCAGTTTTTTAATTAAAAATCAAACACAACAACAATGATGGTCAGTATGACTGATGATGGTTAAAGGGTAACCGATGATGGTTATGATAACCGATACTGGTCACTGTGGGAAATACCAGTTTCAAAAAATGAAATAGAATTGATGAATGTGAAATGGGGAAACTGTATCTGACAGAGATATCAGAATGTTGGGGGGATATGATGGTGTCCTGAGGACCAAAAATAGAAAAGAATAAGTGATGAAGGTTGTTTTAGGTAAAATAACCAAAAGATCTAGAAGTTAACACCGGTTAGGTAAACCTGATGATGGTCAGATGTAAAACCGACAGTGTTTGTTGCACTGACGTCGGTTAATGTGAAATTAGAAGAAATGAAGAAAAAATGGATTTTTGTGAATTAAACTAGATGAAGAATCAACCCAGAAATATGAGAATGATAAGATGAGGTCCTGACACACTCAGAAATAGTCAGAATACTCCAACTATGATGGGGAGTGTGAAAGGAATAAGAAAAATGAAGAATCGTAACCTCACACCTCAAAACCCAAGTCAAGAACAAAGCTAAGAAAAACACAATCCTAAAAGTGAATTTATGTTTGTTTTAGCTTATGCTATTTAAGACTAACTTGTGAATTTAGAACAGATTTTTTGGTTGGGAAGGCATCCTACAAAGAAGGAAATCTAAAGGTGAGGTTTTCAGGTTATGTTATGGTGGGGGCGGTCCTTTCTCTGAGTTATGACTAGACAGAGAAACCAAGCTGGGTGCCCACTATCAATCCTCTGATCGTGTGATCATTGACAACTTCTTCCAGGTGGGATGTTGTTTAAGAAGATGTGTAAATTCAAATTTGTGTAGTTTAGCAAAGAGAGAGAGAGAGAAGAAAGTGCTTTCTATGGTTCAATTGTGTCAACCATCAGCTGGGCATGACTTCCAGCATATAGGTTGCCCTCATTTTTAAATGTGAGCTAATAATGCAACATACAAGGATGAAATGCAACAAATTTATAACCCAAATCGACAATTATATTCGATGAAGAAAATGATGAATAGGTCAAGAACGTGCTCTTTCACTACTATGCAAATGCAAGAAGAAATAATTGGTTCATTTTAAGCACCAAATGAAAAATTTCATTTAGACAATTAGAAGAAAAGAATATTACCAGGGAGAAGATTAAATGTGTATTTTTTCAAAAGGAAAGAAACACACAAAAAGTTTCCCTATATGAAGAAAATGCAATGAACCCAAGAGAGGGTCCCACCAGGCATGCCAAAATGTTTCACCAATAAGTTGCGTATGTAAGATCAAAACAGATAGGGTAAGGGTGAGGAGGAATACATGTGAATGAAGGTGGAAGGTAGAGTGCATGCGCATTCTAATTTCCTGATCCAGTACTAATTGTGAGAACTTCCTTTTTACTAGGAGGAACTACCTATGAATACAAAACAAGACCACAAGAGAAATATTAAACAATATATGTCAGTGGACTGCCTAGCGTATGCTAGATCCAGGAAGTTTGATACTTCCTAGATGGCTTGTCAATCCACTATTTAATACAATTCAATGCAAGAAATAACATAAGTACCAATAACATCCTACTATAGTTGATATGATTTAGGTGTCTCATTCAAGTACAATAAGAAAATATAATCTAACAGGCTAGGTTATGATCAGATCTGGAAGTCAAACAGGTAAATAAGGTGGTTGGGACATGTCAGGGTCAAGTTTTGAGTGGTTTGGGTTATTTGGGTAAATGTTATGAGGTTGTTGTTATAGGAAGATTTACCAGACACTATAGAGACTGATGTTGGTTAGATATGACTATCACCCATGTTGTTAAGAGGAGACCGATGACGATTTAGGTTAACTGGCACGTTGGTAGGGTAGGGCTGATAGAATACTCAATGAAGTTTGGTTTTGGTGATTCTCTGTGATTACACAGAGAATAGACAGAGAATGGTGAGGTTGATGACAGTGCTGGGAATACTCAGAGATGTCTAGAGTTGGGTATGGAGGGTTGAGAGGTTGTAAGTGATTAGGTGGAGGGATTGGTAGGAAGGTGAGAGGTGATGAGATGCAAAGGATACTAGGACTCCCAAACAAAGATAAAGAAACTGATCTAACTAAGTATGGAAAAACACAAATCTAAATGTAATTACTTGTACTTGCAGACCTGGTGGTTGGATGGAGGTGATGGTTGATCTATGGAACTGATGTTCAATGTCATGTATGTGCTTCCTGGAATGTTACCGTGAATGCTTTCCTTTCAGATCAGTGCTTGGTGTTGGTTCAGGATGGCTGGATGTGCAAGAGTGCTCTGGTGCGTGCTTGCATGCAAATCTCTCTTCTCCAAAACTCAAATAATTCTTCCAACCTCTCAAACAAGGTTACCAAAGTGAATATATGGTAACCAATGACGGTTTAGGGTGACCAACATCGGTTTTGGGTTGACCGGCATCAGTTAAGGTGGGATATCCTAGGTTGCCAAAATAGCATATCTTGGCTATCTTTTGGCCAGTTTTACCCGTTGTTGCGGATCCAAAATGGATTTTTCTACGTAAGTAAGTGTGCATGTGGTTAGAGGAAGAGTAGGCATTTAGTGTTAGGGTTAAACTAAGTCTTAGTTAGTTGTGGTAAGTGGAGATTGGGTCCTATTTAGAAGGAAACATGCTAAGAATATGTCTGTGATGAGGTCTCTAGGTGATGTGGTGGGTGAGGTGTCTAGGTGAGGTGGAAATTAGTTTAATTGAGGTAATTAAATAATGAATATTGTGAGCATGGGCATTAATTTAATTTTAGGTAATTAAATTAATATACATGTGGGGTGAAGGGGGAGTGTGACCCAAATTTGGTGTTTATAGACCTACTAAGCCTTATATTTGTGTTAAGACTTATATTATCATTTTGTGGTTAATACTTTATTATATTTGAAAGGAATTCTTATGTATATTCTTGTTTTTTTCATCTTGTGTATGTTTCTTCAAATAAGTCTAAATGTATATTTATATGTGTTAACAATGTGTTTGAAGACCATATCTTCAACTAGTGCATGACTCATACATGAACTAGCACAAGACTCGCTTATGCACTAGCACAGGACTCACTTTAGAGCACAAGACTCACCCTGTACTAGCACATGACTCGCCCATGCATTGATGCAAGACTCATTTAGAGTGTACATGACTCATGTGAAGAAGAAAAAGGGCTCAAATGGTAAGGAGGGTTGATTTGGCCAGGACATGAGTTGACATGATAAAATGGGCTTGAAACATGGATGATCATCTAAAATATCATGTAACTTATGTGGATCATGTAAGCCCAAATTAACTCCCAGTTGATTGGAGACATGGAATAGATGAACAAAAAAAATTATATTCACCAAGAGTGTAGGGATTTAATGCATAATCGTTGACATATTTTGGCACAATTAAATCATCTCAACTAAGATTTAATAACTAAGTAACTCCATGTATAGTTAACAAGATGAATCTGATCTAAGTGTGGCATGCATTTTCTCTTCCACAATTGTAACTCTTCAACAATCATTTGTTGTCATAAATATATTTCAATTAGAGTAGTAGTTAATTATTGCAAATAATTTGTCCTCTTTTAGAGTGATAAGGATTTCTCTTGATATAAAAGGGCATTTGTAGTAGAATGGTAGAGTTAGCTCATTGATTGCTACAAAATAATTATTCTATTCAATAAAGTGCATGATTCTGGGATAATCGACTTTTGTGATTTGTAATTCTAAATTAGTTCAGAGGGAAGGAGCAAGGACCACTCCTCCCCAACGTGAAGGGATAATTTCTTGTTTATTTAATATTTGTTATTCAACATTTGTTTAGATTACTAGAATTTCATTACTTTCACTATTTTTTATTTTAAATTCAATCATCTCTTGATTTATCAATAAAGTTCACTTCTTAATTACATTTATAATAGTATTTGATTAAGTTCATTAGTGAATACATGTTAAGCATGGTTTCAATCATTTTATTTGTTGTAAATAGTCGTGGACACTACCCTCGACTGGTAATCAAGTGATAATTAAAGTGTGAGTATTGACGACACTCATCAATTTCCCTAGTTAATGTTTTAAGCTTGAAGCTACCACAACAGCCATTAATGGAGTCACTAAGTTTACTTTGTCACATATATGCTCTAGAGAAGAGAACTTAGCCCAAACTCTTGGTACGATTAATTTCTTTGTTTTAAATGCCTGATTCTGTATCCTTCTCTAAAAAATTCTACATTTTCATTCAGGACAACAAGGTGAGTCTGTTGAACTTGAGCTTCCCTGAGAAGTGCTTGGGTCTATGAAGAATCTGAAAAATCCATCATGTAGAGGATTATTTAAGAGTTTTAATGATATATATTTTTCATCTTGAATCATTCCAAAGCTCCCAAAATCCCCTGTTGAAGTTTAGGTACCTTTTTCCACTGCAAGCTCCTTAAGCCTCCAAGACCCACTTTTATTGTTCTTCTTCCAAAACCTCATAAACTTTCCTAAATCTTCCTAAACCTTTTCCATTTCATTTTAAACTCTTAAATGACATATCTATATAGATTTATTCTTCTTGATCAACCTCATAGGGTGCACACATGTCCCAAAAAGGCTAAAGAATAGTCTTTATAGGCTTACCAAAGAATTCTCCCTTAGAAGCATTGCACTGAATGGAATAAGTCACCCTATTTTGACATTTAAAACATTGGAGAAAGCATATACAACACATATGGGTTCCTGAAAGGTTAGGATAGGTATGAAAAAGATGGCAGACTAATATGGAGGGGTGTTTAGGAGGATTTATAAGAAAATTTTGACACTAGGGTTAAGTTGTCATGTTTCAACATTAAATTTTAACCTTAAAAAACACATGAAAACAATTCAAAAATTGAGGTTCATGGAGGAATTACACCCTCAAAAATCAAGCATGAACCATAGAACAAGAGTGTGTCATCGGGTAATGAAAATGAAGTATGTGTGTCAGAGATGTGAAAATGCTCGGAAAGATAGGCATGAAGCACAAAGCATGAGAGACAGAGAGTCACCATAACGTGACTAGTGAGGGGGGATTCAAGTACCCCCCACTTTTGTGTGGAGTGGGGAGTTAAGTAAACTCATCAAGGATTGCGTCAATGTTAGGTTTGTAATTGATAGGATTTGGATTAGAGACAGAATATGTGATAGTGTGAGGTTTATCATAGAAAGAGCCCATGCGACGTAAATTGTACATGACCGTAGCATATTCTTCATCAATAAAAGGGGGTTGCAGGAAAAAATGTGTGTACTAATGGGTTAAGTTTTGGGAATAGCCAAGGAAGGAATCATTTCCAATAGAAATGTGTCCAAAAGGCATAATAAATGTAATGGTATTATGGTTAGGGTCGAGGTTGCCACCAATATAGTAGAGCCAAGATTATCTGAGGGTGAGTGGAGAAGAACGATGTTTTCATGCAAGGAATATCAATAAATGGAAGACACGGAGGCCATAAGCAGCAATAATAAGTACATATCCATGATGTAAGTAGGGATAATGAGGTGGGGGGGAGGTCAGCAAGTGAGAACCCTAGTTGTGTTAAGCCTTCATGTGTACAAACAGTGTTAGGGAAAGTTAGATAAAATGGAATATAAGGCCAATAAGATTCATGTATGACTAATTTGCATGTGAATGGATTGATTTGTGGACTAGGTGTGGCCTAAGGAGATGAAGGAGGTGGCATGATGTCTAGTGTATGTATAGTTTCTTGGAAAGGAATCATGGTTGTAGTAGAGGGAGGAGGTTGCTTGAATTGATACTCACCTGGGCCACTAGCAATGAAAGTGTTCTGGAAATAGGATTCGTCTATCTCAAGAGGAGTAAATTCAAGGTTGTGCAACTTTTCATTCTATAAGTTTTATGACATTGACCTCATCATCAGAATTTTCGCTGTTGACATTATCATGTTGGATAGCATTATCAAGGATATTAGGAGGAGGGGTTATGGATGGAGGCCTAGAAACAGTAGTAACTAGTGAGATAGTGGTAGTGATGGAGGGAGATATGGTAGGGGAAATAAGATCAGCGGTATGTGTAGGGATGGAAGGGATGGATATGGAGGTAAAAGTGGTAACATAAGTATTGGATTAACCGACATTGTATGCATTGATACTATGGTATGGAATTGGATTAATTGGGGGTATAGGCAAGACGGTGACTGGGTCGATTTAACAGAACTTGAATGGGTCAAGGTCGGAGGAAATAGTGTGATCATATCCATCATGTAAGAATTTACAACAACAATGAACTATAAAAGGAACAACATGCATAACATGGATCCATGGTCTACCGAGTAAGCAATTGAACTGAAATGATGTATCAAGGATATAGAACAAAGTGGGAAGGCATTTGGGCCTGTCAACACTAAAATTTTCCTCCGTAATTAATGTATGTATTAGGAATATGATGTTGTTAAGTATAATTAGTAGTAGCGTCTGATAGAAGATAACGGTGCCGTCAGTACGGTGCCGCCAATAATGTGGAGTACGGTAACAGTCAAAGTATAATAGGAATGTTGTAAAAAGTAAATATTTGTCGTAAGTGGTCCGGTAATGTTAAAATGTCAAAGTTTGGGTAATTAGAGAAGTAGGGTCTACATGATTAGGAATTAGAAATATTATATTGGTAATAAAGACAAGGAGTGAGGTCATAAATATTTTGTGTATTTTATTTGTAAAAAGTCTAAAAATGTGGAACCCATGTAAAATGATAAGGTTTATCTTATCTTAACAGATAAACTTACATGTACAGATAAGAGTTAAGGTATGGAATATGATTTGTCAGAGTGGATTTCTTATCCTATCTTAGAGATAAGATGGATAAGCCTGGAAGTTCTATAAATAGAGGGGCCACCCCCCTCATTTAGCATAGAAGGAAGTAGTGAGAAATATTGTAGGAAGTGTGCGAAGGAAGCCATCAGTTTAAAGGTGTGTTGAAGAAGCCATTAAGAGGTGTAATTGTAAAGTTTCTTCCATAGTCTTGGTGAAAGTCAAGTGAAGTCAATAACACTTGAAGTACCTCATGGGTGAGATTGTAACAATTTCATGTTAATATTATAATTTACTTTGATATTTCATATTTGTCATCATTTCGTCTTATCATAGTCAATGGTATTTTTTGTGTTATGTCGTTGTTTTGTTTCCAGATTACATCCACCAAACTAAAGGCTGTGCATTAGTAAATAATCATAGCACGAGGAGTTCCCGGTGAAGAATTATCATAGTGCCAGATTGGTGATGACATTTTGGTTCCGTTGCCGGGACCATTCCTCGTTGGTGGATTTTCTAGAGAGATATTCCTACTTAGTCAAAAATCAATTAGAGGGTAACCTTGTTTTTACTGTGCATAGTAGTTACCATGGTAAATTTATTTTTGCCATGAATAGTAGTTACCATGGCAAAGTCATATTTGCTGGGAATAGTATTTACCGCTGTAAAGTCACTTTTTACCGTGAATAGTATTTACCGCAGTAACTTCACTTTTTACTGTGAATAGTGTTTACCATAGTAAAGTCAGTTTTTACCGCAGTAAGTCAAGTTTTACCATAGTTTACCGTGGTCATTTCTATTTTACTGTAGAAATGTGTAAAGTCACTTTCTAGTATAGTGATTCCAATTATTTGTCTTGTTGATTGTACTTGTGGGTTGGTATTTCACGGTGGTTACTTTTGAAAATGGGAAAGATTCCTGTTTTTTCAACTCAATCTAATGAAGATGCTTCTTCTTTCATTCAAGAGTTTAAACGATCTTGTATTTGTAATGGCCTTATAAGAAGGGAACAATGGACTGAATTTTTTCCTACCTTTTTGGATGGTTCAGCACTTATGTGGTTTGAAACACTAGGTGATAATGTGAAAAATTCATGGGATTTATTAACTGAAAGTTTTCTTGAAGAATTTGGTGAACAACAGAAATATGTAGATCTCATGATCGAGATCACAAAGCTATCCCAAGGAGAGAAGGAGAAGATAAGGGATTATCATGCTCGTGTTCTAGAGCTAAGGAGGAAGCTCGATGCCCAGATCCGGAAGGAAGGATTAGCAGATGGGTTGATGAATGGCATGGATAATCTCCTCTGTAAGCACTTCATTCTTGGGATGAAGCCAGAGATCAGACAACGAGTGAAGTATGACCGCCCAGCTACCATTGAGCAAGCAAAGGAGATTGTAAGAAGGCAAGAAGAAAGTATGGAAGAGGAGCCCAAAGAAATTGTTGCTAAAGTAGAGCCTACACCAGCACCTTTGGTCCAGAATCCACAACCACTCCCGGTGAGCACAAATATTTCTCCTAGTACATCTACTAAGTATGAAGATTTTCTCAAAAAGATGGGTCAGTTAACTATTAATCTTCTTCAAGGAAAGGAATTTAGTTCTCAGGGAGGAGATAGAGGTCCAAAAAGAAATATTTCCGAAGTTGTATGTTATGGTTGTTATAAAAAGGGTCATTATAAGTATAATTGTCCAGATAGAGCTTCTACATCTAGTAAAGGAGATAATGATAAAGGAAAAGCACCTGTGAATTCTTTTGATGTAGTAGATAAGAGCAGAAATAATGAAGTAGATGTGTTTGTAACAAAAAGAAAGAAAGAAAAAGATAATCAAAATGGAAATGATCCTAAGAAGATGAAAGAAGAAACTAGTAGGAAACATAGGAGAAGAAAGTTGGGTGTGTAGGATTTTCTGATTTCACAAGGGCAAGGACCATACTCCATCTTGGAAGATTTTTCCAAAAGGCCTGCAAATATTACATATGGTCAACTCTTGGCTATGTCTTCTGAGAAGAGGCGGGAGTTGCGAGGTGGACTCAATGCTCGAAGAAGGAAGGAGGTTGAGGTCCTTGTTTCGGAGGCAGAGGCAGATCCCTATGCTCCATAAGCTGAGGTATTATGTAATGGTATTTCAATTCATGATGTCTTAGTTGATGGAGGTGCTACAGTTAATGTAATGACCGAGTCTGTAATGAATATGTTGGGTTTAAAAATTGATCGCCCTTCGACACTTATGTTAAGGTCATTAAATAAAGGAAAAACTAAACTAGAAGGTGTAGTTTCAAATGTGGCAATATCTGTTATGGGTGTGGTATGTGTGGTAGACTTTCAGGTGATGAAAAATGGTACTGTTGCGTACCCAATGTTGCTGGGAAGACCATGGCTAAGGAGAGTTCATGCAAGAAACTACTGGAATGAAGGTTTCATGACACTTGGACGTGGTAGAGAGAGGGTGAAGATAAATGTGATCCCTCGACATCATAAGGCAAAACCTATGGATTCAAGTGATGAAACTGATGATTGGACATCCTCTGATTACTCTAGTACCAGTGAAGTGGACACTGAAGATGAAGAAAGCGAGGTGGATGTTTCAGTCATGGATATCCTTCCAGTCACACCAACTCATGACCCCATAAAATTATCTGAAGAAGAAGTTGATGATCGTCTCCAACAAATAAAGATTGGTGATGCTGTGATGGAGAGTGAGAAGGAATCCTACCTCCAGCTCTTTCAAAGGTACATACACCTATTCACTTTTGATTACAAGGAACTCCGTCAAGTAAGTTGGGTAGAACATTGTATTGAGCTGGTAGATGGTGCTAAGCCCATAAAGCAAATGCCATATAAAATGAATCCTAATTTTTCCAAGACTGTAAAAGAAGAAATAGATAAGTTGCTTGATGCAGGATTCATATTTGCTGTGCAGAATTTAGAATGGGTTTCTCCCATTGTGATCTCAATAAAAAAGAATGGGAAGCTATGCATTTGTGTTGATTACAGGAAGCTCAATAAGGCAACAAAGAAGGATCATTACCCTCTTCCATTTTCAGATCAGATCTTGGATGAAGTAGTTGGCCAGGAGTGCTATAGTTTTGCTGATGGATATAGCGGCTACAACCAAGTTTGTATAGCAGAGAAAGATCAGCTGAAGACCACGTTCACCACTCCTTGGGGAACGTTTGCTTATAGAGTTATGCCTTTTGGGTTGTGTAATGCTCCAACAACATTCCAGCTTTTGATGAATAGGGTGTTTGAACCCTACATTGGGACCTTCATCAGAGTATTTCTGGATGATTTTTGCATCTATGGGAGCAAGTTGGACCACCTGCACCAGATGGAGACAGCATTTCAAAGGTTAGATGAAGCACAAGCCTCACTAAACCCTACAAAATGTGTCTTTGGATGTTCTAAAGGCATTTTCTTAGGGCATGTTGTATCCAGAGATGGTATTGGTACTGATCCTGATAAAGTTTCAACAATCAAAGATTTACCATTTCCTATTAATAGAAGTAAGTTGAGATCATTTTTAGGCCATGTGGGTTACTATAAAAGGTTCATCAAGAATTTCTCAAAGATTACACAGTCACTAACCCAGTTCTTGAAGAAGGATGTTACTTATGAACCAGGAAATAAGGCGCATGAAGCTTTTGGACAACTGAAGGAAGCCCTGGTGTCTTCACCTGTTTTGAAGAATCCAGATTGGAGCTAGCCATTCATTGTGTACACTGATGCCTCAGATGTAGCACTAGGAAGTACTTTGAGCCAAAAGGATGAAAATGGGAATGAACATCCAATTTACTTTGGGAGCAGATAAATGAGTAGTGCTGAGGTAAATTATACTGTAACTGAAAAAAAGGCGCTGGCTATCATTTTTGCTGTAAAGAAGTTTAGAAATTACTTGCTAGGGAAAAAATTTCTAGTTGTAACAGATCATCAGGCTCTAAAATATATTGTAAATAAGCCTAACCCATCAGGGAGGATAGCAAGATGGATAATTTTGCTACAAGAGTTTGAATTTGATATTATAAATAGGCCAGGAAAGAAGCATGTCAATGCAGATGCACTCTCTCGAGCCTATGATGGTTTAGGATCATCTTGTGATGATGATGATTTCCCCGATGCAGCATTGTTATCCCTTGACACAATCCCTAGTGAATACATAGATATTTGGAAATTTCTAGAATGAATTCAAGTTTCCTGATGGTGCCAATACAAATACTAAGAGAAAGATTACTCAAGTCAGTCGTCCATATTCTATTCTGCATGGAGTATTATTTCGAATAGGACCTGATGGAAAGTACAAGAGGGCAGTTGGACGTGATCAAAGGAAGGAACTGCTAGAAGAATTCCACAATGGTACATGTGGAGGGAACTTCTCTGGATAACTTACAGCAAGAAGGATCTTGGATGCAGGTTATCACTGGCCCACTCTTTTTAAAGATTGTTATAATTATTGTAAAACATGTGATGTTTGTCAAACACATGGTAATCGTAAGACTTCATCAGCTCCATTATGTCCTATTCTTCCCCTTGGTCCCTTTGAAAAGTGGGGAATAGACATTATAGGTCCACTTCCAACTACATCACGCCAAAATAAGTATATTGTAGTTGCCACAGATTATTTAACCAAGTGGGTTGAAGCTAGGCCATTGAAAACAGCTTCCATGGATGAAGTGGCAAGGTTCATGTATGAACGCATTGTCACCAGATTTGGTTGCCCATTAGAAATTGTAACAAATCAAGGAAGCCACTTCATTAATGAGGTGGTAGAAGCCCTAGTCAATAAGTTTTCTATTAAGCACAGGAAGGCAACAACATATAAGCCAAGCATAAATGGACAGGTGGAACGAACAAATTTTGTGTTGTGTCAAATTCTAGCAAAAGATGCAGCCTTGCAGGTACATAAATGGGATAAAAGGATTCATGCAGCATTGTGGGCATATAGGGCAACATCAAAGTCAGCAACAGGATACTCCCCATTTCAGTTGGCCTATGGCATTGATCCAATTCTTCCTATTGAGTTGTATATTCCCACTGTGAGAGTTATGAAAAATGAAAGGATGGACGAAAGTGATTCAGTAAAAGAAAGGTTGGTACATCTTCATTTGCTAGAGGAAATGAGAGAAATAGCAAAGGATACAAGCCATAAGAAGAAAATGAAGTAGAAGGAATACTTTGATCAAAAGATCCGGTGGTCTCCATTTCATGTGAATGACTTGGTTCTAGTATATGATTCCAGATACAAAAAAAGAAGACAGAGAAAATTTCTTCCAAAATGGATGGGGCCCTACAAAATAGTAGTTGTGCATGAAAATGGTACGTACCGACTGAAGGAATTGGATGGCACTCCCATTACGAAATGGGTCAACCACGATAAGTTGAAGATTTTCCAAGCACCAAAAGAGTCTACTCCGAGGACGAAGTAGAAGCTAGGAAGGGGGAAGATGTCGACACTAAAATTTTCCTCCGTAATTAATTTATGTATTAGGAATATGATGTTGTTAAGTATAATTAGTAGTAGCGTCTGATAGAAGATAACGGCGCCGTCAGTACAGTGCCGCCAATAATGTGGAGTATGGTAACAGTCAAAGTACAATAGGAATGTTGTAAAAAGTAAATATTTGTCGTAAGTGGTCCGGTAATGTTAAAATGTCAAAGTTTGGGTAATTAGAGAAGTAGGGTCTACATGATTAGGAATTAGAAATATTATATTGGTAATAAAGACAAGGAGTGAGGTCATAAATATTTTGTGTATTTTATTTGTAAAAAGTCTAAAAATGTGGAACCCATGTAAAATGATAAGGTTTATCTTATCTTAACAGATAAGCTTACATGTACAGATAAGAGTTAAGGTATGGAATATGATTCGTCAGAGTGGATTTCTTATCCTATCTTAGAGATAAGATGGATAATCCTGGAAGTTCTATAAATAGAGAGGCCACCCCCCTCATTTAGCATAGAAGGAAGTAGTGAGAAATATTGTAGGAAGTGTGCGAAGGAAGCCATCAGTTTAAAGGTGTGTTGAAGAAGCCATTAAGAGGTGTAATTGTAAAGTTTCTCCCATAGTCTTGGTGAAAGTCAAATGAAGTCAATAACACTTGAAGTACCTCATGGGTGAGATTGTAACAAATTCATGTTAATATTATAATTTACTTTGATATTTCAGATTTGTCATCATTCCGTCTTATCATAGTCGATGGTATTTTTTGTGTTATGTCGTTGTTTTGTTTCCAGATTACATCCACCAAACTAAAGGCTGTGCATTAGTAAATAATCATAGCACGAGGAGTTCCCGGTGAAGAATTATCATAGTGCCGAATTGGTGATGATAGGCCCGGCTTGTAAAGGTAAGGTGATGGTGTCAATGCATGTTCATGTTATAGATTCATATCCACAAACAAGGGTAGAGGATTTGGTGATTTGACTATCAAGAATTCACAATTGTGTTACTAATGAGAGGGAACATAGATTTATAGCAGAGCCATTGTCAATTATTATGTCTTTGATATAATGGCAACCAGTAATAGTTGTAATAAACAAAGGTGATGAAGGATCTGTTGGAACATAATGATTAAGTGGTCTGGCCAACCCTTAATGTATATGGGTCTATCACTAATATATAGGTTAATGTTTAATAATATGAAATATTTATATTTATATTATTAAATATGTTAACCAAGGTATATACTTTAGGTTAAATATTTAATATCATGAAATGATTATATTTCTAATATTAAATATAATAAACCTAGGTGTATGTGTCAACTATTTTAGGTTGAAAAGGTGGGTCGGGAGACATACTTGATCACCTTATATAAAAAGGACTTTAGGTCCTCATTTGATATATTCAGGAAATATATCAAAGGTGTGCAAATCAAGTGATTTGGTTTTACCCTTAATAAATAGGGTTTTAAAGGAGGAGGTAATCTTACTGGATGTAAAATAAGTTCTCTGAAGTAAAAGGTTATTTTAAAAGTGGTTTTTACCCTATTGGGGTTTTCTACTATAAATAATGTGTCACCTATGTTATTTATTTCATGTAAGTATTTCTTTATTTACTTATGTTATGATTTAATGTTTATTTAAATATTTTTTGTAACATAAATCCATATTTATTAGAATCCTCAAATTCTAACATGGTATCATTATAGTAATGGCAACCAGTAGTAGTTGTAATAAACAAAGGTGATGAAGGATCACCAACAGAAGTAAGAGGAGTATCCTCATATCTGAAGGATATGACATGCGGTAGATTTTTGAGGGATTTAATAAGATGGGAAAAGGAAACAGGGGAATTTTCACTTATAATTTGAATGGAACATAGGGAAGGATATAATGTCTGACGACAATCTGGTGCATTGTATAAAATATCATAAAGGGATATTTTTTATGGTGTATTATTTAGTTTTTTTATGATATCATAACCTTTAGAAGTGTCAGTAGGAACTATAAAAGTGATATGTGGTGGAATAGAGATGGGTGGAGTCACGGGTTATCAATTGTGTCAAGCGGTGACCACATTAATAGTTGGGTCGAGCATTGGAGTGTTGAAGCAGGGAGGATTTTGGGTACGGATCTGCATAAAATCGGCAGCGATGGCAGTTGTGCCAGAAACCCTATAGATGCATAGGATGGATAAGAGGATTGGTCTATAAATTCAGAAGAAAGAGAGAGAAACTGGTACATGTTTAGAAGGGAGGGTCAGATCTGATGGGTTCACCAAATGATTTAATATAAATTGAATTAAACCTTAATTTTAGAGTAGCTTACTATAACTAATGATATTCTGATAATTATCTATAGTATGCACAAGAAATAAACACTTAACAATGTAAAACCCTAAGCAAATGAGAGGGGAAGATGACTTAGTTGATTATGTGTAACTTGGGAGTGATTTGTGCTGAGTATATGTTGGATCTAGTTGGAAATAGTGTCATCAAGACTCGATGAGGGTTTTGGACCCTAGAAATTCATAGGAAAGAAGCACCTGCATAAGTTCATGTGTCCTCTTAGATGTTTAGGTTCTAGTATTTTCTGGCCTGGAGGAGCTTCACTGTTGATCTCTCTTTGTCACTTTGGTTTCGCTATAATATCATTGGTCATACTTATAACCTGTAAAATAGATGACTACCTGCACCTACCCATAAACTAGATCAAATCTAATAAAAAAGATGCAGAATGGGGAGTCAGACTGACCCCAATGCTCACCCAAAGATTGAACTTATGACTAAGTGTTGCACTGCATCTCAGAATCCATGTAGTTCTTTATGATTATTTGTGTAATGATGCCTTAGGTTTCCCTTGTGCAAGTTACATGATGATAGTGGGCTAGATGTAGATTATACCAAGTATGTAGAATGTGTGTGATGGAATATAATGAACTCCCCTCCTATGTCATGTATGCAGATTGATGCATCCCTCGTCCCTTGTATGGATGTTCTAGATGTATGCCTTTTTTGTAAGATTAGGTGATGATAGATAATGCTTATGATGTGTGTCCCTTATTTGAGAGAAGTAACTAAGTATATATATGATTCCCTTATTTGAATTTCATAATTGACAATTGAAAGGATGAACCAAAATTTTAAAAGGTGAACAAGAAGTAAAAGAGACCCAAAAGAGTAAGAAGAAGATAAAGACAGGCAGGAGGGACAGGAGAACCTTGACACTTCCATCCTATCTGGCCGCTAGTGTCCAAGGTCATCAAAATATAAATCAATCAAGTGTCAACAGAGTTGTAAGATGTGTAAAGCTAGTAAAGTGCAACATGTAAAGCACTCAAAAGAACAAAAGGATTTGTCAATCAATAGTTTTCTTACGTAAGAATCATGTATATATTAGTATGATTTAGGACCTAGAAATGTAACAAAAAGCATATATTTTGTGTCTACAGTTGTAGGTGGTGCGATGGTATAAAATGGTTTACAAATTTGAGTGTTAAAATGTATATGGATTTTCTAACAAGTTTGACCTTCAAAGATGGAAATATGTATTTCTTTTATGTTTAGATATACTCATGTATGATTCGTATAGAAAAATAAGTTAAATTAAATATACATATGCAATGGATAATAGATGTATGTGAGTTCAATGGATGCACGCCTACATTATATTAGAAAGTTACTTTTGGAAACTTGTTATCAAATTAATGTACTTGTTGTATTATTAAGGGAATAGAAGTTCATATTAGTATGTGCATGTGAAAATTAAAGATGTGATGAAAGTTTTCTACGTATCATTATGGTTTAAATTGGAATGAAAAATGTATACTTGGTCATTATGGTAAATTCTTGTAACGTGTCTCAAGATATGGTATTAGACAAAAAATAAATGAGAACTCTAAACTCATATACCATATTGTACTCTCAGTATGAGCTTGGAGAACAAAGGAATGAGTTGAAATGATACTACATGTAAAAAATCTAACCCTCGACCTATCTAGTAACCTAAAACTCTATAGGGTAACTAATTTTTTATGAAACTAAGTTGGGTTGGTGACACCCACGAAACCCCATCGTCAATTATTTATAATGATTTTGGTTTTTTCTCAACTTAGTTCTCATGGGCATCCTAATCATCCGAGTGGACTTATTAAACCCTTATGCTAAGGGTGTTTTTTTTTACAAATGAGGAAACATGTGTCCTAGACACGAGAAAACATTTTTTAAATAAGAGTTCCTTGTGACTTGTATATGTTTAATAGAAATCTCGACTAATAATTGGGTTATGAAAATTAATGAGTAAGAATGGAACATAATGAGGTGTACTACTTAGAGTACACACTTTTAATGAAGTGAGTGTTATGCAAACAAGATTTGCATGCTTATTCAGATCACTTTTCATATTGCATGTGTAATCAACTCGGGATTGGAGGAAAAAATATCAAACTATAAAGAAACAATGTTCAACATGCTTCAGGTAAAGAATAAAATCCACACAGAAAACCACATAACATAGAAATTTGAGAAATACCAAAGTTACACAATGAAGATAGAAAAGGTTGCATGGAAGGTCACAAAGATAACCTAAGAAAAAGTGCACAATGAAGCAATCAACCTATGAGAAAATTCGTAGAAGGATGAGAATCCAAAGAACAAGAGTTAAAACAAGAGGACCCACGCAAGACTCCATGCGACGAAAGAGTGAAGAATTGTAAAAGTCTATGCAAACCCGCACACAAAGTTGTGTGTCAAAAATGAGTCAAAAATGAAAAAACCACAAAACTGTTATGAAATAAGAGATAAAATATGCGGAAAAATCCCTCACAGAATCACAACAGTAGAAATTAATATGTAGAAAATATTACAAATCTCAAATAAAAGTGCAGAATAAAATAACACAACACAAAGAGACAATATTTAATGTGGTTCACCCAATTTGGGCTACGTCCACCAAAGAATCACTTGCTTAGATTTTATTACAAGCCACCACTCTCTCAATACAATACCCAGATCTGTTTGGAGCTATGCTCAACAAACTCTACAAAATTCACACCTGAATTCAAAGCACATCTGCAATGTTTTTCATACGTCTATCATATGCATAAAACCATATAAATAGACAACTACTTAAGTAATTTTACAAAACCATGGGTATCAAAACCATGGGAAAAAACCGTCCCATAAACCTATGGGTCAAAATCCTACCCATATGATGAAAATCACATTTCCCAATATATCAGGCACGTTTTAAGGCCCAAAAAAAATCAGGGGCTGCGCCCCCGAATCCCTAGCAAACCCCAGCGAGGATACATTAAAAGTGTATAGTACTCTTAGTGTACAGTCTTCAACACTTTCACACATGAAAATAGGCTCCACAACCTAACAATCTCCCACTTAGAGACTAGTTTTCCTCTTAGCAAACTTCTCAACCCTTCACTAGTTTCCGTGAAGACCAACCAAAGCTAGACACAACTTCATTTTTTCCCTTGTGACCACCTTGGTCATCATGTCTATAAGATTCTGACTGGTATGGATCTTCTCCAGCTTCAAGTTCTCTTCCTCCAAAGCTGTCCTGATGAAATGGTACCTTAAATGTATATGCTTTGTCCTAGAGTGGAAAGCAGAGTTCTTAGCTAGGTGTATAGATATTTGACTATCACTATGTGGCTTTCCTTCCTCCTGCTTATGCCCCAACTCCTCAAGAAATTGTTGTAACCAAATCATTTTTTACTTGCCTCTGTGGCAACAACATACTCAGCTTCTGTGGTTGACAAAGCCACCAGCTTCTGTAGTCATGAAATATAGCTCACTGTTGTCCCACCTATAGTGTAAACATAACCTGTCGTGCTCCTCCTATTGTCTACATCTCCAGCCATATCTGAATCTACATAACCACACAAAGTGGTGTCTGATCCACTGTAGCACAAAACTATCTCCATGGTCCCTCTCAAATACCAAAGGATCCACTTTACTGCCTATCAGTGATCTCTACCTGGATCACTCATAAATCTACTCACCGCTCCCACTGCATGGGAAATATCAGGCCTGGTACACACCATGGCATACATCAAACTGCCAACTATTGATGAGTAAGGTACCTTGGACATTTGGTTTCTCTCTTGCTCTATCTTGGGACACTACTCCTTTGATAACTTGAAATGGCCTGCCAAAGGAGTCCCAACCGGTTTAGCATCCTGCATATTAAACCTCTCCAAGACTTTCTTAATGTACTCTTCCTGAGATAAATTCAGCTTCCGTTCCTTCCTATCTCGAGATATCCTCATACCAAGGATTTGTTTGGCTGCCCCCAAATCCTTCATAGCAAAGGATTCACTTAGCTGCTTCTTGAGTACTTTTATTTCCTGCATGTTTTTACCTGCAACCAACATGTCATCCACATACAGACACAGGATAATATAACTGCCATCCTCAAATTTCTTTGTATACACGCAATGGTCATAATGACATCTAATATAACCTTGCTCCATCATGAAGCTATCAAATTTCTTATACCATTGACGTGGAGCTTGTTTCAAGCCATACAAGCTCTTCTTCAGTTTGCACACCATCTCCTCTTTACCTTTGACCTCATAGCCCTCTGGTTGCTGCATATATAGTTCCTCCTCCAAATCACCATGGAGAAATGCAGTCTTTACATCAAGCTGTTCTAAGTGCAAGTCTTCTGCTGCAACTATTCCTAGAACAGTTCTAATAGAAGTCATTTTTACTACAGGAGAAAAAATCTCATCAAAATCTATACCTTTTTTCTGTGCAAACCCCTTGACCACCAACTCGGCCTTGTATCTTTTCTTGCCTCCTTCTTCCTCTTTGACTCTGAACACCCACTTGTTCTGTAATGCTCTTTTGCCTTCAGGTAGCTTCACCAAATCCCATGTCTGGTTCTCCATGAGAGCCTGATGCTCCTCATCCATGGCTTGCTCCCACTTCTTCCTGACATCTACCTGCATTGCTTCATCAAAGCTCTCTGGTTCTCCACTATCAGTGAGTAATAAATAATAAAGAGAAGGAGAAAAATGTTCAGGTTCTCTTCTTACCCTAGAAGACCTCCTCAATATAGGAGTTTGGGGTTCCTGTTGAGGAGGTTCCTGAACTGATTCATGTGTCACTTTTCCATCCGGAAGATCCTCTACCGCTGCATATTCTTTCTTGGATTCTTCCCTATTTTCCTGCAACTGTTGCTTATACATGACTTTCTCATTAAAGACCACATCCCTAGATCGAATGATTTTCTTGTCCTTAATACTCCAACATTTATATCCAAAGTCATCACCACCATAACCAATGAAAGTACATTTTTCTGACTTAGCCTCTAGCTTGGTCCTATCATCCTTGTCTATATGAACAAACACCTCACATCCAAAGACTCTAAGAAATGAATAATCAACTTTCTTACCATACCAAGCCTCCTCAGGTATGCCTCCATCCAAGGAACTTGAAGGTCCTCTGTTTATCAAGTACACAGCTGTGCTCACCGCTTCTACCCAAAAAGAAAGAGGCAGTCCTGCATGTAACCTCATGCTCCTAGCACGTTCCATTATTGTTCTGTTCATCCTTTCTGATACCCCATTCTGCTGCGGAGTTCCTGGAACCGTCTTTTGCCTGCGGATTCCATTCTTAGAACAATAATCATCAAATTCATTGCTGCAATACTCCCCTCCATTATCTGACCTGAGACATTTTAGCTTAAGACCTGTTTCATTCTCTACCAAGGCTTTCCATTTAACAAAAGTGTCAAATACATCAGATTTGTTTCTAATACAATAAACCCAAACTTTCCTTGTTGCATCATCAATAAAAGTAACATAATAACTTGAACCCCCAAGAGATGATACCTGAGCTGGCCCCCACACATCAGAATGCACCAACTCTAACTTACTCTCTTTCTTTGTAGGTCCAACCTTGAGAAACCTTACTCGCTTTTGTTTCCCATATATGCAGTCTCACAGAACTCCAAACTTGTTTCTGTATATCCAGGAAAATCCTTCTTTATGATCTCCATGCCCTTATGGCTCATATGACCGAGCCTATAGTGCCACAATGTTGTATCTACTTCTGAAGCCACAAGATTACAAACATTAGTGCTATAAGTGGTTAAATACAAGGTTCCAACCTTCTTACCTCTTGCCACCACAAGAGCACCCTTGGTAACCTTCCAAGAGTCTGCTGTAAATATCACAGTACAACCATCACTTCCCAACTGCCCTGCCGATATCAAATTTCATCTTAATGTAGGCACATGTCTGACATCCTTCAATAGCCAAGTATTCCCATTCTACATCTTAACCTGAACAGAACCTTTTCCAACTATGCTACAAGGCTCATCATCACCAAGAAAAACATGCCCAAAATCTCCTTGAACATAATCAACAAAATAATGCCTATGTGGAGAAGCATGGAAAGAAGCCCCCGAATCTAAAACCCAAGATTCAGTAATATTGTGCAAAGAAAGAATCAAAGCATCCTGACATACATTACCCGTTGCCACATTTTCCTCCTTGTTTTCTTCCTGTTGTTTCTTCTTGTCCCGAAGCTCCCAACAGTCCTTCTTTGCATGCCCAGACTTTCCACAGTGCCAACATACTATCTTGCTTTTTGATTTTGACCTTGCCCGATCCTTTGATTTTCCACGGTTTCCTCTATTCTTCTGTCTCCCTCTAGTTTCCACTGTCAAAGCATTCCCTAAAGTAGAAGATTCACCATATATTTTTCTTCACATTTCCTCACTTAGAATCACCCCTACAACATCCTCAAACTTCAACTTTGAGTTAGCAGGAACCGAGTTGCTTACCGCCATTACCAGGCTATTCCAACTCTCAGGTAAAGAGCACAGAACTAATAAAGCCCTAACTTCTTCATCAAATTCTATTGTAACCGAAGCTAGCATATTTACAACCGTATTAAAATCATTTAGATGATCTGCTACTGAACCATTCTCAGACATCTTCATATTAAACAAATTTTTCATTAAAAATATCTTATTAGAGGCAGAGGGTTTTTCATACAACTTCCCTAATGCATCCATCAGTTCTTTTGTAGTCTTTTCCTTTGAAACATTAAATAATACCGAAGATGCAAGACACAATCTGGATTGTCCCAAGTGCCTTCCTATCCAGCAAATCCCATTCCACATCTGTCATGCTTGAGGGTTTGTTCACCTTCTCAGACAATGGAGTATAAATATCCTTCTGATAAAGGTAATCTTCCATCTGCATCTTCCAAAGACTGAAATTCTACCCGTTGAATTTATCAACCCTAGATCTTCCATCATCTGCCATAGCTCCCACTCAAGATAAAACTTTCCCTGTGATTCAACACTTCAGCAAACCAAACCAGGCTCTGATACCAATTGTTAGGAAATAAGAGATAAAATATGCAGGAATAATCCCTCACAGAATCGCAACAGTAGAAACTAATATGCAGAAAATATTACAGATCTCAAATAAAAGTGTAGAATAAAATAACACAACACAAAGAGACAATATTTAACATGGTTCACCCAATTTGGGCTACGTCCACCAAGAATCACTTGCTCAGATTTTATTACAAGCCACCACTCTCTCAATACAATACCCAGATCTGTTTGGAGCTATGCTCAACAAACTCTACAGAATTCACACCTGAATTCAAAGCACATCTGCAATGTTTTTCATACATCTATCATATGCATAAAACCATATAAATAGACAACTGCTTAAGTAGTTTTACAAAACCGTGGGTATCAAAACCATGGGAAAAAACCGTCCCATAAACCTATGGGTCAAAATCCATGCCCATATGAGAAAATCATGTTTCCCGATATATCGGGCATGTTTTAAGGCCCAAAAAAATAGCCCATAACGATTACCCAAACCCATGGGTGTATAGTACTCTTAGTGTATAGTACTTCGGGGGCTTTGCCCAAGAAGCCCCCTAACCCACTCACTGGTGAGCGGGACCACCATAAAATACCTGAGTGTAACACATAGAAGGTGTACCACACTCTAACATGAAAATAGGATCCACAAACATAACAATTTGGTATACCTGTTACTATAAGTTTTCATAGTAGAGTTACTAAATGCTTTATTTCTAGTAAATTAGATATCAAACTAAAAAATAAAATCTATAATAATAGAAAAATCTTGGACTATTCATTATGGAAATAATGTTGTCCATAGTGTTAGTAAATGTCTTTATCGAGCAGTCCTAGAATTACCTAGTTTTTCCACTACGTAGATATTTATATTTCCCCTTTGGTCTCATATGATGTCATTATAGGTGCTAACTAGCTTGTTAATCATAAAGCGAAAGTTGATTGTTTTGAAAAACACATTAGTTATCTTCATGATCTACAAAAAACAATAGACATCCAAGGGGTAAAATGAGAAATTTTAATTAAAAAATTCTCAGCTTTGCAACTTAAAAAGGCCAAAAACAAAGGCTGTACTTTGTATGTAGTAAAAATTTCTGGAAAAATGAAGAGGATTGTGATTTCTTGGAAAAATTTACGTTGTTAAGGGATTTCAGCGATGTGTTTCTTAAAGAACTACCTGGCCTTCCACTCAGATGAGAGTTTAACTTCATGATTTGAATCAAACTAGTAACAAAGCCTATTTCTAAGGTACCTTATCAAATGACTACCATTGAACTAGTAGAGCTTAAGGCACAATTACAAGAACTATTGTTTAAGGGTTTTATAATAATGAGTGTCTCACCTTGGGTAGCACTGAAATTTTTGTGAAAAGAAAGATGGAACACTTAGAATTTAAATTGATTATAGGATGTTAAACAAAGAAACAATCAAAAATAGATATCCACTTCCTAGAATTAATGATCTGTTTTATCATATGCATGGTGCATCAGTATATTCTAAGATAAATCTTCACTCTGGGTATCACCAATTAAGAATTAAAGATGAATATATTCATAAAACAACCTTTAGAACAAGGTATGGACATTATGAATTCAAATTTTTACCTTTCGGTTTGAAAAAATGGACCTAAAACTATTTTGAATTTAATGAATGATATCTTTCAAGAATACCTGTACAAGTTTGTACTTGTATTCTTGCATGATATTCTTATCTATTCTAAAAGAATTAATGGGTATCATGAGCATTTGAGAATAGTACTCAAAATATTAGGAAACAAAATATTGTATGGTAAGTGTTAGTGTAAATCAGTAGCACCGCTGGATGCACATCAGGCTTCTAGGTTGATGTTCAGGCATCCAGTGTGATTACACAACATGGAAACCTCTCTCCAAGTGTGGGACCTGTGAAACTGAGAGAGGAATCTCCAAATTAGAGGTTGGTTCCTCAAACCCCTCTGATTTAGATCAATGCTTGCACAACTACAGAGGTTCAAATCCTAATCCTACTATAAATTGCAAGGAAACAGGGATAGAAATGTAAAAATTGAAACTAACTAAAGATGGTGATGCACCAAAAAGGAGTGGTGAATACTTTTGTCACGCAAATAGACACAAACCAAAAATTACAACATAAAACATACATAGGTTGATAAGATATAATTTAGGATCTGAAATGAAGCAAATAATACAAACAAAGGACTGAAACCCATTCACAAAGCTTGCATTATCATTTCCAACGTCAAAACCACTGCATTACAACCTCAGAGAAGTAGAAAAGCTGTTACAATTTTTGAAGAGGTTTGATTCTTCCAACAATCACTTGCTGGAGGTGAAAGAAGAAGTTTGCTATGCCAAAATGTTCCCCCTTCTTTTTGGTGCATCACCATCTTTAGTTAGTTTCAATTTTTTCATTTCTATCCATGTCTCCTTGCAATTTAGAGTAGGATTAGGATCTGAACCTTTGTAGTTGTGCAAGCATTGATATAAATCAGAGGGGTTTGAGGAACCATCCTCTAACCTGGAGATTCCTCTCTCAGTTTCACAAGTCCCATGCTTGGAGAGAGGTTTCCATGTTGTGCAATCACACTGGATGCCTGAACATCAACCTAGAAGCCTGATGTGCGTCCAGGGGTGCTGCTGATTTGCACTAACAGTAAGTTTTCCAAATGTTATTTTTATGAAACAAAAGTGCATTATTCAGGACATGTCATAGGTAGTGATGAAATAGCAGTTGATCTATAAAAAAAATGTTGCTATAGCTTATTGGCATACACCTAAGAATGTACATGCATTCAAAATTTTCATGGGGATTGCTTGTTACTATATAAATTTTGTTAAAGACTTTTCAAAAGTTTTTTCACCAATAAATTCATTACAAAAGAAAGACAAGAAATTTTTGTGGAGTGATAAATGTGAATCAACATTTAAAACTCTTAAATATAAATTAACATCTACACCTATTTTGGTTGTACCTGATCTAAATGGAAACTTTTGAGTAGTTATATATGCTTCCAGTGAAGGACTCAGATGTATTCTATTACAAAATTATCATGTTATAACATATGAGAGTAGAAAAATTAAGTTACATGAACTTAATTATGCCCGCCATGACCTAGAGCTTTCTACCATACTTCATGCACTTAAATTATGGACACATTATCTTATAGGAATACCTTTTGAATTAAAGACCTATCATCTTGGGCTGAAGTATATTTTCACTCAACCAAATCTAAATGCAAGACAATGAAGATGGCTAGAGATTTTCTCACAATATGATATGGACATAAGTTACATTAAAGGCAAAGAAAATAGAGTGATAGATTCACTAAGTCGTAGGAAACATATTTTTGCATTTATAACATTGAGAACTCAATTTACGGATGAGGTAAAAATTATCATGGAATCTTATTTTTACTTTTAGCATGTAAAAATAGCACTTGATGCAAATCTAAATGATGTAAGATATAAAGGTTGTAACTTCGATAACGAAGGAATTTTGAGATTTGAAAAGTGGTTCTATGTACCTTTGGGAAATGAGTTAAGGAAAAAGTTAATGATGGAATGTCATAACTCACCTTACTCAAGACATCCTAGCATTACAAAAGTGCTTGCTGATGTAAAAAAACAACATTTTTGGAAAGGGGTGAAGAAAGACATGACTTATTTTGTGTCACATTACTTAGAATGTCAACGTGTTAAGGCTGAGTATATACACCCAGATGGTTTATTATTTCCTCATAGCATACTGCAATATAAGTGGAAGGTAATTAGTATGTATTTCATTTAGGGGATGCCTATGTTAAGAAATAAACATGATGAAATTTTAGTTATTGTTGATAAATTGACCAAAGTAAATCATTTTATTGCTGGTAATCTTAAGGATGATTCACTTGTTTTAGCAAAAAACATTGTCCATGAAATTTTCAGATTACATGGAGTACTTGAATTTATTATATCTGATACGGACCCTAGAATGACATCTCGATTTTAGAAAATGCTAAATGCGGCCTTAAGAAAAGAACTGACTTTTAGTTCTGTATACCATCCAGAAACAAATGGTCAAACTGTGAGAGTTAATCAGGTTTTGGAAGATATGTTACGAATGTACTTCATGGATCAGAAGTATAAATGGGAATAATTCCTACATTTAGTTGAGTTTTCTTACAATAATACATATCTTGCCTCTTTGAAAATGGTAAAATTTGAAGCATTGTATGGAAGGAAATGCAAAAATCCAGTTAGTTGTGATAACATTGAAGATAGAGAAATAATTGGAAATGAAATCCTTAATAAAATGGAATAGTAGACTACTTTTTATAAGGGCCCCTTTTCATCACCATTTTCTTTCACCCTAGACCTTGTTTCTATTGTTCACTCAACTGAAAATTAGTTAAGTATGCAATTGAACATTGAAGGTGTCCATGTTTCTTGCTGGTACAAGCTGGGAATAAAGAAATAAGGAGAGCCTATCAACCTTGCACTACATCATCCATTAGTCTCATGCCCAATATCTATTCCCTATTGAGTTGAAAATTAAAAACATAGTAAACATATGATGTGACCTCCACGTGTTGCTCGAGCACTCCTCTCAATATTGAAAAAGACAAAGCCTCCCCAAATAACATGCACCCGCCACATATCTCTCAGGTGCAGATTGGGGAATCTATTTTCAAAAAGGACTCTTAAGCAAGAATTCATTATCCACGTGTTAGGAAAGGATTATCACCAACTCTAGAGGTGACAGTTGGGAGGATTAAGATAAAATTACAAATATCTCAACAATAATTTATTCTTATTATAAGTTCATTATTAGTTGTTTAGCAAAAAAAAACACATCAATGGAAAGAATTTTATATTAACAAAAGCGTACACTATAAACTATTATTTGATTTATTGAAAAATAATTGTTGTGTATTGGTTAACTTTTCAGATCTCGTTCCACTTGGAAGGAAAGTTATTGGCTTTAGTGAGTAGAAGGACTATTATTTGGAGTTCCAAGAGATTACTAAATTTAGATCACCGACCATACAACCAGATTTTTCATATTCATGTTATCGATACTTCTGTCATATATTTAGCCATGCCTTGTTAAAGATGGCACAACAACATTTCGATATTGGGTTGTGGTTCACATACTTGCACTTAAGAAAACAATGTTTATTCATTCAAAATTTTGAGTGCTACAAAAGATTGAATTTATTTTTTCTTGGGGCATTATGCACTGTGAAATTAGCAACAATTTTATTGGATCAAAGAAGGGGAATATTGTGTCGATTTACATTAAAAACATGCAAAAGGTTCTAGACAAGTACACACACATGTGTGATGAGTGCATTGTTTAGCTCATTTATATCATTTCTTCAGACCGGAAATACTCTTTGTGATATGACTTATTAGTATATGGGGATGTTTTGTGTAGTCATGTCTTAGTAGGTTGATGCATTTTCCTTGCTATTATTTATGAAAACCGTTTATCCCATGAACTTCCTACTAACTGCCTTTATGAGATCAAATGTGATGATGTGTGCAGGGAATAATGGAAGTTACTGGTGGATAAGAAGCCCAAGTTTGAAGCATGCGGCTGAGGACTGTTTCCATCGAATTGACCTATTAGCTTGGGATTGACTCTAACGGCTCGTAGGAATCTATGAGTTTTAATTGATATTTGATGGACAGTTTTTTATGCCACCTGATATGGCAAATCTTGTAACCAACATTATCTATATGAAGACTTTGTCTTCAGAACTTGAATACCACTTTTTTTTAATTATGGAGGCAGATTATCTGCATACTGTTATGGATTTGCTTTTGATATGTTATGAACTCATTTCGAAGTTAATGAAAGCCACGACATTTTGAGAATCAGAAGTTGTTGAATACTCTATCTCGAGGAAGAGCAAGGGCCCACTTGACCAAGGAGATATGAGGTTACTTTGAGTTTTTCATGCATACAGTCCTTCGATTAGTTTTACTGCAATTATCATTTCATGAGTTTTTGCATGCATGCTTTGATTAACTATCTCTGCTTTCTCCATTATCACTTTTTCTTAGAGTAGATGTTTTTGTTATGCAAATCTAATTCATGAATAGTCTTGCTTTCTGCTGAAAATTCCAGTTATTCAGTTGTGGTTTAATTTGTTAAGAATAAGTGTGTGCGTATTTTGCTTTACAGTAGAAGATTAGTTGTTGAAATCCCTTTCATTGCAAACAGTTGAATTCTGTATACTTGTATTTAATTTCCGTAGATTTTGACTGCACTTCTGTAGAATAGCCACTAAAACTAAGCAACCCCCCAACAGACTCACGTATAACTGGTTCTCCTAGACTCCATTGCATATTGCCTAGGACACACCCCTGGTTTAGAATGACACTGACAAAGATTATGTCAATTAAATAATTGGAAGAATACAATGACCCATCAATATGGAACAAATAACACATTGTACATGGGTGATAAGACATGCTTTGTTCATGACAGAAAATAAGATTTTTTCTTGGGATTGCCTGCTAGCTGGAAATTTGATGGCATAATGCATTCTGATAGAAAAATATCACACACTTATGTACATGGCTAAATCATGTGGGGCCACACCCAAATATGTACAATCGCTCTTTGGAAACATACAAAAGAACAACTAGTGACCTTTATTGAGTTTACTTGATAATACTACATTGTTTAATAAACACAAACCATTTTATTGTCAGTTGAAATTATATTTATGTACAATTTACTTGAATATCTACCTTTCCATTTGTAGATAGAAGTTGATTATTTCATATGTTCAATTGATTTTTTTTGTATATATAAATAATTTAGGTAAAATTAATACACAGTTGTAATTATTTTTAAGTGCATACTTGATTATTTGTAACAAATAAATATCACATTTTTAAATGGATGTAATATTAATTTTATATTAAATTATTTTATTGCTTGCAAATTGCAAACAACAAAGTTTACCATTGGTTGTGCTTGAATTAAATGGAGTTTCTCAATAGAGGCCAATATTTCAACTTGTTTAGAATAAGAAAATTGCCCATTCTCACATGTTTTGTGAAGGCTTTAAAAGTTATTATCTCGGATAAATATAACATGAAATGTTATGTTTATATACAAATGGTTCACCAAGAAGTCTAAATCTAAAATGGTAATCACCTTTTATTTATAGTCTAACTAATTATAAGTCACAGAAATTATATCATTAGAAACACTTTTTAATAATTATTTTCTTACAAACAATTACTTGTTAAATGCATCATGACCATTTTTGTTATGCATGAAAAATGTCATAGATGAAGGACAAGTTGTAAATAAATTACATGAAATGATGTAGGACAAGTTGTAAATAAATTACATTCAATAAATGTTCAATAAAAGAATAATTAATTGTGATCTCTTTTAACCCTAAAAAATCATAAACCCTAAAATTGAAATCCATAAAAGATGATATCTAATTCCAAAAATCTCTAAATTGAAATCCAATAATAGTAAAATTGAATTCCAATATTTGATACTAATAAGACCGATATAGACAATTTTGGTTTTAATTTGGCCGGAAATGTCTAAATTTAATGAAAACAAAAACAATGTGATGCCAATGCCTCTTTCTTTGCTAGGGTTCTATGAATTGAGATTTATTTACACGAAAATAATCAGTGATCGAATTCACATTTTATCTAAATCACATTTTGAATCCAAGATAAAAACTAATTGAATTGAATTGAATTGAAAGATTTTAATTACGTCCACGAGACCAACAGGTCTATGGGACCACAAGATAGTACCAAACCGCCTTAGACCAAAGTGGGCTTTTTGACCTCTTTTAGAAGGTTGTTCCTCTGTCGGCTGATCTGTGACAACATTTCACCCAAGCTCTTTATTCTGTTTTCCTCAAATAGTTCCACCATGGACCTGCTAGTTAGGATTTCTGCATATTTGGATCGAATACCCGTGAACTTAGGACATTGCAGAATGAAGTGTGTTTCCGTCTCAATTGCCCCTGTATTGCACATTACACAAGTTCTCTCTTCCCACTGCTCCTTGGGTATTGTCCACCTCCTTGTTTCACACCTAAGATTGTGAGAGCTAGTCCTTAGTTGAGCCATGAGGATCTTCTCCCGCCATTTTATTTCGGCCCTTATGTAAGCTTTTTCTCCATGGTCACAGGTTGGGTTAAACTCAGTAATGTAATGTTGACGCTTCTTGCTTGTTTTCTTCTGCCACATCATCAATTTGAACTTTTCATTTACATAGTTTTTGATGTCTCTGTTAAGCTGTGGGCATTCAATGAGGTTGATATCCCATTTTTTCATCCATTTGTAGTTCTACTTCATCCACGTGTTCTTTCGTCTATGTAACTCTTCATCCATTGCAGCCTTAGGCCATCTGTCTGCTTGCATGTTTCCAACTTTTTTTCAGGTAACCTATGAGTCTGGTCATAGTAGTTGCCTCCAGGGGGAAAGAACCTGTTTTAGCCATAATGATTTCATAGGGAACTGTAGCCTTGATTATTGAAATGGTGTGTTATAATCCTTTTTTGGATTCGCTCTAGTTGTCTCCAATTTGAATTTGTCATTCCACTAGCCCATACCTCGCAGCCATATAACAACACTGGAACGACAAGCAACCAAAATAGGATCTAAGTGGTCTTCCAATCCCATAATTCAGCGTTTTTGCACCTATTTTGGAGCGCAAAGAGCGCTCTCCAGCCTCCTTGTATTCGTTTCATCCTGCATATGTCCCACTTGAGCTTGCTATGGAAATCAAGGCCTAGATATTTGTACTCTGACACTATCTCCAAAGGCTCACCTTCGAACTGAAATTTGGGCTGCTGGTTTGCCTTTCTTCACGGAAAAAATCACAATTTTGGTTTTTCCAATGTTTACCTGCATTCCTACTTCTTTACAGAAAAGCTCTAATGAGCGAAGGTGGATCCTCAGGTCTTGGATTGTTTATGCCATTAGAATTAGATCATCTGCGTATAGCAGGAGTTTCACCACATATTTGGCCAGGTGCACTCCATTACCTCCAAATTTGTTTATCCACTCTTCCAATTTGTCTATGTATAGCCCAAATAAGGTTGGAGAGAGAGGGCAGCCTTGCTTAACTCCTATATCACTCCCAAACCCTTCAGATAACCCTGCATGTGTTTTGATTTTAGCTTTCACTTGCTCATACAGTCTATGAACGACAGCCTTGTAATGTGCTGGAACCCCTAGTTCCTCCATTCTGTTCCACATTTTGCTCCTTGGTACCGTGTCAAAAGCTTTTTTGAAGTCCACAAAACAACAATAAGCATCCTTCTTTCGATCCCACCCACTTTCCACTAGATGTCTGAGTGTAACACAATGATCAATGGTTGAGTGTTTGGTTCTAAAACCAGCTTGCCCTTTTGCTCTCTTTCCTCCACTCTCTGCCCAACTGCTGATCCGGTGCTCTATCATACTCCCAAATAATTTTGCAAACAATGGATTGACCATGATGGTTCGATAATTTGAAGGGTTATTTACATCTCCACTTTTGAACAACGGTATGGTTAGGCTGGTTGTCCATTCTTTGGGGAAGCCCTTCTGAATAACCCCATTGAATATTTTCTTAATTTCAGGTGCCAGAATGTCTGCTCCCCACTTTAGGTGTTCTGCTTGAAGGTTGTCTATGTCACGCACTTTACTTGTTGCAAGCTTTTTGATCCCTAGCATGATGTCTTCATCTGTGAAAAGGACATCATTAACCATGATATTGGGAGGAGGTATTTTCTCATTTTCCCGCTCATACAGTTGCTTGGAGTATTCTAACCATTGGTCTGCTGTTATGTTGTTCTCTGTTTGCATTTTCTCCTTACGGAGTTCCCTCCAGAACCTCTTTGGATCATATTTCCCTAAGTAAATGAGTTCCTTCCTTCTGGATTTAGTATACTCTTCTTTTTTCTTTCTCACTAGCTGCTCATATATTTTTTTGTTTTCCTTTGTTCTACCTGTTGACTTTAACATCTTTCGTGTTGCTTTGCATTCTTCATCATACCATGGGTTTGTTGGGAAGCTATTTGTTGTCTTCTTTTTAGGCTTTGCTCTCTTGCACCTGTTAAGGGCTTCTTGTATAGCATGCATGAGCCATTCGCTCCTTGTGCAATCTGCAACTTGTTCTCCCTGATTTTCTCTTTCTTGAAGCTTGTCTTGCAGTGCTGCTCTAAAAATTTGCTGATTTTTCTTAGTATAGAGGAATGCTTCTCTGAAACTGCAGTTTACTTTGGCTAGACGTAACCTGGTTTTCACTGTGCTTGTCCATTATACATTGAAGTTTCATAGAAATTGGTCTGTGGTCTGATTTAAGTTCTATTGGAAATTCTTCTACTTCTAGTTCTTCTATTCTGGATATACATTTTTGTGAGCAAATGACATAGTCAATTACACTCTTCCCATTGTGAGTCTCACAGGTGTATTTTTCCGAACCTTTCCATTTTCTCATACCATTACATACAATCAAGTTGTGTATGTTGCACATGTCTAAGAGCTCCTCTCCATAATGTGTAATGACTCCATACTTGTCTTCTGAGATTCTGAGCCATCGCTGATTTTCTTCTTCTGTCTCCCACATAGGATTGAAATCTAGATTATAATTCCTTCCTATAATGTTTGCTTGTCTGTTTGCTGTCCTGGCATTGAAATCTCCTATTAGCACAATTTCTCCGCTCTTGCTATATTCTGAGATGTCCTTTTTTAAGGATGAGTATGGGTCTTCTCGGTCTAGATCATGTTTCCTGTAGAATGTAGAATTCTTAGGTGCAAAATAGCATGCAGCTATGTGAAGGATATTGTGATTTTCTATGATTCTTATCCATATGTACTGCTTGTTTTCATCTTGCTTCTCAATGCTGATATTTTTCTCCCAAATGTCCTTTATTAACACCATTACACCTCCATGACCCTTTCCATTCTCTGCTACTTTATTCCAAATTGTTGCTTTCCTGTAACCCACAAAATTCGGTGTATTGCATCCATCATGTTCGTGTGTTTCTGTCAGAATGATTATATCTCTATCTCTGGCTATGGGCCCTAACCCGGGTCCTCTTCTCCAAGGGTAACCTCTACAGTTCCAACTTACCAACGTAAGGTGTTCCCAAGCGGGCCATACTTCCTATTTGTTGTAGGTTTGTGCCTCTGTAATACATGCTTTCCCATTTTTTAGGTAAGCCCAACGCCCTCCATTCCTTGATGCTTTCACTTTTTCCCATTCTTTGTTTCTCTCTAGTAACTGCTCAAAGGTGAGATCTTCATCTAAATAGAATTTTGAACCTCTTAACATGCCTTTAGTTCTCAGCAGTCTTGTTTTATCTTTGTGGTTCGCCAAAGTAACACGAATATGTCTATCCCTTCCTCCTTCTCTGAACTTACCGATTCTGCTTGCTTGCTTGATTGTCCCTTTCCACTGTAATTGATCTGATAGAAAGTTCCTTGTTAGGTTGAAAGTGTTTTCTCCTTCTCCAAATTCTTTTACCCCTTTGATGATGATGTTTACTATTTTATCTTGACATTCTCTTTCTTCTATCATTTGACTCTTGATTTGCTTTTCTATCATCTCTTTATGTTTACTTAATGGTTCTTTAACCACTTGTGCCCATGACTGAGCTTCTTCCAACTTGCTGCGTAATTCATTTTCTCTGGACTGTATGTTGTGAAGTGCTTCCTTTACTTCTTCAATTTGTTTTTCACCTCCATTTGTGGCAGGGATTGAGTGGATGTTTTGTTTAAGAGCGTGCCATTCTTGTTGCCCAACTTTTGCTAAATTCTGTAGTTTTGCCACTTGTGTTTTTAAGCTGTTGTTTTCTTCACTTAGTCTTTGTGTGATGTTTGTCAGCTCCTCTATTTTCTTAACTTGCCATGTTTCTCTTGCCTCCATGTTTTCCATCCTTACTTTCAGATTCATTAACTCTTGCACATAGAGTTTCGAGGACCAAGTAAGTGGGGTCGTTGTGGGACTGTACGTTTCTTCATCCTCTTTGATGATCTGTACTTTCTTCATTGGGTGTATGTTCTGTTTGTTTTTACCTCCTTTTTGCCCTTTTTGCGGGGTTCCTTGTTTGTTTTCTTTGCTGCAGTGAGTTTGATTCTGTTCCTGTTTTGCTGTGGAATTTTTCCTTTCCATTACCCTCATTCGTGCTTTCCGGCGCCTTAAAATCCCCAATATTGCTTGGCGTTAACATATATAGGTTGTACGGTCATCACTGGTGGCACTGGTATATTAAAATTTTGCAGGAGCTCAGCCTGTTGCGGGTATATAACTGGTAGTTCCTTATTCTTATATATTCCAGTGGTCCCTTCGATGATCGAGTATGGGTGCAACAATGTTGGGACTTCATGTTGTTTTGTGGTGTCCTTCGATGCTGGATTTACTGCTAGTTCAACCTGGTTCTCATTAAGCCTTGTTTATTGTTCTCTTATCCCCAACTTTACCAGTTGTTTCCCTGCTTTGGGGTTTTCTTCCATTGTGCCTGTTAGCCTTGTACTCTGTCTCTTGAGTTCAAGATCTTAACAAGGGTTCTGAGATTCAGATTTCTGGATTCCAAAAAAGAAAGCAAAAAACCCCTGCAAAAACCCCTGTAGTCTCTGCGATTCGTGTACTCTATCCCTATATTCTTTTGCCCACACTTTTGAGTCTCACCCTGTTCTTAACTGCCAGAGCATTTCTCTTGTCTTGGTTTGGTTCATTTTGTTTTATATGGTTTGATAGTTTCCACCGACAAAATGTGCAGAGGGGAGGGGTTTGATAGTTTGCAATTTAAAGGAATGAACAATGTGCGAGCTAGGTATACACGGACATACTTGTGTCGCTGCTGTTGCCGTTGCTTCCTTGCCTCAGCATACCACTATTCCACCCTGCTGCTGCTTCCCTACTACGCTGCCGCTGCCCTAGCTTCCCTGATACGCTGCCGCTGCGTACCAAAAACCTTCCCTGAAGAATGAAAAAAAAAAGCACAATTAAATAACCATGTTTTGTAAGGAGTCTCTTGTCCAATAGTCTCTTACATACCTAGTGGCTATTTTCTCTTATAAGTTAATGTAAACTCTCTCTTTTTAAATAAAAAATTAGGAAATATATTGATGAGTTCCAATTTATAAAAATATTAACACCAAGACTAGACACTTGGTTCACTTATAAAGGCCAATCAAACAAAAATTAAAAAAATAAGACAAGAAACAGTTCTGCACATTAATCGCAACAATCCCCACCGTCGGTCCCGGAAAGCGAGCACCACGAGGTCACCCTAGTCAGCTTAACCCCGGTAAAACGTACCTTGGTTTAGTTTCACGAGTTTAATATTACGTGTCAAAATCCAATTAGACAAGATCATTTTACGACGATTTCACTCCTAAAAATAAATAAAACGATGACCAGATCTACCGTCGCGAGGAAGAAAAGTAAACCGCGAAATATATAACGTGTGGCAAAACAGCGATCAACAGAGCGTATGGGAACTCGAAGGCAATCGATCTGGACACGGACCTGGATCCGCAATTAAAATTCGAGCCGCCCGCGTCCGAAATCGATTGATTTGGTAAAGAGTTGAGCTTTTTTACTTCATTTTTCTGATTTTCAAACCCTAGCAAAAGGTTTATGCTCAAATCCGAAAGCCATCAAGTTGGGAAGGCTTAGAAGTTTCAGATTTGAATACCCATTTCATTTTTCTGCCACAAAATTTCGAGGAGGATACTGTTTTTTTTGTTTTGTCTTGCAAATTCAGATTTGAGGTGAATTCTGGGGTTTTTGTGATATTAATCGTAGGGCCAAATGGGTCCTCCAATGGCGCCGAGATCTGCCTCACAGATGAGTATATTTGTAGCCCTCTTTGTTGTTGTTTTGCTATTCGGATCCGTTTCTGATGCCTTTTATCTACCTGGAAGTTACATGCATACTTACCCTAAAGGTGGGGAATTGACTGTCAAGGTGAATTCCTTAACCTCGATAGAAACTGAGCTGCCCTTTAGTTATTATAGCTTGCCATACTGTCAACCCCCCAAGGGACCCAAAAAGAGTGCGGAGAATTTGGGCGAGCTTCTCATGGGTGACCAGATCGAAACCTCCCCCTATGTTTTTCACATGAATAAGAATGAATCCTTTTATCTCTGCACTACTAAGCTATTGAATGAGCACGAAGTTAAGATCTTGAAGCAGAGGATTGATGATCTGTACCAAGTCAATGTGATCCTTGACAATCTCCCTGCTATGAGGTATGCTCAGCAGAATGGTATTACTATAAAATGGACTGGGTTTCCTGTAGGGTTTGTTTCTGATCAGGATAAGGGTCATTACATTATAAATCATCTCAAATTCAAGGTTTTGGTGCACGAGTACGAGGATTCGGGGTTCAACTCTTTGATTGGTTCTGGTGATGAGGGCATGGGTGTTGTGCCAGAAGAGAATAATTCGAAGAAGAAATCTGGTTTTGAAGTGGTTGGATTTGAAGTTGTTCCTTGCAGTGTTAAGCGAGATTCTGCTGCCATGTCAAAGCTTAAGATATATGATTTGATATCTTCTGTTCAATGTGATCAGGAAATGCAACAGGTGATCAAAGAGCAAGAGCAGATTGCTTTTACTTACGAGGTCATTTTTGTGAAATCTGACATCAGATGGCCTTCTAGATGGGATGCTTATCTGAAGATGGATGGTGATCGGGTGCACTGGTTTTCAATCCTGAATTCTCTTATGGTGATCTCTTTCTTGGCTGGAATTGTGTTCGTCATTTTTTTGAGGACCGTGAGGAGAGATTTGACCAAGTACGAGGAGTTGGATAAGGAGGCTCAAGCGCAAATGACAGAGGAACTGTCTGGATGGAAGCTTGTCGTGGGAGATGTGTTTAGAGCTCCCAATCATTCAAAGCTTCTTTGTGTGATGGTGGGTGATGGTGTACAAATTACAGGGATGGCAGCTGTGACAATACTTTTTGCAGCGTTTGGGTTTATGTCTCCTGCTTCAAGAGGAATGCTTCTAACAGGAATGATTCTGTTGTATCTCTTCTTGGGAATTGCAGCTGGGTATGTTGCTGTTAGGATGTGGAGGACCATTCAGGGAAATTCTGACGGTTGGAGATCTGTAGCATGGTCTGTTGCTTGTTTCTTCCCTGGAATAGTGTTTTTAATCCTCACCATCCTGAACTTTATTCTGTGGGGCAGTCACAGCACTGGAGCCATCCCTATTTCCCTTTACTTCATTCTTTTATCCCTCTGGTTTTGCATTTCCGTTCCTCTCACCCTTTTGGGAGGCTTTATAGGAACCCGAGCTGAAGCCATTCAGTATCCTGTGAGAACTAATCAGATTCCTAGAGAAATTCCAGCCAGAAAATACCCATCCTGGCTTCTTGTCTTAGGGGCAGGGACCTTGCCCTTCGGAACCCTCTTCATTGAGCTTTTCTTTATCATGTCTAGCATTTGGCTGCGAAGGTTCTATTATGTTTTTGGGTTCCTGTTTGTTGTGCTTGTCTTGCTTGTAATTGTATGTGCCGAGGTCTCTGTGGTGCTCACATACATGCACCTCTGCGTGGAGGATTGGCAGTGGTGGTGGAAGTCATTCTATGCATCTGGGTCAGTTGCTCTCTATGTCTTCCTGTATTCCATTAACTATCTGATATTCGATCTTCGCAGCTTGAGCGGCCCTGTCTCTGCAGTGCTTTATCTGGGGTACTCTTTAATAATGGTGCTTGCAATAATGCTTTCCACGGGTACCATTGGGTTTCTGACATCATTTTATTTTGTTCACTACCTCTTTTCATCTGTTAAGATTGACTGAGATCATTTTTGACATGGCGAGAGGAAACATTGAGAAGCTAGGATAGGAGATGTTTGCTTTTCTGTAACCAAATTCTTGATCACAGAAGGGGAATTTTTCTGCTCAATGGGGTCCAATGGAAGCTTTTGCTCAAAGGCTTCATGTTGGGATTCAGTTTATCTTTTCTTCTGCTTTTCATGTGGTTCTGAGATGAAATCCATTGCATTTGGATATCAACTTATTTACATCAAAAGCAGCACGGTTTTACTCTTTTTCATTTGCAAAAATATTATTTTAGTCATAGACTCATAAGATAGTATATGCAATACGGGGATTATTGCAATAAAGGGCGTCTTTTCTGAGATAATCCTCACATAGTTTTAAGTGAGAGCAATTGAGAATGTTTCTATTTTTCAAGGTAAGCTGTGTCTGAGATTATGGAACTGGAAATAGTTCAGTTCCTGGAAACTTATTTGAATTTGTAGTTTGAATGGCATGAAATATCATTGTTAATGAATTCATTGCCAACATTTTTTATTGTGATAATTGACTAGGATGTTTTCAATATCCTATGGGCAAAACTAACATATTTACTTCTTAGTTTCCTTGCTTTCTCTCTTACGTGTGGTTTATCTCCATTGTTCTTGAAATGGTAGATGGTAATCTCTGATAGTTTTTGTTCTAGTGATATTTCCTGCTCAACTGCATTTTTAAGATTTATGATTCCATTAAAGGAACATTGATTTGGCACTGTGTGTCTTTGAGAACTAGTCTGGTGTGCGAAAGATGTAGCAATTTCGCTTCACTGTTGAAGATGCATTTATTACTTATCCCCTCTCCTCTATCAATAGAGTAGAATGAGGTTTCTGTTCCGTTGTGGATGATTTTCACCCTGAATATAAGTTCTTGATGCTGGATATATTCGACATTTGTAAAATTTCATCTACTAAACAAAGCTTAGCATACTTGGCCTCGACCGCCTTCTAAATATTATTATTTAGTAAAATAAACAAGTGTTATTTTCATTTATTCTGTTTGTTCTATGTTGCAACAAATTGATGGCTACTATTGTAAACTCAAGTGCATGGATTTCCTATCAAACGGGCACTAGGCTTTCCCTGAATTCTGAAAAGAAAGTAAAACATTAGCTCTTGATAGCTCCAGCTTATTTGATGGAACTGAAAAAAGTATCCATGGTTTTTTAAAATATTCAATGGGAAGAATGTAACAACTGACTTAAGGAAAAATTCTTTGTGCAACTCCTTTTGTGGCAAATTCATGCGTCTTTGGTAGAATGACTTTCCAGTCTTGAGTTAAAATAGGGATGTGTTTTCTTTTGCAAAGAGCAATGGTGCTTTGACTTTTGCTTATTAAATCTTACGGATCTTCATTGTTAGCGTGAGTATGCACAGACACAGCATAATGCATCTAAGTTTTCATATATGTATTTGGTCTGTATTTTTACCGATTGTATTTTTGGAGATAATTTGACAATGACGATGATGAATTTTAACGGCCATTTAGACCAAATTGGTCTGTAGCATCCTAATAGAGAGTGTAGACAATGTAAATTCACTTAGAATTAGAATCCTTTCTGCGAAAGTGTGATTTTGATTTGTCATTGTTGCTGCCAACCTTAGAGTTTTTGCAAATCCCTGAACTCTCTTCCCAACCACAGTGCTTAGGGAAAAAGTAACTGGCTAGGAATAGACTATGATAATAAATAATAGGAGTACAAGGATTAAGTTAATGTTGTCTTTCTCATGGTTTGTTATAGAACCTAGAATTGTTGACTAGAAGCCTATCATGTTATCAATTGAATGGTTTTGGTATCTGTATTTTGGTTCTGTATCACAATCTTCGGAAGAACAGTTGGAAGTTAGTTTAAGCTAATATTTTCTTCCCAATTATTGGAAATAAAAAAAATTGTAAGCTAATATTTTCTTCCTAATTATTGGAAAGAAAAAAAATGCACTTAAAAGCCTTTCAAGTAGTGTGTTTGGTGCAGATTCATTGCACTCCCCACGCTTCTGAACTTGCAATGTACACTATCATAATTTTCATGACTTGGGAAACACTCCAATTGTTGCTCGATAGAGTTGGTGAATCATACATGTTAGGTATGTTTATATGTTTTTGGTAAATTTGTTTGCTGCCAACCTTAGCAATGTTTGAACTCTTCACAACTCGAGACCTGAACCCTCTTCCAAACCAAAGAGCTTAGGGAAAGAGTAACTAGTTAGGAACAGACCACGATAATAATAATATGAGTGCAAGGAAGAAGCTGATGTCATCTTTCTTGTGGTTAGTTATACAACGTATAATTGTTGACTAGATGACTATCATGTTTTCAATTGAGTTGTCTTGATCTGTATTTTAGTGCTTGAAATTTGTGTATCACAATCTTTCGAAAAACAGTCGGGAGCTACTGTAAGTTAATGTTTTCTTCTTAATTATTGGAAAGAAGAAAATGCATTTGAAAGCCTTACAAATTGTGTTTTTGGTGTAGATTCTTTGCACCCCCCATACTTCTGAACTTACTATATACAAGATCATAATTTTCACGACTTGGGACTGCAGAGTTTGTGAATCATACATGTTAAGGTTTATATACTCTTGGTAATTTGCTAGCCGCCTGCCTTGTGACACACTCAGTGTCATGGTGACGCCTTCGATTGCTGAGAACTTGTGCATTGAAAATACAACCAGCTTTGTAACCTAAAGGTGAAAATAGTCTGCTATAGCGGAAAACCAACATAATAGCTCTTGCATAGCTACTTTCCAAACTTAACTATTCAATAACCCACAAGGTTTTGTAGTTCAGACAAAGGAAAATATTTTCAAGTTTGGCTGCTAGCTAAAATGTTATTTAACTGGTCTGACCATTATCCATGGTTTATTTTTAATATAGAAAAACTAGTAACTAAGAGAGATGGGTTGTGACTCATTATGTCGATGGGTGTTCCCAAGGGGAAGCAAGCTGCTTCCCATTGAGACGTGATAGAGATCGGATGGCAAAATCAAGGTGTTGTTGAGGCATGGATAAATCTTGGTGGCCCATGTGTCCCGCATAAAAAGACCCAATCTATAGTTGGAAATTGTAATCACTAAAGCTGTTGATTTTCAAGGTGTGATTGACTGTTTTGATGGCAGGTTGTTTTGCCACAAGCGACTCTATGACGCGTTAATATTTATTTCGTGTTTGCAAAACAAAGAGAATGAGATGGATGTAATTTGTGATCTCTGGGTAAAAACGTGAAACATTCTTTATTTTTCTCTAATTTTCTATTGTCATTGTCCTTAGTCGAGAATTCATTCGTGTTTATGGCTGTTTTAAGTATTAATGGTACACGAGATAATGTTCGGTGCCTTCATGGGCACTAGTTACTCGACGTCACCATGGCTTATGGGTTGCTCAACTTCACCACAAATATGGCAACGTCTCATACAATATGGGCTTCTTTTTTAGTTTGATTGTTCTCATGGTAAGATTTTCATATCCTCAAAAATTTATTTGAGTTTAAACTTGTAGTTTCTTGCTTACTTTTGATTACTATTTTTTCTTTTTAGTTTTGTTGTGCATAGTTTGTGGTAGCTAGCCATGCCACAAATTTGTAGGGTGAATTAGTGTTTCCAAGTGTTACATATTGGGATGAAAAGTAGTTAATAACTATTCAAACACTAAGTGAACTCATCTCCCCTCTTTCGACTAAGAACAATAAAGTGGTTGTCAACATTGGGAAGGTAGGAGTGACTATTGGTGTAGGAAATCTTGGTTGTAAACCTCAGACAAAGTCCAAGTCTACTCCTAAACCTTAACCAAAGCCTAAACCCACTCCTAAACTTCAGCCAAAGTTTAAAAGGGAAAGGCATTGGGGTTATTGTGAAACCCCTCGTTAAAGGCAAAGGGGGAGAAGGTGGCATTTTTGTGGGGGGCCCTTGACAAAGGTGCTGGGTGTACATACGGGCTTCAAGAGCCCACACAACTAACAACTATAACTACCTTACAGATGCTCAAATGGTGGTGGATCCTTCTTTGTCAATGTTTTTGTTGGAGAAAAAATTACACAATGGAACCCGAGTGTCTTTGCAAGTGGTGTAGAGAGGAGTATTTCTAACAAGGCATAATTCCTTTCCCTTGGCATGGTGGATGAAATTTCATTCTCCTCAAACAAGCTTTTTGCAATGTTGAAGGTGCTAGACATAGGGATATTTAAAAATGATTGTTGCGATGAAGAAGACATTGCATGAATGTGAGGCCCTTGCAATTGAAGGTGAAACCATGTATAGGTTCCTTGCCTTCGAGGGGTGGGGAGAATGTGGATGTTAGGGGTAATGACTTGAGGCTTGCCCCCCTCAGCGTGGGTTGTTGGGATTTGCGCTAGGAAGGCTCTCAGAGTTTCCACATTCATTGTTGGGTGCCCAAATTGTTGCATTATTAGTACCTTTCCTTTATGTAGCATCCTATGGATTTGTGAGAGGCCCCTCCAATTATCTTGTGAGGAGGCATCTTCGCTTCATGTTGTGCCACCTCATAAGGATCCCCTTGAGCGTTGTACTACATTTTGTGATTTTGTTAGTACTAGGGAAGTGTGTGTGTGTGTGTGTGTGTGTGTGTAAAATGTTTGTCCAAAATAATATTTATGTAAGTTTTTGGGATGACGAATATTCGTTCACATTTTATCTTTTGAATATTCGAGTAATGATGAAGATTCAATTTTGTAAATATTGTTATAATATTTTTCCCTGTATTTTTTTTGATGGGTTGTGTGTTGGGAGTTAATGTCTCCTATGCTAATCTAACATATGCATGAAAACTATTCAAAGTTTAAAATTTGTTACGACCTTATAATGCATCGAAATTTATTTTTAATATACTATGTTTTATTGTTTTGAAGTATTTTCTATTATGATTGCATTGCATTTACAAATTTGTTTTTCTCTATTAGTTGATCACATATATAATATTATAATTGCAATAATCTCAAAAGGTTTAATAGCCATTTAAAAGTAAGGCTTTCTAGGTGTTGGTTTTAAAGATAAATTTAATACTCAACAAACATTAAGTTTGTGTACATGAGGCCAAGAATGGCCAACTAGAATAAAAATGTCAAAATGGATTGACGATCAAGTTATTTTTTGGTCTTATAATTTGATTATTATTTATTCTTGGTTTGTTGACACATACATTAGTTTATTCTCAATATACATTTTGTGATTTGACGCGACTTCATCTTTTGTGTTTTTAAAAGTTGTATCTTTTTCATAAAGTTTGATAGATTTTACATTTAATAAAATTAAAGTTGTTCTTATTTTGGACTTCGAAGATTGCAATTTACTTGTTAAGTGTACATATGTCTAAACAACTTCACAACTAATGTTTATATGTATTCATGTTAACATATTCTCTTAAGTGTTGTGTGTTTACATGGTCTTCAAGATATGGTGGAGGGGGCATTTGAGTTGTTAGGGGCTATCAATTGAGTTGACCATTTACACCGGCGTGGCCTATTGGATCCCCTTTGAATCCATTTGTGTTGTGTGTGCCTAGTGCCACAAGTGAGATGCTTCATTAGAAATATAATCCAAGATGCAAATTCCTAGGCCTTTTTCCAGCGTATTTGTTGTCATATGGTTGGGAATGCGTTGATAAGGTGTCACTTCTTTCTTTGTTAGATTCAGTGAAATAATGTGAGGTGGAAGATGGGTCCCAAACAATGTTTATGATCTTGTGTAACTAAAAGTTGATAGAACATTCTTATCATCCAAATTCTGGGTAGACTATATTAGTTTGAAACAAACTTATGTATGATTAGAGATTGTGCAATAAAATGACGACTCCGTAAAATATGAAGTCCCATATCGAAAATAGCTTCATGGCCTTTATGGTCCAATATTGAATGTCAACTGGTGCCATGAATAGGCATAGTGATAATGAATCTAGTTTTGTCATTTATTGTTGGAAGGAAGAATGATGGTATATAGGATATGGATTGCTAGTCTCAAGGGCACCAACGTTTGCCAAATTCCCTTCATTGTAGACGTCATGTAAGCATTTGTCTCTCTTCTAAATCCTCTTAAACTTTTGTCTTGCATGAAAAACCACTTGTTGGTGGTTGTTTAAGTTCATACGAAAAAGGCTCATCCAAGAGGAAAGTGAACAAATGCATTAGTTTGGATAAGAAATGTGAAAATAATAAGAGGAATGTCAAGGTCGCATGTTCAAACCTTGGAAAAAATCGAAGGATACAAAAAAATTGTAGGCATCCATCCCCATGTCAACCATTAGTTGAACATCCTAAAAAAATGTATTCAATTCATAATGGTAAGCTCTTTACCCAAAATAAATGCATTTTTATCTCTAGAAGATAGATCTACATTTCATTCCATAATATGAATTTCAAGCAAAATTTCTAATGTGTAAGGGCCAAAAGGTTATGCTTACTTCTAACTTGTGGGTAGACATTGGACTCGTCAATGGTGTACCCAACCAAGTGGTGTAACTCAGAATTGCACCCTAAGATTTGATCATGGCAGATCAAGAATTTTGAAACAACATGGGATTGTCCCCAAGTGTGGGACTTGTTTCTTGAGACAAACCTCCAGAGAAGGTTGGTTCCTCTACCAAACTAACCTAATGCTTACACTACTCCTGCAACTGAAAACACAACTATCTAAACCTAAACTAGTCATTCACAGGGACATGAATTAGAGAGATACATGAGAATAAAATCCCAAGCTAAAGGGGGGCGGTGATGACACCAGAAGAAGGGGTGAACACTCTCCCTTGAAGTCTCAGAGAAGCAAGAGATCCAATGCAAGGTTAGAGGGACAGATGTTTATCACTTTCTAACTCTGCAACTAAATCAACCCACAAACCTATATAATTGACAAATGACATGAAACTCTGCAAAACATGATGGATACACATCACAAATGAACGAACAGAAGGCAAAAAAACAATAATGCAATACAAGGGGCGGATTCAAGCCACATTTGACATTATATTATTGTTATACATATGCACAGACTACTACAATCAATGGAGGGTAAGATGCATTACAAAACGCATGTCATGGGTCTAAAACTCCTTGGTTCCGTCAAAATTTTGACATCATAACATTATCAAGCAAGAGATGATGGTTTCAAGGAAAATACATGTTACTTTTTATAGAAGGGAGGAGAGGAGAGGGGATCAAAAATATGTTGGAGAGATGCTCGACCTGCTAAACCTTGCTAAGACCTCCAAACCGCCACTAGCAGGGAATCTCAACGCCTCATGATGGTTCATGTCTTTGGTGCTACCTTTGCATGTAAGAAAACTCCAGATATTTTCTGTGGATGTGAAACCACTTGTAAATCAATGGATGTCCATGAAATCTGGAAGATGGAGGAATGTGACGTTGCCAAATGTCCAAATCTGTTACACATATCACCATTCCTCATCATTTCGATTGGGCATGGGAAGAATGTGCTCTTTTGAAAGCATTCAGAAGAATCTCAAGGCAAGGGAGGATCAAACAAACATCTTACAACTGAAAATGGTATCTTTTGACTTCTGAAAGCGACGTGAAACATCCCCAAAATCCACAACTTTGATTTCCTTCTTTTGAAAGGCCTCTATAAGACGTTCTTGATGGATCAAATCCGAGGCAAAATGGATCCCCACAACAACATATATCACCAAAAAACCAAACACAACCTCCCACAAAAAGTCCTTTGTTCTGCGGCTTCCAAGATGATTTGCATGTTCTGCGGCTTTGAATCCCTTTATTATACAACTTTGGGAGACTTTGCTTGTTCTGTGTCTTCTTGGATGTTCCCTTGGTTCCACAGAAGACTAATCTTTTTGTTTGGAAACTTTACTAACCCCACGACCCTGTTTCTTTTTTTCTGTGGCATTCCCTACTCGTTTTCCTTTGTTACACAAAATTTCTCTTGTTTGGTGACATTCATACCCCCTGATATGTCGCGGATGCATATGTTTGTGTTACACGGCTTTTATCGACCCACGGCCTCGTTTCCTTGTTCCACAAATTTAATGTTTTGCATCTTTTGGTTCCTTTGTCCCATGGACTTGGAAAGTATGCATAAGACTATTCTTTGAGAATCCTACGGAAAACTGAGATAGTGTTCCATGGATTTTGACCTTTTGTCGCACCTTGAACTTATCTACTATGTCACACAATAATTCAAACCTCTTCTGAGTGTATCACGACTCCAGCCTTCTTGAAATCCACCTAACTCCTTAAATTGAATTCCTTTGTTCCACGAACTTAGAGAGTCCACGGAACACAAAGTCCCCTGATTCCACAGAAAACTAAAAACAATGTTCAGTGGATTTTTCAACAAAAAATTACCTAATTCAAAATCAAAATTGCAAGTTGACAAAATAGCATAGGAGGTTATATTGAACAACAATTTGGCGACTCAATGGGGCTATCTACCTGCTAGATAGAATATCAGTGGCCTTTTGAGAATCCATTGGGCAGGAAGTCAAGCCTGAAATTTTGAAAAACTGATCTTAAAACTTGAAAATCTTACCCCTAGATCTGTATGGACTTAGAACTAATCTAGAACTACTTATCCTTGCTCTTGAAGGTTCATTTATTGGGATTTTTTTATAAAACTTGCAAACTGTCCCAAAAAAATTGATTTCTTACCAATGAAGTAGCATGGAGAACTCTGATGTGCATATGATCTTAGGTGTTGAATGAATAGCCTTAAAGATGCCCCAAAACACTTTGTTTCCACCATGAAACTTTCATGAACTGAACGGTGCAACAATAACAAAAAGGACCCACAAAAACTATGTACAAAAGGAAACTCATACATGTTCCAAGAGGAAACAAGTAGTATGCACAAGCACTTGTTTGCAATAAACAAACCTAACTAATCCTACTCTAACCAAAGGCAAAATAAGCTAAAAAAATCAACAATTGGTTAGGATAAATAACTTCTCTTCCTTAAAAAATTGGAGCATGTGATTAATTTTGCAACTAAATCACATTGTGGAAATGAAAGCATAGCCCACACTTCCTTGATGCTCAAAGTATCGGCTGAGAAAAGAACATATACCTATATATGATATGAATTTTCTTTTTGGAGGTATTAGGGCTAACTTTTGATATTTTCTAGCTGTCCCTCATTTTCTGAATTGAGCCAATGACTGGTTGTAACTCCTTTTTGGCTCTAAACAAACCAAATATCTGATTGCGCATATAAATTTGGGAACCAATGGACTAATCCTTGTGATTTTCCCAATTCCCTCACATTCAGCTCTAACAATGCAACTAGTAGAGACACATGTTTCTTCATTATGGATGTTTGCAATTTGAATTGGACTTTGTTACGTTTTCTCTTGTACAAACATCTTTTCCTCCATTTTAGCATGTTGATTTTTCTTATCTTCCTCTTCAAATAAGAATTTTGAAAGATCAAACTCACTATCCATTCCATCATGAAGTGTGTTTGCAAGAGGATTTTTGCTTCTTCTTGTGCAAACAATTTTGTTTTCACCCTTGCATTGTCATCCTCTTCATCTGACAAGGAGTTAAGGAGCCCAAACTCGCCATCTACTTCATCAAGAAGTATGTCTGAAATCTGATCTAGTTTTTGTTTTCATTCTTCAAACAACTCATCCTCCTTTGGATTCTCATTAAGAAATAAGTTTAATAACTCAAACTTATCCTTTTGTTCCTCATGAATCTCCATTTGATTGGTTGCAACATCTAAGGATGTTCTTGGCATATCATTACAATTTTTCAAAAGTGCAAAGCAATGAGGATCATTACACTAAATTAAAACATCTTGTTCACTTTGAATCACTTCCTTCTCCATCCTATGGATGCCATTAGCTTCAAACTCATCATTAAGAGAGCAAGAATCTCTCAATGATCTCTTCTGCATATAGATCCTCATAGTCTAATTTTCCCTCCATTTTGTGCTCAACCAATATATCCTCCATTGTAGGTTGCTCAATTAAAACAAGAGGCTCTAATGATGAGGGAGGAATGACATATTCTTGTGGATGCGGTTGATTCACGTTTTCTTCTTCCTCAACTGATTTTGATGCAATTGGAGGAGGTTGGATGATAGCTTCTTGATGATGAACTTCCTTGGTTCAAACCTTTGGCTCCTATTCTTGAAAATATGCTTTGTTTGGCTCTTCCTCATCCTTCCCCTCTAGACATTCATGTGCATATTGTAGACACCCCCAAAATTACATACTTGTTCACTGTTCATACATGTTATTCACATCCTATATGATTGATTAATTAAATTAATTAGTTCATGCACATTCACCTTTTTGGATTAATTAAATTAGTTCCTAAGACACCTAAGTTAATTTAATTAAAATTTATTAAATAAATGGTTAATTAATTATCTTTCTCATTGTAGGTAATTAAATTAGTTACTTAATTGGAAAATACACATATTTTCCTAATCAATTGCCACTTCCCTATTCCAGTTAACTCCACTGCCCTATTCTAGTTAACTCCACTTCTAGAATCCTAAAAATGTGGGGGCAATAAACTTGCATGTACAACCAGCTTCCCAAATGTAACTTTTGTCAATCAAAATTTCCATTTCCCCTTCAAATTTGCAATTTCATAGACCAAGTCTACTTGTTATTTCAGGTAACTACAATTATTAACCCAAAGCTTAGTTAAACTCTAATCCACATTCCATGGCCTCACCCTCAGCTATAAAATTAGGTCATATCCTTTGCAAATATCCCTAAGGAATCCATGGAATCTTATGCAAATTATAGCCAAAATTTTCCAATTTGACTCCCACATCCTTGTGTATCCAAGCTCGTAGCATTGCATTCATCTTTTGGAGAATCGATCAAGAGCACCCAAAATTCAAACATCCTAATATTTTACAAGTCCAAGTTCTTCACAAATCCTCTTGAGGTTTGCAAGAAAGTTACAAGAGACATATTGTTGCGTTTATTTCATTTACCTTTCATTGTCTGGTACTTTTCATTGCCCGTATTCTAGCATGCTCAATGGGGCTCTGACACTCCATTTCACACTTTTAGTTTATCTTTTCGTAATCTAACTTTGTTTGTGTGTTCTTTATATTCCTCTAACCTTGTTGTCCAAGTTTTAGGTTCTCATGTGAAGTACAAAAGCAGAAAAACCAAAAAATCATCTTCTAGCCATATTTTTCACGTTTAAACTTTTCCAGAAATCCCTACACTAGTGTTCCCAATCTCTGCGCTAATGTACATGTGTATGCACTAGCATTCACTTGTACACATTTATGTTCCATTGTCTACATTTCCATTCATCTATACGTGTTTCCATTCTAGTGTATGCATTTACGTCCATTTGTATGTGTTTTCATTCACTTGTATGTGTTACCGTCCACATCCCTATGCTAACATCCACTTGCATGCATCAGCATCCAATTTATTTTCTTTTGCTTAACATATTTGTTTGCAGGTCTCTGTATAACAGTAACGCGTTTAATTACACATGCTAGCATTATCTGTAATGCTAGTGCACTCAAAGTGTACATGATAGCGTCCTTCTGTAATGCTAACGCACTAAAAGTGTACGTATTAGCGTCCCTCTGTACGTGCTAGTGTATCCTTTCTTTTCCTTTTAATTTTATGATTTTCTAGCATATTATTTTATTCGAACATCTGCTGTTATTATGTTTATGTAGATATGTTATCTCTAATTATTTTAAGTATTGTTAAGTAATTAACTTTTTCTTTTCTTAATCAAAGTAAGCTCTTGCGTATGCTCTTTCCTTGCACTTTTTAAGTGAGCTTGGAAATTAGAAACATGGGCTTGCTTCTTGTGTCTTTTCCTCTCCACCTACCTCAGGAAAACTTACTAATGCTTATTTGTAGGACTTTCTCTAAAGGAGGCTATTCTAAAAACAATCAAACTAATAACTACAAGTTACCTTGTTCATATGCCAAGTAAACCCCTTTATCACCTTTCTTAAATTTGTATAAAATTAAATTTATTAAAAAATTTAGAGTTATAACTATTCCCTTCTTCTGACATAACTATGGTAAGTACGTGACTAGGGGTCAAAAACTCATTCGAGGAGTACCATAGGAACCCCAAAGTAATCAGTGCCTTGAGTGTACTGGATGACGAAACGGGAGCCTCCACCCACTTGACTAGTATGCCTATTATGAGATTAGAGTCACAAATATCCATAGTGGTGACCCCAGTGCAATATTTTGAGTGAAATCCTTTCTCATTATATGAAAGGGGGTAAAGTAAAGTTGAAAACTAGCAATAGTACCACACTCGCTCAGAAATATTGTTGACACATAGAGCGATAACTTATTCTAGGAAGTCACGCCTTGTCCAAGACAATCTAAGGTAAAGGCCAACTTAAACAAAACATCTTTCTCATTTTTTCTACATTTTATATCAATTCATATTTCACTTTTTTATCATTCACACTCCTCATTTGTTCTACTTCACGAAGTTTGTGTTCCATCTTTCATACTCTTTCTCTCCATCTTGCAAAGTTTGTGTTTCACATCATTTTCATTATCACTTTCTATCTCCTCAAATTTTCTCCATTTGATCAAAATTATGTTTTACATTTCAGATATCCATATATGAGTTTAAGCACAATCACTTCTCCATCTAAATCTTGACATCGTGATACTCGCTTTATCACAATCAAGCACCATCACGATAACCTTGATCTATCATCTTCCTAAGTCTTAAGTTTAACATTTACATTGTTGCACTTCAAGCATTCTACCATCTTACGTTGTCAAATTTAACATTCACTTTGTTGAATTTTTGACATACTCGTTTTTCTTCCCTCCTCTCTTTTAAAACATTCACTTTGTTCTAATTTGATATCCTTCATCAATCATTTCTCACTTCATCTCTTATATTGACTTTCATGAGATTTGGACCTTTTCATCATCGTTTCTTCACTTCTTGTTTCAACATTCACATTATCGTTATTTTAGTGCTCCCCTTCCATTGTTTAGCCTCCTCTCTTAACACTCATTTTTAAAAGAGTTAATTACCCTCTTCGTCTTTCTAAGTCTCTTCCTTCTTAACACAAGTCTTGTTAAGAGTTGAGCACCTTCGTCACATTTTCAAGTCTCTTCTCTTTTAACACTCATTTTGTTAGCAGTTGAGCATGCCAAATTCTCTCACCTCTTCCATCTTTACATTCAACTTGTAAAGGTTCAAGGAATATTTCAAACCTTTTCATCTCTCTTAACACTCATTTTGTTAAGAGTCCTCTAATCTAACCTTTCAATCCCCTCTTCTACCTTAACACTGCTCATTTTGTTAAGGGTTGAGAAGTCACAACCTTTTTGTTTCTCTTAACACTCATTTTATTAAGAATTGACCTTTCAAACCTTTTAGTCCCTTCTATTTTAACACTCATTTTGTTAAGCGTCAGGAAATCAATTAACCCTTTTATCCTCCTCCCTCTTAGCACTCATTTTTCTAGGGTCGAGCATTCTAATATTTTCCTCTCTTCCATCTTAGCTTTCACTTTGCTAAGGGTTGAGTTTTATATCACACCTTTCTTCACTCTCCCCCATTTTTCATTAGAATGGTGGATTCACACAAGACATCACACAATGATTTATTAGAACAACTTATTGAGATGAAAAAACAAATGTCTCTCATATCCTCTAAAGTCACTACCGACACCAAAGGTACCGAACACACAAAGAAAAGTGACGACACCTTCAAAACTCATTCTGAGACCGATAAAGATAACAACACTCTTAAGAATGATAATTCCTCGTTTATCCCACAAACCAATTCACCTTTTTCTTAAGAATGGAAAATGAAGAAAGACATTGTTTCGGATATGTAAAAACAACACAAACAATTCAATTTTGATGAATTGTTTCCTTACCCTTTCGATATGGACATTTTATGCATACCCTTCCCATGCTCTTTTGAGGTGCCCAATTTGATAAACACAAGGGAAAAACTGATTCACGAGAGCACATTAAGGAATTTTTCATTCCATGCCAAGAAGTGGCATATAATGATATCTTTCTCTTGCGTCTCTTCCCACGAAGTCTAGAAGGACAAGATTTGGACTTATTCTTACACCTTCCAAAGGAAACTATCACTACCTTTGCGTACCTCTTAGAGATGTTCATCAAACATTTTTCTTTCACCCTTGTCTTTGAAATCACAATGATGGATTTGTGCGACGCCAAAAAAAATGACCAAACGAAAGCTTTTCCCAATTTTTACAACGATGGAGAGGAATTGCAAACCGCTTCCCATGTTCAATCCCTGAGAAATAAATGGTTATCATCTTCATACCAAACCTTAACAACGAGTTGTCATTTCACATGCATATGCACTTCCTCACCAATTTTAAGGCATTTATTGAAAAGGGAACTCAAATTGAAAAGGACCTCATTGCTACAGGCTTAATCAAGCCTCATTCTAAAGACAATGGGCACACTTACAATAATAAAAAACTAACAAAATAAAAGTATCATCACAATGCTGACAATCTACAATAGTGCAACACAATGTGCAATAGTGATGTCTAATGACACTCCTAATGTGTTCCACATTGAATAATTAGATAGATATGAATATTCCTGAGTGATATATTAGAACACGAGAGGATTGGATTAGGTCAAAGAGAGGAGTGATGCTTGGATACTCCAAAAAATAATCTGGTTGGATCCCATTGAAGTTTGATCTGTATTGAATTAAAATTTGAAATTCAAGTGTGCCCCAAGCAAAGTTATATTGTGAAATGGTAATTTATGGATTTCCTTGAGCATAGATATACACCATGGGAAAGAAAAATGATTAACAAAAGATGATCTGCAACGATCATGAGGAGTGTCGTCAAAAGGTGATATTGTTGAACCTATGTTATTCAGTTACTAAAATTTGGTCAAACATTTTCTAAAAGTTTTGATTTGTGCCATTTTTATACTGTTTTATATTTTTGAAACATATTTGAATGTTTTTGAGGGTTTTTAAACATATTTGAATTTTTTATATTTTTTGATACATATTTAAATGTTTTTTGTTGTTTTTGAAACATATTTGAATGTTTTTGTATTTTCACTCAATATAAGGGTGCACTATTTGAACTCATGGTCAAACAATTGCAAGCATTTCATTCCATTAACAAAATGTATATGATGTAATGATAGGATTTCTCACTCCACTCATGAACCTACACAACTAGGAATATGTGAGGACTCATCACCAAGATTCAAGAAGGACGTGAGAACTAGGTGAAGAGTGATAAGAAAATGAAGATGATGGATGCCAAAACACAAGGTGTAATAATGATCCATGTGAGAAAAATGTGACTCATCCTCAGTTAAGAGTATCTCACTGATTTCAAGATTATTCCACTTTATTGGTTTTGACTAGACTTAGATCCATAGATGACCTACTAATGTTAAAGAAATTGTTGTGTCTTTTTAACATAGGCAACTTCTTGGGATGTTTTTGATCAAGCACGTTTGATTCAAATTTGCTAAAGGATTTATTTTGTTTGTTTTTTATTTGAAAGGGACCCCCTACATGTTTCCCCATGCCATCAGTAATAGGCAAGGGCTCAAAACCGAAGATAAAATGTAGGCAAGTAAGTACACCTACCTCTATTCCCTAGCCACATACTTCTAGTAAGAAGTATGGGCTCATCATCGAAGATTGCGAAGGACGAAAGGTGTGATGATTGATATTTATATTTTTTTTGTATTTTAGATTGATTTTTCCTGATTTATTTATATTGTGCTTTTTTGGGAAGGAACATTATACCCCCATGTCTCGACCTCATACGACTAGTAGGATGCAAGGGTTCAACATTGTAGACTGAATGGGCAGTCAAAAAGGATCAGGTAAATAAGTTTATGATTTATGTTAAAGAGGGATATTATGCAAAAGGAATATTTTCCATCAGTAAGATTCGAGAAAAAAACATAGCTAAAAAGATCTGAAATGGTAGAAACCATAACAAGGATGTGACACACAATGTCCAATAGGAACAAGTCTAACATGTGTCATAGAAGGTGAAGAGTCCAAAGATACGATGATGTTATGATTAAGATAACTTCCAATGGACGAAATAATCACAATTTTTTTTTAAATGAGTTGATGGTGCAAGCGGCCTCCCCTAGTGCAGAGAGAACCCATGGAAGATGTTTTTTTTCTACATTTTTGATGTTCAAATAGTATTTTAATGAGGGGTTGGATGTGGAGTTTTATTTCTTTTTATAATTTTTATGTGTCTAAAATTAGGCGGATGAGGATTGGTAATGAACTCACTAGGAAAGAGGTCCATGTTTATGAAATTTGAATGGTCTTGACTTAGGAGACTTGGGCAAATGAGGTCCAGGTCAATAGAGTGAATCAAAAGATTCAAGGATTCCTAATTTATGAGACTTGGGTGGACAAGGTCCAAGTAAAAGGAACGAATCAAAAGATTCAATGAGTCTATATTTACGAGACTTAGGCGGATGAGGTCCAAGTCAACAAGGTGAATCAAACAATTCAATGAGTCCTAAGATACAAGACTTGGGTGGATGAGATCCAAGTCAAAGGAGTAACTAGAAGGATTTTCAATATATCCATGATTGAATTAGTCCTAATGTACAAGACTTAAGCAGATGAGGACCAAGTCAAAGGAGCGAATATGAGGATTCACTAAGTCCTTAAGTACGAGACTTGGGTGGACGAGGTCCAAGTCAATAGAGTGAATACAAATATTCAAGAGGTCCTGAAATACGAGACTTGGGAAGAAAAAATCCAAGCCAAAGGAGGGAATCAAAATATTCGATGGGTCCTGAAATACGAGACTTGGGTGAAAAAAATCCAAGTCAACAGATGGGTGATTGGATGAATCTTCGATAATATATAAATACCTATGTGATGTCAGAGGAAGATTGTCGATGCAAATAATATGTTGAAATTAATATTCATATGTGAGTGGAAGAATGTGAGGAAAGAAGAATTAATATTTATATGTATATTCGAGGCTCCTTATAGGCTGTAGACAAAAAATATTCAATACTTCTCCTTCAAGGCAATGTATTAATTTGTTTGATGATAGATCTATAATTAAATCTTGAAACCGTTATATAAGGGTATTCCTGGGTATACGTACCTCATAGAGTGTACACATGGAGATGTCTTGACATGTAGGAATCATCATTGATGAGGTGCCTGCAAGTGTCCAAAATTTTTGTGGTTGTGTTTCAACAACAAGGCTAGAGATGTCGGGCATAGGAGCCAACATTGAAATAATAGAATCATGCTCAACGATGCTTGATGATGGACCCTCTTCTATATAATATACAGTTATATCAAGGGTTGAAAGGGAGTATTGAATCAAATTTTCCAAGATCTCGTTTGACATGTTGGAAGGTTATTGTCCAAAACAAGTTCAATGTTTCATATTGATTCTCCTAACGGAAAGAAATTCCAAAGAAGAGATTGATTAGTTTTGAGTTATAAATACTGTGATACTCTGTCATTACATGGTCTTGTTGAGTTGCGTTATGTACATGATGTTGGACAATGATCAACTCTTCATTATAAGTTTTCGTAATTGACGTGTCTTCGGTTTTGATATCGTTCTCAATTTCTATTTCAAATACTCCGATCGTCAATTAATTCTTGGGACATAATGGTGGATTCGTACACATTTATCTATAGAGTGGTCCATTAATGCAATGAAAAATCACAATATGTATTGGTTTTGTACCAATATGGCTTAGGTTCCCCTTCAACAAAGGGTTTTGTAATTGGATATCTTATCATTCTAGCCTGTTACTAATTGCTGAAAGAATACACAAACAGAAACTTTCTCTGAGGGGTGTAAACTGACGTTTAACTTTGTGTGGAATATTGAATTTGCTACGACTTGTATGATTGGATTTTTTGTTGATTGAACATTTCAATTATCCTTGACACCATCATTGAAAAAAATTCGGTTACGGTTAACATACCTAGAATTTATCATGATGAGTGCTAGTACATTTTTATTATTATACCATTATCTTTGGAATGCGGCTTGATCAAAGCTTTGATTATCTAATAAGGGCCTTTTTGATTTGGGATCCTTTTTCAATGGACTTCCTTAAAGCCATTGAGGCAATGCATTTTCATATGAAAGGATTATTTTTTGGTAAGGTTTGGAACAAATATGCTCACAAGTTTTTTTTTTAGGATACAGTACAGGAATTGGCTAGCAATTCCCCGCCATCGTTGTAGGAATTTTACAAATCTTTCATTTGAGCATTTTTTGGCGTTGCACAAATCCATTATTGTGATTTCAAAGTCTAGGTTGAAGGAAAATTGTTTTAAAGAACTTCTCCGAGAGGTCACATAAAAGTGGTTATTAAACCCTTGGGAATTTGTAAGAACCAATCCAAGGCTTGTCCTCCTAGACTTTGTGGGAAGAGATGCAATAAGAATATCATTGTTATATGCCACTTCTTGACATGCCATGAAAAACTATTTAATGTGCTCTTGTGGGTCATCCTTTCCCTTATATTTATTAAATTTAGGCATCTCAAAATATTTTGGAAAGGGTATACATAAAATATCCTTATCGAAGGGGTTAGGATACAATTCATCAAAGTTGAATTGTTTGTGTTGATGTTGCATTACCAAAAATCGATGTCTTTCAAATAAATCTTAATAAAGTCATTATTTTATTTACTACCCTAGTGATTTCTCCAATCTTACGACTATCACTCCACTTTCTTCCCTTTGCATGATTACTAACTCTACTTGGGGAAAGTCACATAATTATTTTTCCTTCGCGATATAACTTCTCCTGGGAAAAAAATTCTTAGATAAATTCACAAAATGGATCCAAAAAAAATATCTTTTAGAGTATCTAAGTATCACTCTACTCTTCATTCTAATCATATTCCCATGTCTTTCATAAGTTTAGTGTTTGGGGTCATTTGCATCTACTTAATCATCATCATGGCACACATTGAGGGCATAGTTAATTATCTTCTTTTTCGAATTTGTGTTGCATTGTTGATGTTTTCTTTTTGGACCAATTACTCGTCTTTTGTTATCATCTTAACTTCTTCATATTAACAATGTATACTTTTTTGGCATATGTTGGGTTTATTTTCCTTTTTATATTTTATTTTTTTTTGTGACTATTTATTTACATGCATATGGGTTACCCATCACTATCCTTTCATAATCATGGTGAAAAAGACAAGTGAAAAATCTATTGTGCAACTTGACTATTTATTTACATGCATATGGGTTACCCATCACTATCCTTTCATAATCATGGTGAAAAAATCTTTTGTTGGTCGTTCACTTCTTTGTTGCATCGCCCACCCACTTGAGGGGGCATTCCCTTACCATCCTACTCACTAGGGCATCTAAATGCTTCATCAAGGAAAATATAAAACATTTACCTTACTTTCCCTATCTTCCTCTCACCGATCTACATATGTCTACCATATTTAAAATGTTTATTACTTTATAATAACACTTTAAAGAGGGGAAAATGTAGACACCCTGAAATAACATACTTGTTCCCAATTCATATCATGTTATTCACATCATGTATGATTGATTGATTAAATTAATCAGTTCATGCACATTCACCTTTTGGGATTTATCAAATTAGTTCCAAACACACCTTATCTAAGTTAATTAAAATTGATTAAATAAATGGTTAATTAATTATCTTGCACATTGTGGCTAATTAAATTAGTTACTTAATTATAAAAATACACTTATTTTCCTAGTCAACTACCACTTCACTATCCTAGTTAACTCCACTTGGAATCCACTTCCATATTCCAATTAACTCCACTTCTATAATCCTATACAGGTGGGGGAAATAAACGTGCATGTACAACCACCTTCCCGGATGTAACTTTTGTCAATCCAAATGTCCATTTCCCCTTCAAATATGCAATTCCATAGACCAAGTCTACTTGTTATTTCATAGAATTGCAGTTATTAACCTAGAGCTTAGTCAAACTCTAATCCACATTCCATGGCCTCATCCTTAGCTATGAAAGTAGGCCATATCCTTTGCAAATCTCCCTAGAGAATCCCTTGAAGCTTACGCAAATTATAGCCAAATCAACTTTTGGAGAATATATCAAGAGCACCCACAATTTAAACATCTTAAGACTTTACAAGCCTAAGTGCTTCACAAATCTTCTTGAGGTTTGCAAGAAAGTTACAAGAGAGGTATTACAATGTTTATTTCATTTATATTTCATTTTCTAGTAATTTTCATTGCCCACACATATTCCTATCCAGAAGGATGAAGAATAACCCTCTTTGCCATGAAAGATTCAACATATTGCTTAATAAGGAATGTGCAATTAGGAAACCAAGTAGCTAGGCACTCATTTTTTTGGTTAATCTGCATTACTTCATGGTTTAAAATTAGTTCTTTGTAAGGCTTAAGAATATATAAATTTTTTCTTCTGAAGTGAGGGAAGGGTTGAGTTCTTGGCTGATTTTGTAGGGGTGTGAACGATGCAGGAGGTGCAACATATTTCTTTATAGGATGACTAGCAGGAAGAGCTTTGTGGAAGCTAGGGATCTATAATTTTGGTTGAGACGATGCAAGTTGGAAAGAAGGAATGGGAGGGATATATGATGGTAGTGAGGGATCACCCCATTAACAGGGTTACCTATAACTAGATTGGTGAGCCTACATTAACACAATCCACACTGATGTTTGAGGAGACAACTCAGTCATAAAATATAGCTTCTGCTGAGGACCAAACCAATTGGGCATAGGGCCATCCCATGGAAAGGGAACCCTAAAATCAATTTTCATCACCTTGATCATGAGACTCACCCTCAACTATATCATGTGTTCCTCCATCCTTTGAATTTTGATCTGGAAATCATCTTCAGCCATTAAATTTCCTCCATAATCAACATACCCCTATTCTTGGGCAACATTATGGTTAATTGCATAACCATATGGATCTATAGGACCTATTTCAAAGGAATATTCATTATAATCTGGCTCATAAAACTAAATAGAATAAATCCTTTTAGTTGGGTATTTATAGGAAAACCCACAACTTACTAGGGAAAAATTACAAGTGTTACAATAAATGGCCTCATCTAACAGTGTAATGTAGCTATGACATAATAGATACATGATAGCTATATAGGACAATAAAATTGAATATGTTCTAGGTGATATAGAAGGAAATCATATTTTAAATTTAGTCTAATTTAGGAAACATTTAATGATTTGTTGTGCATAGGGGTAGCTTGAAGTACTAGTCAATATTCATTTGAATTTAGATGATGCTTTCTTTGTGACATGGCATGTTCAACAAGATCTTCTTCAACATTTTTTATTGACAAAGAGGAAAATATCAAATTAATTGACATGGATGTTGTTTCTAGGTAATGTTGTGTCAGAAATGATAGATTTTTGAATTTCGGTGTTTGTTTTTTTGTTTATCCACCAAGTGTTATGTGTCTTCCAAACAATACATGTACTGGGAATTCAAACCTTTTGTGCACTCCTTTTTGGAACCTTCCATGAGTATGCACCTTCAATTCCTACAAGGAAAAAGGAGATATTAAAGTTACTATTATAAAAGGAAAACATGAAATTCAAACATAATTATACTATGTGCAGTGAGTGCAATTGGTTAGTGCATGCTTCCTTTCATGTATTTGCACACAAGAATTGTACACTCTTGATATTTTATAGCTTGCGTAGTACAAATGATTACACATAGTTTTCCTTAGAAGAATCTCTAACACTTCATGTGCACAATCTTTGGAGTATTAGGAATGCATGTGTGATATTTGAACAACACAAAGCTTGAGAGAAAATAAGTGTTAGGTATTATGTTTTCCCAAGTGGGCTATAATTCATTCAATTATACACTTGCGGGATAAGAATGAAAATTTTAGGCATTGTGTACAATGTATATCAAGTTTCTTGGTGAGTATGGAGTGTCAAAAAGCATTAGGAGGATGCATGACTCATGATGTGGTTGCACAAAGAGTGTGTCAGTCTATTTTAAATGTGGGAAAAATATACAATATTGAGGGACTTATATAAAGAGAGTACCAATCATATTGAGTGTGTGGGACATTGTGCAAGGCTACTACAAAGTCTGTGAATCAAAGGAAGGAATGTGCAGGAATTAGGATGTTGCACAAGGGAGATTACACAAGGTGAAATACACTCTACCTAATATATGTGATAGGTGTGTGTTAAAAGACACACAAGGGTGCATGCTTAAGGAAAAAAGGTCAAGAAATATTGCGTAGGTGAAGGGACACCGCACAAAACTATTACACAAAGTTATTTAAATGTGCTCACACAAAGGGACATCACTTGCACAATGGGAATTGGGAAGAGTGAGATATCATTTGTTTTTAAGTATGAATAACTCAACAAAATAGGGGTAAGTAACAATGTCAACGAGACTAAGGGATAAAATATGAGTTGTATGAAGGATGAAAAATTTAAGTGTACAAGTGGTATAATATTTTGGGGAAAGACCAAGGGGTTATGTGAATTCCTCATGGGAAATTAGGGATTTATTGTTTTAAAACAACAAACGGTGACTAATTAAGCAAATACTGAAATAAATAGATGTTAAATCTAATTTATTTAACAATGCAGATATAGACAATTAGAGTAAAGATTTGACCCAATCAAATAAGCTAGAAAATATATGAAACCCTAGTTACAAATGAAGGGATATAATACTTAGTTGGTTCACAAATAATCTTGGATTTTTCCAAGCTGACGAACTGATGAATAAGAGGAGGGAAGTGTCGCACCCTAGCTCAGAAAATTGTGTGATTATAGGATATGCCTAGACTGGGGTGCTTAGACAAGGTTAGGGGTTCCTGGGGAGCTGCAAACCTCATATGGGTGCATGTGACTGCTTAGAACCTCATAAAACTAAGTTTGTAGGGTTGAGATGTTCGATGGATGTCACCTTTAATCTCTTGTATGTCGTTTTACTTCGATATTGTTTTCCTGAAACCTGCAAGAATAAAGAGCACCTGTAAAACCCCAAAACACATCAAATCCTAAAAATAAGAAGATGCAAATGGGGAGACAGACTAACCCCGACAATCACCTGAATGAGTGAACTTACGATTTGGGCATTGCACTACATTTCAAACTCCATGTATTTATGCACGTGTGTGTAGAATCATTCCCTAGGTGGATCTTGTTCAAGATGCACTTGAATAGTGGGAAATATCTAGATAAAAAAAATGTATATAGATATGTGCATGGAAAAATGAAATTCCCCTCTTATGCATGTATGCAGATTTAACAGTCCATTGTCCCTTGTGTGATGCTATATGGATGCTTGAAAGATCTTAGGATGCTCTTGGATGTAACCTTAGGTGATGATAGATAATTCTTATTGCTTGGTCCTTTATTATGGTCACATCACTTTGTATTTATATGATTCCCTTATTTTAATTTCGTAATTAACCACTAAAAGGCTGAGCTATAAGAAATAAAGATACCCAACAAATAGAAAGGACCCAAAAGATGCGAGAAAGATACAAAGAGGGCGAGGGTGCCCAGAGGGAATGGGGGCACCTGACACTGGCATCCTGGCTGGGTGCTAGCATCCAAACTCAGAAAAAATGAAGTATAAAAAGCTCAGATTGGGCAGTAGGGTGTGTAAGACCAAGAAGAAAACCAGAAAGCAAGAAAAAGAGGCCAAAGATAGTGGTTAATTAGTAATTTTCTCACTTATGAATCATATGAATCGTGGTATGTGATCAAGACCTAGAAATGTACCCAAAGTGTGTGATTTAGTGTCTATAGTGACTCGACTAGAATAAGATCCTAAGCAGTTTAAACTGCAAAGTGACTAAAAATCAGAATCTCTTATTTACATTAGAAACAAACACAAATACCATGCTCAGAAAACTTTACATTTTTAAATTGAAATCAAAATTGAAATTTTCTGATTTATTGTGCAACATACTATGTTTTCATACTTACAAAGAGTCAAGTATATGCACATGAATTTCATTTACCTTATCGTCATGTTTTCTAATCCAACATGAAGAATAATCACTTCACTTGTTTTCTAAAAAGTTTTTGTTCTATTTTATATTTCTGATATTTTAATGAGGAATGGATGGAGGGGAAGGATTAGGAATTTCTCTACTACTATCCACACATATATAACCCCAATAGATACATCTTTGGTCGAGGGCATAGGCTTATTCCACCGCCATCTAGGTGTCTATAGCCTTGTTGGAGATTACCAAAAACACCTTATGTAGAGAAATATTTTTAAACACTTTAAAATTTAAATGACTTCTCTTTTCTTTTTTTTGTGCATGTGGGTTGGAACCAAGAAAACTAGGTTCAAGGATGGGTCAAGCAATTTGAAGTGTAGATGATTTCCTCTTTTTCTTTCTCATACACCTTGAAAACAATTCATACATGGATAAAATATGCGTAAATATCCTTCATAAATAAAAATCATTTTAAATCTATGACACAACTCCAAAGCAAAGATTGAGATTTTATTTTGAAATAGAAAAAATATTTGAGCACAAGTATTTCATATTATTCCTAGAGCTTACCAAATCATCTTAAATTAAAATATTATTTTAATATAATTTTTTTTTTACCATTGTTGAGTGTATGAAAAACACATCCTTTAATTCTTTGATAGATTAAATAATTACACATAGGAGAAATTGGAAACCATTGGTCAGGAGCAAGCATGGATGAAGATTGTGTGCAATAATTTCATCTTTATTAAACACAACAACTACCAAAAGTAAACTAAGAAAGAAATAAAAAGTAGACTATTGTATTTAAAGGAAACCTAACTATCTTAAACTAAAGAAAACATTTACAACTATGGCTTGGAGGGTGGACCTGTAATTTTTGAGTGAAGTATATTTCATTTAGTGGTAGCAACAAGCTCATCCCAAATGTTTTTCTTTACGAACACATGAACATCCTTGAATTATTGAGATAGATCAATTAAAATTTTAAATTCAAAGTTATACCTACATGTAACATGTACATGACTACTACCTTGGATTGCAAGAATGCAGTGAAAGTATACAGAAGGGGGAGAAATTGTGACCTCAAAGTCAACCCAAGTGAAGGTGCATAAGTCATTTACATAGATTATTGCATTGAGCACATCGGGAGGCGCAGTGTTTTCTAACAAATCTAATTCATCATGGTACACAATGATTGTACAACACTCTTCATTTGCAAATCTCTTCTTGCAGGGTTTCTATTTCTTTAAAGGCTCTCTACCTCTTTAGATGTCTCTATCTTAGCTTCCTCAATTTTTTTTGATAGTAAGCATGCTCCTCTCCGAATTTGGCTCATGGAAAAAACAAACTTGGTGGCTTCATGGTTGGATATTCCCTTTGGATGATTTCTTGTTGGTGTAAGGTATCTTCGGGTAGCATACACCTCATCACTGCATAGATTGGATAGAAAATATTTCACAAGTTTCTCTCTACATGTGTGACATTTTTTATTCTACACCATTTCGTTAAGGAAAAATCTAATATATGTACACCTTTTAATAAGGGAATCAACACTTAATATACACGCTAGTTCATATGCATCATCATCAGAAAGTGCAAGAGTTGAATCATTCATCTCATCTAAAATATTACACTTTCTTTCCATGTGAGGGAGGTATTCAAATGAATATTTCACCACTTCATAATTAGAAATATAGTATTATACTTCATTTCACTATAATTCTAATAATATCTCATCCTACACTTATTTTTCGTGCACCTGCTCTTCTTCTCGTGTGCAAACAATTTTAATGTCAAAAAATATAATCAAAAGAGTGATAACAAAAAGAATAAAAAAACACAACCAACATTAGAATCCATGATATTATTATTGTAAAAAATAGAATCACTATCATTTGTGGTAGTTGAAATCTTAGTTTGTCTCCACATTCTCAACATAAAAATCCCAAATAGTGTCGTACATGGGTGATTGCACAGGAGATTAAAAAAAAATTTGTAGGTCGGGAAAGATACAGATGGGGGGTGGAATCAGAAGGGGCATTACACAAGAGTGGTAATGGCCAATGAAATGGGAAAGCAAAACACCCATTCGCATAGCAAAACACCCATTCACAACCACCCATGGCCAACGACATGGGTGATTGCACAGGAGATAAAAAAAAATTATAGGTCGGGAAAGCAAACACCCATTCACATAAGTGAAGGGGTTAGGTTTGGAAAGTGTATGTTTTTTTTCCACTAGGATAACCTCATGGAAGATTGTGGAAAAAGAGACAAGGATTACAGGGTCCCACCTAATAAACATGGAAAAAGAGAAGATCCAATGCATGCAATTATATTTTAATTGGAAAAACGGTGCAGAAAATATGAAAGGATCCCTTAACCTCTTATAAATTTGGGAGAAACGGGAGTTGAAAACACTCATGGGTTTTATTTATCCTTTACGCGTAGATACAAAATAGGAATATATGGATTACACGATCTATGAGTTCCATAAAATATTTATGGAATTCATCCTCAAAAAATATTGATCTGGAGATCAAATCATTAGGAAAAATTTTTCCCTAAATCTCCCAACATCATTACAGTATGATAGAAGGCTTCGAGATATTTTTGGCACCTATTGGATCGCGCAAAATGGATGTTGTACACTCCAGATGTAGTCCGTGTAGGAACAAGATGTTCGCAGGATGCATCCAGAATACAGGTGACATAGTGAATGGGCACAGGTGCAGTGCGGAAAATGGGTCGTCAGCATCACAAAGAAAAAATATGGGTTGTTTAAAATCACCAGTCTTTGTCGCTCACATGAGTGTAAAAAATTGGTCAACTAAGGGGCCCACTTTTATTTCAGAAGGGGATCCAATTCGTCAAAGCGATACAAATAATTTTGACAACTCATCGAGTTGAGGTTGAGCTAAGCATCGAGCTACATGGGTGAGCCAAAAACCAAGCTAAGTCAAAGAGATAGAAGGTGAGGTAATCAGGAAACATGGGTGAGTTAGCAGTGAGCTCATGAGTTGCTCGGTGACTAAGGGTGATCCAACTCATCATACACCACAACCAATGGCTGAATCAAACAGAAAAAACAAAGGAGCACGTAACTGAAGCCATGAACAACTTGAAAGTAATGGGATATTTTAAGCCCTATCAACTTCCTCCCTTAGCACACATGGGATAAATATCCCCATGCCAAACAAACCCTGAGAGAGTCAAGAGAAACTTGGCGGGCTCGATAGCGACGTGGTGGGGAGTAACTTGTGGGATGGCTGGGCAACATGGAATAGTGGCTCAATGAGATGGCCTGAATGGTGAGAAAAATGACAATGATGATGGGAATTTTAAAGCCATGACCTATCCTATGCAATATGGGCATCTTAACCAACTCACCTAGCTCGATGAGTTGGTTAAGATATGGTAGATAAGACATGTAAACAAGGAAAACGAGCTGAGTAGGGGTATATAAAAACCCCCTCACAAAACACAAGATCCTCACAAGACAAGAGTGAGGAAGAATAGGAGACTAAAGAGGGAGCCTTAGGATATTAAGAAAATATTTGGAGAATATTAAGACCTATTTCTTAAATAGGCATGAAGAAATAATAATTTTTTAAAAGGCAATACTGTAAAATCGGGAGTTAATTATTTTAACTCACCAAAAGCTATAAAGGAAAATTGAAGCCTTATTCTCATGCGAGAGCCCAGAGACATAATTGTGAAGCTGAGGGACATGACTAAGCACTAAAGAAGTATACTACCATTGGAGTTTTTATTCTTCATACAAGGGCATATCGCCAAGTTAGTTGTTTGGAGGCTGCAGAGGAGAGTCAATATTATTGAGCTCGTGGAGACGACACTGGATCCAACTTAGCTCTACGTAGAGGATGGAGGCCATGCAATAAAGTGGAATTCAACAGGAGGGTAAGTCATCAGAAGGTGGTTAAAATCGAGGAAGATGTCGCCGGAGTACTAAGCAAGCTTCCAAGACCAGTTTGGGTTCATTCGGACCGATTGGAACTAGAGTTCAGGTTTGAGCTGAGACATTCATTATATAATTGTAAGTTTATTTGTACTTATAATCAGATTGTTATAATGAATTAGTTCAACTATTAGTGAACTCGTAGATGTAGGAAATTTCCAAACTCCGTTTTCAACCGATTGTGCAGTGTCAGTTATTTTTCTTGCATTACATTCATTAAAGTTGATTTATTTTTGGGGTAAAATCAGAATTGAACTAAGTTGCCTATAAGGGTCCATTGGTCAAGGAATTGTTTTGGCTAGTTCAGATGTTGTCTTGCCTACAAACTTTCTATCAAGTTTGGTATCAGAGCTGGTTATTTCCAAATATGTTATCTCACTACTATAGTGTAATGGAATTATACCAGTTTATACTATGGCCCGTTGTACTCATGATATTGGGTACAATACTACACATGGTGAATCTACATCGATGAGATCAGGAATGTCAAATTGTTGAAATGAGACGGAGCATGGAACTCCTACAGTCTACATTGTAATAAGAGCATCATCACCAAGGGACCCAAGAAGAATGAGATGGTCCTTAGGTATATTCATATTGCTATATGAATGGGCATTGCAATGAACAATGTTGGTATTTGTTCCCATAATGAGCACTAAGATGGTTCCAACGTTGAATGGTAGAATGTAAAAAGACATCACAAAGACCAATAGTAGTTAACCTACTATAGCTACAACTTGGAAAACACTCCGTATCCCAGAGAAGGATTCTCAATAAATGAAATGTTAATAGATTGTGGATGTCAAAGAATCAAGAGCTATAAGACATGTTTGAGACTCATGCAGAATTCCTTGGAGGACTAATCACAAAGTTACAGCATGAACTGCAAGCTAAAGAAGAGCTCCTAGCAACATTGTAGGATGATGAAGAGCGGGTGAAGAAAGGTATGCCTACTAATAAAACTGTAAGTGATTCATTGAAATTTCCTTCTCGTGAAGCTGTAAATCCTAATTTTGGTGAATTCAAAATTACACTAGAGGTATAACATCAAAATTTCTTTTTAAAATGGGATATGAATTAAAAGGCCTTGGTGTGAATAGCCAAGGTATAACTAACACTATCAAGGTAGAGGAAATACCTTGATATGCGGGTATTGGATACAATAGTGGTAAAAATTAGGTAGGAGAAATCTCGTGGACAACATCGAGCACAGAGCCCAAGCCACTAGTCCTCCTGAAGTAGCCTGCAACAGGGAATAAACTAGAATCTTCAAAGAAGAATGGTGAGAGCAAAGGAAAACTTGACAACCCTACAAGGTATGATCATGTCTTCTTTGATTACAAAAAAGAGCCCATAATAACCCCAGAGCTATTATGGACATATCCATGTGCTTAATGTGGATCCAATATCCATTGTGTGATTTTGTGTGGAAAATAAAAGAAACACTCCAAGAGGGTTAAGGCCGATGAAGACAAGGGAAAATCTACCTTGTCTTAAGGAGAAGACACATGACTAGATCCACCAAGAGAGTGAACACTTCACGACAGGTTTATCATGCCCAATGTTTTCTTGCAAAATTGGTAATCAAAGCTCTATAATGAAGTCCTCACTAAAGACTATATGAAGATTATCTATCCTGATTTGGCATCAGAGTGGTGCATCAGAAGGTAGTGAGCCAAGGTACTACAGGTCCCAAGGATTGAACCAATTTTATGATTAAAGGAGTAGCAATTCGAATACCATAATGTCAACTGCAGAGATATCTTAGAGACAATACAAAGCTCTAGATCTAGAAGTGGAAGAAAAAAATTTTTTAGGGACAAAAAGCCTCCTACTGGGGAGGTGTGATCCAGAGATCAAATCAAAATACAAAGTTCCCCTAAATCTCCTAAGATCATTATAGTATGTTAGAAGGATTCAAGATATTTCTCGAACCTATTAGAATGCACAAAATGGATACCATACACTTCATATGTAGTCTGTACAAGAAATGGATGCTCACAAGACGTAGCCATGGATGGAGTGGAAAATGGGTCATCAACATCATGGAGAAAAAATACAATTTATTTTAAATCATCGGTCTTCATTGCTCGATGGTGTAAAAAATTGGTCAGTTAAGGGGCCCACTTTTATCTCAGAAAGGGACCCTACTGTCGAAGTGATACAACTCATTTTGACAACCTGTTGAGTTGAGGTTGAGCTAAGCATCAAGCTACATGGGTGATCTAAGCACCGAGCTAAGTCAATGAGCTAATGGGGCAACATGGGGCAAGAGTGGTGAGCTCACTAGCGAGATTCTCAGCGAGCTAAGGGTGAGCCAATTCATCATACACCATAACCAATGACCAAATCAAATGGTAAAAAACAAAGAAGCATGTGGCCGAAGCCATGAACAATTCAGAAGTAGTGGGCTATTTTAATCCCTATTGACATCCTACCCGCATCACAGGTGGGCTAAAATCCCCATTCCAAACAAATCCCAGGTGAGTTAGTAGCAACTCAGAGGGCTCGATAATGATGTGGTGGGGGAGTAACTCATTGGGATGGCTAGGTGATGTGGCACAACGACTTGGTGAGATTGCCTAAATGGTGGGGAAAAAAATGGTAGCGGTGGGGATTTCGAACCCATGACCTATCCCATGCAACTCAAGAGCCTTAACCAACTCACCTAGCTCGACGAGTTGGCTAAGATATGGTAGATAAGCCATATAAACAAGGAAAATGGGCTGAGTAGGGGTATATAAACCCCTCACCCCCCCAAAAAAACACAAGTTCCTCATAAGCCAAAAGTGAGGAAGAAGAGGGAATAGAGAGGGATCCTTAGGATATTAAAGACCTATTTTTAAAATAGGAATGAAGAAATAAGACCTTTTTAGAAGGCAATATTGTAAAATCGAGAGTTAATTATTTTTATCTCACCAAAATATGTAAAGGCCAATTGAAGCCTTAGTCTCATGCGGGAGTCCAGAGACATGATTGTGAAGCTAAGGGATATGACTAAGCACTAGATAAACATACTATTGGAGCTCTGATTCTTCATATGTTGGGCATATCAATAAGTTAGTTGCTTGGAGGCCACGAAGGAGAATTATAATATTATTGAGCTCGTGGAGATGACACCAGATTTGACTTAGCTCTATGTAGAGGCTAGAGGCCATGCAATAGATGAGAATTCAACAAGAGGGTGGAACTCTTTGTTACCAGGAACATTCTGACTTATCTCTTCTTAGAGGTTAGAGGCCACGCATAAGAGACGAGAAGTCACCAGGAGGTGTAAAACTGGGAAGCTGTACCGAAGTACTGAGCAAGCTTCCAAGACCAGTATGGGTTCATTTAGACCGGTTGACACAAGAGTTCAGGGTTGAGCCGACACATTCAATATAGAATTATAAGTTTATTTTTACTTATAATTAGATTGTTATAAAGAATCAATTCAACTATTAGTGAGCTTGGGGATGTAGGAAATTTATGAACTCCGTTATCAACTGATTGTGTAGTGTCAATTATTTTCTTGCATTGCATTCATTAAATTTTATTTTTTCAAGGTAACATCAGAATTGAACTAAGTTTCCTATAAGGACCCGTTAGCCAAATAACAATGTGAAGGGGTCCAATGGAGAAAATATTAACTACGAGAAGGATGAAAAATTGAAGTGCACAAGAAGTATAATATTTTAGGGAAAATTACCGATGGGCTCCATGACCTCCTTTAAGGGAAAATAGGGACATGTTTTGTGTACATAACAAACAAAACCTTCTTTGAGGATTTTTTTGTGAAAATTGACATGTATTTAAATTCTTATCAAACATATATGATGTATGATCAGTGTGTGTAGTCATTAAATACTTATTTACATGTTTGTTTTTCAGGTCCTATTTAAAAATATGCGATTGAGAATTTCATGTTATTCAAATCTTGAAAGATGGTTGTGTGGCTTAAAAAATATGAAGAAGATAAGACTATCCATGAGAGTTGAATGATTGATTGGAGACAGAAACGTCCACGCAAACCACTCCCACCCGCTCTAAAAAAACCATTTCCAAACTAACCTACTCTTGAATGAATGAGTTCATATTTAGAGAATATTCAATCCATCAATCGAAGTGAAGTGACATAAGAAGAATTGGACATAGTGCAAGGATGTGAAGAATCAGTTAGTTGTTGCAACATTTTCATCTATAAGTCTTTTATTTTTCATTGTACTTCTATTAATATTATCTCGAATGTTTGACATAATGATTGTATGTAAGAATTCAACAATGTGGTTCAATGTAAAATATTTCCATGTGGAAAATATTGACAAGAGAAGGGTTACTTGTTGTTATGGAGTTGTTCCTTTTGAGCAGGGCAGTCGAGCTAGTGCTAATGATAGAATTTAGTTCAAGGGAAATTGGATTATGTTGGAAAGATATAAGAAATAATAAAACTTGATTATAGAAGTTTCGAAGTTGTCATATTTAGGTGTACTTGGTACCCTCTTATTAATAATTTTTTATAATGGAAAAAAAAGTGGCCTCTACTCAATTGACTTTTCTAGAGCATTACCTGAGGGGAAACAACCATATGTGTTTCCTCAACATTTTTATCAAGTATTAATTTGTGTATTTTTTCATATGTACGTCTACTCCTTTTTTATGTGCACAATTTCCATATGTAGGTCTTATTTTTCATGAATTAATTATTTTGAACTATGTTTATCTAGGTCTTCTTCTACCATGATATATAGAGAGAAGGTAATTGGTAGTTTGTATTGCATTGTGATCCAAGGATGAAACATGTTATTGATGACAACAATTTTGTAACATGGGCATCATGGGAAACAAGTGATGTTGTTAATAGATAGGACAAACATAACTCTTTTGATAAAGGTGACCCTACCAATAATATATAAGATCATCATATTGGTGAAGTTGTTGAAGTTGAAGATCGCGATAATCACCTTGGTGAAGTTGCTTTTAAAGAAGATGATGTTGATGAAAGTGGTGGTGATGAAATTCATGAAGCCATAGCTACTAAAGATGATGGTGAAATCAATACCCCAATAGGTAGATATTTTTATAATGAATGGAATATTCCAACTACATATATATATGGGAGTAAGAAGGAAAAAATAGTCTTGACCATGAATCCAAGTCATGTAACCAACGAGGAGTTGTCAGAAATACAAAGAAGATGAAAATGAATAGTTGACAGATTCAGAAGCCTATTTCTTGATATTTTGATTCATTAACTCCAAATTTTGTCTTGGGCTATCAATGTCCCATTACATATTGTAAATTTACGTGATTTATGTTTTATAAATCCATGTTTGTTAATATATTAATATAAATGTAATGTTATTAAATTCAATATAATGTAATAATATAATATTATATTATATATGTATATATTAGAGAGTATGCAATATATATTAGTATATATCATGCATATATAATAAAACAAGTGAATATTATTGTATATATTAATGTTATATCTACTACAAAGTACTAAATTAAATTATTAGCAGTTTACACATTATAGATATTGTCACAAGTTTACATCACATTTACGTCATGTTACAACCTAAAATAAAAAGCAACAAAACAAATAGCTAAAAAGTCAAACCCAAATTATTTTCATTAATTTGGAGTGGAGGCAAAACAATTATGGGATGAGGAGATAATGAGAGGAGTGTAAAAAAAATTGATAGTAAAAAAGAATAATGACACATTGAAGTAGATGACGTTAGAAAGAAAAATCTCCTATCTACTCTATGGACCCAACAGTAGAAGGGGAAGAGGAAGAGGAATACTATGTGGAACTTTTGTAAAGAAAACCAAGAACGGAGGTATGTTGATGTTTCATCTAAACAATACAAATTTTTATTGTGATTTTAGAAATTGAAATCTAAACCAAAAACCTTATGGTAAATTTCTAACCATAAAATACTAAACTCTATGGTAACTATTGTAAAACTTAGAATAATTTATGTTACAATCCCAAACCCTTTATTATAAACATCACTCCTCTTTTCTCTATAACCATGGTCCCACTTAACATGCTTCCTCAATATTTGTATTCCTCAATTTCTCTCTCTCCATATTTTCCTATTATAACCCCTTACAACGTTTGGTAACAAGGAATTGCACATGAGTTGTAAGTTACACCATAAGAGATACAAATATAAAGTTACAATGGAAATGTTTGTTATTATGAGACCCTTTATTTAGCACTAAAGGTCTAACAAAGTGAACTTTGTTATAATGTCAGCATGTGTCTCCAGATTTCTTCACATATCATTACCAATAATCTATAAAAGAACATTGTCCTTTTTTAAATTTGGAACCATTTCACATCTCACATAATAATTTTATTTACAAAAATATTGGAGAAAATTTGGCTGTTGTGTGGAAATCACACACACACATAAAGGTTCTTGACAACGCCAAAAATTATCTGAGGTTGCATCTTTGACAATCCAAACAAAGGTGCTAACTTCTCACTGTGGTGGAAAAGGAATACTTTTTTTCCTCTCCTTTTCCATGTCACTCATTACATGTTTTGAATATGAGAAATATCCTATTTCCTTCTATTTGTGGGTGTTATTTGTTTACTACACAAAAATCATGCACCAATTTATGGCATTTAATTAAACTATATCCAAGTACATTTTTAATTCATCTATCCTTCATTAATATCCTTATCATTTGAACATCACCCTATAATGTGTACTTCTACATAGATGTTTGACAAGAGAACATAAGTTACACCTTCAATCAAATTTCCATAAAGGTTTCCAAGGCCAATTTAAATAACCCATTTTGTACATACCTAGTAGCCATGTCATTCCACAAGATGACATTCTACGAAGGTAGTTCTTCGAAAATCCTTAAATACTTGTCACGAGCACCATTATGTTCTTATCATGAAATCATGACAATCTAAGAGACTAGATTTATTCTAGGAATTTAATCAAACATTTCACATACCATGTGCATGCCCCAACACTTTGCATATATACATATCTTCCAAAGCACCTATAATTACAAAATTTGTCAAAATTATTGTCTTAGTGCATCTTTCAAAGTGATTAATTACATCAAAGAGTTTGAAAGCATGCTTGAAAAATCCATTATATTCATATCCTACAATCACAACATTCCACGAGGCCACATTTGTTTAAGGAATTTTTCCAAACAATTCACATACCAGGTGCATACCCTAACACTTTATAGACGTATCTCCCACATCGCCTACAACTACATCATTTTTAAAATATCTCATCTTAGGGAAAGTTCCAAAGTAATTCATTGTGTCAAATATTTTGAGAACATCCTTGCAAAATCCATTGTCTACATATCCTTAAATCACAATAGTTTGTGAGACATATCTATTTAAGACATTTTTTCAAACAATTCACGTGTATTGTGTATGCCTCAACTTTTTCCATACATGTATGCCTCGGCACCTACCAATACATCTAAGAAAAATATAATTTCATTATCCTTCCATGGAGGTCCACACATTGTATTTACTTCAAATTATAGACACAAAATCACACACATGGGTACATTTCTAGGTCCTCAAGAATACTAATGTATTCATGATTCTAAAGTAAGAAAACTAGTGGTTAACAACTATCTTTGGCCTCTTTTCTTTGTTTCATTCTTTCATTTTGGTCTTACACACTCTACAACCCCAATGGAACTTGACTTATTTATCCTTTATGGGCTTAAACACTAGCGTACAGTTAGGACACCAGTGCCTAGGGACTTTTGTCCACACTAGGCGCTCTAGACCCTTTCTTACCTTCACTCACTCTTTTTGGGTACCTTTTATCTTTTTGGGATTATTTTTCACTTATGGATCGGCCTTCCAGTTTTCAATTACAAAATTAAAACAAGGGAATCATATATATACTTAGTTATTTCTAAAAAATAATGACCAAGCACTAAGCATTACTATTACCACCTTAGTTTGCATCCAAAGGCATTAAAGCACTTAAAATGCATCCATCTAACATCCATACAAGGGACAAGGGTCGCATCACTTCTACATACACTACATAGGAGGGGAAGTCTATTCTATTCCATCCACACATACTATATATTTTCTACATTTTAGATATAGCCCAGTATCATTTGTACAACTTGCACAAGGGCATCATTTCTACACACAAACATAAGAACTACATGGGTTATGGAATGTTAAGTAGTGTTCGGCAGAAATTTCACTCCTCAGGTGATCACCAGGGTCAGTCTGAATCCATATTTTACATCTTTTTATTAGATTAGATGTGGTTTGTGGACATGTGTAAGTAGTCATTTTTTTTATAGGTTACATGTACCCTCAAAATTCAAAAAGAGAATATCAAGCGACATACATGGATCAACAATGAAACCCTTACGACATAGAATAAATTAGTTTCTAATAATTTGCATGGAAACCAGTGCCTAGATCAAGTTGTTAGCACCCAGGCACCTCTTCCCTCCTATGGACACCCTATCATGTGCCATTTCTGAGTTCTAGTTTTTCTAGTGAGCATCAACAACATTGTTTACATTCTTTTCAACACTACCACCTACCTAGATCACTTCTTGTTTGTTTGGAAATCATAAAAGTCTTCCTATTTCCCTCTTTTTCTTAGGGTTTTACATTTCATGTGCTTTATTGTTTGCGTCTTACTGTATATTAGCATATGTACATCATACATTATAATAATTACTCTAAAATATAGATTTAATTCAAATTAAATTAAACCATTTGGTGAACCCACTTTCTCAAACCTTACCTTCTAAGAATACATCGAAATCTATCTGCTTCTTTTGAAGTCATGGAAGAATCTTCTTATCCCTCTTATACTCTAACCAAGTTTTCTGGAAGGTCTGCCACCGTTGTTGATTTTATGTAGGTTCGTACTCAACACCCTCCCCACTTCATTACTCCAATGCATGATCCAACCATCAATGTAGTCACCACTCATCACACCTGTCCTCCTACAGCTACACCTATTTCTATCCCGTCACCTATTACTTCTATAGTTCCTACCACCACCTCTAATGGTTATGACATCATTGAGAAACTTAAGAATACACCAGCCAAAATCTCTTTATGATCTCCTACATAATGAACCTGATTTTTGATATGTAAATCTCTAGCTTTGGAAATTTACAAGGCCACAAAAGTTACTATTCTACTTCCAATCATTTGAAAACGATAGTTTTTAATTTTAGTGAATGAAATCTGAGATTAGAACTATTTTTTAGAAAAGGAAATATGATAACTTAGCACACACACACACACACACAATATTTTTATCCTAGAAACCCCCAATTTGAGGGAAAACCAGTCAGGAAGGGAAATTTCTCTTTCTTCCCACTTATCTATTGGCCAAATTAAAAGAAGATACATATTACAATAAGACGAAGGAAGATAAATAATGTCAAAACCTCCCTTTTGTACTTGTTTTATTTGTTCTCACACCTTACTTCTACAAAACAATTCCAGCTTCCATTTTCTTTCTCAATTTTCTTCATTCAAACTTCAATGCCTCAATTTCTCTTACTTAAATAGCTTTCTCCCCATGTCCTCCCATGTAGTGGATAATGGGAAGATACATTCCAAGGAAGATACATGGCTAAACATTTAAAATTTGTGACCGTTCATGGATTTTTTTTTTCATTAGTAATAATATCGTTGGTGTATGTAGACCGATAGTTATAGAACTACCACAGAAGTTACGTAACTGTCTTCTGTGGAGAGGGGTGGTTACACAACCGGCAGAGTGGCTACACAACTGCTACTTTGCACAAAGTGGCAACTCTATAACTTTACAATATGTTCTTCTTTCTATCTAATTTTTCTTTTATTTTTGGTTGTTCTGATGAAGTGGTGTTTCTTTAGATCCTTATGGATCACATCTCCCCCACTCAGGAGGATTTCGGTCCCATAAAATCTTAGTGGGGGAGTCTATGAGGAAAACATTCCCTCACTTTCTCCTTCGATTACCATTGGGCCTTCCTTGGTGTCTTCCCCTTGAGTCCAACCTTCCATGACTCCTTTGGACCTCTCCTTGTCTCTTTGATCTTCTGTTAGAGCACTACATCATCCTCTAATTCACCTCGTGAGTCCAAGATGAAATCCTCTATGGAAGGTAGGAACTGATATTCTTCTTCTTCATCAAGCATGTATGGCTCATATAGGTGAAATTTCTCACAATTTACTACTAAGTACATCTGTATGAAGTGTGGCAAATCAAGTCTGAAAGTGTTCTCTCCAACCTACTCCAATATGGTGAAGGGTCCATACCGTAGTGGCTTGATTTTCTTGCTTGAACTTGTAGTCTCTCCTTGTTCAAATAAAGACAAACCTTGTCTCCAATATGAAGTTTGTGCTCTTATGATGTTGATTATGTCTAGCCTTATACTTGGCTTGATATTTCTCCAATTGTTCTTTCACCTTGAGATGTATTTTTCGGATCCTCTCAACGAACTTCACTACTCTAATCACCTATGAATCATGTATCTCCCCTTCTTCATGTTTCTCAATCGCAATGTTTAGTGGATTAGTAGGTAGATATCCTAAGCATTCTTCAAATTGTGACTGCATAGTGGATGTGTGTGCCACCCGGTTGTAGGAATGTTGAATATAGGCTAAGGACTCATCCCAAGTTTATGGATATTTGCTATTATATCCTTTAATCAGTTGTACCAAATTCATGTTCACCACCTCAATCTATCCATTTGTCTGTGGATGAAAGTTCGTGCTCCTCTGTAATCAGGTGTCCATCTTGTGCCAGAAAGTAGTCCGAAAATTCACCAAGAACTTGGAATCTTTGTCAGAAACAATAGAATTTGACAAACCAAAATACAACCATACATTAGCAAAGAAAATTTCAAATGCCTCATATGATTTTATTGTCTTTCTACATTCCATAAGGACATACATTTTTCTAAATCTATCACAACAACATATAGATAATCATGGCCATGTTTAGACATAGGTAGTTCTCCTACAAAATCCATAAAAATATCTTGTCAAGGGTGAGCAGGGACTGGTAAAGGCATATATAAATCTTCCTTCCTAATTTTAGGCTTGCTTGTACAACAAAGTTTACATCCTCTTATAAATTTAGATAGTTCTTCTTGCATATTGGGCCAATACACGTACCTTTGCACGTGAGCCATGGTCTTTCTAACACAAAAATTTCCTGTTACTTTAGAGGTATGTGCTTCCCTCATCAATAGAAGCATTTCTTCTTTTGGCACACAAATCTTTCCCCATCACTAGAGCTGCCCATCCTTGAGATAACAATCTTCAATACCCGTCTTGTCATCCCCTTTGGACTACAACTGCTGATATATCACCCTAAAATATTTTTCTTGAGCATATGCTTCTTTGTAAGCTTCCTTTGTGAAGGGGTAAAAATGAAGATAGTGTCCAAAGTAGAGATTTTCTCCTATGTGGGCAGCCTAGATAACATTTTTGCCACCAAATTTGTGCTACCTTTCTTATACTTGATCACCAAATGGAACTACTGAAGGAATCCCATCCGTTTGTAGTGCCTTTCTTGCTGCAATTTAGACTGTGCTTGCAAATACTAGAGAGGTTTATGGTTAGTGTGCACAATAGTTTCTTTACCCAACAAATAATGTTTCCATTTATTTATTTCCTGAACTAGTACATACATTTATTCATCATATATTGAATATCCCTTAACTACTAAAGTGAACTAGTACCTCCTTGTAGCAACACGATTCCCATAACATAATCACTTTCATTTGTCTCTACTTTAAAGGGTTGCTGAAAATTAGGAAGAGAAATTATTTGAGCATGACTAATTTTTTACTTTAATAACTCAAAATTCTAATCTTGTTCCTTACCCCAGTCAAAACCCTTACTCTTTACAGTCGTTGTGTGTAGAGGTGCTGCAATAATGGATTATCCCAAAATGAACATCCTCATGTATTGTATTATTCCCACAAAACTTCTATTCTATGTGGCCCCCTTTGGTGTCTTCCAGTTTGTGATGGCTTCCACCTTCTTCGGATCCACTCGTAGCTCTCCTCCTCTAACCACATACTCAAGATAGACAAGTGATTGTTTGGAAAATTCACACTTCTTCATGTTACATAGCAGTTGTATCTCCTTGAGAACTTACAAGAATTGTTGCTAATGTGTTAGATATTCCTTCCATTTAACACTAAAAATCATAATATCATCGAGATATCCAGTGACACGTGAATCTATGAATTCCTACAATACATCACTCATTAATCTCATAAATGTAGCGGACGCATTACATAAACTGAATGGAAGTACTAACTACTCATACAAACCCTACTTTTTTTTTAAGGCATTCTTCCATATATCCTCCTCCTTCATCCTGACTTGGTGATAACCCAACTTGAGATCTAACTTCATGAAGAACTTTGCATGTTGAAGATGCTCCAAGAGGTCATTTATGTGTGGGATTGGATATATGTTCTTTATGGAAATCTTGTTTAAAGAATAGTAGTCGATACACATTCTCCAAGAACAATAATTTTTTGGTACTATCAAAATAGGTGAAGTGCATGGTAAGGTGATCGTACGTATTACCCCTTGGTCTGGTAGTTTCTAGAGTTGTTTTTTTACCTTTGTACTTTCCAACAAGGATTTCTTATACAACCCGATATTTGGTAGAGGGGACTCCGGCAATAGCTGAATCTCATGCTCTACCTCCCATTTTCATGGTAACCTAGTGAGAGTCTAGAATAATTCCTAAAAAGACCGAATTATGTTATCCAAATCCTTCATCAACTTGTTATAAATATCTAAAATTTACTCCCCATCTTGTTTATCCTTTAATAAAAGTAAGAAAAATTGATGATGATTTGCCTAAATTATTCTCTTTGCTTAGTTAGCACTTACCATAGCAATATTTGTCTTACATTGGTGTGCCTAGATGTTGTAACTGTCTCCATCCTTGACCCATATATATTGATTCTCCTTTCCCATGAATATAAAATCCCTAATATACAAGTAAGGACTACCAAAAATAACATCAAATGCATCATGTGGAATTACATCAGCCTCCATACATCAATGTAATGAGAATTCATCCCAAACTTGAACTTACATCTTCTCGTTACCTGAATTTCTACACCCTTCTTGACCCATCCCAAAGGATAAGGATGTGGATGCTCATAAGTTTCAAGACCAATATTCTTTACAACTACATCAAAAATCAATTAGATTAAGAACCAATATCAACCAAAGCATTTACCTTAGTTCTCTTGATTTGGATTTTGATATGAAATAGCTTACTCATCTCTTCCTCTTGTTCTTAGTTGTCCATGTTGGTGTTCGTGCATCTTAGCCTCCCATCCAAATATGAAGCATCTTTTATTTGCACCTCCCCATATATCTTTACATTTGTCATGGATTTCTTGGAATCCTTGGTTTGGTTCTTTGGATGTGACTTCCAACATGTAGCGTCAGTATAACCATTGATATCACAATTCTTACAAAAATTCTTGTGATGTTTACAAGTATTCAAAGTAGTAGCAGTATGTTTAGTTTTCCCTTTCCATTTACCTTTGTTACTTGTTTTTCTGTACTTTTTATTTGGCTGGTTTGTCGACTACCTTGTCCTTGAATCCATTTCTCCTTACTTCTTCTCTTCATTAATGTAATATGCTTGCACACATGCTTCATTGAGATTCTTGTGCTTCATGGAGATGACCTTCCTTTGAAGGTGAGTGTGGAGTCCTCATAAATACTTGGTCAAAATATCCTCATCCTCCAAGTCCATATCAAGCAACATGGCTTGTCTCCAAAACTCCAGAGTATAAGCCTACACACTTTGACCACTGCCTTGTCTAAAATGCTACCATTTAATCATTTGGTTAGTCTTATGGCCAATATGATAAAAATTAGCTCTAAGTAATTCTTTAAAACCCTCCCAAGATCTTACAATAGGACGTTTCTTCTTCTCACAAGTGGCTAGATGGGTTTCCCACCAAACTAGAGCATTTCCTTGCATTTTGATATGTGCAAAGGTCATCCTTTGTACCTCAGTGACATTAGGTACACTAAAATAAACCTCCATTTTTTTTGACCATTTATCAAGAAATTCTGCATCTACTTATCCTTCAAAGCTTTTGATCTCAACTTTAGTTTAAACTTTAAAAGGAGCATGATCATATTTTACCTTCTCTCTTCTAACTAGAGTTTCTTCTTCATGTTATTCCATACCATATTCTTCTTCATGGGTCTTTCCTATGCCAAAGTTTTCAACCAAATCTCAAACCACTGAATCCATGGAATCTTGATTAAATGAACCCATATTTTGTAGATCTAAGATTATTTTTTGTGTCTATACAACCTATCCATCGTGTTTTCCAACATCTCAATTCTATGAACCAATTTCTCTTCCTCCATTTAATCTCTAACTCTTTGCTTCCACTTTTTCGTAGATATGTCTAGATCACAAGGTAAAAATTCTTCTACTTTATACCTTTTAACTGTCGTACAAATCACAAGAATGAATTATAAAGTCCTATATAATAATCAGCTTTGATACGAAAATGATCTGTAAACCTCTAACTTTGGAAATTTTTGAGACCAAAAAAGTTATTGTCCTATTTCCAATCCTTTGAAAATGACAGTTCTTAATGCTAGTGAATGAAATATGAGCTTAGAACTATTTTGTACAAAAGGAAAGATGACAATTTAGCACACAAACACACACACACTATATTTTTATCCTGGGAACCCCTGATTTGAGGGAAAACTAGTTGGGAAGGGAAATTTCCCTTTCTTCCCACTTATATACTGGACAAATTAAAAGAAGATATAGATTACAATAAGATGAAAGAAGATAAACAATGTCAACACCTCCCTTCTGTACATGCTTGATCCATTCTCACACCTTACTTCTACAAAATAATTCTAGCTTTAATGGTTTCTTTCTCACTTTTCTTCATTCCAACTTCGATGCCTCAATTTTTCTTTCTTAAATAAATTTCTCCTCATGTCCTCCCATGCACTAGAGAATGGGAAGAGACACAACTAACCATTTGAAATTTGTGACCATTCATGGCTTTATTTATTTTCCTTTTCATTAGTGATAGGATCTCCGGTGTATGCAGATTGGTGGTTATGCAACTGCCACGATGGTTATGTAACCGTCGTCTATGCAAAGGGGTAGTTACGCAACCGATACTTTGTACAAAGTGTCGGTTATGTAACTTTATAGTCTACTCTTCTTTCTTTCTGATTTTACCTTTGTTTCTAGTTGTTCTAATAAAGTGGTGTTTCTTTATATCCCTATGAATCAATTGTCATCATACATTAGAGGTTTCCCTTCATTGTGCATCCAGATTGAGAGTAATAATTCACTTGTTTCCTTCACATATCTCATTCAATCCATCAAAAGCATTCCACATGTTATATCCTTCACTGATGCAGATATCCCACCTACCACCACTAGCGATATTCTTGTAGACACCTAAAATTGGTTACCCAATTTAGTGTCCCCTGGGTTTGCTTATCCTCTCAGGTAACCCGAGGCACCTTTATATCACCACTTCTCCCTTAGGGTATTAATTAAGTATCTAATTAAAACATCTATCCTAAGTTTATTTCACTCCATTATATTTCACTCATGTATAGTTAAATATTAATATTAACTATTTAATTATACCTTTTACATTTTTTCCAACTACTTATTTACCCCATATCATTTCCCAACCTCCAGTACCATTATTATCCATTCATCCCACCTTTTTCTCCCCTCCTAAAACTGTGCAACGGGATTTTTCCCGTATTTGAGTCGGAGGGATAATATTCTTATCCTTCCAATTCATTCCTTTCTACCACTTTGGGATTCTGTTCCTTGATCGGCGCCAATCGTTTCTCGATCGACGCTGATATTTCAGAGTGGCATTGATTTTTTGGAGAGGCACCAATTTTATCTTGGTCGGCACCGACTATAAATACCCATACCTAAAATTAGTTCTGGTTAGAGACGGTGGATGGTAGATGACAGAGATAGACGAAATAGTGAAAAGCTTGAGCCTAGAGCCTTTGAATTTTCAATTGAAAGAAAGAGCATTCTGTCCAGATTAATCCCTGAGAAGTACACCGTCACTCTGCCCTCGCAGCATCAATATTGTGAAGGTTCTTCAGCCTCTTGGAGATTCCATTTCTCCATTCAGCTAAGGTGAAACTCTTTCCATGTCTCTGCAGTTCCTGTAGGTTTCCACGATCCGATCTACATCAACCAACAATCAAGTTTCTCATAATTTTCCCTCGATTGACTCCGACCCAGTCCAGTCTACATTGATTATCATCAATCGACGTTGATCACCATATGATTGATGCCGATCCAGTCCAATTGACACCGATTATCATCAATTAATGCCGATCACCATCTGATCAACACCGACCAGTCTGCAGACAGGTATAGAATTAGAGTAACACAAGTTCAATTTAGTTTTCACAGTTTCCTACTTTCTTTCAGTTTCTGCTGCAGTTTTTACATTCTGTCTGATTTTTTTAATCAGAAAACCTAAATATTTATTTACATCTTTCATCATGTATGTCTCTACTCTTGATTGAAAACATGAACTGACATCTGCCGAGGAAGCTCATTGCTTCTCGGACCCACTTTCTAGGCAGTTCACTCATATATAGTCTAACGTCATCTTTTCCTACCAAGGATTTGTACATCACAGGTTTCTTGGATCTACTTTTCAGGATTTCTCATTTGCGCCCATCTTGTCTCCGTCGGCATTCTTTCCATCTATATCTTCGAATCTTATCCAATCTATCAGGTATCAATTTCATTTGATATTTTCAGGGTTTTTGTGTTTAGTTTGGTGCATTAACTTGGACAGGTAACAAGCGTGGAAATTCTTGATCTACATTCTGGCACGCCCGGTGGGACCCCACCAAAGTCCCTTATTGGTAAGTTCATTTCTTTTCCAGTTGTGAGATTTGTTCTTTTTCTTCACTGATTACATCAGTTGTTCTTAAGAATTTCCTTTCATCGTTTCAGTTTTGCTTCTTTCATTTCTAGTTTCTTAAAATAGAAATTTCCTTTACACTAGTATCTTGTTGGATTTGTTTGCGTGTTCTACTTAACCCTGTTCTATGGAGTGGTTTGCTTTTTCACGGGATTGTTTGAGGGGAAGAGCTAAACAAAGTGCTTTTTGAAGTCAACACACCTTGGAGAGCTAAATCTATAGGTATTTCTCTTTTGGAGTGTTTTCTTCTTTTTAAGAACTTAAAAAGAACTTGTTTGTTTGTTTTTATCACACTCAAACACTTTGGTTTTGGTACTTAAAATGAATTAATCGCATTGGGAAAGAATTTGTTTTACTTGTCTTCATTGAAATCAAACACTTCGGTTTTAGTGCTTAAAAAGAATATTTTCTTTTTCATTTATGTTGTATGTTCTTCACCTAGTTCTCTAAATAGGTTGGAAAATTGATCAAAATCAGTAGTGACACTATTTGATTTCTTATTTTTCACCCTTGCACACAAAGCCAAAATCACTAGGTATAAAGCATTTAAACAAAAATTCCTTTCCTGGCCTCGCCTACTTAGAAGTGACATCCAAGAGGAAGAGCCTAGGCGGTATTCAGGCCACACTATAAATTCACGAAAGTTCTGGTATATATTGGCAAAGCACCCAACTCCCTTATCACAGTGGTGTGTGAAGCGCGGGGGTAGGCCCCTATATCAAGCCACGTACTAGTCTTTTACTGAAGTGCCTTCAGTACTCCTCACCAAAACATTCCCCAAACCATATTTAGTTTGGCCAATTGAGTAGTCCCCATTCTAAAAAGCCTTCCTAAACATTTTCTTTCTTAAAAAGCATGAAAATTTAAAAGAGATAATCACCTACGCTACTTGAATTATCTGTGCATTAATTAGGTTAATCTCTTTCTATGTTTTTACTTGTTTATGATGATCATCACCGGGTCACAATCTAGAAAAATGGCTCAACTGGCCTCTTCTTCATCCGAAACCCCCGTTAATGTGGATGTTTCGGCACCCCTTGGGTCTTCTTCAGGACCACTATTAGTTGGTTCCCCATCTTGGTCATATAATCCTTTCTATCATCCTAAAGCGATCCCATCATGACCAACTTCCCCCAGTCCTTTAGAGGTGTCATATGCTTCTGATATAGAGTATGTTCCTCACGGAGATCCTAAATTTTAGGCACTCCTTAACCACAACTTGGTAGCCCTTATGGACTACTTAATGCATAATTCTACTCGAATATCTGATCAGGGACCATCGATCTAGCAAGTTTATGATTATTCTCATGAGCCATCCCAGGCTTTCATAGTGCAGTTAGCATGCTTCTTCTCACTTCTAACCACGAAATAAGGTGGCACATATATGCCTCCTTTTTCTCTTCCCCCAACCATGTCGACTGGTTTTCAAATAACGCTGCCTATCCCTAGTGCTGCAGCTACCTCGGCTACCCCACAGCCTTCTTTCGAGAGGCCCTCTTCTTTAGCTATGATGAGTGCATCCACACTCCCACAAGTTGTTGTTAATTCTTCTATGCCATCTATTGCATCTCAGGGTCAGTATCTCTCTATGAGCTAACCCCCTCCTGCGATTCAATTAGTTCCTCCTTCTTGTCTTCCAGCTGATCTTTCTTCCCATTCTCCCACAACAGTGGCTTTTACCCATCTTTTAGCGTCAACACCCTTAATAATTAATCTGGCAGTCAAAAGCCCCATTCAGAGTTTGTTTCCCACCATATCAAATCAAATCAACACCCACATTCCTCAATCCATTCTGATTCAGTCGACAAGTGTAGGAACCCACCAATCATAGGCTCCATCTTTCATTCAACCACCTTTCTCTCAACCACTTGTCATCTCACAACCTGTTTATACTCAAGCTCCTTCACAACAAATACCTCGCCAGGTGTCACCCAGAATGCCTGGTTATTCCTCTTATCATCCTGTTACTTAGTGGATGAATCCCCCATTAACACCTCAGCAGAACATACCATTCGCTTCTTATATGGGACATACCAACATGCCCCCTCCTCAATATGATATTGTCCAACTTCTTTTTGAGAAAATCGTAGACCTAGAAGCCTCCACCAAAGGGGCTCACCCTTCATACTCTTTTGAAGAAGTATGTAATGAACTGATTTATCCATCAATGGCTTTTAAGCCTTATCCTCCCCAATGGGAACTTCCTAAGTTCTCAAAATTTCATAGTTGGGAGGATCCTCAACAACACCTGCGAGCATTTAAACATGCTTGTTACCTTATAGTCCAGGACCAAGAGCTTATGCTCCATACCTTTCCTATGTCTTTAGCAGAGCCCACTTTAGACTGGTATAATAACATACCCCAACACTCTCTGTTTTCTTTCTCTCAATTAGCCCAGATGTTTGTTGAAAAATTCTCACTAAACATCGCAATAAGATCTCAATTACAAATATTTATAACATTCATCAATTTGATGACGAGTCTATTACAGACTTTGTCACTCATTGGAGAGGAATAATAAATCAATTGTCTTTTTCCCTCCCTCAATCTCAGTAAATCGAGTTGTTTACTCAATCTTGTGCCAATCACATTTCTTCCACTTTAAAGATTCAAACCTTTCATACATTTGAAGAATTCTTTACGATGGCATGCAAACTTGAGTCTTGTGTCGTTGAACAAGGAAAGTTAAAACTTCGTTCTAAGTCTAAACCATATTTTTCTCGGTTTACAAAATCAAACCATTCCACTTCTCATAAAGACAAGAATCAAGGGTCCACAAATGCTATCGTGTTAGAAAAATCACAAGCTAATAACACTTCTAATCAAACACCTCGGAGAGACTCTTTATCTTCTCGAAAAGGAACTCCATCATCTCAGTCTTTTACTTCGTTGGGGGAATCATATGCTTCTATCTTAGAAAAAATGTTGGAAGTTCACATGATCAAACTTCCTCCCATTAGAAATTTTGATGAGATCCAAGAATGACCATTCTGGAATTGTGAAAATGACTTCTTTCATTATCATAGAAGTAAAGACCATGACATTGAACGATGTCAGACCTTCAAAAATCTTGTCCAAAAATTCATTGATAAAGGTGAGATAATTCTGGATAACCCAAATGCTCCCCCAAATCAGGTGCTTTATGTTTTTAAACATCCTTTTCCAAATCATTCCCCAAACAATGATGCTTCAGGGTCTCAAAAACCAAACACTCATACTATCAGCTTCATTTCTACTAATGGTTATTCTACTAATTCTGAATCATCCACAAACGTGTTGACTGAATCGGAACTTCCTTCCACTCCTTCAAATTCTGAGATTCCACCATCCTCAAATGGTCCATCTTCAAGTCTTCCTTTATTAGAAATAGAGTCATCTCCCTCTACCTCGCTATCTAATCTTCCACCTATACCTGAAATAGTGTCATCTTCATCTGTCTCGTCATCAGATATTCTTTCGGTGCTTGAGTCATTTACATCCCTTCAAATTTCCACTACGGATACTTCTACTTTTGTCGCTCCCATTTTTGCTGCGACCATGCCTTTGGTTAACGTACCCATAGTTATACCAACTTCTATGCCTTCAGAAGTGTCCTCGATCTTGAATCTTCCTTTCTCTTTTCCTACAGTAATTACACCCATAATTACTGCATCTGAAGTACCCTCCTCACAAAAGGCTGCTTCTTCACTACCTATCTCTTCCACCATCAGTGCTTCCTTGCCTATTAAGGAAACATCTAAAGAGATAGCATCGACATCTATACTTCTAACTCCTGGACTCAGACATAAACAATTGGAGTTTAAGCCTAGGGTTACATTATCGCTATCATCTTCTTTACTTCCTCTAAAACGGTTACAATCACCTTATGCGGTCGAAGTTGTCACCATCCCTGAAAAGGGAAAACCAATATTTCAGACCATCAAAACTCTTGGTGCTTTCCCACAAAAATCCCTGTCTACACCTCATAAAAGATTGAATTTATTCACTGAAAAGGCATCTTCTTCTACAACACCATCTTCATCGGTTCCTTATAAAGTGGATTTACCTACTGGAAAGGTGTCACCTCTTTTATCATAATCATCATCTTCGTCACCAAAAACCAAGGCACCCTTTGTGTCTCTTATCAAATTTATTTTGGGAGATCCTCCCCCATCTAAATCAGTCTTATCTAAATCATCGTCTGTTTCGGCCAAGCAGCCTTCTTCATCTCCGAAGACTAAAACACTTGTCATGTCTTTGTCATCTTCAAAATATATCTTAGGAGCTCCTCCTCCACTAAAGTCAATCTTGCCTCACTTGCTTCCATCTCAAGCACCTAAGGCTACTTCTCCCAATGTTCAGAAAAGTAAAATAGTCCCTAAAGAGACTGTCAAACCAGATATGCAGGTTCTTTTACCTCGGCAGTCTGCTAAGATTAAAGAGGTTCCTTCTTCACCTCTGTTCACATCTTCATCTACCTGATTCTATACTGAAATCCTTCGCCAACTTATCCAATATTCATTTATATCTCTTCCTCCAATCAAACCCTATAATCCCAAAGGAGTAAAACCTCCATGGTTCAACTCTGATTTGATTTGTGCTTACCATCACACTCTAGGTCATGACACTAAGGGATGTAAACCCCTTCAATCTATCGTTAACAGCCTCTTGGAAGAAAGTGACCTTCTGTTGGAAGAGGAGGAGGAACAAGTGTCTCCTGTCATCCTAATTACATCTGAGCCTGGATGGTCTACTCGGGCCCCTAATTCTACTGATATCACTCCAGATGATCTTCCACCTTATCAAATTGACGTAATTCGTATTGCCACTAGAACACAATGGTACGATAATCCATCATCTTCTACAGCCTCTCGACCATTAGTTGTTATTTATTCTACCCCCGAAGGAGTTCCTCCTTCCTCATCAGCCCTGAGACCTCGGGTCTCTATTCATGCTTCACCTCGGGCTCAAATTCCCATGTCAGTTGAGGAGAGTGTTATGAAACAACTAACCCATGCTCCGGTCAAAATGTCTCTTTTTGACCTCATTCAGTCATCTCCCCAGCATCGCCAGGCTCTAATTGATAATATGTGCCGTATCACGGTGAATTTAGATGAACCCCAGCCTTTCAAGATGGTTGTTAGATTGAATAGACCATTAACCACCATCTCCTTTGAGGATTCTAACATTCCTGCCCTTTCTCCTAAGGATTTAGAAGCTCCTCTCTTTATCACAGTCCAAATCAATAACACTACGTTAAAACACACTATGATCGATAGTGGTGCTGCACTCAACGTCATTTCCTCCCATACATTTGAGCAACTTAAGTTACCAAAGAACGTAATGTCACCACCACCTTTTTCCCTTCGATCATTTAACGATTAGTTGGCGGTTACTTTAGGAACTGTACCCCTGCCCATTCGGGTAGGCAAGAAACTGCTTCACGAGATTTTTTACATTGTTGAAGGAAAATTCCACTACAATATGATCCTCAGACACTCTTGGATCCATACAATGCACTACATCCCATCAACCCTCCATCGATGCATAAAATATCAGTATGAGGGCAAAATCTATACTCATCCAGGAGACCCTTTTTCGTCCACACAATGTGACATGACCACAAAGTCTTTCCCTCCAAAGGAGAATGTTGATTCTCCTAACGAGGATTCATCCTCTTCCATACCTACAAAAAAATTACCAGATCTAGAAAATCTGGAAGAAACGTTGCAGTATTTTTCACTAGGAGAGCTTCCCCTTCTCTCTTTTGACGCCCACCTCAAATCTAATGAGTATGGTAGGCTATAAAAACAACTTGAATATCAACCAAGTCTTGGCCGTATCATCACCATTGGTCTACCCAATCAATGGACTTTGTATATGGTGGTCTTGATACACCTCACTATCATCCAGATTCTCCTCCTAGGGCCAAACCCTATTCGGCAGGGTTTGATTATCTACAAAATCCCGCATTCGCAAAAATTTATCTATATCGATGCGCTTGGAAGGGCTTTGGCCTGGGAAAGTATGAACAGGGTGTGCATGACCTCGCATCCATTCCAACTCTTAAACCACATCAAAAAATTGGTCTAGGGTTCAAACCTCTCTCGAAAGCCACCGTCACCATTGTCGTTGAGCCTCTTTCCATTGAGGATCCATCTTCTCCTGTCAGTTCTGAAGCATCACTCGATGCAGATGACACCATTTCCATCCCGCCTAACTTTTTTTTTAGTCAATACCATTTCCTTAGGTCCACTAACCTATAAGACTAATGGCGAATCCACTTCCATACCATTAGTCTTCCCTGAAATAGTCAGAGATGACTCTCCCACTATCAATACTATCCACTGTGCGGATGATGATTTTGTCCTTACTTATCTGGGGGGTAGAGGATTCTTATCTTCCTAAAACCATTCCTTTTGACATAACTACGCTTCTCAACAAAGCCACTGTCGACCTTAATATAGGGACTTCTGAAGACCCTTGCATCATTAAGGTTGGCCAATCTCTTAACCCACAGGAGTTAGGAGACTTCACCGCCTTTCTTTCCGATCATCGACAAGAATTTTCTTGGTCATATGAAGATATGCCAGGCCTCGATCCTAACATCATGGTCCACAATATTTTTACTCTTCCAGACATCAAACCAGTTAAACAAAAACTGCGTAAGATGCATCCTTGTGTAGCTCTCCTCATTAAAGAAGAGTTGCAGCGCTTGCTTTCTGCCAACTTCATCCAACCCATTGATTATCCACAATGGGTTTCAAATGTAGTACCAGTAACCAAAGCTACTGGGAAAATTTGAATTTGCACCAACTTTCGGGATCTTAATTGCGCTTTCCCGAAAGACAATTTCCCTCTACCTAATATCGATCACTTCATGGACTTAACTGCAGGCCACGAGACACTTTCTCTTATGGATGGTTTCTCTGGGTATAATCAAATTCTCATCACACTAGAGGACAAGCATAAGACTTCCTTCATAACCCCTTGGGGGAATTTTTGTTATCACGTCATGCCCTTAAATATTAAAAACGTAGGGCCGACTTATCAATGCACAATAACCTACATCTTCCATGACCTCTTACACAAAACTGTAGAATATTACGTCGACGACATCCTCGATAAATCCAAACACCGTCATGATCATATTCTCATCCTCGTGCCTCTCTTTGAGAGACTCATTCATTTTTGTCTTTTCCTAAATCCATATAAATGCGTGTTTGGCGTTCTCACTGGTAAACTCTTAGGCTTTATCATTTCTATTAGGGGTATTGAGGTCGATCCCGTAAAAATAAAGGCTATCCAGAGATGCCTCCTCCTTCCAACTTAAAGCATCTCCATGGTCTTCAAGGACACCTTCAATCAATGCGTCATTTTATCTCATAGCTTTTAGACCGTTGTCAACCTTTTCATCATCTCCTCCGTAAAAACATTCATTTTGAATGGGATGAGTGTTGCCAAAAAGCCTTTGATGATCTCAAAGCTTATCTTCTTTCTCCACCTGTGCTTATACCTCCACGCGAGGGGGAGCCATTCTATCTTTATATTTATGTGACTGACCATTCTCTGGGAGCCATGATCTCGCATCAAGATTCTAATGGTAAGGAACAGGATGTCTATTATATCATTCGCACTCTTTATGAGTATGAAATGCACTATTCCAAAGCTAAAAAAACTATGTTGTCTCTCTCTCGCCAGCTCTTAGCATTTGTTGACATTTTTCCTTGGAGTTTCGAGGCTGTTGCTAAGCCTGAAGAAGAAAGGAGTGCTGGGAAGTTTGTGTTGTCGTTGTGGAAGGAAAAACGTGGCAAATAAGGTTTTCTTTGAGCTCTGGAAAAGAAATTTCAGGCATGTTAAGCCCTTCTCTTTAAAAATCTTTGCTTTGATTAAGTGTTTCATTAAAACAACCCTGCTCTTGGGTTTGGATTGTGTGATTTGCTGTTGAGTCGATTCGAATTGGGTTTCATCGATTCTTGTTGCTTTTTGGTTGGAAAATGATATGATGAATCGTTCTGGTTGCTTGGTTTCGGTGTGTTTTTGCTCGAATCAAGTTGGGAATGATTTACTGCGGAGGTTGTTGACTATATTGTGGGATAAAATAGACCTTTTCTTCCTCAGTACATGTTGTATGAAGTGGAACAGACTGTTTAATCTTTTCCTTACAGTGTAATCGTTTTCTTTGTTGTTGTGCTTGGAACTGTTATTGCATGTAAAGGGAAAATGGAAATACAGTCATGATTATATTGCTATGATTGGGAACTGATGACTCTTGCTATTATTTGGAAATAATATGAATCATCGTTATTGGTCACTGAGTTCGACTGTCCTTGTATTTTATTGAATGAAATACCTTCCTGTCGAGCTAGATGTTTAACAGTAATGGGAAAACGTCATATATATCTTAAGACTGTGCATGTTATATGAGTTGTGTCGCTATGATTTGGGTTTGTCGACCCTTGCTGTCTTTTCTTTTGGAAATGATAGGAAAATCGTTCCCCGTTGCTGTGTTTAACTGTCTTGCTCTTCTTGAATGGAAATACCTCCATGAGGTGCTGGTTATGGGTATTGTATGAAAATTTTAACTGGTTATTCTTGTGGAATGGAAGGTAAAACTGTACAGCTAGTATGGGTTATTCTATTGCTGTATTATTGTTGTTGTCATCTGAACTGCGATATGATTGTATTGGTTGTAAGAACGGCTTGAGGTCGTTTCTCTACTGAAGCTTTCTTTGAAGGAAATAGTTTCCTCCTCTCTCTCTGTTGTGTCGATTGTGATGAATACAACATTGTTTCTTTTGTTTGAGCATACAAATTACCATGGAGAAAGAAATGATAATATGTCTTTGACTGTTCTTTCCTTTCTTGCTTAAAAGGGAAATAAGACTTCCTCTTCCTTCTGCTGTTTTGAATTATGAGGAAATGGCATCTTGTATTTTAAAAGGGAATGGGCATTAGTCTTTTATATGAGTGTTTATGGGAATTGGAAAAGAAATAGCTTTCCCTCTGAAATTGTAATGAATAAGGTGATCTTGCTAGGAAAGTATGAAGATTAGTTATGTTGATCAATGTTGAACGGTCTTTGAGAATGGACTATTTTGGTGGTTACGAATTAGTTTGAATTGCTGGGCAAGGAATACATGCAATGAAATTTTGTCATGCAATGGGAGTTGCCTTGACTGTGCTAGGTTCATATTTTGCCATCCTGTACGGTTATTTTGCTAAAGGTAATGACGTCTGATTTTTGCATTCTGGAAGTTGTGCATACTGTTATGAAACTGGAAAATGGATTGGGTAGAATCATTGTTGGAAGGAAATCCTTCTTCTGCCTGCTGTTTTAACTTGATGAAATTCATAGTCATGTGAATAATGGACTTGCTGTAGGTAACAGCAATGAATAAATGTTATTCTGAACGGGGTACGTTCCTAGAATTAGATAATCATGTGATTAACTGACTGCATGATTGAAATACTGTTTCTGTTTAGTATGCAGCAAAAGAAATATGGTTTCTTTTATTATGGTAAATACAATGGTAGGCAGCCTTATATTGTTTGATCTTGGATATACCTAATGTTGTACTAATCTGTTTCGGATCTTTATATGAGTCTGATTCAAATGAAGTATGGATATGAATGGTGAATTCTTCCCTGTTTTCATTTAAAGCTGATTATAATGAAATTATCCTTGCTGCCGGAAAGTGAATTCTGAATGGATTTTGTAAGTTTCACTCTGAACTGTTATCTTGAATTGACTTTCGTTTGGGTTTCACTGTTAGGACAGTTATGTGGAAGGAAATAGAGATATGAATGAATGACTTGGAAAAGTGATCTTTTCTTCTTTCATTTAGTTGGAAATCTGGAATTCGTGAATAATGAATTTTATAGTGCTTAGATGGGAGCAACTATATGCATTGCTGTTCGCTTTCTTGTCTGTACTTGAATGCTTTGAATTTAATATGCTTCATGAACGGAAAGGAAAGTAATGGATTTATATTTCAGTTAGTTTCATCCTTTGCATTTGCTATTAATGAAAGGCGTGGAAAGGATAACTAGATGATATAGGCAGCAAGCTACTTGTATTCCTAACTTTACAAATATTGTAAATTGATACTTGCAATGATTATGAGGGAACGGGGACAGCAGTCCCTTGGCTGATTGTGATGATAGTTTTGATAGTTCAGTTGTTATGCTCATCTTTCTTCTGTGCCTATTTCGTGATTGATGTTTAACTGTCGTTTCATAAAAGCAGGGTTCTTTTATTGAAACAGTTAGTTGAAGCACCCTATTTTAAGGATAAGTGCTTAATATGCTCAGTTCATTGAACTGACCCGTGCAATTCATTTTGCAGATGGAATTTGATTAGAATGAAGACTTGGCTGTTTTCTGATGCTTTTGATTTGATAATAAATTGTAATTGTTGCTTTTATTCCTCTTCGAGGAATTGTGAAAAGAAGAAAATATATTCTTCTGTCCATGAGTTGTATGGATGTTTCGTATAAACTATGCCCAATCAGTTGGATTGGCAAATGTACAAATTATGACTTGAAATATTGAATACAATTACAAGTGTGATATTTTCAATAATTATATCAGTTTGATATTGATGTTTAAATTGGAAATATGATGTTATTTCTTGATTTGGAATTGTTTCATTGTCCTTGGATGGATGCTGAATTGAAACTGATATCTGTTCTTACTTAAATGCAACTTTTAAGTTGAAAAGTGCAAATAGTTCATACTTGGGTAAAGATGAATTTTTAATTGACATTAAAAAGGATTAAGAGGAATATGATTCCATAATCAGAAGGTATTCAGGATTAGCTTAGGAGCTAAGGAATATCAATTCAACTTCAGAGTAATCGAACTTTGCTTTCGAACTCCATTTATGATCCCGTTTGATAAAATTCAGAATAAAGGATATAGGATAAATATATCCACAACTAATAGACCTTAACTATATAACGTTAAGGAGAACAAATGAATTCATTTCTCGAAGTTTAGACCTCATTTGAATGACGTCTAATAAGTTAATATTATGAAATTAGTTGCAGTTGGAAAAATCTTGGCCTAAAGTTTAATAGGTTAAACTTATCACGTCCGTCGGTACGGACTTGCTTAATCCAATGATTAAGAAATAAACCAAGTAAGGAATTGTAGCCCTTCGATACGAAGGTGAAGATACATAACAAACTAATGGACGGTTTAGTCCCTCTTAGTTATATACAACTGCAACGGAAACGAGGATCAAGGGATCAGCACGAATGCTGAAAGTTGATTTTAATTATTAACTCGTGGCTAAGTCACTTGAGCAGGATGTGTATTCTCGATGGGTGGATTCTGCAGGACATTGGCATACGCCAGCTATAGCAAGGTGTCTTCATGAAGACGGGGTCTTCATGATGACACAATGTTGCAGCTGACATATAGCAATGCCCTCCCGAATTAAAACATCTAGAATATATAGGCTGAATGTGTAGATTTTAGCAGGGGATAGGGTATGATCTGGTATACGGAGTGACTTCGGAATACTAAAAATATATAGACACACGGAGTCATGGGGTAACGACACCGTATGTCTGCGTATCTTTAGTTACCAGGAGTGCCTTCCTATAGCCGTTCATATTACTAGCTGGAATTGAAAGTTTACAACTGACCTTAAACGATGAGGACTGGTAGGAGCCAGGAAAGACCATTCTAGATAACAGGTGAAGTGAAGTGAAGGACGTATTCCGTAGATGTGTATCACATCCAGGAATATGATCATGCAAAGCATGTGAAAATATTTGGCCAAAGTATCGCAATTGCTGGTTGCGTTGTCCTTATCACTTAATTTAAGATGCAGGATGTCAGATGAATATCAGTAACAGATATTCAGATAGGCTTCTTAAATGGATCACTTCGATAACCGGGAAAGGTTATGAGAATAGGTATATATAATATACTATGCATAAACGAACATGAAGGATCGGTTGTTGCCGAGTCATGAACATGAAGGATCGGTTGTTTCCGAGTCATGAAATGAAGGATCGTTGAAACTCCAAGCCATGAAAATGGAAGATCGGCAGTTCATCGAGTCATTTACAGCAGCATATAGAATCTGTTATAAGATTGAATGGCATTGAATGTGTGTTCCATATTGTAAATATGCGAACAGGGAACATTCGTTTTAAAAAGAAATTGTGTGATCCAAACTGTGTTGTTTGGGTAGAGAACAATTATTAAAACTTGAACGTGTGTTTGAATTTATAATTCATAACAGTGAACGTTATCAAAAAAAAAAAAAATTCCCTTGTTCTGATGTTCTGAAATGAGGATGTTACACAATATGAGTGGTATCAGCACATTTTCATTTATCTATCCTACTCAGCACTTCCTCCAGATTTGACTTTCAATGGAAAAATATTTTTTATCCAACGCGCAAACCTCTATACTATTCTGGGTGGAATCCTTTACAAATGTGGCTTTGATGGTATTTTTATTCGATGCCTCAAAACCTCCAAGTCATCTAAAGCCATTTAGGAGGTCCATGACGGTATCTGTGGTGGACACTTTGGTGGTTTTGTCATGGCTAAGTGCATCCTACGTTCAGGTTATTATTGGCCTTCTCTTAATCAAGACTGCTGCGACTATGTCAAGAAATGTGTCAAGTGTCAACAACATGCTAATCTCACACATATCCCTAGCCAGGCCTTGCAACCTGCAGCGGATTTTTGGCCTTTTTCACAATGGGGTCTTGATCTCGTTGGTCTCATCAATATTCACTCTTCGTAGCAACATCACTCTATCATTACTACCACAGAATACTTCACCAAATGGGTGGAAGCTATTCCTCTTTCATCGACCAAAGCCAAACCTATTGTTGATTTTGTCTATCAACACATCATTTGTCACTTTGGTGTTCCTCACAAACTTGTTACAAACAATGGAAAGTCTTTCAAAAACAAAGATTTGCAAGAACTTTATGACACCTTCAATATTAAACTCAGCTTTTCTTCTCCATACTATCCACAAGCTAACGGCCAAGCTGAGGCTTCTAATAAAACTTTACGTAATATCCTCACAAAGGTAACTAGTCGAGCTGGTAGGGATTGGCATTTACACATCCCTTTTTCTCTGTGGGCTTATCGGACTAGCATTTGTACCCCTACTAGTGCTACTCCCTTCTCTCTCATCTATGGGTCCGAGGCTTTCCTTTGGAAATCCAAATTCCCTCTCTTCGCATCTCTCTCAGAGATTTTGTCTCTGATGAAGACTATCGTCAAAACCGTCTAGCATAGCTTGAGTTGTTAGATGAAATTTGTCTCAACACTCTTGAACATCATCAAGTCTATCTTGAGCATGTCAAGCGTGCTTATAACAAGCATTTGCAGCAGCGTGACTTCTAAATTGGTGATCTTGTTCTTAAAGAAAACCAAAATGTTACTACTATAGAATGGAGTCAGCCTGGTAAGTTTTCTCCTAACTGGATGGGACCGTACGTTGTCACTCATAAGTACGATTCCAGGGCTTATCACCTATCTTCCATGGATGGTATACCTAAAATGGAGCCTCTTAATGCTTTGCATCTAAGGCCCTTATACTGTTAAATCTATCTTACACAATCTTAGTTGCACAACAAATATTTCATCCATCTGCAACCAGTCATGCATTTCGTAGTGATTCAGAACTATGTGGGTCTCCACGTTATTTCTTTTTTATACTTTAAATATGATTACCGTGGCTCTACTCATGGCATGTTCCTTACGGATTTGTTCCTTCTCATGGTAGGAATACCTTAATCACTACTTCATCTGCCCTAGGTATTCATCTTGATCAAATTCACTTAGGGGCATGAGTACGTGCTTATACACATTTTCTTCCCCTCTATCTGATCTATCTAGTCTAAACTCAGCTTCTTTCAAAGCTAAAAAAAAAAAGATGTTATCTTAGTCCCAAAAGATAGACTGGTCCCTCGAAGGATAGCTATCCATGCCTTATCAAATAAAATAAAAAATGTAGACGATTCCTCGAAAGATGGCTACCATCAAAATCAAAATACAGACCACTCCCTTGAAGGATGGATGTTTATTTTATGGCATTTTCAGCCTTTGTAGTAACAAACTTCATCTATTGGCCAATTTTTTCACCTTTTAGCATCTCTAAAAGACTTCCCGTATCGATCAGTCTTTCTATATCTAGCAAGCTTCCCACATCAATCAGTTTGCTTTTCTATCAAAAGAAAAAAAATCATGAAGCTGTGATATGAGACCTTTTCGATCATATGGAGACCCTATTTTCCCCATATGGGCACACATTTAATCCTTCATGTGTTCCGACGAGATGCATACTTATCTCTCGTCCTTATCTACCTCCTACATCTGGTTTGCGACTAACTAGTGTTAGGTTTATTTTATCCATGTCTACGACCTTGTGTGCATCGTCTTTCGACTTACCACCAAGGTCTCTATTTATGGTTGGTTAGGGGGCTAACTTATCATTCTTTTTCCTATCATTCATGGGACTAGAACTTTCTTTTCATCCAATCAAGTGGACATTACCCATGTTCATTTTTTATTTATCCAGTTAAATTGACATTTGACATGTTAATTTAATCAATCAAATCTATCATCTATCTATGTTCATCTTATCTACTTCATCTAAAAACATCAAAGCAACATATATCATGCGGATCCATCTATCCATCTATCTATAACATGTTAATCAATTATTCATCCATGAAAAATCAAAATTAAATCACATCTATCTATCTATATCTATCAAAATTAAAAGCATGAGTACAATCACATGACTCCAATATATATATATATATATATATATATTATATATATATATATATATTATCTGAGTGGCTTCAAATCGATCCATATACATTGTACCAAAAATGCCTTCAAATTGAGGCTACATTAGTATATCTCTACAAATCATATCTCTACATCAGTATATCTCTACAAATTATAAAGTAAAATCCGATAGGTGGAACACGTTGTCTCCTCCACCCTCCTCAAGCACGGGCACTTTATCATCTCATCCCACCAGGATGCACTTTGTCCTCATCTGTTATCCTATATTACACATGTGTCACCCAAAACACATTGTCGCCATCATTGAACCTTTATTTTGGGTACTTGTACCTGGTTGCCTCATGCATAGCCCCACGTGTGTGTCACTCGTAGCTCGGCTTTGCTTGTTATTCCCCACTTGGGGCATCTCATCATTATATCATTTGCATGTGCCACCCATAGCACACCTGTTCTGCTAGTCTGGCAGGATGTTATATTACAAATTCCACTGTAGTGGCCATATGTCGATTTCCACAATGGCTCTCCTCTCAAGGCCGTCGCTTCATCCTTCTTGTCTAAGCGTTGATGCTTGGCTTGTTTATTTGATCATTGTTCTTACCTTATTTTCACCTTTCAAACACATATTTTTAGTGTTATCACCCATTTCAAGTTCTTCCTTGTACATGGGTAACTCACATTTTTTGCAACCTAAAGATGGTGGGTCTATAGGCACTAACTTCATCTCGTTTGAAGGTTGTCTAGTTGTCCCTACCAATGTGTCACTCTTTGGTTGTTGCTATTTTGCAGTCACCTTTAACTCGCCAGTTTGTAGCCACTTACGTCATCTCATACGAAGACCATCTAGTTTTCCCTCCCAATGTGAGTTCCTTAGGTTGCTGCCTTTTTTGTTTTTTATGTGCGTCATCAATGATCAAATCTACTCCAGACATCATGTTGGGGCATCCGCTCTTCTATTCTTTTTCATCTACCTTTTTCAAACTCAGGATCAGTTAGCTTTTTTGGGGCCATCCCATCCCTAGTTTGAGGGGGAGCACATCATCAATATTCTTCAGTTCCTTCCAACTCCTTGTTTTTGTCTCGTAGCATAGCTTATTGCAATATACTCGACAAAAAAGGGCAAATGTAGACACCTAAATTTGGTTACCCAATTTAGTGTCCCCTGGGTTTGCTTATCCTCTCAGGTAACCCGGGGCACCTTTATATCACCACTTCTCCCTTAGGGTATTAATTAAGTATCTAATTAAAACACCTATGCTAAGTTTATTTCACTCCATTATATTTCACTCATGTATAATTAAATATTAACTATTTAATTATACCTTTTACATTTTTCCAACTACTTATTTACCCCATATCATTTCCCAACCTCTCGTACCATTATTATCTATTCATCCCACATTTTTCTCCCCTCCTAAAAACCATGTAGCGGGATTTTTCCCATATTTGAGTTGGAGGGATAATATTCTTATCCTTCCAATTCATTCATTTATGCCACTTTGGGAGTTTGTTCCCTGATCGGTGCCGACCGTTTCTCGATCGACGCTGATTTTTCGAAGTGGCACCATTTTTTCGGAGCGGTGCCAATTTTATCTCGGTCAATGCTGACTATAAATACCCATACCTGAAATCAGTTCTGGTTAGAGACAGTAGACGGTAGATGATAGAGAGATAGATGAAACAGTGAAAAGCTTGAGCCTAGAGCCTTTGAATTGTCAATTGAAAGAAAGATCATTCTGTCTAAATTAATCCCTGAGAGGTGCATCGTGACTCTACCCTCACAGCATCAATATTGTGAAGGTTCTTAAGCCTCTTGGAGATTCCATTTCTCCATTTAGCCAAGGTGGAACTCTGTCCACATCTCTGTAGTTCCTATAGGTTACCACAATCCAATCTACATCAACCAACAATCAAGTTTCTCATAATTTTTCCCTCGATCGACGTCGACCCAGTCCAATCGACGTCGATTATCATCAATCAACGCCGATCACCATCTGATTGACGCTGACCAGTTTGCAGATAGGTATAGAATTTAGGTAACACAAGTTTAGTTTGGTTTTCACAGTTTCTTGCTTTCTTTCAGTTTTTGTTGCAGTTTTTACATTCTGTTTACTTTTTTTAAATCATAAAACCTAAATATTTATTTACATCTTTCATCATGTATGTCTTTACTCTTGATTGAAAACGTGAACTAACATCCGCCAAGGAAGCTCATTGCTTCCCGGACCCGCTTTTTGGGTAGTTCACCCATATATCGTCTAACATCATCTTTTTTTGCCAAGGATTTGTGCATCACAGGTTTCTTGGATCTACTTTTTAGGATTGCTCATGTGCACCCGTCTTGTCTCCATCGGCATTCTTTCCATGTACGTCTTCAAATCTTATCCAATCTATCAGGTATCGATTTCATTTGATTTTTTTGGGGTTTTTGTGTTTAGTTTCGGTGCATTAACTTGGACCGGTAACAAGCATAGAAATTCTTGATCTACAATTCCTACACCTTTGCTCATTACCGCTACTATTGGTTTCATTTGTACCAAGCATGTACTCATTGAAAATGGCTCTGCTATAAATTTATGTACTCTGTCTCTCCCCCGGAAAAATTTGAATTTTTGATGATTTAATCAATAAATACTCTAATATCATTCACGACTATGATTCCACTACTCACATATGCATGGGAACCATCACCTTGCCTCTACAAGTTTTCCCTAAACTACTTCCTACTCTATTCCATGTCATTGATGCATCATTTTAGTTCAATTGCTTACTTGGTAGACCATGGATTCACGTTATACATGTTTTCCCTTCCACTTTTCATCGATGGGTTAAATTCCTACTTGATGGCTATGAGAATACTATTTCCGTTGACCCCGACTTGTTCAAGTTTTTCTGCATAGACCCAGTCACCGCCATGCCCATACCTCCACTATAGCTTATTGCATATCATAATATCAGTACATATGATGTGGGTTAATCTAGTGCTTCAAATCCATCTTCTATTTCCACATGCATTATGTCCATTCGTACACATACTATTGATCTACTATCAGCCACCATGTCCACCTCTATAGCTACCACTACACACTTGTCACGGATCCTCTCAATCCTACATCTGGCTCCAACCCTACCAATATCCTTGAAAATGTTATCTAACAAGATAATGCTAGGATTGATGATTCTAATAATGAGATTGATGTCGTAGAGATTAACGATGACACATAGCAAAATCTTAACTTTAATCCTCTCTAAATAGATGAATCTTATTTCCAGGATACTTTTGTTGCTATTGGACCCAGTGAATATCAATTCAAAAAACCTCCTCCTTCCACTAATGTCATCATACCTTTCTAGGACACTATCCACACATTGGACATCTTACCACCTACTACCTCTCCCTAACCTTGTTATGCGATTGCACCTTGATCCCTTCACATACACTCTCTTCATACATGACTCTTATTGGCCTCATATTGCATTCGACCCTACTTGATCTATAATTGTTTGCACACATGATGGCTTAGTACACCTAGGATTCACTGTCGGTCTCCCCTCCACCCTCACTTTCCTCACCTGTATCACATATGTGTAATTTTTTCCACTTCCTATGGCCTCCACATCTTCCATTTATTTGTCTTCCTTGCATGCAATTCACTGTTCCTATCCACTCACACTTGGACAATATTGGATTGACTACATTGGTGGCATTATGGATCCTAATCATACCGGTATCACATTTCCCATGTCTTTTGTCTCTATCTCTCTTTACAATGATTCATTCTTTGGCTATACTCAAAATCTAACTCACTAGTATGCACATGATAACCCATTACCCTCCTTTTACTGATGAAGAATATGATATGGGCATGTACAATTCATGTCATGTAGGATCTTTATATGACCAACCCCACACAATTTCTTACCAAGTATCCAATCCAAAACCAATCGGTTATGACCATGACACTGATGAACTCGTAGATGAGTTTACTTGATCCTTATCCACTCACACACCTTGGGGGGCATCACACGTTCTCCACCCTCCATTTATAACGGTTAGGTGCTTGGTGTCTACTATCACACTTCTATGCTCTGTGCTTCATGATTAATCTTTCTCAGCACTTTTACACCCTTTGATACACACATTATATCATCATTACCCTATGAAGCACTCTATTTCCATGGTTCATACTCGACTGTTGAGGGTCTACTTATGAAATTAACCTCACATCCACTACACATTTCACGCTTTTTGTTTCACAATCCATCTTTCTAGCATATATTCTCACACAACACATTACCCAATGACACACTCTTGTTCTATGGTTCATTCTTCACTGTTGAGGGTTCCTATAAATGAACTTCATCTCATACAATTGTGTTGGGGGGCACGTTACCCCTACTATTTCCACATTTTGCATATCATACCATCACACTCATACATTTCCTTTTCATCTATTGGTTGCATCTATTCTTGCTAGCTTTGTCTACTTACATATTGCACTTTGTTTACTATGTTAGCCAGATACTCGATCATTATTTTTATTATATACACATGCATGTTCACTTGGTCTCTAGATGTGAATACAAATCTCTTACATTTCCTATCATGATGCATGATACTCAACACTAAATCCCTTTTCATTCCCATCAAGGCTCTTGGGGGCATCTACTTTTTCCATTTACATACTTCATATATCACAATTTTCTATTGTTAAAATCTTTACTCCCTCTTGGCACTATTACCCTACTTTTCATTGATTTATACATGATTTGACATACTATTTATCTTTCTAACATGCTAACAGGTACTTCATGTGTAGAATTTACCTTACAGGTCTATTTACAACCATGGCTATTTGTCACTGTTTGCTTTCCATTTCTTCATATTACTTTCTATTGTTTGTGGGCTATGCCCTATGTCTTGTGTGATCATTCTATTCTTTTGGCCTCTTCTACCTTGATTGTCTTGTGACATTGTGAGCGATGTCTGATGTTTTGAAACCCACTTTTTGTGATCTATTTTATCTGCATGTTTGCTTATTACATTGTCTTATTTTTCATGCTAGCTATTTTTACTACTAACACATGCTACTAACCACTCTTGTTTTCATGTGCCTTTGTTTCTACCATACACATCCTTTCCCCCTGCAAGTATCCACTTTAGAAAAACATCAGGTCCTCTCCTTTAGGCCACATTCTCTTATTATCTTCACATGTAACCCAAACAAGAGGGCATACATTGGGTGAATAAATCACTCATATAGTAGCTTAGAGCTACAGTTCTAAATCAACACAATACAGAAACAACACAGGAACACAGTCATAGAATGGTTTAGAAATAGACTTGTACCTAGCATACATAGCGGACACTAGCACCCAACATCAGACAGTAGCACCTGGGTGCTCGTGTCCTCCACTAGGCAGTAATGACCTGGGGGTAGACACATTCATTTTCTTAGTACATCATGATCTATAGTAGTTTACAGAGTAGTTCTAAAGTAATAGGCACTTACCTTCAATGACATAATGCATTATGTCTCCTACAATCAGTACAATCGGAAAAATTTGGAACTAATTGAGACAAATGGAACAAATCATGACGTACCATCTGCAATGGTGCTTATTAGGCAGAGGCATGGAAAGAGAGTAAAACTAGACCTCTCTCCCCTAAACTTTCTCTTGGTGTGAAATTGCCCACAAAACTTGCACCTGGCATGAGATCACCCCAAAAAAATCACATTTGGCATGATATCACCAAAAAAAAATTGCTCTTAGCGTGAGATCACCCAAAAAAACTCTCCCTTCACAACATTTTAGGACATATTTCTATCCTTTACACTCTTATACATCAAGTTCACCACTTTTTTTTATCACTACTTTTACATACTTTACTTAGATTTTTCATATACAAAACTTTGACTACTCTTTCACTCTTTTTTATCATGTTCATTTTTAATATGCAACAAGGAGAAACTTACATCATAAAAACACATGTTCCAACATCACACTACTATGCATATGCTTTAACCCTAGGGTCCACTTACCTTTCCTAGTCTTTATGCTTCACGTGTCCATTCGACACGCCACTGGAAACACTATACTCTACATGATCATGAGGTATGCATATTATATCTACTTTATGTTATCGAGTATTCACTCAACAACATAAATTGGGGAAAAATGTAGGCACAAAATCACGTACTTGGGTATATTTATAATTCCTAAAGCATACTAATGTATACATGATTCCTAAGCAAGAAAACTAGTGGTTAACAACTTTAGGCGCCTATTTTTGGCACCCCTCATGCTCTCATCCCGCGTTAGCCCCTCATCATCACCTAGTGCACTCATCCTCCCACTTATTAACATCTACCATCCCACCTATTCTCCATAATTTCCTCCTTTTCCCCCACATTAATCCTTATTATTGTTTAATATTCCCTATTATCACCCATATTCCCTAAACCTAGTTAATTTATTCCTAATCCTATCACTTGCTCTAAATCCATCCTAAAACCCTCATTAAATAAACCTCACTTATCCCCACTACCTTTCATCATTTTACCCTCATTTAATCCCTCCTGGGATTTCTCACTAACCTCATCACTCCCCTTCATCATTCCACCCTCCATTACTCCTCTCCATTCCTCATTAACATGCTTTGAAACTGTCAAACGACGCCCTGTTACCCATTTTTATCCTCTTTTGCATCAAAATCCGTAGCTTATCCATAACTCTCCCCTATGTACTGTAGTCATAAGGGACTGACCCGGGTCACCGTTAACCCTATATCATCACCTTCACCCCTCCTTTCTCAAGGATGAAAATTTGAGATTCTGATACCTCTTCATGATTGTTGTGTCTTATATCATCTTCCAAGCTTCTGTTATCAGCTATATCATCTTTTCATCACCTTACATTTTATTCTTTGAGCATAGTGCACCTTGAAGATTATTTGGCTATCTTGTTCATGCGTTCTTTTGTTTGTTTTGTAGGTTTACAGGTTTTCCCTTAACTCTACTCAATCATTCATCCATCTCTAATAATTCGTAGATCCATCTTTCTATCTTATCATTTTTTCAAATTCCCATACCCCACTCCCAGTCGTCTTCGACCATGACCTGGTCATCATTAACCCATCTCCCATTCTCATCAAATCAGCCAGTTGTAGCATCCTACTCACCACATATTTATCCTAAAGCAATCTTTGCATTCCAGAATCAGCCCTCAGCCCTATTTATGCAGATTTTGGACCATTCATGCTCCAGTCACCGTCGACCACACCAGTTGGACCCTGGCAACCCACTCAAGTTATCTAAGCTCACATCGGAGGGAAATTTTCTTTACGCATGTAATTTCCTCCATTTTCATCCACATCAAGAGGTCACTTAAAGCCTCCCATATTTTGAGTTTTCTTGATTTCTCATTTGGTTTTCACTAATCTAAAACAGGAACCATAGAAATCTTGTTAAAATTTTTGGTACGCTCGATGGGGCACACCCTTCTTCGGTGAGTTTTTTCTTTAGTTTTTATTAGATTCATTTTCCTTTCCACTAATCTATAGGTAGTGCCTCACTTATTCATGGGCTTTTGTAGAGTGGCTTTCATGGGTCATTGATACTCATGTTTTGAAATTGAAATAAGATAAGGAATAACGTTATCCAGGTATTCCTTTTTTATGTTCCCCATACTTTTATTTTCTCTTCATATCATGTCTTCCACTTTCATTAAATCTTCACACTTCGTTTTGGGTCTTAAAAAGAACACCCTCATTGTTTTCTTGCTCACATAGTATAACTAGGGGGTTAATCCTTTGAATTCAATCCTTCAACACACATCCAAATTCACATTAAACTTACACATCTAAGACATCATCTACCAGGTTTAATTATTGGGATTTCATCACCAAATAGGAAATCTGCCGCGGTATTTTGGTCGCGTTACAAATTTTTTGCCTATCGGTATATTGACTAACCGTCTGACACCCTTATCATTGTGGTGCATGAAGTGCGGGGGTAGGACCCATACCGGTAGTCATCATAGATTTAGGCCTCATATACCTTCAAGTATATCAAGGACTCCATCCAAAATGTCTTGAAACCATCCTTAGATTGGTCATTTCCTAGACTCCCTCTGATCCTTCTTATTTTATTTTCTTTCACACTTCTAATAATCAAGATAATTAATATTGTGTTACATTACTTGCTCGTTTAGTAATAATCGACATATGCTTTCAATTTGTTTTTTCATTCCCTTTCTTATTCACTCACATATTAGAAAAATGGAACAAACCTCTTCATCTAATGTTCCCATCTCTAGCACACTTCCTCAGCAGACGTCAGCCCTTGTTATCGTCTCTTCTTCCATGATTGCTCAAAATATCACTTTCATAACTCCCTCTAGTGAACCATCCATGGTTCATGCCCATTTTCATGTCGAGACCAACCCCTTCCTCTACCATCATTTGATCCTTTCTAGGCCATCTATTCGTCCATCTGTCACTTTTATAGAGACCTTCAGGCCCCCTGTTGTCCCCCGCAGATGCGTGGAGTTCTAGGAAATCCTATACGCTAACCATGTGGCCCTTTATAATTACCTCATATGTAAATTCACTCACCTTCCCCTTGAGTACCTCCTCCTCTACAGATATATGCTTACCATTTCTAACTTGAGTCCATCTAGGTGCTTACCTCTCATCTTGTTGTCTTATTTCCTCGTACCATGAACGAGTTGGCCATGGCCCAACATGAGAATGGCTCCCTTGACTCTTATACTCACCCATATACTTAGTTAGTGACCCCCATCCCACCTATTTTACCTCATATCAACACTACCATCCCATCCTCTATCCCCACTACATCCATTGTTGTCATTGATGCCATCACTCAATCTCTTCCAGAATATAACTTGCTTCCTCCTTCGTTTGAGCCACCTGTTCAAAACTCGGTCTCCATTCCTACATCTCAAATCCATGCTAATGTCATTTCTTCACATCCTTTCCCTTTAGAATCTAATCAAATATATCAACCCTCTCTCTAAACCACTTTCCAGCACATGTTTCATCATTAACATTCCCATACTTCTATACCTTCTTACCATACCCATCATCAATCAAACCCTCTTATCACACATCAACAACCCCCTCAATCTTTCCCACCTACTCACATTCCTCCTCAGTGACCTATTTATTAGCCCATCCAATCGCAACCTTTCACTTATCTTTCCCCTTTTAAGCCACCTTCTCAAATTCTCACTTACTCTCAACATTCTCAATCTCATCCTCAATCTAACCCATCCACTTCTTACATCCCGCATTCTCATCCACCAACTTCTTATCCTCCTAATTCTAACGATCCCCTACAAGCATTGCTGAGTAGATTGACCAATTTAGAAGCCACCACTCTAGGTCCCAAGAGCTCATTTAGGTATTAAAAAATCTACAATGAGCCCATCCAACCTTCTTTCCTTGTTCATCTTTATCCTCCTCACTGGGAACTTCCTAAATTCTCTAAATTTAAAAGTAAGGAGGACCCTTAGCAACACCTCTATGCCTTTTGACATGCATGGTATCTCATCATCCATGACCAGGATCTCATGCTTATAACCTTCCCCGTGTCATTGTATTAACCTACATTGGATTGATACAATGTCATTCCACATCACTCCCTCTTCTCATTCACACAGCTCGCTCAACTCTTTATAGAACATTTCTCTATCAACATCATTCGTAAAATCACTATCAGTAACCTATATGCCATTAAATAGTTTGAAGATGAATCCATCATGGATTTTTTCGCAAGATGGTGTGGCATCATTAACTAAATTTCCTTTTCCCTTCCTTAGACTGAGCTCATTAAGCTCTTTTCTCGCTCATATGCTAAGAAAATTTCTTCCACCCTCCAAATCCAGTCCTTTGAGATCTTCGAGGAAGCTTTCACCATATCTCGTAAACTTGAACTTTGTGCCCTTGAGCAAGGCCATGTTAAACTCAAATCCAAAAAACCTAAAATGGAGTTCACCAAATCCTCTTCTTCTCATCACAATAAATCTAAAAGTGCAGTAAGTGTTATTGTTGTTAAGTATTCTTCTTCTTCCACCTCCTATGCTGAACCTTCAAAAATGGATCCTCATCCTACCCCAAACTATACTCCCCTCAGGGAGTCTTATAGTTCCATCTTTGATAAGCTTATGGCTTCTAATATCATCCAACTTCCTCCAATCTGACCCCTCGATCACTTGTGACCCAAACCCGCTCGGTATCATGAGGAATCCTATTATAAACACCATTGAGTCCAAGGTCATGAAATTGAGAAATTTCATACCTCTAATAACCTTGTTTAATGACTCATTGACAGAGGGGACCTCCGAGTGAATAATCCTAATGCCCCTCCTAATCAGCCTCTACACATCTTCAAGCAACCCTTTCCCAATCACTCAGTTAATATCAGGTTTCCCCTTCTACATCACAAACACCCCACACTCATAAAATCAATACCCTTAGTCATATTTTTGCCTCATCATCCACGTCTAATATATCCACTCCACCTATGCCCACCACATCTACATCATCCATATCCATACCTACTCCCCTCCCATCCACTATACCTCTCCCTCTCTCACCTCTACCTACCTCCACAACAATCTCTTCACCTACCTCTTCCTCTACATCTATCTCCACAACCACCACATCTACCACTACCCCTACAATCCCTTCGGTGCCCAAGCCCATATCCACATCTAAATCTACGCCCTCTCCCATCTTTATGCCTTCTATTGACTCTAACCCAAGTAGTGTCCATGTCCCATCCTCATCATCTTCTCCTCCCACCCTTACATCTACCACATCATCCAAACCCAATTCATCTACATCCGCCTCTAAGGATGACTTTCCCCTCAAAATTATTATCATCACCGCTAAGGGTAAAATCTCACAACATAAGTCTAAAAACCATGATGCTCCTATCTAAATATCATTCACCCACCCACATAGAGAAATAGAGCTTCCCTCTTTAAAGACTCCTCAGTCCCAACCATATAGCATCCACACATCCATCTTGGGGCTTCCGCCATCACTTCTAGTGTCAGTCCCTTCATTTAGAGCACCTATCACCACCCCATCTACATCTAAAGTGCATCCCCCTCATCCTTCTAAACCTAAATCAAAATTTAAAATCCTCCACCCATCCTCCTAAGTCAACATCCAAAATATCAACCCCTCCATCATTTACATCATATATTCCTTCTTCTTCCAAACCCACTCCTAAATCTACATCTAAACCACCTACCTCATCTACATCCAAGCCCTCAACCCATCCTTATAAATTTGCATCAAACTCATCTATCCCTCCACCCCAATCTCAATCAGAATCTACTCCCCCCTCCACATCCAACCCGATTCTAACACCCCCACTAAGCCTCACAACAGCAAGACCCCTCTTTTTCCCTCATCCACTTCTTCTCAATCCAACCTATCCCAAGTCCATAGGGATTCTTCCTCTAATCCTTCTAGTGGATCTTATATGGAGATCCTTCAACATATTATTTGTCCGTGTGTGGTTTCCCTTCCACCCATCAAACCCTTTGACCCACGTGGAACTAATCCCACGTAGTTTGACTCTAATGCTATATGTGCTTACCATCATGTTCCTGGTCATGACATCAAACATTACAAGACCCTTTGCACCCTTCTTTCCTGGTCATGACATCAAACATTGTAAGGCACTTTGCACCCTTATCAACCATATTATGGAGGAATACGATATTCTCATTAGAGAAGACAATGCTCTTATGTCCCCTATCCTATCCATTTCCAAATCCAATCCTCCAACCAAATTTATGACTTTTAAGTCTCCCTTTGTCGTTATCCCACCTTCATCTTCTCTCTTCTAAGGATGTCCCTCCTCTTTATATAAAAGATGTTTGTATCACCACCCAGTCTCTCCCTCATGAAACCAAACCCTCTACCCCAAAAAAATCAAATGTCTTCATCGTTGTTCCTCCCAGTGAACCTTCTCTAGCATCTTCTTCAGCCAAGGCTAAGGTATCTATCTTAGCCACACCCAATCCTACCACCATCAAACAAAAATTTGTAAAGAAGTTACATCAAACTCCTATAGATACGTCCATTTATGAGCTCATCCAAAGCTCTCCCAATCACAAACATGATCTTATTGAAGCTTTATAGTGTATCCCCATATCTTTTGATAAGCCTCATCCACTTGCGGCCCTTTTTGGAGCCCTCTCCACTTCTTCCATCGTCTCTTTTGAGGACTCTAAGATCCTGAACATTCTTCCCAAAGACCATGATATTCCCCTCTTCATCCGTCGATCCATGATTGACAATGGTGTTATTATTAACATCATCTCTCCCCATACCTTTAATCAACTTAAACTTGTTAATACCATTGTCTCCCAATCCCTTGTCATCCTTCATGCTTTCAATGACACTATTTTCCCCACCTTGGGAAAAATCATTCTTCCCATCTGCGTTGGTCATAAACTCCTCCATGATATCTTCTACATTGTAGAAGGGGAGTTTCAATATAATGTATTGTTCAGATTCCCATGGATTTGTGCCATGCATTACGTCTCACCTACCCTTCACAATTACATCAAATATGAATATGAAGGGAGTATTCACACTCTCACCACTGACCTTCCTCCCTTTAAAGCATGACACGTGACGTATCTTCCAAACAACATGCTTGTCCCTAAGTGCAAGACTCTTCTTCCAAAGCATCTACCATCTCTTATGTACCTACATCTAACTTACCCAATAATGGATTTGTTGATGATGTGATGTAGCGCCTCTCTCTGGGGGAGTATCAATGGCTCACTCTCAATTATTTTCCTTCTCTCAATCGCCTTGGGTACCCTCATAAGGCCCATATGTATCAATCTAATTTTGGGGCCATCATTTCCTTCATCCCACCCCATTTCAAAACCAATCTCATATATTGTGGCATTGATTTCTCTTCTTCTCATACAAATGATCATCCCCGTACCAATCCATACACCAATGGCTTTAATTTTCTCTATAATAATATTTTTCTTATACCTACTTTCATTGTTATGTGTGGAAAGGGTTTGGTCTTGGACTTTATGAATAAGGTATATATGATCTTGTATTTGATTAATCCTACAAGCACCATGATAAGTTTGGCTTGTGATTCAAGGATCCCTCCACTCATCCTCCATGCACTTTGTCTTTAGCACACATCACCAGTAAGCCATCATCCCCTCCTTCATATGATCATCGAAAAAATGTGGACAACACCATATCTCTCACCCTAAATTTTTTTATATCTCCACCATTTCTATCTGACCGGTCACCTATCGGGTTTAAAATTAAACCCAATCATTTCCTATTAAGTACCCTGAGATGATAGGAGGAAGATTCCCCTACCATTAATGTCCTTCAATGCAGTGATGATGACTCCACCCTTTTTTACATGAGGGTCATGGCTTCTCATATCCATAAGTCCCTACCTCCTGGCACTTCTACCCTTCTTAATGAATCCACCATCAACATCAACATAAGGTCTCCTCAAGAGCCATGTATCTTTAAGGTAAGCCAATATCCTGATCCCTAAGAGCTTGAAGCCTTGACCTCCTTATCCAAGCATAGTCAAGCCTTTACATGGTCATATGTTGACATGCCTGGACTTGATCCTTCCATCATTGTCAATAACATCATCATTGTCCCCAACACTAAACTTGTTAAACAGAAGCTACATCACATGCATCCTCACATTTCCCTCCTCATCAAAAAATAGCTCCAACATCTTATTTCCGCTAACTTCATCTAACCCATCGACTATCCAAAATGGGTTTTGAATATCGTACCCATTTCCAAATCCTTCTAGAAAGCTTTGTATATGTACTGACTTTTGATATTTAAACCTCACTTGTCCTAATGATGACTTTCCCCTTCCCAACATTGATTAGCTTGTCGACCCTACGGCTGTTCATGAGATACTTTCTCTTATAGATGGTTTTTCTAGGTACAATTAGATTCTCATCACACCAGAAGACCAACATAAGACTTCTTTCATCACCCCTTGGGGGACCTTCTGTTATTGTGTCATGCCCTTTGGTTTCAAAAATGCGGGGGGCACCTATCATTGTGTCATGACCTACATCTTCTATGACCTTATCCAAAAAATTGTAGAGGACTAATTCAATGACCTCTTGGGTAAATCCAAGCATCAATAGGATCACCTTTCCGTCCTTGAAATCCTCTTTGAGCGTATTAACTACTTCTTCCTCCATCCGAATCTAGGTAAGTGTGTTTTTGGAGTTTTAACTAGAAAACTCCTTAGCTTCATCATATCCATTAGGGGTATTGAAGTTGAACCCACCAAAATCAAAGCCATCCTCAAAATTACACCTCATTATTATTGAAGCAACTTCGTAACCTCCAAGGTTAACTCCAATTAGTTTGTTGTTTCATGTCACAACTCTCTTATCATTTCCAACCCTTTCATCACCTCCTTCACAAAGATACCCATTCAATTAGTATGAAAACTATCAAAAATCCTTTGATGATCTTAAGCATTATATTCCTTCCCCACCTATGCTCACACCTCTATGCAAGGGGGAGCCTTTCTATCTCTACATCTCTACCTCTGATCATGCTCTAGGTGTAATGTTAGCACAAAATAATGAGCAAGGAAGGGAGCAGGTTTTCTATTACATTAGTTGTACTGTCGACACTAAAATTTTCCTCCATAATTTCTATTTCATTAATGTATGTATTAGGAATAGGATGTTGTTAAGTATAATTAGTAGTAGCGTCTGATAGAAGATAACGGCACCGTTAGTACGGTGCCGCCAATAATGTGGAGTACAGTAACAGTCAAAGTACAATAGGAATGTTGTAAAAAGTAAATATTTGTCGTAAGTGGTCCGGTAATGTTAAAATGTCAAAGTTTGGGTAATTAGAGAAGTAGGGTCTACATGATTAGGAATTAGAAATATTATATTGGTAATAAGGACAAGGAGTGAGGTCATAAATATTTTGTGTATTTTGTTTGTAAAAAGTCTAAAAATGTGGAACCCATGTAAAATGATAAGGTTTATCTTATCTTAAAAGATAAGCTTACATGTACAGATAAGAGTTAAGGTATGGAATATGATTCGTCAAAGTGGATTTCTTATCATATCTTAGAGATAAGATGGATAAGCCTGGAAGTTCTATAAATAGAGAGGGCACCCCCCTCATTTAGCATAGAAGGAAGTAGTGAGAAATATTCTAGGAAGCGTGCAAAGGAAGCCATCAATTTAAAGGTGTGTTGAAGAAGCCATTAAGAGGTGTAATTGTAAAGTTTCTCTCATAGTCTTGGTGAAAGGCAAGTGAATTCAATAACACTTGAAGTACCTCATGGGTGAGATTGTAACAATTTCATGTTAATATTATAATTTACTTTGATATTTCAGATTTGTCATCATTCCTTCTTATCATAGTCGATGGTATTCTTGTGTTATGTTGTTGTTTTGTTTCCATATTACATCCACCAAACTAAAGGCTGTGCATTAGTAAATAATCATAGCACGAGGAGTTCCCGGTGAAGAATTATCATAGTGCCAGATTGGTGATGACATTTTGGTTCCGTTGCCGGGACCATTCCTCGTTGGTGGATTTTCTGGAGAGATATTCCCACTTAGTCAAAAATCAATTGGAGGGTAACCTTGTTTTTACTGTGCATAGTAGTTACCATGGTAAAGTCATTTTTGCCATGAATAGTAGTTACCATGGTAAAGTCATTTTTGCTGGGAATAGTATTTACCGCAATAAAGTCACTTTTTACCGTGAATAGTATTTACCGCAGTAACTTCACTTTTTACCGTGAATAGTGTTTACCATAGTAAAGTCAGTTTTTACCGCAGTAAGTCAAGTTTTACCATAGTTTACCGTGGTCATTTCTATTTTACTGTAGAAAGGTGTAAAATCACTTTCTAGTATAGTGATTCCAATTATTTGTGCACATAAGTCTTGTTGATTGTACTTGTGGGTTGGTATTTCACAGTGGTTACTTTTGAAAATGGGAAAGATTCCTGTTTTTTCAGCTCAATCTAATGAAGATGTTTCTTCTTTAATTCAAGAGTTTAAACGATCTTATATTTGTAATGGCCTCATTAGAAGGGAACAATGGACTGAATTTTTTCCTACCTTTTTGGATGGTTCAGCACTTAGGTGGTTTGAAACACTAGGTGATAATGTGAAAAATTCATGGGATTTATTAACTGAAAGTTTTCTTGAAGAATTTGGTGAACAACAAAAATATGAAGATCTCATGATTGAGATCACAAATCTATCTCAAGGAGAGAAGGAGAAGATAATGGATTATCATGCTCGCGTTCTAGAGCTAAGGAGGAAGCTCGATGCCCAGATCCGGAAGGAAGGATTAACATATGGGTTAATGAATGGCATGGATAATCTCCTCTGTAAGCACTTCATTCTTGGGATGAAGCTCGGAGATCAGAAAATGAGTGAAGTATGACCGCCCAGTGACCCTTGAACAATCAAAGGAGATTACAAGAAGGCAAGAAGAAAGAATGGAAGAAGAGCCCAAAGAAATTGTTGCTAAGGTAGAGCCTACACCAACACCTTTGGTCCAGAATCAACAACCACTCTTATTGAGCACAAATCTTTATCCTAGTACATCTACTGAGTATAAAGATCTACTTAGGAAGATGGGCCAATTAACTATTAATCTTCTTCAAGGAAAATAATTTAGTTCCCAAGGAGGAGATAGAGGTCCAAAAAGAAATATATTGTGAAGTTGTATGTTATGGTTATTATAAAAAGGGTTATTATAAGTATAATTGTCCAGATAGAGCTTCTACATTTGGTACAAGGATATAATGATAAATTAAAAGCACCTGTGAATTCTTTTGATGTAGTAGATAGGAGCATAAATAATGAAGTAGATGTGTTTGTAAGAAAAAGAAAGAAATAAAAGGATAACCAAGATGGAAATGATCCTAAAAATATGAAAGGAGAGACTAGTAAGAAACATAGGATAAGAAAGTTAGGTGTGTAAGATTTTTTGATTTCACAGGGGCAAGGACCATACTCCATCTTAGAAGATCTTTCCAAAAGGCCTGAAAATATTACATATGGTCAACTTCTTAGCTATGTCTTCTGAGAAGAGGTGGGAGCTGCGAAGTGGACTCAATGCTCGACGAAGGAAAGAGGTTGAGGTCCCTATTTTGGAAGCAGAGGCGGATCCTTACGCTCCACAATTTGATGTATTATGTAATGGTATTTCAATTCATGATGTCTTAGTAGATGGAGGTGTTGCAGTTAATGTAATGACTGAGTCTGTAATGAATATGTTGGTTTTAAAAATTGATCGCCCCTCAACACTTATGTTAAGGTCATTAAATAAGGGAAAAACTAAACCAGAAGGTGTTGTTTCAAATATGGTAATATCTGTCATGGGTGTTGTATGTGTGGTAGACTTCTCAGGTGATGAAAGAATGGTACTTTTGCATACCCAATATTGTTAGGAAGGCCATGGATAAGGATATTTCATGCAAGAAACTACTGGAATGAAAGATTCATGACACTTGGACGTGGTAGAGAGAGGGTGAAGATAAAAGTGATCCCTTGGCATCATAAGGTAGAACCTGTGGATTCAAGTGATGAAATTAATGATTAGACATCCTCTGATTACTCTAGTACTAGCGAAGTGGACACAGAAGATTAAGAAAGTGAGGTTGATGTTTCGGTCATGGATATCCTTCTAGTCACACCGAACTCATGAACCCATAAAATTATCTGAAGAATAAATTGATGATCATCTCCAACAAATAAAGATTGGTAATGTTATGATGGAGAGTGAGAAGGAATCATACCTCCAACTCTTTCGAAGGTACATACACTTATTCACTTCTGATTACAAGGAACTTCTGTCAAGTAAGTTGGGTAGAACATTCTATTGAACTAGTAGATGGTGCTAAGCCCATAAAGTAAATGCCATATAGAATGAATCTTAATTTCTCCAAGACTATAACAAGAAGAAATAGATAAGTTGCTTGATGTAGGATTCATATTTGTTGTGGAGAATTCAGAATGGATTTCTCACATTGTGATCTCAATAAAAAATAATGGGAAGCTATGCATTTGTGTTTATTACAGAAAGCTCAACAAGGCAACAAAGAAAGATCATTACCCTCTTTCCATTCTCATATAAGATCTTGGACGAAGTAGCTGGCTAGGAATGCTATAGTTTTTGCTGATGGGTATAACAAATACAACCAAGTTTGTATAGTGAGAGAAAGATTAGCTGAAGGCCACGTTCACCACTCCTTGGGGAATGTTTGCTTATAGAGTTATGCCTTTTGGGTTATGTAATGCTCCAGAAACATTTTAGCGCTTGATGAATAGGGTGTTTTAACCCTACATTGGAAGTTTCATCAAAGTATTTCTAGATGATTTTTACATCTATGAGAGAACAAGTTGGACCACCTGCACCAGATGGAGACAACATTTCAAAGGTTAGATGAAACACAAGCCTCACTAAACCCTACAAAGTGTGTCTTTGGATGTTCTAAAGGCATTTTGTTAGGGCATGTTGTATCTAGAGATGGTATTGGTACTGATCCTGATAAAATTTCAAAAATCAAAGAGTTACCATTTCCTATGAATAGAAGTAAGTTGATATCATTTTTAGGCCATGTGGGTTACTATAAAAGGTTCATCAAGAATTTCTCAAAGATTGCATAGCCACTAACCCAGTTCTTGAAGAAGGATGTTACTTATGAACCAGGAAATAAGGCACAGGAAGCTTTTGGACAACTGAAGGAAGCCCTGGTGTCTTCACCTATTTTAAAGAATCCAGATTGGAGCAAGCCATTCATTGTGTATATTGACGTCTCAGATGCAGTACTAGGAAGTAATTTAAGCCAAAAGGATGAAAATGGGAATGATCATCCATTTTACTTTGGGAGTAGACAAATGAGCAGTGTTGAGGTAAATTATACTGTAACAGAAAAAGAGGCTCTAGCTATCATTTTTGTTGTAAAGACGTTTAGAAATTACTTGCTAGGTAAGAAATTTATAGTTGTAACAGATCATCAGGCTCTAAAATATATTGTAAATAAGCCTAACCCATCAAGGAGGATAGCAAGATGGATAATTTTGCTACAAGAATTTGAATTTGATATTATAGATAGGCTAGGAAAGAAGCATGTCAATGTAGATGCACTCTCTCGAGCCTATGATGGTTTAGGTTCATCTTGTGATGATGATGATTTCCCAGATGTAGCATTGTTATCTCTTCACACAATCCCTAGTGAATACATAGATATTTGGAATTATCTGAATGAATTCAAGTTTCTTGATGGTGCCAATGCAAATACTAAGAGGAAGATTACTCAATTCAGTTGTCCATATTCTATTCTACATGGTGTATTATTTCAAATAGTACCTAATGGATAGTACAAGAGAGCAGTTGGACGTGATCAAGGGAAGAAACTGCTAGAATAATTCCACAATGGTACATGTGGAGGGTACTTCTCTGGACAACTTACAGCAAGAAGGATCTTAGATGCAGGTTATCACTGGCCCACTCTTTTTAAAGATTGTTATAATTATTGTAAGACATGTGATATTTGTCAAACACATGGTAACCGTAAGACTTCATCAGCTTCATTATGCCCTATTCTTCCACTTGGTCCCTTTGAAAAGTGGGGAATAGACATTGTAGGTCCACTTCCAACTACCTCACGCCAAAATAAGTATATTGTAGTTGCCACAAATTATTTAACCAAGTGGGTTGAAGCTAGGCCATTGAAAACAGCTTCCATGGATGAAGTGGCAAGGTTCATATATGAACGCATTATCACTATATTTGGTTGTCCATTAGAAATTGTAACAGATCAAGGAATCCACTTCATTAATGAGGTGGTAGAAGCTCTAGTCAATAAGTTTTCTATTAAGCACAGGAAGGCAACAACATACAAGCCAAGCACAAATGGACAGGTGGAACGAACAAATTTTGTGTTGTGTCAAATTCTAGCAAAAGATGCAACCTTGCAGGTACATAAATGGGATAAAAGGATTCATGCAGCATTGTGGGCATATATGGCAACATCAAATTCAGTAACAGGATACTCCCCATTTCAGTTGGCCTATGACATTGATCCAATTCTTCCTATTGAGTTTGATATGCCCACTGTGAGAGTTATGAAAAATGAAAGGATGGATGAAAGTGATTCAGTAAAAGAAAGGTTGGTACATCTTCATTTGCTAGAGGAAATGAGGGAAATAGCAAAGGATACAAGCCATAAGAATAAAATGAAGTAGAAGGAATACTTTGATCAAAAGATCCGTTGGTCTCCATTTCATGTGAATGACTTGGTTCTAGTATATGATTCCAGATACAAAAAAAGAAGACAGAGAAAATTTCTTCCAAAATGGATGGGGCCCTACAAAATAGCAGCTGTGCATGAAAATGGTATGTACTGACTGGAGGAATTGGATGGCACTCCCATTACGAAATGGGTCAACCATGACAAGTTGAAGATTTTCCAAGCACCAGAATAGTCTACTCCGAGGACGGAGTAGAAGCTAGGAAGGGGGAAGATGTCGACACTAAAATTTTCCTCCATAATTTCTATTTTATTAATGTATGTATTAGGAATAGGATGTTGTTAAGTATAATTAGTAGTAGCGTCTAATAGAAGATAACGGTGTCGTCAGTACGGTGCCGCCAATAATGTGGAGTACGATAACAGTCAAAGTACAATAGGAATGTTGTAAAAAGTAAATATTTGTCGTAATTGGTCCGGTAATGTTAAAATGTCAAATTTTGGGTAGTTAGAGAAGTAGGGTCTACATGATTAGGAATTAGAAATATTATATTGGTAATAAGGACAAGGAGTGAGGTCATAAATATTTTGTGTATTTTATTTGTAAAAAAGTCTAAAAATGTGGAACCCATGTAAAATGATAAGGTTTATCTTATCTTAAAAGATAAGCTTACATGTACAGATAAGAGTTAAGGTATGGAATATGATTCGTCAGAGTGGATTTCTTATCCTATCTTAGAGATAAGATGGATAAGCCTAGAAGTTCTATAAATAGAGAGGCCACCCCCCTCATTTAGCATAGAAGGAAGTAGTGAGAAATATTGTAGGAAGTGTGCAAAGGAAGCCATCAGTTTAAAGGTGTGTTGAAGAAGCCATTAAGAGGTGTAATTGTAAAGTTTCTCCCATAGTCTTGGTGAAAGACAAGTGAAGTCAATAATACTTGAAGTACCTCATGGGTGAGATTGTAACAATTTCATGTTAATATTATAATTTACTTTGATATTTCAGATTTTTCATCATTCCATCTTATCATAGTCGATGGTATTCTTGTGTTATGTTGTTGTTTTGTTTCCAGATTACATCCACCAAACTAAAGGTTGTGCATTAGTAAATAATCATAGCACGAGGAGTTCTCGGTGAAGAATTATCATAGTGTCGGATTGGTGATGACAGTACCCTTCATGATTATGAAACCCACTACACTAAATTTTAAAAATTTTGTTGTGCCCTCTTCTTCGCCACCTCTAAGCTTTGTCATTATCTCCTCAATCGGAAAATATTTATCATCACCATCTTCCATCTTCTTAAAACCATGTATTATAATCCTTATCATATAGATTGCATCACTCAATGGCTCATGTTCATGACTAAGTTTGACCTATATTTCATCTCTCATAAATCAATCAAGGGAAAATATATCGGTGATCAATTCATTGAAGCCCCTCTTCCTGATAATTAGCTCCCTCACAAACAATTTCCTGAAAAATCTCTCTTCACTATCGATCATGAGTTTTCTCCTCTCAAGATGAAACTTTTCTTTGATGGATATAAGTGTCAAAAAGGAGGAGGTGTTAGCATTATCATCATTCCTCCTTGGGACACTCTTATTCCCATTACTTACAAGCTTAGCTTTGAATATACTAATAACATGGCTGAGTATGAGGATTTCATCTTGGGTATTCAAACCGCTATCTTGTTAGGTGTTCAAATTATTCACATCTATGGTTATTCTCAGCTCATCATCAATCAAATCAAAGGAACCTATCAATGTAAGAATGAATTCCTTTAGAAATATAAGGACATTGTCATCTTTCTCCTCAAAGCCTTATATCAATACACCATCCAAATCCATCCCTCATTCATTCCAATCACTTTGCAGATACCATAGCTTCTCTTTCCTCCTCCTCCCGTGGACGACAAAAGAATCTCAACTATCTGTTGTTTTTCCCTTGTCTCGATCAACCTTCTCATGTCCATGATTCTCCCTCGCATCAATCATTGTTGAATTTAATCAATTTGATCTTTGGTATTCTCAAATCTTTTGACTATCTGTCCCAATCTAAAATTCCCTCTGACCTATCTAAAAATGGCAGGAGGTCCTTCCTTCAATGTGCCACCTATTATGTTATCCTTGGAGGCATCCTTTACAAACGTGGGTTTGATGGCATTCTCCTATGCATTGCCTTAAATATTCTGAATCTATCCGTGTTATCCAGGAGCTCCATGTAAACATTTGTGGTGGACACTTTAGTGGCTTAGCTATTGCTAAGTGAATCCTTCTCCTAGGCTATTATTGGCCTACTCTCAATCAAGATTGTTGTGAATATGTTAAAAATGTTAAATCAGCAACATTCTAATCTATTATCCACATTCCTAGCTAGGCCTTACAACCGGCTCAAGATCTCTTGGCCTTTCTCACAATGGGGTCTCGACCTCATTGGCCTCATCAATCTGCATCTATCTCCTAGCACCATCATTCTATCATCACCGCTACTCAAATACTTCACTAAATGGGTGGAATCCATTCCACTCACATCTACTAAATCAAATTAGATCATCAATTTCATCTATCAACACATCATCTACCACTTTGGTGTTCCTCATAAGCTTATCATGGACAACGGAAAGTCCTTCAAAAACAAAGGACCTTAAGAAGCTTTGTGACTCTTTCAATATCAATCTTAGCTTATCCTCTCCTTACTATCCCCAGGTAACAATGGCCAGGCCAAAGCCTCCAATAAGACTCTTCGTAACATTCTTGCTAATACCATTGATAGGTCGGGTCATAATTGGCATTTTCACATCCCTTTTGCTCTTTGGGCCTATCAAACTAGCATCCACACCCCCCACGGGTGTTACTCCTTTCTCCCTTGTCTATGGATCTGAAGTCGTTCTTCCTCTTGAAGTTCGAATCCCATCCTTGTGTGTCTCTCTTCACAACTTTATCTTTGATGAGGACTATAGTCAAGAGTGTCTAGCATAGCTTAAGTTATTGGATGAACATCACTTGATTTCCCTTCAGCATCATCAAGTATATCAAGATCGAATCAAATGTTCTTATAACAAGTATCTTAAGCCACACAACTTTAAAATTGGTGACCTTGTCTTAAAATAAATCAGAATGTCACTACTCTAAAAAAGGAGCCAACGTGGAATGTTTTCTCTCAACTAGATTGGACTATACATTGTCACACATAAATATGGGTCTATAACTTATCATTTAGCCTCTCTTGATGGTAAAATTGAATCAAGACCTCTCAATGCCTTGCACTTGTGACCTTTTTATTGTTAACATCTTTACCAATATGATTTTCTTACTCACCTTAACTATCCTCTTTTCATCATTATCCTTTCCATCTCTCTATTGTAATGATTTGGAATTATGTGGTATACCATCACTAGCCTATCTATGACCTTAAATATGGGAACCACACTCTTCTTCTCATAGCATATTCCTTATGGAAAAGTTATTCCTTCTTGGTGAGAACCCCCCAATCATTACATCCATCACCCTCCCATCTACCCTCTAGAACCATGTTAAGGGTCCGTGGGTGTTGATTGTACATCTATATCATCCCCTCCCCAAGTGGTCTACTTGGATATCCCCATCTCTATCCAAAATTCAAAACCCTGGATCCTCATATCAAATTTATCTTATCCTAAAAACAGACTGCTCCCTTGAAGGTCAATTGTTCATATAAAGAAAAATTGTTAAAAGTATAGCATGATCCCTCGAAGACATAGTTATCATGCATATATCATCCTACCATCAAAAAATTCAAATCCAAAATCAAAAGTAAAATCCTAATCATAGACCACTCCCTCAAAGGATGGCTACTTTCTATAGCATGGAAATGAAGGATTCCCATGCATTGATCATCCTTCTTAAAATCTTAAAATAAAAAGAAAAATATCAAAAGCAAGCATTCCCAGAAAGCTTCTTTCATCGATCAACTTTCCCATCTCCCGCAAACTTCCCACATTGATTAGTTTGCACCATATTGTTCAAAGTTGGGGCATAGACCTAGGAATATGACCTAAGGAGAACATTTTTCTCCCGTACAAGCTCCACCTTAATCCCTTTGTTCTATCTATATTAGGTCTATAAGCATACCTTCCACTTTTCCCTTATGATCTTAAGTGTGACTAACTACTATTAGTTATGTGTTAACACCTATTAAGGGTCGCAGGTCCATTGCTCTATGTTGTTCCCTTTCACTCTTTTCCTCCAATCTATTTTAAAAGCAGTGGTCTACATACGTTCCTTTCTATGAGAAAATTTATTTCACAAGCTTTAGGTGACCCTATCAAGGTTGCGCTCTTATCCTCATTATCCCAAATTTTTATATCCATACCCAATCCATCTGATACATCATATTATCTAAATCGTCCTTGTATCCCTAACATCTATTTAATGTCTACATTACTTTTTGTCAAATCAAAACGTCACCTATAACCACATCTACACACATATATCCATCCATCACATACATATATAAATCCACCATATCTATTCTAATCTAAAACATCTCATATCTACGAATGTATCACATTAAAACATTTAAATCACATATCCATATCCATATCTTGTCATGATGCATCTTAAATTATCAAATCATCTAAATCATAACATTGCATCATCAACATGCCTCTAACATATAAAATTGACATCCATAACATAATCAAAACCATCATCACACAACACATATAAACTAACAAAGTCATAATGTGAATGTGTGTGTGTGTGTGTGTGTGTGTGTGTGTGTGTGTGTGTGTGTGTGTGTGTGTGTGTGTATGTGTCATCATCAAAATAGATCTATACATCTTTGATAGGCCTTTGCAGGATCTATCTCAAAAATTTGTACATGGTGTCATCAAAATCTATACATCAAGTCTATCATGTTCAATCATTGAAAGGTACATCTAAAAGCCTAAATCCTCCAGGCATGGGTGTCTGTCCACTCTTCGTGCCTCCCTCCACACCTTCATCTTACCTTAGTTATGCCACATGTGTGGTACTCCCCGATGCCACTGGCTGCATAGATCTCCTCCCTGTTATATGCGTTACATATTGAGGTACATTGGGTAAATTTGTAGTCACAATATGCTCATAATATCATGTCTCCACTCCTAGAGTCTGATATTGCTCCATCGACATAGTTTTAGGTGGAGCCATCTGTTTTGCTCCATATGTGACTCCCTGTGCAGCCTCACCCCCTGTTGCTCCTAACACGCTCCCCACCTCTTCATACTTGGCCCATATGGCCTCCCTCTACCTGTGGTACCTATCTCACTAGTGTATAGTGATATCCCTCTCATGTTGTGTAGTATCTCGTTCCTACCTCGTGACATCCAACTCCACCCGTAGGCATGTTATCTCGGTTGTTGTCATTACTGCTACATCCCCATCCCCCTCATTTGTAGGCTCAGCCTCCTCTCCTTCAAGTGTTACTACCTCCCCTCTAACTGGCACCTTTGCATCTAACCCACATTACCTCCCACCACTCTACGAACCCCTGTCTAACTCACACATCAGCATTATCATCCCATGGAGCCCCTGCATCCTCTAATGGGTCTACCATCATCGAAATATGTAGATCCCTCTTCGTATCCTATCTATATTCTATGGATGCCCCTGCCACCCACCTGAACCAATCCAAACTACCTCATAACTCATGGAAAATGGACATCCACCACCATCTCTGGCCTCCACCCCTGTACCCATTGAATCCTCCTCATACCATGTAGCTATATATCTGAACTGGGCCATGCCAGGAAGTCTCAGTGCGGCCACTGTCTCACATCATCCACATCTAATCTACCCAATTTTTCCATGAACCAATCCTTACCCCGTGCATCCATGTCCCCATGAGCCTCATTGGCTCACCATCTCACAAATCCAACCACCAACTCTATGTGGTCTCTGGTGGCCCATGGAAGCCCTAGAGGCCTAATTACTATTATGTGCTAGTATTCCCAATAGTGTAATAAGAATGCCACATCTAATTTGTATCTCTACTTTATCACGTACATCCAAAGCTCATGAGAGACTTGTGCCAGCAAGCAACCCCAAATGAAAATATTGTCTTGTACTCTATAAAATTTTCCAAAATCCCTGCTAGTATACATCAAAATCTAGCTCCCCCTAAATCTGGTAGAGCATAGCATGAGATGGCCATCATGATCAAGCATATTGATCTACTCCTGCATATCCCTGCATCATATCATGCCTCTATATGGAAATCCTGAATTGAAATCAATATTTTGAGCCACATCCCAAAACAACCGCCTCAGTGCATCCATCCTCCTATCTATTGTAATTGGCTCTATAGGATCCCCTTATATTGAAAACATCAATATATGGTACACATCCTCTAGAGTGATTGTCATCTCCCCAGTCTTGAACCAGAAAGTACTAGACTACACATCCCATTTGTCAATCAATGAAATCATCAACCCCACATCTATCATTATCCTCTAATAGTTTTGGAATCCACCCAACCCCACTGCAGCTAAGTGGTCCTTCTCTGCATCTATCACATCCCTCCTGATCTGATCATAAAAAATTGAGACTCTACATCTAAGGTATAGTGTATGTTTGGCCTGTAAAATCTAATCAAACAATCACCCATTAGTATCAATCATAAAAAAAAATCATCTTATTTATCCATTCTAATAACCTATCACCTATTTCTCTCCAATCGATGCTAACCCAAGCGGGTTGATGCCCCTTTTTCCCTTGGTCAATGCCACCCTAGTCAGGTCATTATCTCCCTTCCCTAGTCGATGGCAACTGTGCCCAATCGTCATCAACTACCCCCCTAGGCACCCTTAAAAATTGTGAAAAATGCATAAAATTTAAACAAAAATTAATTAAAATCTAAAAACAAAGCTAGGGTTTTATTAATCACTATCCTCCAAGTCCTTTGGTGTTTTTTTCCCTGCTTCACCAGCATCAATCACTCTAAAATATCAGATCTCCTCTCTCTTGAAGCTCTCAATTGTCACAAGTCACGCCATCCAAATGAGCCTTTTGGTTGATTCTGATGCTAATATAGCCGTCGCCCCCTAATCACCTTCAATTTTCCTTATTCATCATTGATTTGACCCGGTCACCATCAACTAGTCATAATCATCATCGACCCTACCCTCCTTGGCATCTTTTAGCTTGTTTCATCTAATTTCCCTATCAAATTATCTCTTCATCCACTTTTCGATTGTGTGTCAGCCATATCAAACTTTTCCTCACCTTGTTTACCTCATCTAATAGCCCACTCTCTGACCATCCTCGTGTTCCCTCTTGGGTCACCTTCCCTCATCTCTTTCCCACCATGATGCATGTTTACCCACTTACTCATGTCTAAAGGACAATTTATATCTCTTGCCTCGTTTTATTACTCGGACATTGTTTGACCATCCTCACATTTGTTTTGGCATACTTTGATGTCGGCCCCTAACCTATTTTTCCTATAGTCCTCCACATCCATCTGAGTGGTTTTCCATTATATTCCATCTATCTCACGGTGATCTTTACCGACTGATAGGGTCCATAAGACGTTCACGTCACCTCCATCGAAGTCTATGTCATGTCCTTACCGATGTGTTTCCAAGCTCACCATCATACATTTACCTTTTTTAGTTTTGTATTTTATCCTATCAATGGTCACCCCCCTTCACTTTAGGCGTATTTCATTTTTTACCCACCCTTTCTCCTTATTACCCTCCCCTTCTCCATTTATCCCTTTCATACTCGTAATTGATCCCCCTTTGTGTTGTCAATCACCAATTTGAGGGGGAGCACCTCAACCATCATTATTCTTCCCTTCTAGTTTTTGTCTCGAAGTTTGCTTTAGCAAAAAACACTCAACAAAAAAGGACAAATGTAAACATCTATTATTTTTACCCCTCATCCCACTTTTTCCCCTCATCATCGCCTAGTGTGCTCATCCTCCCACTTATTACTATCTACCATCCCCACCAATTCTCTATAATTTCCTCCTTTTCCCCACATTAATCCTTATTATTATTTAATATTCCCTATTATCACCTATATTCCCTAAACCTAGTTAATTTATACCTAATCCTATCACTTGTTCTAATTCCATCCTAAACCCCTCATTTAATAACCCTCATTTATCCCCACTAACTTTCATTATTTTATCGTCATTTAATCCCTCCTAGAATTCCCCACTAACCTCATCACTCCCCCCATCATTCCACCCTCCATTACTCCTCTTCATGCCTCATTAACATGCCTCGAAATGGTCAAACTCCACCCTCTTACCCTTTTTTATTCTCTTTTGCATCAAAATTTGCATCTTCTCCATAAATCTCCCCCTGTCTGTTAAAATCCTCAGTGACTAAACTAGGTCGCCATCAACCCTATATCATCACCTTCACCCCTCCTTTCTCAAGGCTAAAATTTTGAGATTTCTGAGACCTCTTCGTGATTGTTGCATCTTGCATCATCTTCTAAGATTTTGATATCAGCTAGATCACCTTGTTATCCCCTTACATGTTTTTCTTTTAGCATAGTACACCTTGAAGATTGCTTTGTGATCTTATTTGTGTGTTGTTCTGTATTTTTCATAGGTTTACAGGTTTCCCCTCAACTCTTTCCAATCATTCAACCATCTCTGATCATTCTTAGATCCATCTTTCCATCCTATCATTATGTTAAGTTCCCATACCTCGATCTAGTCATCGTCAAACCTAACCTATTCATCGCCGACCCATCTCCCATTCTCATCAAATCATCCATCTGTAGCATCTTCCTCACCCCATCTTCATCCTAAAGAAATCCAAGCATTCCATAATCATCCTCTAGCACTGTTTCTGCATATTTGGACCATCCCTGCTTCGATCTTTGTCGACTGCACCAATAGATTCGGGTTGTCACCGACCCACTCAGGTCATCGAAGTTGGCAGTGGATGGAACTTTTTCTTTTCACACATACTTTCTCCATCATCATCCACATCAGGAGGTCACTTAAACCCTCCCATAGTTTAAGGTTTCTTAATTTCTCATTTGGTTTTCACTAATATGAAAGAAGAAGTGCATAAATCTTGTCGAACAACAACTATCTCTAGCCTCTTTTCTTTATTTCTTTTTTTATCTTTGGTCTTACACACCCTACAGCCATGATAGAAGTTTATTGATTTTATCCTTTATGGCCTCAGACACTTGCATCCAGTTAGGACATTAGCGCCCAAGAGCTTTTGTCCATACTGAGCGTTCCTGAACCTTTCTTACCTTTACTCACTCTTTTTGGGTCTCTTTTATATTTTGGGAATATTTTTCACTTATGGGTTGGACTTCTAGTTTTCAATTATGAAATTCAAACAAGGGAATCATATATATACTTAGTTACTTCTCAAAAATAAGGACGAAGCACTAAAAATTACTATTACAACCTAAGCTTGAATCTTAAGGCATCCATACAAGGGAAAAGGATTATATCACTTTTGCATACACTACATAGGAGGGGAAGTCTATTATATTCCATCCACACATATTATATATTTTCTACATTTTATATCTAGCTCGTTATCATTTGTGCAACTTGCACAAGGGCATCATTTCTACACACACAGAAAAACACCATGGGGTCTAAGATGTAGTGCAATTCTCGATAGTAATTTCACTCCTTGGGTGACCATCAGCGTTAGTCTAACTTGACATTCTTCATCTTTTATATTAGATTTGAGGTGGTTTGTTGACATGTATAGGTATTAATTCTATTTTATAGGTTACAGGTACCCTCGATGATCAAAAATAGAATATCAAATGACATATAGGGATCAACAGTGAAACCCTTGTGATACAGAAGAAATCAATTTATGAGCATTTGCACAATCACCAGCGCCCAGATCCAGTCACTAGTGCACTCTTCCCTCTAGTGGCTACCCCTATCATGTGACATTTCTGAGTTCTAGAATTTCCAGTGAGCATCAATGACATTGTATATAGTTTTTCCAACACTTCTACCTACCAAAATCACTTCATGTTCACTCGAAAATCAACTAAGTCTTCCTATTTCCCTCTTTTTCATAGGGTTTTACAATGCACATGCTTTATTTCTTGTGTCTTACTCTATATTAGAATTTGTACATCATATATTACAATAGTTACTCTGAAATATAGATTTGGAAGTACCCCAAACTTTACAAAGAAAACTACAAAGCAAAACAAGGAAGGCTAACACCATTACCACCTAATGAGCTAGGGCTCTAATTCTAGGAATATAACATTAAGATAGAAGCTTAAATGAATGTTTAACTAGTATGAAAACAATGCAAAATCTAACTAAACATGCCTACTAATATGCTTTAATTACCTAATATGGGCCTAAATAGACCTAAGAGGGCAATCAAATGGTTATGGTTGCTACTCAAAACAATGGTGAAATGACCTCTCCAAATGACTTGTTAAGTCACTTTAGATATTCTTCTACTAACCTTGTTGAAGGCTTTGGGCAAGGATTGAACTTGGCTATGAATCATATGTATTATATGAGATGCAAATCAAATCATGGTGTAAAGTATAAAGGAATGAGGTGCACCCTTTTTATAGTTTTCCATTTGGGAGAAACTTGTATTTTGGTGCATGTGGGACTAAAAGCCCCAAATTAGATTAGAATTTCCAATCATGATTAGGCCTTGCTAATCATAATTATTTAATTATCAAGTGATTAAGATGTGAGGAGCCTCAATAAATCACTTAGGATCAACTAGGAGGCTAGGATAAGATTTTTAAGCTTGTTGAGGCATTGTGGAGGTGAATGGGGTGATTTTGAGTGGTCATAAGAGGGGTTTGAGTCAATATTAGGGCATATTGACCAAATCAAGGGCAAAAGAGGCTTAATTAGCTAATAAATTCTAATTATCTATTTTGAAGAGGATTTTGATTTACGATTTGTTGTAAAGTGGCATCCTAAATGTGAAAGAGATTTGGTGATCAATGAAGTGCTTGTTAACCGATCAAAGTGGTAAGAAATGCTAGTTAATTAGTAAATATCTCTAATTATAATAGAATTGGTAAGAATGAGAGTGGTTTGTGTATGTTTTGCAATAAGATTGCAAAAATGGAATTTAGGTGTCTACATTTGCCCCTGTTTGAGGTGAAGTAAGTGACTTCTCTTCAAATATAGTAGACAAACATAAGCAAGTAAATTTTTGAAGAAAAATTACTGGAATGAAGGATGCCCGCTCAAGTGTCAATGGGGTGATAGAAGAAGTCAATTGACAATCGAAAATATGATTAAAATGGATATAAGAAATAAGATAAAATAGGTGTGAAACCCTTGGGTCTTGAGAAGGAATAAGGACAGGGACAAACCTGGTTGTTTATTGCCTCGGGTGATTTGGAAGAAAAATTAGTAATGGTAATAAATGATAATGGGGAAGAAATGATTAATGGAGAATATAGGACAAGCCCAATCTTTGCATCCAACCTTTCAATAAGTAACATATTTATATAATTTTTCCCTTAGGTCTAAATCTTCGGCCTTTATTTAAAATAAAAAAAAGTGTAAGATAACATGAAAAACTAAATTACTAACAATTATTTACTACTAAAAATATGTAACTCCATGTAATATACATTATGCAATGCAATACGAGAAAATAAAATGATATTTAGCTCCATGCAACATACAAAATGCAATGCAATACGAGAAAGTAAACCAACTAACCTAACATAGAAACTAGTACAATCACACATACTCAAACAAACAACGTTTAATATAGTTGCACCAATGTTTTTGTTATCAGGCTGCAATTCCCAAATGTTTGTGTTGTAACGACAATGGGTTAAAAATGGTGCCCCAATCAAGGATACATGTGAGGGGAACAACGAAGGACACAAGTAGTCCCATAGAAAGCATTTGTGCATTATGACACAGTACCTGACAACTCACTGTTGCACGAGACTACCGACATAATAAGCAAACCCAACTTTGTTAATGGAGGTAGATCACAATGATCTGCATGTCGTTTGAGACAAGAACAAGTAAGAATGTCAGAAAGATGGTTTTATAGGACAAATTTTGATGTTTGAGGATAATGCAAGTGATGAAGGCTTCAGTTGTATGTACGTTATTTACCAATTTTTGAAAAAAAAAATTGCAACTATTTGGATTGTTTTTTAATGATTTTATCAATTTTTTTGAAAAAAAATTATTGTTGTAATTTTTTTTTATTTTTATAAAAGAAAATCTTATAGAAGAACTAACGAAGTTGGGAAACAATGTTAGAAGCAACCGAAGGCAAAACAAAAATGCCTCGAGTAGTAGAAAAGGCCGTCGGGAAGCAAAATTATGCCACAGCGTAGTGAAAACATGTCGAAAATAATCATTTATTAAAAATATCCATCACGGCAAGTGTTAGAAGATTTTTAGAAGAAATGTGTAAGTTTCAGAGAACTTTGGGGGTGAGAAACACGTCACGGGAGGAAAAAATATCACACACGGGAGAAAAGGAGCTCACACATGAGAAAACAAGCTCACGTGCAACTAGTAGAAGAAATGCAAGGATGCCTGACCACTTGTGCATGAATTCAAGGGCACCTGGGTGCCAGTGTGCGACTACAAGGGTGCATGGGCAACACTGAGTGTATAACCTATCTTTCGGAGACCATAACTTTTGCTCCCGACCTTGAAACGACTCTGTTTTTTTTGTCTAAAAGGCATTGAAGCAAACTATGCAATGACAAGATAAAATTTGGGTTTTAGAGTTTACTAATAATTTAGGGAATTTAGTGAGCTCATACGCAACTGGTAGAAGAAATACAAGGTTGTGTTTGGGCACCTATGCATGAATGCAAGGGCGCCTAGGCACTTGTGCATGATACACAAAGGCACCTGGGTACCCGTGCATGATGCACAAGGGCACTTGGGTGCCTATGCATGAATACAAGGGCATCTGGGCACTTATGCAACATTGAGCTGCCACGTGTCCCATATCAAAACGGGATGCCATTTTTTCAGTTGTTTTCCCGTCCTCCTGTATGGACCTGATACAACTTCAGAGGGGCATATCTTTCGACTCAAGGCTCAAATATTGCAAATCTAACGCCATTGGAAAGATCTCGGCCTTGCCCATGCCATGGAGGTCTAAAACTTTAATTTTTGCAGGATGGTTAGGTGAAGGAAAATAGAAGAAATGTCTTCAGGATTTTAATGTAGGATTTGTTTGCCTCAATCAACCATCAATCAGATTTGATATGTTTCACCGTTTCCTCTTCTTCCAAGGCACCGAACCAAGGATCGATGCAGTAAAGATGGATTTGGGGTAGATTTTATCAAAATAATTAACGTGGAAGAAAAGGAGCTCACGTGTTAATGGTAGAAGAAATGCAAGGGTGCCTGGGTGCCTGTGTAACACTGAGTGCAAAACCTATCTTCCGGAGGCCATAACATTTTCTCCCGACATTGAAATGACTCCATTTTTTTTGCATTGGAAAGGTATTACCATGAACTACACAATGGTAAGATAAATTTTGGGTTTTGAATTTATTTTTACCATTTTTTTTGGGTTCTTGAATTTTCTTTACCAATTTGTTTGGGTTTTTGAATTTGTTTTACTAATTTGTTTGGGTTTTTTATGTTTACTTAGATGTTTTGACTTTTCTGACTAACATATTTGAATGTTTTGGGAGTTTTTGAAACATATTTAAATGTTTTTTATTTTTTAGAAGTTTTTCTGAAGCTGTGTACGGGAAACAAAGAAATGTGGAGTTGCCCCAGTAATAGATGGGATGTACAAGGGCAGAATGTCACGCGTATGCGCAAGAAAGTGAAGATGTAAAATTTCCCATAGCGTTAGATGGGAATATTCAAAAGCAAACTCTTTACACGTAGAATTTGGATTAGGTCCAATATAGATAGGTTCAATATGATGAACATAACCTAATTATGTACTAGGAAGGAGCAAGGATGCCCCCAGTGTAAGCTGACCAAGAAGCACATGATAGAAAGAAGTATAAGATTATTTTTGTGAAAGGGGACAAAGGTTCCCAACAACATGGCAAAAAGGCAATATTATACACATGGATGTTCTGAACTAAGTAGAAGAACAATGTGAATGTTGTGAATGTATCTTAGAATGCCTCGTGATGAAGAAGTGATTAGCCAAAGGCACGAATCGTGAGACAAGATATAAGACTAGAGTAAGAGTTTGAACAAGGTCCAAAAAAAAGACACTTGGTAACATACTAATATTTTTTTCTCATAGAAGTTCTAGGTGTGTGCATGTGGAAATTTATTACCTCTTGGAGGGAAGATTTGATAGACAACAAGTGAAGACACCCTAGCCAATGTGTAGGAATGATTTATTTTTCAAAGGTTGATTTTTATGAATGGAGGGTGCGGAAGGAGAGTCGTACATTGCTCCGCTATCAGCCATGTGTCTATAGCCCTGATGGAGATGCATTTGATTCTAATTAAAACATTTATCTACTATCATTCAAGTGTCCATAGCCCTGGTAGAGATTATTGGAAATACCCCAAGAGAGAGTTATATATCAATTTGCTTTTGCTTTTAGCGTTTGCTTTCAGCTTTTTGATTTTTGATTTGATTGATTCTTTTGCTTTCTAAAAAATTATTTCAGCTCTCTTGCTTGACAATGGGGTTTAAGAACCACTGATGGCTTGATGGAAGGAGGTGGAAGTGATTGTGATGATGACATTGGCTAGTGTCAACAAATATATCCAAAATTTCTTCGCAACAAGTTTTTTATATGTTTATTGTGATAGGATCTCTAAGAGGTCAGTCGTTCTTTAATTTACCAAGGTGATAAAAGACCAAGGTCCAGACAGATACCATAGAGATAAATGTCACAAAATGTGTGTGAATAGGCTAACCAAAATATCATCGAAGGGATGAAAATGGTAGGAAGACTTGCAAAAGAATAACAAGGAAGGGAAGAGAAGAACATCCATGTGTATGTAATACATGATTGCAATGTGTGTTCGTTTACCTTTGATTTATTATTTTGAAATGTTTTCTCATTTTTTTGTATTTTGTCTTTTTTGAAAGGTGGGACCAACAAGGTCACTTGGTGTGATAAGATCCAACAAAAATGTTAGCAATTTCCTTGATAAGGAATACTAGGCATGTTTTCTTATCAAGAGTCATATTATCCCTGATCTCAATGATCGTGGTGAGCTCATACTCAATATATGACTATGTTTTATCGTGAAATGTGGATGTTTCATGCGGGATCTTGAGTTCCCTATCCAGAGGTTTCTACACTTTGTGTCACACTTGATGGGTACGTTGGTGTACATTTTTGAATTGCGGTTGGTTTTTGAACTTTAAGATTGTTTAAATTGTTGTAAGCTTTGGATTTCTTTGAAGATTTGATCTTAATCTGATGAAGAAACTGTTTGGGTTTCTTATAAGCTACTACATGACTTTTCTGATACCAAGAAGTGGGAGAAGAAAGTGGAAAAATAGAATTTATGTGAGAAATGATGGTGGGTTTTCCACAATCATTGATAGAAGAACAATGTGATGGACGTAAAGGATATGGTCAAATAATTGAAGAGGATGGGCTACCAAGAGGTGTCCCATAGATTGAAGATAAAGGACTACTAGGATGTGGCCCTAAGATTGAAGATGAATGAGTTCCTGGTGACGTCTCGTAGATAGAAGATGATGGACTACTAGGATGTGGCCCAAGAATCGAAGATGAGGGACTTCTAGGATATGCCCCTAGTATAGATGAAGATGAGCTACCAGGAGTTGAGCCACATATAGATGATGTGGGGCTACTTGGAGGTGGCCCACATATAGAAGAAGATGATGGGCTACTAGGTGGTAACCCAAGGTAAGATTGCAATGTAGGAATCCTGATAGATAAAGAATGATTAGGTAATGAGAAGATAGGTTGTGGATCAATGTTAGACCTAGGTATTTCATCACCCAATGAAAAATGTGAAGACAAAAGAATAAGAGGAGGATCATGTTTATCTTAGGGTCTTCCTAGTGGTATTAGGGTCTTCCTCTATTTTCTGACAAAAGGCATCAATCTCTTCCTCCCAATATGCGAACGTATCGAGGTTTAAAGAGGTTTCTTGCTCACAAACTTCTAGAGGAATGTCTTCATGTACCCTCATAAATTCTCTAATTGCTTCTTCATTCTAAAATGAGTCAATTAGTGTGGGTAGTTAATCTACCACAAGAGGTTGATTGGATGGATGCAACAGGGGAGTTGACTTGGATGATTGATTAGAAGAAATTTGAGTCGGAAGCTCTTCGATGGAAGAAGGGGTTGTTGAGGTGACTAAGAAATGGGGTCATGTGAAGACATGGAGGACTGTGACTAAGGATTCATATTAGAGGAATAATTCGGATTGGAATCTTCAGAAGAATCAGAATACTTAGAATCATTGGGATTGGAATCTTTGGAAGAATAAGAATCATACCACTTACCATGAGTTGAAGATGGGGGAAGAGGTAAATGAATGGGTTATTTAGCGCGAAGAATCAAACGAGGTATAGTTGTGATAGGCATCCTTTGATGGGAATGTTGAAACCCAGGTTCCTTACTGTCATAAGTATGTGGAAGTATGTGATAATCAATCTTTGTCGGCACATGCCTAGACATAGATAGTCCAGGGGATATCACAAGGCTTATTGTGTTGACATGTTCAACAAGTGTATCTACAACACCAATGAGAGCATCAAAATGATTCTCCTAATTAAACACATAATTAACATTCTTGTCCTGATTATGTTTAGGAAAAGTCTTCTTATTGGGGGATTTTTTAGGAGGGGATGAATCCATCTCCACATCACCACTTCCAATTAATTATTGGATGTTTATGTTGCAGCTTCAAACACATATCTATTTTGTGACCTTTAATGTGGTGGAATTAGAAATATTCATTATCTCTAAACCATGATGGTTTAGGTGTGTCATCCTCATAAGGCATAGTTTCAGGATATCTAACCATATTAACCGCCTCTAGTTGTTTTAGTATTGATGACATTAAGTCAGATAGAGGGGTAAAAGTATGACATTTATACTCAGTAGGTGGATTTCCCTTTGCAAGTTTCAAAGGTAAGTGGTTCTAAATGGCTTGCACCCGCTTAGAATATATTATCCCATCACTAACAATGTTTTTGTTCCTATTAGGGACAAAATTTGTTTTTTCATTAGATTTAGAATCATTATGATCGTGGGAGAAAGGTTTTAGAGACCCCCTGGCTAACAACGCTTTTTCAATTTGACTCCCTTTTTCGATGACCTCTTCAAATGTGTTGCCACAATGCATTTGCAAGTGGAACGTAATGTCTGGATGGAGGTTGGGAATAAATATACTAATTAACTAATTTTTAGGTATGGAGCAAGGAAAGCGGCTAGCTAATCCTCTCCATTGTTGTAAAAACACAGCGAAGTTTTTTGTTATTTCATTGTTTGGCATGCAGAGATCTAACATGGTGACATCATTCTCAATATTGAATGAGAAATGTCGTACAAAGTGTTCAGCTAATTCTGGCCATGTAGATATAGATCCCTTAGGGATGCAAACAAACCACTCTAACACCTGTCCTCCTAAACTTTGTGGGAAGAGACGGATAAGATATTTGTCGCTCTATGTGACTTCTTGGCATGCCATATAAAAATCTTTATATGGTCATAAGGGTCACCTTTTCCCTTATACTTGTCAAATTTTAGAAAATTAAAGTGTCATGGGAAAGGTACCTAGAACATGGCCCTATCAAATGGATAAGAGCACAACTCATTGAATTGGTATTTCTTACTGTTAGCAGTTTTACCTTCTTACAATGCTAGAAGGGAATTCCTCATAGTTGGCCACTCTTGATTAAAGAGTGGATCTTATGTGGGTGGTGTAGGTCTATACGTAGGATTAAATCTAGGTGTATTCTCACCCCTATTTTATGTGAGAATCTCTTCAAAAGGATCTTTTTGTGCCTCCCGTCGAGGAGTGTTTATTGGGAATTTGTACAATGAAGCTTTAGGTTTATCTTTCGATATAGCTTGTTTCAACACTTTGGGTTGTTCCTTTTGTATATGCAAATCTAAACTTGTCAATTGGTAAGTAAGGGCTTGGACCTACTGTTCTACTGTCACCTCTTGATTAGGTACTTCATGACAATTTTCGTTAGGGGAAGGTTGTGCATGATGAACATGTTCCTCGTTGTCTTCACAATGTATCCTAACTATAGGTATATGATAGTCAGCATCATTTTCAAATGGTGCCTCCTCAATATTCTGTAGTGCTGAAGTAGAGGTATGCCCTAGATGTAAATTTTCATTAACATTATGATGATGTCGATCTACTTCCTCTTCCGAAAACGAGAGAAGAGTCTAGTGTGGAAGGTAACTTAGCTCCTAATTCCATTACACGCATGAGGACTTCATGTTTTTTTTGGAAAATGTAATCGTCAAAATTGGAGAGAGGATGCTCTATATCCATACGAGGAGAATCTTCCTCTCTACCACTATCGTCAACCATGAGATTATCCTCTAAAAGAGGGTTATCACCTCCAAATATATCATCTCCTAATCTTCGTGATCCCATTCTCATAGTAGGCATACTCGAGGTAGGAGGTATAACACGAATGACTTCCACTAAGGTTTACTAAAAAAGGACCTTAGTCAAATTTTGACAGCGTAAGGACGCTAATGTTGACTCAAAGAATGGTGACTATAGAATAGCCACAAATCCACTAGGTCAATGTGACCTAAGAACCAAAGAATAAACAACAATCTAACCTAGCAAGGTAATTTATGACACAAGCTTATCTCGAATAATTTAATGATGTCTAATACTTAAATTTAGCCACACCAAAAAGTTTACTCCCTCTGATTTGTCTAGATAGGTTTGAAACCAAATAGTGACAACACAATATCACTAGTTAGGTCAAGTTTACAACAAACAAGGCCTAAATGGTAAGGTAATGTTGATGCAATCCTCTAACAAGGTATATTAGAAATTAGTTTCTAAACACTAACAAATTCTAAACTTTATAAAATGGATGATACAAATGTGAGCAACGTAACAATATTTTAGTATCAAAATGGCATTATAATGATGCTAACAAAGTAACCTCAACACTCACAAAACTCAATACAAAGCTAGGTTATATAAACTACGCCTAAGTATAACAAGAAATTGCTATGTGTGTGAGCAGCGTAACTCTACAGTATAGATATTTAGGCCTAATTTCACAATGGAAATAAGACGTAAATATCTCAATTGTATGACTATAATGCGGGAAGCGTAACAACTCAAAATAATATAAGGATGAAATCACCTAACTATGATGATAATGAGTCTCAAATATGGGTTTTTCAGACAAGGGGGCCTACTAGATCATGAGTACCTACCATGCACACTTTCAACACTTGCGCTCTAGTATTACAACCTAGTTGCGCAAGTAGAATTCAAAATTGGTAGACACATGATATCTAGCGGTATCCATATATGTTGTTTCCTTTTGTCCAAAAATGGGCAATAAGCAAACAAGGGTGTAGACCAAGTGGTGTTGAAATAAACTTGGTGTTATTTTGGCAGAGTTTTGCCTTGTCTTAGGACAAGTGAAAAACTAGGAAAAAATGACACTAATTAGATTTCATGATGAAATGTCACACGGTTTCAAATTGAAGAGATTTTTTCCCTTATTCGAAAAACAAGAGTTTGAATCCAACAAATTTGACACTTTGTGAGAGCTCTCAAGTATAACAACTAAGACAAAAATAATGGCTCCAAGCTGACAAGCTTCCTAGGCGGTTCCCTCTCTATGTGTCAGAAGTTTACTTTTGCGATCTTGATTTACTATGGTTTCCCAAGGAGTATCTCAGATTTACTTTACCCCCTTCAGTATAATGAGCACTAAAGTGCATTCAGTTATACTTTCACTGGGGTCGCAATGGAAATAATTTTGACTCTAATCTCACCAAGGCATACTAGACAAGTCGGTAGTGTGGAACACTTTCTTGTTTCATTCACAAGGTTCCCTCTTACGTGAACTACTTTAGGGTTCCTAGGACCACCCTCATTTTTTAGTTTAATGATTATGCCAAAGGGGTTATGTCATAGTTTTAAGCAGATGAGTCATGGCTCTTAACTGAAACCTGCAATACGAGTTTTGAATTTGTGTGTTGGTGTGTTTTTTATCTTTTGAATTAAGTAATTTGGTTTATACCACCTTTGGAAATCTAAAACACACGTGAATGTTAGAAATTGGTGTGAAGAGAGCCCTTCTTTATTTGACAAGAATTTTAGGTCCTTCACAAAAATGGTTAGTAGTTCAACAAGATTCATAATATCATAGAAATATAGCAATGAAAATGCTTGTAAATCAAATAACTACCATCAAGATTTGTCAAAAAATAAGGTTTATTCCCAATTAATCCAATTGATTCTTAATGAAAGGTTGAAATTGCTTTTGATTCCCAAGATCACAATAGGTGCAAGGGAAGAGCATACACAAATTTTATCCTTGATTATTTATCAAATGAAAAGTGTTGTATAGGAAACTTCATTCTTGAGCGGCATGAAGGCTGATACTGGGAGCCACCAACAACTTCAAATGATGGAGGGCTTAGGACCTCATATGCAAATGTGGATCTATGGGTGCAAAGAAGATAGATGTATGATATCAAGAAGCTAGATCTGCAAAATTGAAACAGATAAGATTAGATCATAATATGTGGGGGTTTCCTAGATAGTGTTGGTTCTAAGAGGATTTTAACTCCCTTGGAGGATTTCAACCCCCGTGTCAGACAAGATAATAATAGATCATGAACAATAGTTATCGTGTAGAAATAATGGAATATAGAATGACAAGTAACTAAAATAACGAGAGGACTTAGCTTGTGCTCTGCTATGGAGATGAATTGAGCATCGAGATGCTAAGGTAACGAACTATGGCAAAGATTTCTCCCTCAAACTGGCAGAACTTAGTTAAGTTCTTTCTTCTCCTTTCTAGTCCTAGGTCTCTCCAGGTCTAGGATCTCCAATCTTTTTGAAAAATATATCTTCAAGGTCCTTAAAAAATTTATCTCCGTCCTGAAAAATATGTCCTCTTGAAATATGGGGGAAAAACCCATATTTATAGCTTGAATGTGAGGTTAGATCAGGGTTAATAAGTAACCGGGGTTGGGTAGAGTAACCTAAGTTAAGAGATATGATGTGATCATGTGGGGACCACGGCTTGAATTATTAGATGGAGTGGGGAGCATGATTGACATGGTAAGCGAGATGATAGATTCCATTTAGAAAGGGGTATCAGATGGGTATATTAATACACATGGATTAATAATTTGTGAGAGATGGGGGATAATTCCAAAAGACAATGTTTAAATGGGTTTATATGGAGCCCATTTAATAATTAATTAAACAAGGTGATAAAATAGATGGGATTTCATTTAATTTAAGAAAAAGAGAAGCGATAATGGAAATTGCATGAATGTGAGATGATGGAGGGGCGCTATACTAAAAATATGTGTCTACATTTGCCCCTTTTTGTTGAGTGGTTTGCAATAGCAAGCCATGAGACAAAAATAAAAAGGGTTAGATGAGATATGTGTCTAAAGATGGATGAATACATGACCAAAGGCAAGATGCCCTAGGCAAAAAAGGACCACAATAACAATAAAAAAAGGATGGTAGTGACTCCAATATCACATCAGTAGAGGACCATTGCGGTCTCAACGGAGACAGACGAAAAAATTCTACAAACTAGTGAGTGGGTGAAGACCACTGTAGTATGGATGTAAACCAAAATGACCAATGGGTCATAGGAAGACATCAAAATATGTGCAACTAAATGTGAAAATATGTGTGAAATCCTTTGTCTATGAGGAATCATGCAAAAAAAATCATGTGTCCATAAAAGGGACGTGGATGAAGATAATGATGCCCCAGCACAGGGCACGAGAAGGAAAAGAATTGAGTTATATGTGTTAACAAGTACAAGAATGAAAAGGTGCCCCAACATAAGACATAGATGGATGTTGAAATAAGATATCCCAGGGGGAATAATCATAAATGTGGAAAGGATGAGTAGATAGGATAAAAAGGTGAGATAAAATGCCCTAAAAGGGTGATAAATATGATGGTAATCATGTTTCATAGGAAAGATGCATAAGTGTTATCAAATTAGAAGGTAAAAGCAGTTTTACATGTTCGATAAGTAAGACAAGAAGTCAAGATACTTTTGCGAAAAAACAAAAGCAGAGAAAATATGCATGGAAGAAAACAAGATCTGATAGGTGATGGCCATTATGGTACCTTCCAGGACAAAAATGTCAAAGGAAAATGGGAAGAGATTCTTAGAAATGGATATGATGATGTCCCTATGAGAGGACTGAAGAAGATAAAGGATGTGACAAGGTTCTCAAAAAAGAGAAGAGGTCAATGCTACAGAGAGAAGAACGAGAATGATAATGAAATGGATTGATGGCGGTACATAAATGAAATGGATTTTTGGATAAGATGAATGGAACATAGCTGTAGCAAGGGCATAAAGGGAAACTATGTTTTGAACTAGATTGGAGATAAACAAGAAAGCTTACCACTCAAGGCATTGCACTTGATGTCGATAGCAAGTGTTAATACATAACCAACGATAGTTAGTTATACCAAAAGATCATGAGGGAAATATGGATGAAAAAATCCTAATGTTGACATGACAAAAGGGATTGAGATGTAATTTGTATGCGGGAAGAGGGATCTCAAAAGGTGGTGTTCCTTAAGTATATGCCCTAGCTTTGGGAAAGGGAAATAACAATAGCAGAAATTTGATCAATGCGGGAAGCTTTCGGAAAATGTTGATAAAGGAAGGTTGATCAATGCAGGAAGCTTTCATAAAATGTTGATAAAATAAAGGCTAATCAATGTGGAAAACCTTTCAGATGCCATAATAACATAGTATCCATCCTTCAAGGGTATGGTCTACTTTATACATAATATAGATGACAAGAATAATATGTTAGCTGTCCTTCAAGGGATCGGTCTATCTCTTTTGATTTTGATTTGTATGCTTCTTCTTTTTTTGCATGAACATTTGTCCTTCGAGGGATCAGTCTTCTTTTGATAACTTTGATTTTTCCTTTTGTATACTTGAGTTTGAGCTTCACATGGGGGAGAGCTAGGAATAGCGAAGTAACCCACTTAAGAGGGGATAAGGAATGTACAAGAGACACCCTGGACCCTTTACATGGTTGTAATAGGAGAATGAGAAGGTGATGGATGTAATGGTTATGGGGTCACATCAAAGTAGTGAAGGCAGACCACATAATTCAGATCATTACAATGAAAAATGGAAGGGGCTAAGGATGGACGGAATAATCTAAGGATGTAACTAAGTGCTCATTGGTAGATATGCTAATAGTAGAATGGTCGCAAGTGTAATGCATTAAGAGGTTACGTCTCTGGTTTACCACCACAAGAGGGAAGATAATGAAGTTGCAATAAGATGAGATGATAGACAAGCAGGAAATAAAACTATGTCCTGAAGGAAATGAACATATGACCACAATAGTGGATTTAGATGAAAATAAATGATGCCCCAAGAGAGACATAAATATGGCCACACTGGTAGACTTCGAGGAAAAGGGGTCCCTCAATGAAAATAAAAACATGGCCTCAAAAGAGGACTTCAATGAAAAAGATGATGCCCTAAAAGAGGCACAAATATAGTCCACAATGGTGGACTTTGGTAAAAAGGGGTCCCTTAATGGAGAGAAAAACATGGCCTCAAAAGAGGACTTTAATGAAAAAGATGATGCCCCAAAAGAGGCATAAATATGGCCATAATGGTGGACTTGGAGAAAAATGGGTCCCTCAATGGAAGGACATACATGGCCTCAAAAGAGGACTTCAATGAAAAAGATGATGCCCCAAAAGAGGCATAAATATGGCCACAATGGTGGACTTTGGTAAAAAGGTCCCTTAACAGAAAGAATTAAAGGATGTCAAAAGATTTTGGATGAGATTGGTTTGGATTTGGATAGGAAAAACTAAACAATTTCAAGGGTCGAAGTTCCCTATTGACAAGGGAGTTGTACGGACGAGATGCTCAAGGGCGAGGGAAGGTTGTTCCCCCAATGAGTTAAATGTGAAGGAGTTAAAGGATGTCGAAAGAGTTTAGATGAGATTGTTTTAGCTTTAGATGGGATAAATGGTTGGAGACCACAAGTGTGCTTAGTAAGATAAGTGGTATTGATGAACAATGGAGGACCTTCCTTAGGAGGAATGGCGTGTGTAGGAGGGATGTTAAGGGATGATATGGATGGAGGGATCAAGAGAGATCTGATAGATGGGATATGGATTGGATTCAAGGTAGATGGAGAAGGAAATTTCCCCTGAATGAGGAAATCATCTTTCTTAATAAGATTGTGGACAATTGTTTGAAATGCCTTACAATGTTCGATGTCATGGCCTAGGGTACGATGATAAGCGCAACTGCAATTAGGATTGAACCATGATGGCTTGGGACTATAGGGATTAAAGGCTTTAATGGGAGGAAGTGTGATGGTAGATTTTTGAGTTAAATGTCGAAAGATATATGCGTATGACCCCATTGAAGTGTCATGGGGAAGGTAACTCTTGTGGGTTTTGATAGGATATCTCAACTTGGAGTTAGGAGAAAAAGTGGATGTAGATTGGATGGGTGAATTTCGTGATTTGGAGGACAAATCAAATTTGGTTAGAGGATTGTATTGTTTGGATGTGGATCAATTATTGCAAGATGTCGTAGATGGAGAGACTGATCCTAACATAGATGTTGTGGCATTGGATTGTTGAGAAGAGGGAGAATCTGAATGTTTCCGAGGATGTGCAGGGAACTGTCAGGGATGTTTTCCCCAAGCCTTAGACTTCAACTGAGAAGATTTACCTCTAGCAGGGATGAAAATAATTTCAACCAGAGGATCTGATAGTGGTGGTGGGGTTATTAATGGAGAAAATGTCCTAAAACAAGACAAGGATGATAATGGAGAGATAGGCGTTTGTATGATGTGATTAATGATATCTATGTGACATGTGGATTGCTTCAGTTTTGGCATGGGAAGAGTTGATTTTGCAGAAGGAGAATGTAACTCATCTTTATTTGATTTAGGTGGATGTGTTGGTTCAGTAGATGATCCAAAGGGTATCTTTGTATAAGGTTGCAGATCGAGAGGATTAAATTGGTGTGATAGAAGGATTAGGTAAAGAATATTGGGGTAGACTGGGTGATGTGGCAATGGGCGAAGATATAGGTAAAGATGCCAAGGTATGGATAGGTGTATTTTTTGGTATGATAGATATAGGGGTAGTTGGGATAGATAGGGATGTAGGAATATTTGGAATGTGTGGGGATGTAAGTGATGTGATGACCGATGGAGTAGACATCATTGGTAATGCAACAACTACAGGAGCATTTTCAGGTGTAGAAGTAGATGGGACCAGTTGTTTCATAAATTTTTCGAGGGGTAAGAATGATATGGTTTCTAAGGGGGTTGACATCAAAGGTAGGGTTGTAAGAGTGCATGTAGTAGAACTGAGTTTTGTTGGGATGGTTGTGAGCAATGTAGGTGTAGTAACATGTGTATTTGATGAAGATGTGGGTGAATGAATAGGTGTGAGAGACGTAGGCATATGTGTGGATATGAGTGGGGCTGAAATAATTATTAAGGATGAATCTAATGTGGTAGATTGGGGTTTATTTGAAGTGTCGGAAGTGGATGATATAGTTGAATTTGATGTGGATGTGATAAGGACAGGAAAAGGTGTAGGTTCAAGATAAATAATGAAAGTTGATGTAGGTGTGACAGGTTCTAAATAATGGATGGGAATGATGTCCACTATGGGAACATGCAGAGTTGGTGATAAGATGGGATCTTCATTGACAATGTCAATCATATAAGCATTTGATAGTTGAGATGTAAAGGGGGTGACGTGATTTTTTGGTGGTTGATTAGTTTGCGCAATGGAGGTATCAATTTGAATATCCCCTTGATTTACAAGTTATTGGACACGATCTTTGAAGGAATGACATCTCTTAATGTCATGACCTTTGACTCGATGATATTTACAATAGTGGGCTTCATGATACCAAATAGGCTTGGCTTGCGAGTTGTCCATGGGTCGTATGGGAGGAAGTTGGATGGAGTTTATGGTCATCAACTTATCAAATACAAGAACTGTATGATTCTCCTAAAGGAGTGTAGTTGAATGTTGATTGAGGGGCTCATTGTTGAGACCATGTGCTTGATGTAGATAGGGATGAGGGTTCAATGACCACAGTGTTGGCCGCACCCTTGAATTTTTCGTTATGTGTGAATGGTTTGGTGGATTAAATTTTGATTTAATTGAACTTAGTTTAAGATGACCCTACTCAATGGCATGGGTTTCAATTTTGTGAGCCATTGTGAAAGCTTCATCAAAGGCTCGGAATGATTGGATCTGCAAAGTGGATGATATATGTTTTACACAAGAACGTGAGAATAATTCGATGAGTTCGGTTTGCGGGATAGTGAAGGATAGTTGGTTTATAACATCATGCCATCGTGTGACGAAGTCGGTGATGGGCTCATTTTCATACTGTCGAATGGTATATAGATCAGTGATAGTGGTTTTACATGTGATATTGATAGAAAAGTGCTCTAAGAACAACTGTGCAAGTTGGGTGAAAGAGAATATGGAATGTAAAGGGATACTATTGTACCAGTCCAACCTAGGACCAGACAAAGACATGGGGAAAGTGCAAAGAATTAGATTGTGATCATGCACAATAAGACAACATGCGTGTTTAAATGTGAGGAGATGTTGTTGCGGATATTCATTATTGTTGAGCTTAGTAAACACGAGAATTTTCCAATGAGGAGGGTAGGGTTTGATTGGAACCAACGGATGAATCAGTTCATTACATACATGCTCATAGGATAAGGTGTTCTTGGGTGCTACGGTAAGGGTTTCTAAACTAGCCTAACCGATTCATTAAGGTGTGAATTGAATCACTCGAGGTGTTGTAAGGTTGATATTGGATTGGATGTGTGGTTTGAAAAGTAGTTTGATAAGGCGAATGATGTGTTTGTGGGTGTGTGGGTAGTTGGGGAAGCGTCTGATAAGGTGGTTGATAAGTTTGTGGATAGGATGTTTACGGAATGGTTTGATAAGACTGTTGATTAATTTTTGGATATGTAGGTGTTTGGGGAGCACTTGGTAAGGACTAACATGTGTCATAGGTTGGTGTTGAGCAATAGGGGCATGATGATAAGTGGGGATATGTGTGTTAAGAGTTTGAGATGGTTGGAGCATACAATGGGCATGAATGTAAGTGTGAAGAGGTTGAGATGGTTGGACAGGCCTATTAATGGAATTGTCAAAATGGGATGTGGGTGGAATGCAATCCACCAATTTTGGATATTGGGAGGATTGAAAGATTATAGGAGATTTTTGGAGTAAGAAGTCATATATGGGGTTAGGAGGAGATTTGAGTGTATCTAGAGGAGTAAGGAAATGGTGGTGTGATCGGTTTAGGAAGACTGGCTTGACGAGGGATATGAGGGTTGGTGTCAAGGTGGGGAAATTTTGGATGACATGGTTCTCATGAGGTGAGACCATGGAGACTGGAGATTGGGTGACTGACAACGTGGTTTTGAGTTTAGTATCTTGTTGGGTGAGATCATCAGAAGAAGTAATATCATTGGATAGAGTAAATTGTTTGTTTGTCTCAATTTGAGAGAGAGTGACAATAGGTGTGAAATAGAGAAACATCTGTTTATGTATGTTGTTGACAAACAAATCAAACAGAATATTTTTTATCATCATGATTAATTTAGAGGATGTGAACAGAAAAGAAAAGTAGGTAATGAAGGTTCCTAAAGGAGTCTAAGGTTGGTTTCAGGTAGTTATGGATTGGGAGATGTCTGAGATGGTTTCCTGTTGGGTGTTTAAGTCCCAATCAGTTAACCAGGTGAGAGGAATGTTTTGATGTGTTAATTATGTTTGTACAGTCTCAGGAAGTGTGTGATAAGTGAAATACAGAGAGTTAAATCCTTTACTTAATCTATGTAAGCAAGGAGGATGTAGAAGGTTTGTTTTAGACCAAAATAAAATATGATATTCGATGCAGACAGATCACTCAGGAAAGGGAAAGTTCGATGCAGAAAAGAGAAAATAAAGAAAAATGAGGAATACCTAGAGAATCACTTTTACTAGTTATTTAAGTGCGTGTGATAGTGATGTATTTTGAAAGTGCCAGTTAGTGGCCTGAATCACCTGGGTACCCTAAAATGGCACCGTTTATGTTTGCAGATAAGGTCAGTAAAAGTATTTTGTACGGTGTGTTTGGTTTAAACATTGGTCTTTGACAGCATTATTGTTTTGGTCGAAGCGTTGTGGAATTTACCTGTAGAAAGAAAATAAAACAATTAGTTGACGTTATTAAGGAGAATGATTCCAACGTCTAAAGAGTGTCATCATAGAAAAATAAGTAATCAAAATAATAAAATTGTAGTTTAACAGTCCTAGTCAACTAGAGTAATTGCGATGCGAAAATGAGTTGATAAAATTATAATTTTAACATATGAAATAAATGTATAAGATAAATTAATAAATGTTCAACCCGTACCAAAATGAGAATGATTGACAATGTGTCAATAGGAAATGATGTTATGAAATGAACTATAGAAATAAACTAAAAAATAAGACTAATCTATGAAGTAAATTATTAAATAAAGATGAAATGCACTCGGTGAGTTGAAATTAAAAATTATTAAATAAAGATGTAGTACGTGTGTGGTCGAGCCATGTGGAGTTCGCATGGAGGGGTCCTCTTGGTTAGGGAAAGTGTGCATGAGAGAGGTGAAGACCACGTGGGTCGGTGTATGTCGATTAGGGGTGGAGGATAGGGTCGAGCCATATGTGGGATGAGTGGGATACAGTCGAGAGGAAGGGAGAGGTGAGGTTGTTGGATAGAGTAGTTGGAGGGGTGTGGCCGAGTATGGGCTATGTGGAGTCGGGGATAAAAGAGTCGGGTAGAGGGAAGGATCTACATGGGAAGGAAGACGGATGGGAGCTTGAGAAGAGGAGATTGGGGCTCTTGGGAAGAAAAATAAGGGTGGAAAGAGGATGGAGAACAACACGGGGGAGGGAGTAGTGGGTGGCTTGGTACGTGGTGGAGGATATGGGAGATTAGGAAGAGGATAAGTGGGATAGAAGGGAGATGGGGAGAAGCGCATGAGAGAGCTCAAGTGGATGGGAGACAGTAGAGATGGGTGTGGTGAAGTGGCATAGATTGGTTTGGAAACTGGCATTGGTAGAGGTTGAGGGGAGATGGGAGCTCAGGGTGGAAGGACACAGGAGAGGGAGATGTGACAATGGGTGAGATGGAAGTGTACATGTGTAGAGCTAAGTTGGAGGGTCTGCGTGGGAGGAAGCCAGATACGGGAGCTCAGGTAGAGGAAGATGGAGATCAGGGTCAATGAATGTCGGTGTAGTCTCAAGCAGGTGAGTCAGGAGTTGGGTGAGGGAGATGTGGAAGGGGTGGGCTCGAGAAGAGGGAAGGAAGAGTGGAGTGTGCGTGGTGAATGGTTGGGAGATGTAGAGGATGGCTTGGGTTGGATGGAGAGTGGAGTGGAGAAGGGGATGAAGCTGGATGTGGGTGTGGAGAGCTTTGGGATATTGGAGGGACAGATGGGATCGAGAAGAGAGAGATAAGTGGGGGAATAACTCGGGGACAAGGCTAAAGGGAGTTGTGTGGATCGAAGTTGTGAAGAGTCGTGGGGAGAATTGGATGGGAGCTAGGAGTAAGGGAGAGGTGAGCGAGCTGAGTGGGAAGGAGGAACGTGAGGTCAGAGTTAGGGAGAAGGAGTTATGGAGTGATGCGGTGAGGAGGTGAGGAAACAGTAGGTGTTAGGAGATGGGTCGGAGGTGAGGTAGAATGCTAAGGGAATGGGTAGTTAGGATAATATTGTTTAAAAAAAATTAATTAATAATTTATTTTTTTAATTTTAATTTTATTTAATAATAATTATGTGTATATATTTTTATTAATTTTTAATTAATATTATTTATTTAATAATAAAAACAAACTGGATATTAATTAGAAACAACCAAATGACAAGTCTATGAACACAACACAATGACGTACCTTGAAGATGGCAAAAACGACCACATGTACAAAGGACATCCCATGGCGGGATCACATTAAATCCTGTAAACGAGTAAGCTTACAAATAAAATATTCACAAAATCTATCACATGACGACCACTAAGAGAATAATGAATTACGCAATTAAACTTGAAAACATAGCCAAATGATAAGGTTAATTTCTGGATTTGCTTCCCATGCGGGTAGATGTCAATAGAAAACAAGCAGAGCACGTACCTCTGGTGATTTCAATGAGTGACCATACTAACCTGAGATCAACAAATGCTAAGATATTGCAAATAAGCAAGTTAGAAAAGATGAGTAAAATAACAAACAAAACGACCAGATCTAGGATATGGTCCCACCGGGCGTGCCAAAATGTTGTACAGGAAACTTCATTCTCGAGTGGGGTGAAGGCCGATACTGGGAGCCACCAACAACTTTGAATGATGGAGGGCTTAGGACCTCAGATGTAGATGTGGATCTATGGTGCACAAAGAAGATAGATGTATGATATAAAGAAGCTAGATCTGCAAAACTGAAACAGATAAGATTAGATCACAATATGCGGGGGTTTCCTCGGATAGTGTCCATGGTTCCAAGAGGATTTTAACTCCCTTGGAGGATGTCAACCCCCATGTCAGACAAAATAATAATAGATCATGAACATAGTTATCGTGCATAAATAATGGAATATAAAATGACAAGTAACTAAAATGACGAAGAACTTAGCTTGTGCTCTGCTATGGAGATGAACTGAGCATTGAGATGGTAAGATAATGAACTATGGCAAAGATTTCTCCCTCAAACTGACAAAACTTAGTTAAGCTCTTTCTTCTCCTTTCTGGGCCTAGGTCCAGGTCTAAGATCTCTAGGTCTTCTTGAAAAATATATCTCCAGCTCTAGGTCTTCTCCTTTAAAAATATATCTTCGTCCTAAAAAATCCTGTCCTTGAAATATGGGGGAAAACCCATATTTATAGCTTGGATGTGAGGTTAGATTGGGGTTAACAAGTAACCGGGGTTGGGTAGAGTAACTTGAGTTAAGAGATATGATGTGATCATGTGGGGACCACGGCTTGAATTATTAGATGGAGTGGGGAGCATGATTGACATGGTAGGTGAGATGATAGATTCCATTTAGAAAGGGGTGTCAGATGGGTATATTAATACCCATGGATTAATAATTTGTGAGAGATGGGGGATAATGCCAAAAGTCAATTATTAAATGGGTTTATATGGATCCCATTTAATAATTAATTAAAAAAGGTGAGAAAATAGATGGGATTTCATTTAATTTAAGAAAAAGAGAAGCGAGAATGGAAATTGCATGAATGTGAGATGACGGAGGGGCGCTATACCAAATTCTTACTTACTCTAAAAATAGCAAAAAGTGGTTAAGAAGTTATTTTGATTCCCGAGATCACACTAAGTACAAGGGAAGAGCATACACACCCTATTCCAAACTCAAATAAAGCATGAAAAACAACTTATCAAAACCCTAGGCCAATTTTAACAAGAATTACTTATCAAACCCTAAGTGAATTTTGTTAGGAACATTTCTCTAAAATCAATAAATGGACTAAACCAGTAACTAAAAACCTCTAGAAATGATGGCTACTCCAAAAACACAAAATTCAAAATTTTGAAGTTTGAGGAAAGTTTACCTTGATGCATGGGCACCCCTTTGGATGCACAGGCACTCACAGTGATGCACAGGTACTCTTCTGTCATTTATGCACAGTCATTAATGCATGGGTGCTCCTAGTGAGGCACATGTGCATGTCTACATGAACAAACACATTTTTCACTCAAGACCCAAAAAATCAGTGTTGCAAGGGTGCTCACAGTGATGCACACACGCTCACAGTCATGCACAGGCACCTTTTTTCCTATAAGTGGTCAAAAAATTCGGTTTTTGAGAGGATTTCTTGAAAAACGGTCTAATCTTTGGTATTTTGAGGGAATTTTGATAGGGCTTCACCTCCTTATATCCTACAAAAAGCATGAAAACACATCTTCTACCACTAATCTAGCTGAAAAAAACTTTTAAAAATGGAAATTGATCTATAAAAATTTGAAAATTAAACTAAAATTTTGAAAATAATATAAAAATCTTGAGAAACTAATCTAAAAAGCTTGAAAGTACTCTAAAAAGTTTGAAAGTAAAATAGAAAACATCTAGGAAACTTGAAACTAATCTAAAACTTTGAAACTAAGTTTAAAAGCTTTAAAAATTAAATGCAATGAGGTATGGTCCCATCGAGAGTGCCAAATGAAAGAACCCCAAACTTTACAAAGAAAACTACAAAGCTAAACAAGGAAGGATAACACCATTTCCGCCTAATTAGCTAGGGCTCTAAGTCTAGGAATGAAACATTAAGATAGAAGCTTAAAGGAATGCTTAACTAGTATGAAAACAATGCAAATCTAACTAAACATGCCTACTAATATGCTTTAATTACCTAACATGGGCCTAAATAGACCTAAGATGGCAATCAAATGGTTATGGGTTGTTACTCCAAACAATGGTGAAATGACCTCTCCAAATTACTTGTTAAGTCACTTTAGATATTCGTCTACTAACCTTGTTGAAGGCTTAAGGCAAGGATTGAACTTGGTTATGAATCACATGTATTATATGAGATGCAAATCAAAGCATGGTGTAAAGTATAAAGGAATGAGGTGCACCCTTTTTATAGTTTTCCATTTGGGAGAAACTTGTATTTTGGTGCATGTGGGACTAAAAGCCCCAAATTAGATGAGAATTTTTAATCATAATTAGGCCTTACTAATCATAATTAGTGAATTATCAAGTGATTAAGATGTGAGGAGCTGCAATCAACCGCTTAGGATCAACTAGGAGGCTAGGATAAGCTTTTGAAGCTTGTTGAGGCATTGTGGAGGTGAATGGGGTGATTTTGAGTGGTCATAAGAGGGGTTTGAGTCAATATTAGGGTATATTGACCAAATCAAGGGGGAAATAGGCTTAATTAGCTAATAAACGCTAATTATCTATTTTGAAGATGATTTTGACTTACGATTCATCGTAAAGTGGCATCCTGAATGTAAAAGAGGTTTGGTGATCAACGAAGTGCTTTTTAACTAAGCCAAAGTGGTAAGAAATGCTAGTTAATTAGTATAAATCACTAATTATAACGAAATTGGCAAGAATGAGAGTGATTTGTGTGTGTTTGGCAATAAGATTGCAAAAGTGGAATTTAGGTGTCTACAAGATTTAATTCAAATTAAATTAAATCAAAAGATCCCAAAGTAGTTTAAGCAAAAACATTTTTTGTATAGCCAGCAATGATTATAATCCATGAGACCACATTTCTTATAGGCATGTAGTCTAACAATTCACAATCCTTGTAGATGGTTATGTCATTTTCCCTATTCCCCTCTTACTCATGTTTCTTCTATAATATAAAAAGAGATGGCAATGTTGAAAAATTCCCTATTCTAAATCTTGCATTTGGATAGAGGTTGCGAGGATGGTGGAAAAGCTTGTGAGCTTTAGCTTCACACATGCCAATTACATTTTCCTGAAAGTTCCAATTGACACACTCCCCAATAGTGGCATGCTTCTCAATGACAAGTAGGTTTATGTAGGTTAGTATGTTCAACTTCAGGAAAGAGGGTGTTTAATGGGTACTTCCAAGTTTAACAATGTTTTTTTTCCTCCAATAACCATGTTATTTATCCATTCATCGTAAGTGAAGATAAAAGATTATTAGGGTACCCATAATGATAATTTTTTTGAGGTAATAGTATGGTCATGTAGTTAACTTGATCAACACTTAACTTAATAAGCATTTAGATAAATAATTACATAGCTAAAATATCATCAATATATTAAAAACATCTAATAGTATAAAATGGTAACACATCTTGTAAATTGCACATAAGCCAAAATGATAAGACTTCCTCTTAAAACTTGTGTAAAAAAATGTAACATGTTGTATTAGAAGTGTTGTATAGTTTTAAATGTTCTGTAAAATGTATAATTGTATTAGAAGCGTTGTATAATTTCAATCTCATTATTCTTATATTGGATTTTTGCATGTTTTTATATATTAGTGATGACGTGGAGTTGTTCGTATCATTGACATGATTATATGTGGAGGCTCTAGTGTTCATGCTTCAACACAATGTGACATGGAGGAGGATTTGGATAATGCACCATGATATTCTTCCATGTCTACACGCCCATCAACATCCACATGCCCACCACAGAGGTATTGGTTTACATTTTACTTTGTAATTAATGAGTTTTTGTTCATTTTTACAAAGTTTAATCATACAACTTGATAATGAAAAATGTACTAATTATTGGGATTTTGTTCATTTTAATGGTTATCTCTCCACATCCAGGGACCAACCATAAGGGTATGAATTTATAATTTTTTTATTAGACGTGTATTTCATTTGATTTAATAAATTTACAATATTTTTAACTATTTATTTTCATTTAAAAACTAACACTTCATTATGACAAGTCTACTTTGTTTATAGACTTGGATGAGGATGAGGGCGATAGGACTACACACCCTTCTGTTGCAGCTATGGAGTCACCATCTCTGAGCTATAATTTTTTGGTTTTGTTATCAAATTGATTTTAACTAATGTATTTATGACAACTTATGATTTTACTGTAGACCCTCTTCAGGTGCGGGACACTCTCAGCCTACTCTAGCTAAAATAAAAAATGTAGACGACAATATATCCCCCCATCTAGTCTCAACGACACACTCCCCAGTTCACTAAGCAGGTATGACAAGGAGGATGCATTGGCCCCACCAACTTCAAATAATGAGAGACCTTCTCACCTTAACCGTGATAGGTATCGACATAGAGTGAGAGGGACCTTACAAATGACCCTCTACATAAATAATGTTGGCAATATATCAAAGGATGTATGGAAAGTGTGTATTTTAATATGCTTTATATTTAAATGTCTTAATTTTTTTCAACTTATCGTTTTCTAGTTTCTATGAATTTACATTTATTTATTTATTCATTTATAGTGATTTAATAAAATATGATATATTTAACCCTTTTTATTCTTTATGTTTTATGTATTTTAATAAAATAACACTTGACCAAGTGTGCAACCTATTCAAATCATATTGACATAGAGAGTGGAATGAAATTCCAGAAGAAAATCGCAAGAGGTGAATTGAATTAACTTAGCACAGTTTTAGGAGTGTGTGTTATAAAACACGATCAATTAAAAAATTGTAGCACATGGGTTTAAGAGAATTAAGACGCATATAAGAGTAATTCTATTGTGTAAATAACATATTTTCAAGAAAATACTCTTTTACTAATTTTCTATATCTCTACTATGCAACTAAAATACGAAGGAAACACATATCTCGAGAGGTAACTTCTTCGAATTCTCAATGTACTTGAAGAATCTTAGAATAACCTCTATGAAAAATGGATTTGAGAGGAGAATAATAAGGCCACATGTTAATTAACTCAATTTATGATATCTGAAATTTAATTTTTTTATTGATTATATATTTTACGAATATTGAATTTAACGTTGGGAGGAAAAGTGTCCAGTTATTAGGTTATGAAGTGTAGGTGAGAAAAGGATAAGTGGCCCGTTGAATGGGACAACACAACTTTACGAAGTTGATACAAAAAATTGTAAGTTCAATATAAGTTATTCTACAATTATGTTATTTTGATTTTATAAATTATCTTAAATAAATTATTAATACACCTTTTTTTTCATTTCACTATTGTTATAGGAACCCCACTAAAATACACCTACAACAAAAAATGTGCAAGCAACATTAAAATTAATGTAGCGGGACTCAACTACATTCATCAGTTCTGGGCCAACGAGAATGACTTTGTGTTGGTAAGACATTGTTTAATTAGTTATAAATTACGTAATTTCAAATTCAAATCAGTGTAAATTTTTATCATTATATATTTGTAGGTTGATAGACAATGGGAGTTGGAAGAGAAAGAAGGGGAGCAATATCAATGGGACGTGGGACGATAATAAAGATCGCACAAAAAAAGATGAGGATGAGGATGAGTACAAGGGGGACTAATGCCTATACATATATTTATTTGTTTTGTAATTTGGAAGCGAATTTGTCCCTTTTTATCATTTGCAAATGTAATAAATTATACATTATTGTATAAAAACAAATCACAATTTAAATATTTTGTTTTCCTGATTATCTGTAACATTTGTTTATTTTACTTTTCATATATAAGTAATATGATGATATGTCGATGATTTTTAATAAATTCATTTCATTTATATTAAGAATAATCAATATAATATATAATAATTTAATTATACACACACACATATACATAATATAATACATTAATATTCATATAATAGATTAACATAGAAACAAATAAAACATAATGTAATATAATTATTAGTAATTTAATATTTTTTTACTTTTGTAATTATAATTTATATTATTTTTTGTACCACACTGAGGTGAAGCAAAATGAAAGGTTGTGTCACTTACATGCGATATAAAGTAGATATTATAGTGGTTCAACGTCGATGCAATAAAAAATGTCTAGTTGTGTCACGTTTGTGCCACCTTTTCCTGACGTAAATTATTGACAAAAACACATCCATAAAATCCAAAAAAGGTCCATTTCTAACTCTAAATTGACTCAAAACAATGTTATTCACACTTTGTCTAGCAGTGTGTGTTTATTTTGCCAACAAATCGAAGGAGAAAGGGGTTTGATGCACAAATTGTTGAGGCAACATACTCTAGACATAACTCTAAAAGAAAGTCCTTGTAGTTCAACACTCCCAAAGTCAATAGTTGTTTTTTTACAATTTCAATGCTTTTGTTTTGTGGTTAGTTAGAGTCGGCACCATTTTGAGGTAAATTCACTTACGCTTGCCACAAGAAATAGTAATCCTATGTTGGGAAAAACTTGACATTCCATGGAGGTAAATGGTAAGTCAAGGGGTTTTACATCAGCTTTAAAGATAATAGGTTAATTTTGTGTTGTCCAAAATAACCCACAGGTATTTTGACAACTTGCAAATTTGATTTCGGACTTAGAAATTTTTTTGTTGAAAAATCCGTAGAATACTTTTTTTCGTTTTTCCATGGAATCAGGAAATTTAGTGTTCTTTCGAACTCTCCAAGTCTATGGAACAAAGGAAGCAATTGTTGTGTTCCATAGACTCTCTAAGTCCACAGAACAAAGGAATTCAATTTAAAGAGTTAGGCAGATTTCATGAAGGGTAGAGCTACGATACATGGGGAAGAGGTTTGAAGTGTTCCACAACATAGGAGATAAGTTCAAGGTGCGGAAAAGGTCAAAATTCATGAAACAATATCTTAATGTTCTGTAGGATTCTCAAAGAATAATATTTTGTAGACCTTTCAAGTACGTGGGACTAAAGCCACAAAACAAGGAAAGGAGGTTACAGGCTGATAAAATTTGTGCATCATGGAGATAGACATCCACAACATAGTAAGAGGTATGAATACTACCAAACAAGAGAAACTTTGTGTAACAAAGGAAAACAAGCAAGGAATGTCGCAAAACAAAAGAAATAGGGCCACGGGGTTAGTGAATCTGCCAAACAAAAGGATTAGTCTTCTAGGGAACCAAGGGAACATCCAAAATCCATAGAATAAGAAAAGTATCCCAAAGCCACATAAAAAATTATTCAAAGTTGTGGAACAAGCAAGTACCCAAAAAACTATGAAACAAGCAAATCAAACTGGAAGTCATAGAACAAAGGAATTTTTTGCGAGAGGTCGAGTTTAGTTTTATGGTGATATATTTTGTTGCAGAGCTCCATTTTTCATCATATTTGATACATCAAGAATGTCTTAGAGAGGCCTTTCAAAAGAAGGAAACTTTACAATGATTGATCAAGTATTTTTGAGAAGTTGAAGTTGTAACTTCTGGGGACGTTTCATGTCTCTTTCAGAAGTCGAAACATGTCATTTTTAGTCGTAAGATGCTTGTCTAATCCTCCCTCACCTTTTCTAATTCCTCATCATTTCGATTGAGAATGGGAAGAGTATTCTCTTTTGGAAGAATTTCATTTTTGGAGACGTTTCATGTCACTTTAACAAATGAGAATATGCCATTTTTGGTCATAAGATACTTGTCTAATCCTCCCTCACCTTGAGATCCTTATAAATGCTTCCAAAAGAGAATATTCTTCCCATGCCCAATCGAAATGATGAGGAATGGTGATCTATGTAACATATTTTGACATTTGACAATGTCACATTCCTCCATCTTCTAGATTTCATCAGAATCCATTGATTTACAAGTTATTTCTCATCTACAGAAAATTCTCGAGTTTAATTATAGGAAAAGGTAACACCAAAGGCATGAGCCATCATAAGGCATGGATATTACCTGTTGGTGGTGGCTTGGAGGTATTAGCAAGGTTCAACATGTTAAGCATCTATCCAGGATATTTTAATCCCCTCTCCTCTCCTCCCTTCTATAAAACGTAACATGTTTCTTCATTGAAACCATCCTCTCTTGCTTGATAATGTTATGATGCCAAAATTTTAAGAGAACCAAGGAGTTACAAACCTATGACATACATTTTGTAATGCATCTTACCCTTCATTGGTTGTAACATTTTGTGCATCTTAACAATAATAATATAATGTTAAATATGCCTTGAATTTGCATCTAGTATTGCATTATTGTTTCCTTGCATTTCTTTTTTGATGTGTATCCATCATGTTTTAATGAGTTTCATTTCATTAGTGTCAATTATACAGGGTTGTGAGTTGATTTAGTTGTAGAGTTGGAAAGTGGAAAACATATTCCACTCTAACGTTGCATTGGATCTCTTGCTTCTCTGAGACTTTAAGAGAGAGTGATCACCCCTTATTTTGGTGTTATCACTGGCCCCCTTTATCTAAGGATTTCAATCTCATAACTCTCTCTAACTATAGTACATGTGAATGACTATTTTAGGTTTAGATAGTTTTGTTTTTCGTTGTAGGAGTAGTGTTTGCATTAAGTAAATTTGGTAGAGGAACCAACATTATTTGGAGGCTTGTCTCAAGATGCAAGTTCAACACTAGGAGACAGTACCATGTTCCAGAATTCTTGATATTCCATGATCAAATCCTAGTGATTAAGCTAAAATGTGGAAATGCAAGCTTAATATGATGTTATTATAGTAATTAAATAAATATGTAATTAATTACAAAAATTACACCCAAGTAACTAAGCAATAAATTATGAAAGGAGAAAGAGTTACTTATTTAATTCATAATAAAATATGGAGATCAACAAAGTGTTGACCAAGTGAACAGAGAAGTAGGAGCGTCATACAAATATCTAGAAAAATGTAGATCTAGAGAGATGGGCTAGACTGGGGTGCCTAGAGAGGGACAGGGGTGCCAATGGGTTCCCTGGGCCTGTTTCTAAGCACCTGGGTCTGCAAAAAATCTCAAAAAACCTCCTCTGAGGTGTGGCAAGTTGTTCACAGTTGGTCACCTTTTTCGCTATGAGGTCACACAATGATCGCTAAAGTCACTAGAAACATGCAATGAAATATGAACCTGCAAAACCTTAAAATAAACATCAAATCCTAAAAACGAAAGATGAAGAATGAGGGGTCAGATTGTCCTTAGTTGCCATAATGGTGAACTTATGACTGAGCGTTGCACTACATCTCATACCCAATGTAGTTCTATGTGTGTGTTCAGAATTGTGCCCTAAGTGGCTCTTGTGCATGTCGCACTTGATAGCGAGCAAGTAATCTAAATGCAAAGAAATGTAATAGATGTGTGCATGAATAAAATGAACTTCCCTCCCCTGAAGTGTCTGCAGAATAACCAGCCCTTATGTCCCTTGTGATAGTGCTAGATGGATGCAATGGAGCTCTTAGATGCTTGATGGATGCAACCTTAGGTGGTGATAGTTAATGCTTAGTGATTTTTGTCCTTTATTATGATCATATAACTTTATATTTATATGATTTCCTTACTTGAATTTTGTAATTAACCCCAAAAATGTTGACTACCAAAAATATAAGATGCTCAAACAACTAGAAAGGACCCAAAAAGTGTGATTAAAGTACAACGGGGTCAAGGGCACCCAAAGGGGATGAGGGCACCTGGTGTTGGCGTCCTGGTTGGGCACTGGTGTCCAAGATGATAAAAGCCAAAGTATAAAAAGGTAGATTGAGCGAGTAAGGGTGTAAGACCAAAAGTGGCAGCAGAAATCAAAGAAAGGTGGTCAAAGACATGGGTTAATTATTACTCTTCTTACTTAGGAGTCATATGAATAGTAGTATGTAATCAAGACTAGATAATTACCCAAAGTGCATGATTTTGTGTCTACATTTTCCCCTACTTTATGTTGGTGGGCGAAAATCTTGGTAAAAAAAAGTAGATAGAGATGTATACCTAATAACCCTGTAGATTGATGAAGAAAGCATTCAGAGGGACTAGACAAAATGGGAAGTGATAAAAATGTGAAGTGTGCATGCTAAGGAGGAGAAAGTGAAAAAAATTGTGATGAAAATGAATATAGGGAATAAATTCATGCGTAGATGTTGCAATGTACCTATTGTTGATGTCTATGTTGTTGTTGTTGATGATGATGTTGACTATCGCTTCCCATACAAACGGACCTACAAAAGAGAAGAACAAACAAGTAGTCAAATGCGCATGTATATGTATAAAAAGTATGTAAAAATGTTGAAAATGTGAAAATGGAACATGTGCACTTGATCTATGATGAGGAAAAGAGTGTAGAGAGGATCCTAAAGATGTTGTAGAATACCGATTTTTTTGGGCGATCTCACACCAATTATGTTAGTCGCAAGTTTTTGGGGTGATCTCATGCCAGGTCATGGAAGAAGTGTAGGGATAAAAGTCTGGTGTCATCCTCCAACCTTTAACTACTTCTTGTAATATAGGACACCATTACATATGGTGTGCAAAATCGGTGAAAGTGCTAAGGATTGTATGCCCTGTAAAATCTGTTGTGTGGAGTTTTATAGACTTTGTTGAACTACCAATCACTATGAAATTACCACCTAGACACAGGCATCCAAGAAGGATGTCATTGTACTAAGGACCCAAGTCTGATTCTAAGCCTTGTCTGAAACTATGTTGTACATGTATTGTGTTGTGATGTGTATAACTTTATATGGGGTGACTAATTCACCCAAATTATGCCCCCCTCGTTTGGGGTGCATGTAACATCGTTGAAGGAGTATGCAGCCCAAAAGAGGACTGACCACTATGTTAAAACTATGCCCGACAGGGGGAAGGCAATGTGCTTGGTAGAAACCAAGGCACATGCAAACAAAGTGGTTAGGAGACAAGTGTAAGTACAAGTAAAGAAAAAAACACATGTATAAGACAAAATGTAAGCTAAGCAAACAATGTGAAAGCTAAGATACAAGAAGGTAATATAAACATGAAAGAAGACAATGTAGACCATGAAAAGTGGGTTACAAACATGGGAAACCAATCATGATGTTGCAAGATGATCAAGGTCATAGTGGCCGTAAGCAAACAAGTGTGCATACAAGATAAAGGGAAAAGCCAACAGACAAGAATAGACAAAGAGCAAATAATGACAAGCAATGTAACAGCTAACCATGGAAACAAATAGTCCCGCATAATAAATTATGCACATGAAGCACCTGTTAGCATGTTAGAAATATGAAAATTATGTTAAAGCATGTATAAAACGATAAAATAATGTGCTATGAAACAATATCACCTGTAATATATGAAAGTGGATTCCCCAAGGAGCCTCTATGGGACTGGTAAAAGGTGTTACACCAAATATTAATGGTGTGTGTAATAGATCTGTATAATCTATGATCACAACTAGAAAGCAAGTGAACACACATGTGTGTATGATAAAGATAATGACATACAAGATATCAATCTAACATGTGTAATACATTGTGCATGTAAGAAGTAAATGTAAGCAAGACTAAGTGCGACCAAGATATGCAGTATGTTGCGGATGAGATAGAATGGAATGCAGTGTGAATGATAGGAGAAACATGCCCCCCCGAGTGGATGTGTATGTATGTAATGAGATTCATTTATTAATGCCCCCTCATCAGTCAATAATGAACTGTAAATGAGAGTGCATCATCGGGACATGGTTCGAATGTGTGTAATGAAAATATGTGATCATCAAGGCATTCAGTGTAGAGTGTGTGAATGAGTGAGTGATTGGGTGATGGAACACGTGAATGTGGTGAGGTCCATTTGAGATGTCTACCCTCAGAAGTTGGGTATGGACCATGGAACTAGGGTGCGTCATAGGGTAGTGTGTTGCATTGGTTGTGCGCGAGAGAAATAGTGAATGTGTTGTGTGGTTTGTGTAATATGTGGTGTTGAATGTTTGTGAAAGAGATTGATTGTGAACACATTGAGTGTGTGATGTATATTGTTGAATGTGTAATGTCTCGTGTTGATTGTACACAAGAGAGAGAGGTGTTATGAATATGTCAATTGTAGGTTTCAAAAGACAGATATGTCATGAGAGCATTGAATGTGTAGGGTGTTGTAGATATATAGATTGTATAAGGTGTATGTGTTGAATGCATTCCAAAGATATGTGTGAAAAAGGTATGTTGTGAAAGTGTTGAGTGTGTATTGTGTTGTAGATACATCGAGTATGTTGTATGTTTTGTTGAAGATGAGAGGAGAGTATGTGTTGTTTGTGGTGGCGTTGAGCTGGTTTTGATGAGTAGGTGTGAGTATTGTGTATTGTTTGGGTGTGGAATACGTGTGATAGTAAGAGTAAGTTGCAAGTATGTTGATTGTGTAATGATGAATATGTGTAAGAAGTATATGCTATTATATGATTGTGTAGTGTGTAGTGTGTAAGATGAAGTATTATGTGGCGTGTGTGTGATGTGTTGTGTTTGAGGTTCATGTGTATAGGATGCCATCAATAGTCAAGTGTGAACCAATGCACAAGATTACATCATCAGGAAATGATGATGGGGTGAATTGAAATGTGTATGATGAATTTGGTATTTGATGAACGATGTTTGGCCACAGATGGTGAAAGAGTGTATTATATGCATAAATAGATGGTGATAAATGTATGCATGTAGGAATGAGTATGTAGTAAATAGATATAATGGGCAGAGGAACTGGGTTATTATTATAAGATATCCCTCAACAGTCATGTAAAAACCATAAGAACATGAGTGTCTCATCAGGAAATGATGATATAATGTATGTCTCAAAGGTTTTGAAAGTGCTAAGAAAGATAAATCATGAAGCGCAGAGCATTAAGTGTGATAAGATGTAGTCTTATTTTCCCGCTCAAGACCCTAGGTTCACTGGTGCTTCACTCAGATAGATCTGAGCACTTACCCAAAGCACACAAAGGTACTAGGTCCCTCTTTCTTACTGACTTACGAGGGTGCTAGCATGCATAATCATAATAACCATAATCAATAGATATATTACACCATACAACTAGATCCATGAGCTCAGTTTGGAAACACACTTATTAAGGAAAACATTTAGATCACATAAGGATTAATACCAAATTTACCATACAATAACCATGAATAGAGACATCAACAATCAATATTCATCCATAATGATCCATTATATTAATTCATCAAAAACAAGAGCTGAATACATACACATAGTGTCATAAGAGTCATGTGCGCAAATCATACCAGCAACATAACTTTGATACAATCTAGTGATATCAAAACTATGTAAATCAATATATATATGAGTGGGGACTTTCCCTTCACCACCTACGCACTCTCAAAATAGGTTGCATGCTCAAAATAGCCATGTGTCACTACAAAGATAACTAAAGAATCATACAAGCTTCTCCTAATAATAGATTATCCATAATCAACTCCAGGTCAATCTTATTATTAGCTCTAAATTGAATGACTCTTGGTCTTCCACTTGCTCCAAAATAGACATTCCTTGGCCACGAAGTCTCTCATGTTGTTATCTAATGCGTGTTCAAGCACTCCATCCTATTTTTAGCCTGATCCGTACAAAACGACTAAGTCCTTAACTATGTCTTTCTAGGTGTGAATCTTCAGGGTACAACTTTATCAACCTTTCATGCCTATCCACAAGCCCTCTTCCTTTGTGCCATTATCACATGCACCTTTGATACTTAGGCACTAAATTTTCTCAGCCCAACATAGGACATGCTAGAAACAAGTGTTAGAAGGGGGGAAATAAGTGTGATGCCCCCAAGTGTGCTAATGATGAAGGTTTATGTAGCGATGCGAGATATACCTTGCCATTATGGGAGAGAATTGTTTATGTCATGATAAGAGTGAGGGCCAACACAATGGTGGGCCGAAGTAATAGTAGGACTATGTGATGGTGGCAGAATTTGAAATGTGTCTTGGCTATTAGTAGAAGTAGTTTCTTTGACAAAATGAATTGGGAACAGAAGTGGAATAGGCTAGGAAGGAATCTTGAATGGCGGTAGCTTAGATGGGATTGATGATGCTGCAGAGGGCTTGATAGGAGAAGAAGGTGGACTGATTGTGAGAGGTAGTTGCATATTTTGACTTGGTAATTTCATAGATGACTTGAGAGGAGGAGGTGTTATATTTATTTTGAGAGGTGGTTCTTGACGCTCCGTAGAAGAAACCTTAGAAATGATGGTATGATGTTCATTAGATATAAATGAATCAGTTTTAGGAGCCCATTGAGATGTAACAATTATATATGGGCATGTAGCATAATGTTGAGCAGCGAATGAGCACACAAGATGCTTGATTCTTCTTCATAAAGCATAAAATTCATTATCATTATGTCCATTGATTCGATGATAATTGCAATATGGATGACCCTGATATTTTGCAAGATGAAGGAGGATAGCCATGAGTAGATGGTAAAGTGATTAATTGATTACTAAGGAGCTCAATAAGAATATCATTTTGCTTAACATTGTGATTAAACATGTGAGGCTCCGGTAATGGCAAGACTTGAGTTCATTGATATAAGAACATGTAGAAGACATAGAATGTAGATGGAATGTAGAAGGAGAACAAGCATGCTCATGAGAAACATCCTTAAGTTGCTAGATTTCATATTTGAGAGATGTAATCATGGATTCCATAACATAAAATTTGTCTTCGAATAAAGAATTCAAAGCTTGAATTGAGTCCAACATGGATTGATTAGATGGAGGATCGTGAAGGCTAGGGTTGTTTGATAAACGATTGAAGATATGACTTATTTCATGTGGTGGCATATCTTGAGGAAGATACATGGTGTCTAAGGTTTTTTTCAGAATAACCTAGTAATTAGGATGCATCTTAAGTAAATCAGATAAAGAAATTTGAGGAATTTTATGACCCATGATAGAGGAAAAAGTGAGGATCCTAAGTTTGAAAGCGTTCGAGTTCACCAAAACGATTAACCTAAAATGTGAAAATGCAAGCCTAATCTGATGTTATTGTAGCAGTAAAATAAATATGCAATTAAGTACAAAAATTACACCCAAGCAGCTAAGAAATAGATTATGAAACCTTAATTATAAGGAGGAGAAAGAGGTGCTTAGCTTATTCACGATAAAATCTAGAGTGTACCAAAGTGCTGATCAGGTGAGCAGAGTAGTAGGAGTGTCGCAAAGAGACCCTTAAAAATGTAGATCTGAAGAGATGGGTTGGACCAAGGCACCTGGAAAGGGACAGGGGCACCTGTGGGTGCCCTAGGCTTTTCTTCTAGGCACCTGGGTCTGTGGAAAACCTTAGAAAACCTCCTCTGAGGTGTCGTAAGTTATTCTCATTTTTTGTTATGCCCTTAACCTATTACTTGTATTAGGATATGAGTAGCTGACTTTTGGCTTACCATATCATTTTATTATATCATTTATACTTTCTCATGCTTAATAGGTCAACCTGGATGATGGCCATAACATATGAATAGTATATATAGGGGATTGTAGGTAGTAGTTCATTATCATTTGAGCATTTGAGTCTTATTATATGGTTTGGAGGTTGCCCCCTCGAAGTGGCGAAGCTATTATAATTGCATATTGAGATCATTATTCTGAAATATTGTGTTATTTGGTGTTATATTGCTGCTCATAATTTGAATTATACTAGTAATTTCATTACAAGTGGTATCAGAGCTGCGATCTGGGCCAAAATTAGGGCAAAAACCCTAAATTTTTTGTTTCTGCAATATATTTTGAACCAGAGTGAATTGGTGGGAGATATTTTTACCAGAGTTGCAAAACATTTCAAGTAAGGTTCCCTGAAAATTTCAGACTTTTTTTATTTATTTTGCACAAGTTATTACAAATTTAGGGGTTTTTCATAAAATCGCTCCCTAGGGTGCAAATTGTGGAATTTTTTCAAGTTCTTTACATTTTCGGAAAGCTCTGAAAAAATAGTATTAGTATCTTCTCTATGTTTTTTCCTATTCAGCTGAATTTGTATCGAAACCCTAAACCCTAAGGTTTGATATCATGGCGGGGCCTTCCACAAGAGCAAAAAAGAATCCGGTTACTCTGGGTAAAACCCCAGATAAAGATGGGATAGTGATTGAAGAGATGGATTTAGAAGGGGTAAATACAGATTCCTCAGCACTAGGGTTTACTTCAGTTGATCATAAGGTGAGCCAACTTGAGTATGAGCTGCGAAATGTACAATCTGAGATGGCCTCTAAAGGAGACATAGCCCAAATCAATCATCGGTTGGATGATATCATGCAACATGTAAAGGGTAAACAGTATGGCCCAAATCCATCCCATATCAACCAAGGAGGATCTTTAGTTCAAAATCATGGACAAAATAACCATGTTGGATCACTTTTCCAGCCCAATCAGAATCCAACTTATTCGCAACCATGGAACATGATGCCGAAAGTGGATATGCGCAAATTTGATGGTAAAGATCCCTTGAATTGGATAAATCAAATGGAGAACTTCTTTGAGCTACATCAAACACCATCAGGGAAAAAGGTGACATTGGCATCCCTGTATCTTGAACCAAACAATTCATTTGGTATCGATGGTTATGTGCTTAGAGGCAGAAGAATGGTCTCGGTGTCACTTGGACAGTTTTTATCGAGGAGTTACAATTGCACTATAGTTCCAGTGTTTCAGAGAACTACTTTAGTCAATTAGCAAAGTTACGACAAACATAGATCAGTCAAAGATTATGTGCATCAATTCCAGAACCTATCCTTAAGGGTGGAGAATATACTAGAAGAGAATCTGAATGACCTATTTCTTGGGGGTCTTAAGGACCACATTGAGCATGAGGTACGTATGTTTAATCCACTCAAGCTTTTTGATTCTATTATCATGGCACGTCGAGTAGAGGAAAAAGTTCTTTGTAGTAGGAGGCCACCTTTCATTAACACCAAAGACCGTAGTATCTCTTCCCCTTCATTTTCTAGGCCAATTAGACTGAATCCTCAACAAATGGAAGAAAAGAGAGCAAAAGGATTATGTTTTAACTGTGATAGCAAATATGGACTGGGACACAAATGTGCTGAGAAGAAGTTGTTCTATATTGACAGAGGTAATGAGGATGATGAGGATGCTGAAATTATAGGAGAGGTTGAGGAACCAGTAGAAGAGGAAGTAGAGGATCACCAACCTACAATTTCTTGCCATGCATTGTCAGGTATTAGTACTCCTCAAACACTCAAGGTTATTGGCTATCTCAAAAAACAGAAGGTGACAGTGTTGATTGACTCGGGGAGTACTCATAACTTCATAAATAGTAAGTTAGCTACCCACCTCAATTGTTTTATTTACCCAGCTCCAGAAATGCAAGTTATGATTGCGGATGGTGGGACAGTCAAGTGCACAGGAAAGTGCCATAGTATCAAGCTTTCCATGGGAGACTACATGTTAGACTCACCTATGTTTGCTATTTCTATGGGAGGGGCAGATATTGTTTTGGGTGTCCAATGGTCTCACAACCTTAGGTACTATAGAGATGAATTTCCAAGAATTGTTCATGCAATTTCATTCATATGGAAGGACAATACAATTGAATGGGATGGTAGCTAAGTCTCCACAAGATTATTAGCTCTCATCAGATGCAGAAGGTTCTCAGAAAAGGAGTAGATGGATTTATAGCAAAGTTATTTTCCATAGAAGTAGCACAAAATAGGAAGAGTCTTCAATGCCACCTCATTTCAGAAGATTGTTGATGTCAGATTCATCAATTTTTGATGTTAATTCTAAAGGGACTACCACTCAATTCATGAGGGATCATGATCATGTAGCAATAAGCAATTGATTCCAGGGAGCCAAACACCTTATCAGAACCATAGGTAGATACCCATATTCACCAGAAAAAGTGAGGAGAAAATGGTGCAGGAAATGTTGAAGGCAGAGTATGATTGCCTGCACATAGAGTGGTCATGGTACGTAAGAAGAATCCGATAGATCATGGTACGTACATAATGATAAAACATGGAGAATGTGTCCAGATTCTGAGAACTCAACAAGTACACCATCAAAGATCTAAGTTTCAAGCAATTCAGTAATTGACATGATTTACTTCATGAAACATGGTGCTATTTATTCCACAAAATTAGATCTTCGTTCAGGGGTACCATCAAATCTAGAATAAAAGAGGAATTATGTTCATAACCCGAAGGATTTTAGGACTATAATAGAGGGCCATTATGAGTTTTTGGTAATGCCTTTTGGTCTTACAAATGCACTTGGAACCTTTCAAAGAAACAATGAACACTGTTTTCAGGCCATTTTTAATGAAATTTGTATTATTTTCTTTGAAAATGACATATTGATTTATAGTAAGACATGGGAAGAACACTTACAACATGTAAATAAAGTGTTGGAAGTTTTGGAGAAACATACTCTCTATCAAGAGGAAGGAAAGTCCATCGTTAAAATCAAATTCTTTGTCGGAGGACAAGAGGAAGAGTGAAAGTTGCAGTCACTTGTATCCCGTGATGGCGTCAAATGCATCCTCAAAATATCAAAGCTGGATGGTGGAAGGCTGGAAGCAAAACTCTCAAAAGTATTCATGGGTTCCTAGAAGCTAATAGGATACTACAACAAGATTTGTGCAGGGATATGCTAGAATAGCAACCCCACTCACTACATTGTCTAAAGAAGGATGCCTTGTCCATTTGACATATTCTTAACCACTAAATCCTTCAAGTAGCAAAGGAAGCCATTGTAACTCATCATCCTTATTTTTAATGCATAGGTCCCAATCTCAAAAATTGTTGGAATAGCACTCCGGATGAATGAAATTCAATGACAGGCTTCAACTGGAAAACTAGGAGCATTCGTCTACAATGATGCAGGAATTTTCCACGCACTGACTTCTTCATGGGTTGCATTGAAAACTAGGTGGATGAAGCTTTTGTACCAAGCTTTTGCAACTATGAGATACTGGATTTACATTCTGCATAATGTGATGCACATATGTTTTGCATCTGCCTCTAGATATGGATCTACACCTGCATAACAAGATTCAGCAAGTTTGATCCCAAAATTTTACAGCTTTTATAAAGCCCATATGCTTTTAATCAAGCACATGAGTTACAGTTTTTCCTGCATGCCATAAGTTGAACTATTTCCTGCTCTGGATCTGTGATGCAGTTTGTCAACAAGAAGATGAGCCACAAATATCTATTTTCCCATGAAGGGCAATGTAAGATCATGGCAAGTGGTCAGAACTAGTGTGCTCTGTTTCATGATTCATTGCCTAGTGATAAAAATTGCCCCCAATGGCTGAAGAAAGCTTCATTTTAGTCGATCTCTATGGGTTTTGAATCCTTTCATCCAATTCCTCAAAGATGTGCAGATTAAAAAATCTATTACAGGTATTGTGTAGCTTGTAGGAGTCTTACAAAGACTCAATTATCCTGTGGAATCCAAGTCACCATTCAATCACTGTTTAAAACACCACCATGTATGCTCATCTCCAACTTTTTCAAGACAGAGTGAATGTGACCGATATGCATGCAGGAGTTAGAACCACTCCTCAATAGTAGGAGAAATAACTTGCATCTCCGTCTTAGCAGTGGTAGCTCCGTCTCAACAGGATGAAATAACCATCTTTGTCTGAATCTTTTCAACACCTATCCCACCTATGTTGAGAAATATCCTATTATGCACAACATCGTATGAGACAAATGTAGTGCATGCCTTTCTCCTTTGAGCAAGAACCTACAATTTTGGAAGTGACTTGGCATGCTATCTCACCATGCCACTCAATGCTAAGTTGGAATAGTGGAGTCTTGAGTTCTTGGCAACAATTGGTCTTACCAGAATGAGGAAATCCATTCTCCCAAGGCAGTCACCATGCCTTAGATAGCACCTGGTATAGTGGATATTCCCTCCATAATTATTAGGCATGTAGGTTGAATGTATCCTAGTCAACAGATTAATGTGAATAAATGGCTTCAGGACTCATAAGTTAAAAAGGCATTAAGGACAGCCTTAAAGAATGGTGAACATCATGAATGGTGGAGCTGTCCTCCACACGTGCACTTAATGTAAGATTCACAGCTGGATCAGCCATAGATGATACTGCGCCATTTAAAGAGGATTTTTCCAGGATAACCAAGCTTTGAAATTATCATCTCCAAATATTTCACATCAAAGACAACACACTTATTCCTCCTTTTTTAATGAAATGGTTAAATAAGGATTTTCATTCAATTTGGAATCTAGATAGAAGAATTTTTTGTTAAAGAAAGTATTACATATCTAACACGCTTGTGAAGTACCAATAATTTATGAGAATTATAAAATACAGTGCAAATATCTCCTATCCCTTCTATTGCAATTGATTCTCCATTAACTAGTACGCACTATTGATTGGCAAAACAAATATTTGTTAAATGAAACATACCAGTGTCCCTATGACCATGAAAAGTGTGCAGAATGCATTCCAGTAAGAACTTAATTCAATGATCCAGCAACTGGTACTTTAGGACAAAGCATGATACGTATTTAGCATGATGTCATAAGACAATAAAAAGCATATTTCATAATCTGAATTTCTTGTTCTTCTGCAACTGTTTTGCCACATTCATTCCTGCATTACATGGATTTTTTTTCTGCTTCGAAATATCATGCATCTTAATGCCAATCCTTCTTGAGAGTGCCTCAACCTTGTGATAGAAGAAAGCATGTGACCTGATACCGAGTGCAATAGATTCACCAGATTGATGTTTCCACTTTCCCTTTGATTGAGTGACAAGATCACTCGCTCTGAATGGTCACACTTAGATTCTGCCTAAAGTTGTCTCTGCTCCTTTTGCAACAAGAGGAACTCACCTTGTGCAAACATGAGTGTTCTGATTTCAGCCAGTGAAATGGAGTGCCTCCGCTGGCAACTGACTTCAGGCATGAACTTGCGTATGCATGATTCAACTCCAGAGCCACCAATCAGTCGCCACCGGCATGGAAGTTGAACTGATCTAGAGAAATTTCGTCTGAAAATGAAATGGTGAAAACTCATTGACAACATCAGAACCTTGCCTTGTCACTTTACAGAGAAGAACTTATTTTTAGGTATAAAACCCTACTCTGGTATATAGGAATAATGATATTTATTCAGACTGGTCCACAATGTGGTTACCACAGAGGCAAATTGCCACTTACGGGTATCAAATCATTCGATACCATAATTTTCTGCAGATAGCAATCCCAACAACTTCCTTATGACTTTTGTGAGCATCCTCTAAGTTCATTTGGCGAATCCTAATCATCACTCTTTGATTATTTGATCGAGAATCACAAGAACTTTCATGCGACTGTTAAAATCTTAAAACTCCATTATGGGATTTAAAAGTTCCTGTTAATTTTTGTGTCTCCAGGGTAAGTCAAGATTTGATGATATTAGAGTACACCAGTTATTTTCCATAGAAGTACAAAATACAGAGCCTTCAATGCCACCCGATCTTCAAAAGATATCCTTGATGCTCACTCATCTGTTTTTGATGCAATTCCAAAGGGACGACCATCAGTTAGGGATCATGATCATGCCATTCATTTTTGATTCTAGGGAGCCAAACACCTAACATCAGACCATAAATACCCATATTCCTAAAAAAGTGTGATCGAGAAAATGGTTCAGGAAATGTTGAAGGCAGGTATCATCAGGCCTTTCCAGAGTGCCTATTCTTCCCCAGTGGTCATGGTACGTAAAAAGGATGAAACATGGAGGATGTGTCCAGATTACCGAGAACTCAACAAGTATACCATCAAAGATAAGTTTCCTATTCCAGTCATTGATGATTTACTTGATGAATTGCATGGTGCCCTATTTATTTCACAAAATTAGATCTTCGTTCGAGGTACCATCAAATTAGAATAAAAGAGGAAGATGTTCATAAAACGGCTTTCTAGACTCATGAGGGCCATTATGAGTTTTTGGTAATGCCTTTTGGTCTTACGAAATGCACCTTCAACCTTTCAAATGCTTGATGAACACTGTTTTCAGGCCATTTTTAAGGAAATTTGTATTAGTTTTTTTGATGACATCATAATTTACAGTAAGACATGGGAAGAACACTTACAACATGTAAATAAAGTGTTGGAAGTTTTGGAGAAACATACCCACTATGCAAAGCCATCTAAATGTTCTTTTGGTGTACAAGAGGTAGAGTACTTGGGTCACATTGTATCCCATGAAGGCGTCAAAGTTGATCCTCAGAAGATCAAAGCTATGGTGGAATGGCCAAGGCCCAAAACTCTCAAAAATCTTCGTGGGTTCCTAAGACTAATAGGGTACTACAGAAGATTTGTGTGGGGATATGGTAGAATAGCAACCCCACTCACTACATTGCTAAAGAAGGATGCCTTCCATTGGACAGAACTTAGCCACTAAATCCTTTGAGCAACTGAAGGAAGCCTTGTGCAGCACCCTAGTTTTGGCTACTCCCAACTTCTCAAAAACCTTCATTGTTGAATGTGACGCTTCAGGATCAGGATTGGGAGCAGTTCTAATGCAAGAAGGAAGACCAATTACATTTGAGAGTCACCAATTCAAAGGAAAATATCTGCTCAAACCTGGTCTATGAGAAAGAAATGATGGCTATTCTTCATGCGGTCAAGCAATGGAGGCCCTATCTCATGGGTAGACACTTCAAGGTAAAAACTGATCATGATAGTCTCAAATACTTTTTGGAGCAAAGGTTATCATCTGAGGAACAACAAAAGTGGGTAACAAAAATGTTGGGTTATGATTTTGAAATCATATACAAAAAGGGTAAAGAAAATGTAGTAGCTGATGCGTTGTCTAGAAGGGATACATCCGCAGATGCCTTACTATGTGGAATGTCCATGTTGACGGCCGATTGGGTGGATGAAGCAAGATTGGAATGGGATCAAGACAAGGATACACAATCTCTAATACATAATATCAAGCAAGGATCTATGACATCTAACAAATTTGAGTGGAAAGGTAATGCCCTATGGTACAAGGACAAGTTATACTTGAGTAAAGATTCTAAGTTGAAGCATAAGATTCTTGCAGAGCTACATGCCTCACCTATTGGAGGACACTCTGGGTTTTTGAAGACATATCATAGAATAAAAAGAGAATTATTTTGGGAAGGACTCAAGGGGGATGTACAAAAGTTTGTATCAGAGTGTTTAGTGTGCCAACAGAACAAAGGGGAAACAATTAAGACACCAGGTCTGTTGCAACCCTTACCAATTCCTAGCCAGAGATGGGAGGAGGTCTCCATGGATTTCATCACCGGATTGCCTTGTTCAGAGGGTAAGAATGTTATTTTGTGATTGTGGATAGGCTCACAAAATATGCCCATTTTTGTGCCCTATCACATCCATTTGCAGCTAGTACAGTCGCATCTATTTTTTTGGAGACAGTTCAAAGGCTACATGGAACCCCAAAGATAATTGTAAGTGATCGTGATCCTATTTTCACAAGTAATTTTTGGACGGAATTATTTTCATGTTTGGGTACTCAGCTAGCTCACAGTTCATCTTATCATCCTCAAACTGATGGGCAAACAGAAGTGGTCAACAAATGCTTAGAGGGGTATCTACGTTGTTTTGTATCAGATAAGCAGGAAAGATGGATTAAATGGCTACCACTTGCAGAATGGTGGTATAACACATCTTTTCATACCTCTTCTCAAATGACCCCATTTTTAGCATTATATGGTTACCATCCACCTTCTATCACTTCCTCCTTGAGGGTGCAAACTAAGGTAAGAGATGTTGAGGAACACATTCAACATCAACAACAGGTTTTGGCTAGTTTGAAGGAGAATTTAGCATTAGCACAAAACAGGATGAAACAACAAGCAGATCAACATCGTAGTGAAAGACATTTTGAAATTGGTGACTAGGTTTTTGTATGTCTCCAGCCTTACAAATAGATGTCTCTAAAGCAACAGAAAAAGGACAACAAACTTGCTCCTAAATACTATGGCCCTTATTAGGTTCTACAGAAAATTGCTAGTGTTGCTTATAAACTAGAGTTGCCTCCATCTTCACACATACACCCAGTATTCCATGTTTCATGCCTGAAGAAGGTTATTGGACAGAAATTTGAAGCCTAGACAGAGTTACCAAAACTTGACGAGGAAGGAAGAATCATTTTGGAGCCAGAGAAGATTCTGCAAACATGTACTAAGAGGTTGAGAACCAGAGACATTAAGGAATATCTGATCAAGTGGAAGAATCTGAGCATAGAAGATGCAACCTGGGAGGATGAAGGTTTTCTGCAGCAACATCCAGGATTATTCAACATTGAGGACAACGTTGGTTTGAAGGGGAAGGGCATGCTACTCCCTTAACCTATTGCTTGTATTAGGATATGAGTAGCCGACTTGTGGCTTACCATATCATTTTATTATATCATTTATACTTTCTCATGTTTAATAGGTCAGCCTGGGTGATGGCCATAACATATGAATAGTATATATAGAGGATTGTAGGTAGTAGTTCATTATCATTTGAGCATTTGAGTCTTATTGTATGGTTTGGAGGTTGCCCCCTTGAAGTGGCGAAGCTATTACAATTGCATATTGAGATCATTATTCTGAAATATTGTGTTATTTGGTGTTATATTGTTGCTCATAATCTGAATTATACTAGTAGTTTCATTACAGTTTTTCACCTTTTGTCATTATGTGATTGCACAATGATCGTTGAAGTCACTGGAAATCTGCAATGAAATATGAACCTACAAAACCCTCGAATAGACATCAAATCCTAAAAAAGAAAGATGCAAAATGAGGGGATGGATTGTCCCCAAATGTCACAATGGTGAACTTACGACTAAGCGTTGCACGACATCTCAGACCAAATGTAGTTCTATGTGTGCATAATCGTGCCCTAGGTGGCTCTTGTGTGTGTGCACTTGATAGCAAACAAGTAAGCTAAATGTAAAGAAATATAATAGATGTGTGCATGGAATAGAATGAACTTACCTCCTATGAAGTCTATGTAGAATAATCAGCCCGCGTGTCCCTTGTGATGGTGTTAGATGGATGCAATGGAGCTCTTAAATGTTTGATGGACGCAACCTTAGATGGTGATAACTAATGCTTAGTGCTTTTTGTCCTTTATTATGATCACATAACTTTATATTTTTATGATTCCCTTGCTTGAATTTCGTAACTAACCCCAAAAAGGTCAACTACCAAAAAGATAAGATGCTCAAATGGCTAGAAAGGACCTGAAAAAGTGTGAATAAAGTACAATGGGGTCAAGGGCACTCAGAGGGGACGAGGCCACCTAGTGTTGGCGTCCAAGCTAGGCGTTGGTGTCTAGGATGATAAAATCTAGAGTATAAAAAGGCAGACTGAGCAAGTAAGGGTGTAAGACCAAAAGTGGCAGTAGAAAGCAAAGAAAGGTGGCCAAAGACATGGGTTAATTAGTACTCTTCTTACTTGGGAATTATATGAAAAGTAGTATGTAATCCGGACTAGATGATTACTCCAAAGTTTGTGATTTTTTGTCTACACCTAGGGTACAATTCTAAGCTATAATCATTTAATGACACACCCAGTGGGAAAAATATTGAAACACTTTATAACTTCATATCATTAATCTTGATGTGTATCTTGGTGAAATCTATCCTTTGTAGACATTTAGTGCCAAACGTTATCTGGTGACTCCACTTGGTTGAACAAACCTAAAATTTCTGTCATTGAAGACCATTTTCCAGTTTCCATTTCCCTTTAATCCATTTTTCTATGTAAGAGGTTGTGCAATCATGGCTTCTTTCTCTCATGGGAATCATCATTTTCAATAACAATCATATTCCCCTTAACCCCCATGTTTCCAAATCCAAGTGGAATAGTTCCTACTACTATGAAAATTATAATGCATACAAAGATGAAGATGATAGTCAGTTGGATGTTCCAGATTTGGGGTGTTCAAAAACATTTGTACAAGACACAACAGAACAAGTCATGTAATACTGATTTAGAAAACCAGGTTGGCGGTTGATTGTAGAAATTTCTCTAAGCTTCCAATTAAATGGATTAATGAGAGATCAGAATGTGAAAATAGAGGGACTCTAAGGTTAAGCAGGCAATCAAAAATTCCCATATCGATCGACTACTTGAGGCATTCTTGACGAACAAGAAGCATGAAGGAAGGAACTAGAGGAGTTGAAAGTCAAGGAAGAAAGAGAAACTCAAGGAGAGTTTGACTTTCAAACATAATCATTGCACAAGAAAAAACAGAAAAAAACAAACTCAAATGAAAACTTAAAAGGTAGAGGAGGGAACAAGAAAAGTCTTGAAAACAACATGAAAAGGAGAAAAAAGGGAAGATGAGAAGCTATAATGGGAAAAGGAGAGGATAGAAAAAGAAATTCAAAGGCAAAGATGATTGAGTAGTCTCAAAAATTCCTAGTCCTTTGTATTATCCAATTATGATGGATTTCTACAACATTTTACACTCTAAAATTTCCAAATGTGGCCAATAATCAGTGTGAGTAATATGTCGATACTTCTACGAAATCAAATGCATTTTCCTTCAACTAACAAAAATGCAATTTCCAACAACACAGTTTTCCTTCAACAACAACAAGTGTGTCCCAATTTCCGACAACCTAAATTGCAATTTGCTCACACAGGTAAATATGCAATGCTTCTATAAAATTTAAAACAAAGATGCAATTTCCTACTTCCACCTCCCATGTATATCACTTCTATTAGCCAAATGCAATCAGTTCATGCAAGAAATCAACAACTACCAGTCACCAAGTACAACCAACATGCTAATAACACCCCAAACGGAGAATGGAGCATACTTCCAAAAACAACATAAGAAGTGAAACAGTTACCAGAAAATGAAGAAGAATTCAGTTTTGAGTACAATTTAGATGCTATCTTATGGCCTATATGATTTGGATCCATAAATATAATATTATTAGAATTCGTAAGAAGTTATAACGATTCATGCAAAAATGTGAACTTAGTTATGTAAGATTTTTTGGGAATCATGCAAGTAATATTTAGTTTTTTCCATCCTATCATTACACATAAATATTTGGTAATTTATTTCGTCATATCAATATAAAAGTATGAGTTTTGGTAATGTGTAAAAACATGAATTATCTTCTTATAGGTGTTTATAACTTTTATTATTAATTTTTCTAGAATAATGACAACAAAAGAAAATAGTTCACTTCCTAAGTGAGGTCATAAATGACCTGGACTTATAGAATGAAAGCATTATGATTTCCTGTTGGATTAATGGTGTCAAAAGACAAATTTGAGGATATTCTTCAATACCCTTCTGATACGACATTCCTTCGTACAACCTTTTGAGAGGGTATCTACAAAAAAATTGGACCCAGTAACAATGACCACATTTGCAAGCAACACCAATATCAACATTTGTAGTTGAAAATATGTAGATTTACGCCATATAATTCAATTTATGTTCAATGGATTCCAGTGTATATTCAAACAAATACTAAATTAAGAACTATGTTCACCTTATGATCAAATGATACTCAATGTATAGACATCATTTTATTTACATGTTCACACTTTGTTTATCTTTGCATATTAGGACAAATTGAAATTACTAAAAGCACATTGAAAATATGGATTAAATCTTGGTGCTACATGTGAATGTGCTACATTGCATAGAGAACTATTTTAAAGAAGAAATGACATTGCAGGTTGGAAGAGATCAACAAGTGCTACAAAAAGATGTTAGCAGTTAATGGTTGCTTTTGAATGCGGCATTGGTGCGTAGTTAGAAATGAAAAAGGAGGAATGGAGATTGATAGGAGCCTTATTGTTCCTTATTCTATCAGATCTTCTTTCATGGCTCCTAAAATTCCTCAAATCTCCTTACATGACTTACTTTAAATGCACCCACCTTACAAAGATGTTCTCCAAAAATCCTTAGACATTATGTACCTCCCTCGCAATATGCCACTTGCACATGAATAAGTGCCATTTTCAATCATCTCTCTAATGACCCTAGCCTTTGTGATACTTCAACAAATCAATCCACTATTCAAGTCCATTCAATCTTTGCACCATTCATTTCAAGGAAAATTTAATGCTATGGAAACCATGAAATCCCTCACAACTAAAATCCAACATCTCGAGGTTGTTTCTCATGCATCGAGATAATTCTTCTTTTCCATCTCATTTTAATCCCATGTCTACTACATGTGCTCATACAAGTGAGGTAAAAGTCATTTTACCAACACCTCTCAAGTTTGATCTAAATGTTAAGCTCCAACATGATATTCTTCTTGAATCTCCTCAATCACTAGTTGATTCAACTTGTCATATACTCATTGCTACCCTCCTTATCAGCTTGACAAATACACAAGTCTCCCATATTTTGGTCCATTATCACAGACTTAATGGATATTATGACAATGATTTCTATGCTTTAAAACAAAGAATTAAGTACCTTGAGCATCAAGGTTTTATTTTATTTCCTACACAACATTTTGCTACATATCTCTAATTGTTAAATCCCATTGGGATCCCAAATCCAATCCCTCCATGTCTAATGAAAATGATGTCATAATTACTAATGTTGATTTAATGAAAAAAATAATTAACATTAAACCCTAATGTACATAGTCCGAATGATAAATAAATTCTAAAGGACAAATTTGACATAAGCAATAAGCAATTTAAATATGAAGCCTTAAGTGCAAGATGAAGAGAATAAAAGGAACTAGTTGATTTGCGCTTGATCCTGAAGGGCTGATAAGGGGTAGAAATCTGATGGAAAATGAAGGATAGAATGGTGTCACTATGCACTGTAAAATACAGGAGTTGTTGGATAAGGCCGGACTATGGCACCTAGACTAGGTTAGGGGTGTCTGGGGCACCAGAGTCTGCTACTGGGTACCCATGACTATGTAGGTGGTTGAAACCTGATTTTTTTGGTGTCATACAGAGGTTGCTAATAGTCAATGTTGGTCACCTATATTTCACTGGATGATTCGTTGCATGTGCTTGTAACCTACAAAAATATGTTCACCTATAAAACCCTTAAACAACATCAAACCAAAAATAAAAGATGCAATATGGGGAATCAGATTTATTGGTGTCACCCGACTGAGTGAACTTATGATCTAAGCACTACACTACATCTCAAAATCCATGTAGTTTATTGTGAGTGTGAATAGAATCATGCCCTAGGAAGTCTTTGTGCAAGTGCACTTGATAGCAAGAAAGTTAGCTAGATGTAGAAAATGTAAATAGATGTGTGGATAGAAAAATGAACTTCCCCTTCTTATGAAGTGTATGCAGAAAATGCAGTCCCTTGTCCCTTAAATGAGTGTTAGATGGATGCCTTTAATGCTCTTAGATGCCTTTGGATGTAACCTTAGGTGATGAAAAATAGAAGGCCGACCCATAAGAAAATAATATTCCCTTAGGATAAAATAAGCCCAAAAAGAGTGAGTAAGGTGTAAAAAGGTCAGGGGCACCCAAGGGGACAAGCGTGCCTGGACACTAGTGTTTGAAGTCATAAAAGATAAAGCAATAAAGTACCAATTGGGCTATAGGGTGTAAAATACTAGAAATAAGACAAGAAGCAAAGCAAAGAAACAAAAGATAGTGGTCGATTACTGGTTTTCTCACTTAGGAATTATGTAAATACAAAGTAGGTTTTTAGGACCTAGAAATGTACCCAAGTGTGTGATTTTGTGTCTACAAATGTTCCTCCTTCAGTAATTCAAGAGTCACCTATCTAACCCAGTGTCATACCACCTTTAAAAATATATACCCCATCATCTCCTCCTCTCAAGTCTTCTACAACGTTACCAATTCCAACTAAGAAACCACCTCTCAAAATTTGTACCACGTCGCCTCTTCCTATCAAGTCTTCTACAATGTTACCAATTCCAACTAAGAAACCACCTCTCAAAATACATACCCCATCATCTCCTCATTTCAAATTTATTACAATGTTACCAATTCCAAATAAGAAACCACCAACCAAACAAGGCCAACCAATTCACCATGTGATAGCTAACCTCTTGAAACTTCATCCTGTCAACCCACAATCCAACCCTAGTCTTACTCTTGCTTCTACCTCTCGTTGTGACAACAATACACTTTCTTATGATATATTCCAAACTATATCACCATTGTAGTATCTCTCTTACATTTTCACATAAACACTTGGGGGCATCGCACTTTCTTCCCCTCTTTCCATCAGTATCACTTGTCTCTAATATCTACTACTACACTTCATGCTCCATGCTTCATGTTTTATCTTCATAAACACTCCTACATCTTTGGTACACACATTGCACCATCATTACCCTACGACATACTCTCATGTTACGGTTCACACTTGACTATTGAGGGCATACTTCATCAATGAACCTCACATCCTATACTTTTGTTATACTTCACACTTTGTGTTTCATGATACATATTTACCAGTATCTACTCTTACATAACACATTCATTACCTAATGAAGCAGTCTAGTTCCACGGTTCATACTCGACTATTGAGGCTCCAATTCTTAAATTAACCTCACATCATCCATACTTTACACTTTTTGCTTCATGATACATCTTATTCTACACACTCACACATCTCTGGTACATAATATTGTCATTTCCTGATGACACACTCTTGTTCTATGGTTCATTCTTGACTGTTGAGGGACCATTCTAAATGAACCACATCTCATATGCATCCACTAGGGGGTAATGATACACCTAAAATCTACACATCTTGCATATCACACCATCACATACTCATGTAGCATTTTCATATCTTGGTTGCATTTACTCTTGTTAGCCTTATACTACTTACATGTCACACTTTACTTATTATGCTAGACGAATTCTTAACATGTCATTATTTTTTTATATACACACATGTGTGTTCACTTAGTATCTTGAGGTGAATCTTGGACCTATCATAGATTTACACAATGTAGGATGCTAGACATAGCTCTTTACCAGTCCCACTAAGGCTCTTGGGGGCATCTATCTTTACTACCATCATACTTTACACATCACAGGCTCTATTATTTTAGTACTTACTATTTGTAGTCATTACCACTACACTTATCATTGATTTATACACACTTTAACATACTATTTATCTTTATAACATGGTAATAGGTGCTTCATGTGTAACATTTACCTTGCAGGATATATACAACCATGGTTATCTGCCAACTTTTTCTTACTACTTACTTTCTACTATTTGTTATTGTTTACAGGCTATGCCCTATGTCTTGCTTGACTATTGTTTTCTTATGGCTGCTTTAGCCCTGATTGTCTTGTGACATTGCGAGTGATGTCCCATGTTTGAATCCCAATTTTTTTGCTTCATCTTGTCTTCTTAGTTGTTCATTGCATTGTCTTCTATTACATGCTATCTTTTAAACTAACACTTGTAACTAGTCCATCTTGTTTACATGTACCTTTGTTTCTACCATGCACATCCCCTACCCCCTGCAGGTATCCACTTCATATATGTATATCAGATCAGGCTCCTCTCCTTTAGACCGCATTCTCCTACAATCATCACATGTACCCCAAAGGAAGGGGATAGCAATTTAGAGATATAGCATAGATCAGCACAATACAGAATCAACACAGGCACATTGTTATAGATTGACCCAGAAATAAGCTCGGGTCTAAAACACAAAGCAGAAACTAGTGCCCAGACATGGACAGTAGCGGTGAGTACTTATGTCCCCCCTAGGTGCTAATATCCTGGGGGAAAAAACAATCATTTTTTCACTCCAACATAGTTTACAACATAGTTCTATAGTAGTAGGCACTTGTCTCCAGTTATAGAATTCAGTCTATCAGTACATTTCACTTACAATCATACAATCAGGACTAATCGAAACAATTAGAACTAATAAGGGAGGTACCATCTACAGTGGTGCTTATCGGGAAGCATCGTGGAAGGAGAGAAAAGATAGACCTCTCGCCCCAACACTCTTCTCTTGGCACAGGATTGCCCAAAAAAATCACTCTTAGGCATGAGATCGACCAAAAAACTCGCTCTTGGCATGAGATCACCCAAAAAATTCACTCTTGGCATGAGATCGCCCAAAAAACTTGCTCTTGGTGTGAGATCTCCTAAAAAACTTGCTCTTGGTGTGATATCACCCAAAAACCTCACCAACAACATTCAAAATCAGCAACTCCAAACAAACATGAGAATATTTCTATCTCATACTCTCTTACATATCATGTTCACACTTTCGTTTTACACACTCTTTACATATTTATACACATGTTTCTCTAATATTTCATACACAAAACTTTGACTACTCTCTTGTTAGTATTTTGCAGGTTCATCCTTAATATGAAACAAGAAGTAACTCACATTAGCAAACACAACACACTATTATGCATACACTTCACCCCTAGGGTCTACTTCCCTTTTCTAGTCTTCACGCTTCACATTACGATCAATTCATGTTTCACTTGTCCACTCAGCATGCTATCAGCTACACTCTTCTCTATAGAATCATAAGTTATGCATCTTCTATTTACTTTATGCTATAGATTATTGACTCCACAACATGAAGTGGGGGGAAATGTAAACACAAAATTTATACACTTGGGTACATTTCTAGGTCCTAGAGCATATTAATATATACATGATTCATAAGCAAGAAAACTAGTAATTGATAATGTTTTTCATGCCTTTTGTTTTGTTTGTTATACTTTATTGACCTTACACACCTTACAACCCTGTCGATATTTAACTGATTTATCTTTTATGGCCTCGGACACTAGTGCCCAGGCACTATTGTCCCTCATGGGTGCTCCATGACCCTTTCTCCCCTTTTCTCACTCTTTTGGGTCTCTTTTACTTCTTTGGCATCTTTTATACTTTTGGGTCAGATTTTCAGTTATCAATTACAAAATTCAAATAATGGAATCATATTTATACATAGTTATAACTCTCAAATAAGGATCCCTACACTAACATTACTTACTATCACCTAAACTTGCATCTAAAGGCACAAAATAACTTCAAAGCATCCAAAGGGACAAGGGTTGCATCACTTCTGCATACACAACATAGGAGGGGAAGTCCATTCTATTTCATCCCACACATTCTATACATTTTTTATATCCTAGATCTAGCCTACTATCATTGTGTAACTTGAACAAGGGTATCATTACACAAAATTTCACAAAAAACTACATGGATTTTGAAATTTAGTGCAATGTTTGGTACAAAGTTCTCTCTTTGGGGGACCATTGGGGTCAGTCTGACTCCACATTCTGCATTTTTTTATTGTATTTGATGTGGTTTGTGGACATGTGCAGGTAGAATTTTTTTTTTGTAGGTCATAGGTACATTTGGCGATCAAGGAGCAAAATCATAGCGACAAATAGAGATTAACAACAAAGTTCCTCTTGTATAGAAAAGACCAGATCTTGATCATTCACACAGATAGTAGCACCCATAACGAAAACTAATGCCTATGCACTCCTATCCTCCCGTGGGTACTCCTGTTCGACACATTCTTGAGTTTCAGAACCTCCATTGAGCATCAACGACACTCTTTTTAATCTATTCCAGTAGTTCCCCTGCCCAGATCACCTCCAAATCATCTGAAAATCTACTAAGTCTCTCTATCCCCCTCTTTTTCTTAGGGTTTCACATGGTCACTTACTTTTTGCTTTTCTATTCATTGTATTCTATCACGTGTATATCATTTGTTACAATAGTTACTTTGTAATTAGATTTAATTCAATTAACATTAAATTAGATAATTAGAAAAGATCTTTATGCATTAAACTACATAATGTACACTTTATAAAGTGTGTAAAATTTTCCTTTGAACACATACATTTCAATGACAAAATTACAATTGTATATTCAGTATTTCATGTGCTTATGGGAGTGGCAACAATTGGTGAGCATAGAGCAGGCTATGAACTAATTTATGCCATGGTGGGTTATAAAATATTAGCTGCATAAACAAAGACAGCACTTATTTATGTTCAGATATTACTCAAATGTTAAGGTAAGTGATTCATATATCCATTGCATATATATACATTCTACATGTATTTAACATTATGTCCATTTTCTAACATTCCTCACATATCCAGACATTCTTTCAATACTTTGAATATTAAAAAGATAACTATCATTTACCTCTTATATATGTGGCCTCTCTGGCAATATAAGTATTTATTCGATAATAACAATGTAATAAGAATGTGCACTGAACTAAAAATCTATTCAATAATTTTTGTGCACATTAAATGTTTGAATGTGTAGTAGAAAATGACAAATATACAATTGCATATTCAATGTATGTTTAGTAATTCCACTATATATTCAGCCAGTCAATATAAATTTAACCATGAATATTCAACTATTAACTACACAAACAAACATAACACTTATATTCAATAACAATAGTGTATAGTCAATAACAACATTGCATTTTGAAATTGTAAGACACATGGGTGAAAAAACTTGTTTTTGGGACAATTTCTACACCATATTAGAAGATTTTGTGGTGAATAGAGGAATAAACATATTGCATTGAAACAAAAGAATATACACTAAAAAATAATAGTTCTTCGTGCATGCTTGAAAAAACAACAGGTCAGAACAAAACCCATCACCCAATAACAATGGTGTGTAGTAAAAAACAACAATGTATTTTGACATTGTAAAATGTTTGGGTGAAAAAAACTTGTTTTATGGAAAAAAATTATGTCATATTAGAAGAGTTTGTAGAAAATGTAGGAATAAACAAAATGTACTAAAAAATGAATATAGATTGAAAAAATAATAGTTTAATGTACATGCTTGAAAAAACAAGTCAAAATGGAACCCATTTCCCAATAACAACAATGTATAGTAAAAAACAACAATGTATTTTGAAAATGTAAGATGCATGGGTGAAACCCTGTTTTATGGACAATTTCTACATTGTATTAGGAGAGTTCATGGAAAATGGAGGAATAAATAAAATGCACTAAAATAAATGAATATACACTGAAAATAATAGTTCAATGTGCATGCTTGAAAAAACAAAAGGTTAGAACGGAACCCATTACCCAATAATAACAGTGGATAGTCAAAAACAACATTGCATTTTGAAACTATAAGTCACATGGGTGAAAAATCCATGTTTATGGAAAATTTCTACATCGTATTTGAAGAGTTAGTGGTTAATTTAATAAAATTAAATCTAACATAAGGACATTGTTGATTAAATGGATATCATAGTAAGCAAGTAAGATCAAACAAAGTAAATGAAAGCAAAAGTGAAAGATATGAGATAAAGAATGACTCACCTTGCCACCATAGGTCTGGATTGATTATGGGCAAGTGAATAATCTGAATAGGCATATTCTAGGTTGTGTTAGCTCTATGTCTGATTATGGAAAATGAAGATCTCAGGGATATGAGTTCCTGGAAGGGGACAAGGCCTCTCTGGCACTAATGTCTATTTTGGGCCTGGTGTCTACAAAAGTGCTCGAGATTTGGTTCTTTCTGTGGTCACTTAGCGTCACTCATTAGTCATTGTGGGTCACATAAGGTTCATTATGCCACACTTGTAACCTGTAAAATAAACCCTAGATACTTACACAATACTCAAACACATATTAGATGAATAAAAATAATGAATATGTTTGAGTCAGAATGACCTCAACGGTCACCCCCGATGTGATTGTTCATTGAGTGTTATACTACATTTCAGAATCAATGTAGTTCTTTTGTGTGTGTGATTAAAATAGTGTCCCTCGAGCTAGAATGCCCTAAGTGCTAATCGCACAAAGAGATAGTGGGCTATAACTACTTGGTCCCCAAATACAAATGTGCAATATGGAATTTAGAATAAACACCTCATATGTAGTGAAGTATACATTCCAAAATGTAGTCCTTGATTGTAGTAGATAGAAAATATTATCTCCTGTATAGCAGTATGTGCCTCTTGAATGCTTGCCCACCCTAATGAGGTTAAATAAGACATGTATATATATGATTCCTTTGTTTAAGGTTTCATCATTAACAAGTTAAAGGTTGAACAAGGGTGATAAAAGAAGACAATAAAGAAGTAAGACCTAAAAGATAATAAAAAGAGACAAAGACGACAAAAGCACCCAAAGGGGATAGTGGTGCTTAGGCGCTCCTGTCCCTAATGGGTGGTCCTATATAGAGAGCTAAAAGGATAAAACAATAATATCAAAGCTAAGTAAGATGTCATATGGTATGTAAAATTATAAGTTATCAATCAGAAACAACAAGCAATAAAGATGAAAATGATAAAAGCAAGCCCAAGCCCCCTTGCCTGAGCATAATACTACCTTGAAACAATGCTTGGATGTTGTCCCATGTAAAGTTTCTCCAACATAACAAATTTTTTGTGATCCCTTGGTCTCTATTGAGGATTTATAGGAAACGACCATGCAGATGGCCAATGCCAAGGCACCTAGTTGTGATGGTTTTCCTTGCAAGTTCTACAAGGCTCTTTGGGACATTGTTGGTCTGGATCTTCATCAAGTTTATATGGAAGGATTCCAAACCTAAACGTTTGGCTCTCATATCAACAAAGGGAATATAAAATTCATCCCTGAACCTGGAGATCCTGAGATGATTAGTAATTGACATCTCGTAACTTTGTTAAATGTCTCCTACAAGATCATAGCCAAAGCTCTCTCCATTCAGCTTCGACATATCCTCCGCTGTCATAATTTGGCCTGAGAAAACTGGCTTTATCCAAGGGTGGTATATCCTAGACAACATCATTGTGTTGTAGGAAGGCATGGAATAGGACTCACAGGATCTAATCAGTAAGCCCTCTTCATCAAAATTGACTTTGAAAAGGCTTATGACCGAATCAAATGGCCTTTTCATTTTAGCCATGCTCAAAGCTTTGGGTTTTGGTCTGAGTTTTATTTAGACTGTTAATATGCTCTTTTCACATGCATCTACCCATATTACCATTAATGGGAAGAGTTCAGAGTTGTTTGGCCTTTTTAGATCAATTCGACAAGCCTACCCTCTTATACCTGCTCTTTATGTCTTGACGGCTAAAGTCTTTAGATACTTGTTTGCTCAAGCTCAATCTTAGGGGATTTTCAGGGGAATTACTTTACCCTCTGGAGATGGTTCTCAATTTCTCAATGGCCACTTTGTTGATGACTCCTTCCTCATGCTCATTGAAGAGGAATGCAACCTTAATCACGTCATGCATTGCTTGGAAGTTTTCAATTTGGCTTTTGGCTCTTCCATTCATTGGTACAAAACATAATGCTTCTAGAAAAAAAATCTATGCACTTGGGTACATTTATAGGTCCTACAAGAATGCTAGTATTTACAGATTCCTAAGCAAGAAACTAGTAATTGACAACTCCCTTTATCCTTTTTCTTTGTCTTTTGTATTTTATTGGTTGTATACATCTTACACTCTTCTCGACATTTAATTGTTTTATCTTTCTACGGCCTTAGACACTAGCACTCAGTCAAGACACTAGCGCCAGACACTCATATCCTCCTAGGTGCTCATGTCCATCTTTACCTTTTCCTTATCCCTTTGGACCCCTTTTGCTTCTTAATTACTCTTTATCACTTTGGGTCAGCCTTTCAATTGTCAAATACAAAATTCAAACAAGGGAATCATATAAATATATTGTTATATTTTCAAAATAAGGTACCAAACACTAATCATTACATACTACCACCTAAGCTTGCATTTAAAGGCACAAGAGCATCAAAGGAATCCATCTAGCACCCATACAAGGGACAAGGGTTGCATCACTTCTGCATACACAACATAAGAAGGGGAAGTTCATTTTATTCCATCACACACATTTTATACATTGCTACATTTTAGCTATAGCATGCTATCATTTGTGTAACTTGCACAAGGGCATCCTAGGGCATCATTTCTACACACACACATAAGGACTACATGGATTCTAAGATGTAATGTAATGCTCAATCATAAGTTCACTATTTTGGTGATTTTCGGGGTCAGTCTGACTCCTCATTCTGCATTTTCCTTTTTAGGTTTAATGTGGTTTGTGGGTATGTGCAGGTGAAATTCTTTCTTGTAGGTTACAAGTACAATTATAGATCAAATAGTGAATCTAGAGCGAAAAACAAGGACCAACTGTGAAGCTTAACCCGCACAGAAAATATCATATCCAGGGCACCTACACAGACACCAACGCCTAGATCTAGAGACTAGCACCAAAGTGCTCCTATCTTCTCATGGGTGCTCCTATCTGACACAGTTCAAAATCTCAGAACCTTCAGTGAGCCTCCACGACACTCTCCTCAGTCTATTCCAGTACTTCATCTACACAAATCACTTCACATTGGCTAAAAAATTAGCTAAGTCATCCTATCTATCCATTTTGCTTAGGGTTTCATATATTACATGCTTTGTTGTTTGCATCTTATTGTATATTATCATTTGTATATCATTAGGTACAATAGTTACTCTGAAAATAAGATTTAATTTATTTAATTTACATTAAATCAATGCTACATATAATCCTTCCTTCCCATGCTTAATTGGTTGACATCCTATGATTAGAATCAACTCAATCACGAGGAAATGTTCAAATTCCTGGGCATTCCTTTTTCCTTCCAAGCCTCACCTGGTGAGCTTTAGCAATATGTTGTGCAACATGTGGCCCATAAATTGGAATACTGGATCACCGAGCCACTTTATTTAGCAAGAAAATTGATGAGGGTCATCAATCCTCAACATTAATAATGTAGATTTAGAGCTGGTGTCTGAAGGCTATATGTAAAAGGAGAAAGAAATATAAAATCACACTTGCAAGAATTATAAACACGCTTGCATGAATTAAAAAGCACTCTTTGTAGGAAATTAAAATCACACGTGCATAAAATGAAAACACACTTGTAGGAAATGAAACACACTTGCATGTAAGAAAGAAACACATTGCATGAAATTTAAACACGCATTGTAGGAAAGGAAATAAAATTTGTAAGAAAGAAAAAAATTGCTAAATTGGAGAGAAATTATAAATATATAATACACCTGAAAGTTCAAAATAAATTATACATCACAAAAATAATTACATGACACAAAGAAACAGACAAAAATAAATACAATTACAAAATGGAAAAATAAACATAAATATACAACTCCATCTTCCTTGGAACGAGTGGCCAACTCATTACTCGGAAGAGGATTTTAATCTACACTATTTACAAACGGAAGAAATGAAATATAAAATTGAATTAATTAGAAAAATGGCGATTACATTCAATGATGTGAGAGGTTGCATTTGCCACGCTTCCAACCACTTATATTAAGGAATACATATTTATCAACTAAGATTGGAATCTATCCAAAAAGCATCCACTTATCTAATTCTAATAATAGTTTGATTCTTTTATTTTCTTGTTGAGAATCAAAATGAATATTGATTCTTCTTTATTTTACAAGTAATAAAATACTTATAGAAATATTTATTTTTACAATGAATTCCAAAAATTGATAACTATGCCACCCTTGGAGTTATGCTCATCTCTGCAACTCTAGTATTCATCCTCAGAATTCTAATATCCAACTTCGAAGTTATAATAATCAACTCTGAAGCATTCTCAAAGAGAATCTAAAGCATTCCAAAGAGACTCTAAAGCAAGTTCGAGCATTATAGGAAGACTCTAAAGCATTCTTAAAATGGCTATAGCTTTTGCATACGAACTCGAATCAAGATGGTTTTTTTGAACTTGCATAATTTTTCGCGAGGAATCTGAATATATAATCCCCCATATAAAGAGAGGGGGTATAGAGAATTCTCCCGAGAGATGTCAGAATACCCGAGAGAATAGATTGAATGGGAGATTGAAGGGGGATTGATGCGAGTCCCTCGTTCTGCATAACATGAATAAGAGAAATCTATAGGCCACCCTCTTTATAGATGGGCCCATCTATCTATCTAGGGCCCCTCGCCTCTCTTAGTACCCACCCTAGAGAGATCCATCTATCTAGGGGGGAAGGTATTTCCCTAACATGAAAGACATTATATTGTTCCTATATCGCTAGGGCAGCCCCCAGTCAACGGTTTTGCCTTTAGAAACCTGGTCCAAGCCCATCTCGATGATGGATTCCATATCTCAGCCAAATCAGACTCGGTTTCTTAAGGAAAAATTGTTATTTTTGGTGGCCCCCCTTCAGTTCACATGGGGGCTTGGGTTTGGAGATATTCTTGATGATTGTTTTTCATTTTTCCCAAACATATGCTTAAAGAGTCACTCATATAATTGTTGAGCATTTTCGGAGCTAGTGAAGCAACATCCAGAGCTAATGCAATGATGAAATAACAATCTATAGAGATTATATGAGAGATTTTGAAGATCTTCCAAGGCTAGTTGTAGTTGTTGCTTAGTGCTCAAAATGATTTAATCAATGATGATAGTAAAGTATGAATTGCATATGCACAAATTGACATCTTTTTCCCATTAATATTTAAAATAGATAACAGAAAGATAACAATGAATTCTAAAGAAATAACCATGATATATATTTTCTATTTTATCCTAAATAAACCATAAGTTCAAAAATTACACTTAGATCCATTATATATATGCAAGGAAAAAGAATGTAAAATCTTGTATAAAATGGGCCATTTTGAGCTCATCAGAAATTCTAGATCTGCTCAAAATTTCTTGAAGCCACACATGTTTACTATTCCTCCTATTGGGTCTTGTCTAATAAGTCAATGCACAAACTTGAAAAAATTCTTAAAGACATCGTCTGGGCCAATCCCTCCTCTGGTAAAGGATTCCACAGAGTTTCCTGGGAAACTTGTTGTTGACCCACATACTCAGGTGGATTAGACCTTATTGACATCTTATGACAAGAGCAAACACTTTGTGCCAAATGGATCATTTGGAGCACATTTGAGAAGGAAGCTTGGAAGGTGTTCCTTTGACATAGCATTATAGAAGCCACCCCTTATGACCACGCTACTTGGAAAGGTATTGGCTTTGTCAACCTTCTCATTACCCCTATTCCAATCAAAGTAGCGGGTACTTTCGTGATCAAAAGCATTTGGAAAGCATGGGAGTGGATTAAACCAAGGCTCTTGTGGAATGGTAATGAATTCCATGACGACCTTTCTTTTAATTTCCACTCCTTGTGGTGGTCCCCTATTTTTCAATTTCAAGATCATTGTGTGGCAGAGGTGCCTTGGATTCCTTCTCTCCACTTCTTCAAACATGAAATTCACATTATCCAAGACCTTTTCTGTAATCACATTTAATCTTGCTTGCCCTAGTAAGAGCTCAAAGTAAAATTCAAATTAAATCTGTTAGATAGAGCCCTCATCTTCGATATCATTTCCTTAGTGCCCAACCACATGATCTATAAAATCACTTTTCTTTAGACTCACTCATGGTGGATGGCCTGGAAGTGGTATGCAGAAACCCCTTCCCGAAATTATTCAGCTAGCCAAGGATATTCTTGGCTTTTTCCACATCTGCCTATGGTGGGAAATCTTAACACCCGGTGGGGAATTCGGTCCTCACCATCTCTCTGGAAAAGGAGATTTCTTACAGTTTGGTCCACCTATGTGGAACCCAAATTACACGCTTTCTGTGGTGTGTTCTCCATAAAGGCCTCATGTTCGGATCACATCTTGTGTAACTAGGAGTTGTTGCACCAAAATGCCCCTTCTGTGGGCATTTAGAAACTCTCCCACACCTCTTCTGGTATTGTCGCAAAACCTAGGGTGAATGGCGTTGGATTCACTCTTTCATCCACCCTTTTCATCTGAAATGTTTTACTTCGTAGCATGTTCTCCTAGGAGATAATTCTCGAATGCCGCACAAATTTACCCATATTTGGCATGCTTTCAGAGGGGAAATTTTATTCTGGGTATGGAAAGAAAGGAATGCTTGTTTATTTGCTAATGTTGAAGCTAATAAATACTTATCTATTTAGAAATAGATAGTGGTTATTGTGAATGTCTTGTTGTAGATTCAAGTTCAAGTCAATAAAGTGGTGATTGAGGTGGAACACCTCCAAACACTCATGTGTCACTAAGGCAACACCCCCTGTAACGTTGCTAGAGATCCACCATTCCCCTCTCGTCGTTTCTTGCCACGTGGAAATACTAGCGGGTGTCAAAGAGGTGGTGGCCATCAGACCCACTCCTAGCGTCGCTCCTTCAACCGCGCTTGTTGATCCCCTTGCACCTAGCCTCCTTGGAGGAGCTTCCCTCCTCTGCCTTTAGCTCACCTCCGAGGTTGGGACGCCCCCACTGCCCAGCCAACTCGGTTGGGGCTTGTGTGGCTGCTCTTGAGCCACACTCCCATGATGGTTGGAACCTCCCTCCTTCTCCAGATAAATATCTAAGGATGGATTTATCCATCTCACCCTCTTGGGCCCCTGCTAAAAAACTAAATATGGAAACCAACTCGGCTGAGGCTGGGACATGCTAAAATCTGACAAAGATCTGTCTGGTTCTGGTTGGCATGACCAAGACCCACCCCTTGTAGGACAACAATTCACAGTGGCAATTTAATTATTTTTGTCTTTGTTTTTGTGGTGTTTTGTACTTGTAGTCACAAAATCTTGCACTTTAGACATTTATTTATCCCGATCTCATACTACTATTTAGAAGATTCTTGAGTGAAGAAATTACTAATTAACCCCCATCCTTTTGGCCATATGTGACAAGTAGCAAAGGTTATCAGTCATCTTTAGGACCTGAGAAGACTGATTCCGGACCTCTTTCCCATACTAGGGCGCCTATTTTTCTTACCAAAGCGCTCGTGGGTACCCCAGTCCTCTCCCAGGCACTCTAGTCCAGTTATTTCACCCAAATATGTCCTTTTTGGAGTCCCGACATAGTCATTCCTAGTTTTTGGTTTTCTGTTCATCACTGTAACACTCTCTGACAGGCATCTATTATCAGTTGAGTTCTTTCCTCGCTCTCTTTTGTACATTAGGGTTAACATGTCATTTTACATATTTGTTTATATAATTATTCTACTCCTTTGCTACATTTACTTACTTTAGTACAACTGTTCATAGCTTAGATTAACTATCCCTGCACTACTTAGTCCATTTTTAGTTAATCATTTTGGTGAACCCGATCTTCAAATCCACCTTTGTTCTAGGGATTTTCTCATCTTTTCAATCATAGCTTCCAATGTCTTTCAAGTCTCTCTGCTTCAATTGATTCAAATGCACCCATGTTGTAAAGACCCTCTTAAAAAAACCCTAGAGACTATGTGTCTTCCTATTAACATATTTCCTACCCAAGTTAATGCTATTAATGGTCATCTTTCTGAGGACTTCCTTGATTCCAATTATAATCAATCTATTTGTAAATCCATTCAAGCTCTTCATTCTTTATTTCAAGATAAATTTCAGGCTATAAAATCCACAATCACATCTCTTAAATATGAAATTCAACAACTTAAGGATACTTCTTCAGGCTCATGATTATTCTTCTTCTCATATTCATCCTATGTCTTCTACATGTTCTCATATTAGTGAACTTGAAGTCATACCACTCCCTACGCATCTCACGTTTAATATCAATATTAAGAAACAAGATATTCTTCCACAACTAATCACTCATAGAATCATTAGCTTTCCATCTACTCATGGTTATCCTCCTTATAGGCTTGTCAAGTATCAAGGTCTTCCATATTGCAACTATCACTGAATCAATGGACATAATAACAATGATTGTTATGCTTTACAACAAAGTATCAAGTACCTTCAGCCTCAGGGTTTTCTCTCATTTGTTGCACAACATTCTAATACAAATGATAAATCCCATTGGGTTCCTAAATCTGATCCATCTATATCTAATGAGCGTTAGGCCAACATTACTCAGGATCCTTCTACAATAAGTCAAGCATATCCTAAGATATCATCCCTCACAATTAATTCAACACCACCTCCTACTGAGTCATCTGCGGTCTCACCAAGTCAAACCACGTCACCACCTCTTACAATCAATCAACCTTCTTCTCCTATCAAGTCTTTTGCAACATCACCAATACCACCAAAGCTACCACCATTCAAGATTCCTCCCCATCCTACTCCACTTTCACATCCAATCACTTTGGTCCAAGCAAATACTCATTCTACTGATGGCCAAGACACATTTAAAATGCCATCACTATCGCATGGTCCTATTGTTGCTTTTCATCCTACCATTGTGTTGGCCCTCACTCTTATCATGACAAAGACACCACTCTCCCATAATGGCATGACACCTCTCACATCGTTGCATAAATCTCCATCACTAATGCATTTTTTGATGCCACGACCTTCTTCATGCATTCACCCCTCACATGCACATAGGCTTCATTCATCACTACAACATTTATCTACAATACCTCCATTATTAGGGCATGATCATGCACTTTCACCTCTTGCATTAGATGAAGGACATTCGTCCTTCACCATCATTAGATAGTTCATTCACCCACACACACTTGGGGGGCATAACACTCCACATTCCCCCCTATCTAGTCTTAACATAGTCACAATAATCATCTTTTACATTCTTATACATTCATATCCTTGCATTTGGCATATTCGTCATACATTATAGCATCATTACCCAATGACACACTCTTGTGCTTCGGTTCACACTTAACTGTTGAGGGATTACTACTACACTGAACCCCACACATTGCACCATATGCATTACACATTACACTTCATTATACATTACACGTCATTCACCCTACACTCTGCTACAACATTTTGACATTCACATATTCATACACCCTACATTATGATAGTCGTCATTATGCATGCATCATTGTCTATGTGTCTTACATCCTACACTACTTATCCTACACAATACATTATTCATTTATCTACATACCATACATACTACACAGCGTATTTTCACACATATTCCACATAATCTACTAGTCTTCATTATATAGGATTCTAGCCTTACATTAATATTCTACATACATTACATGTCGTATTATACACTACATTTTACACATTTCTACACACCTTGCATTGCATTCTACACACCACGTATTTACATATTCTACTTATCACATAGTCATTTATTCTCATCATTGCCTTGTCTTCTATGTGTTGCACTCACTACCCAATGACACACTTTAGTTCCTCGGTCCATACTTGACTACCGAGGGTTTACAAATCAAATGGACCTTACACATTTACTCAACCTTTTACCATGTGACTAGTGACATACACTTTAGGCTAAATCATCATCCATTCCATCATTTTTAGTAGTATACACATGTAGGTTACATCACCACTCCCTACTATTCATCTTGTAGTGACATACGCTTTAGGCTAAATCGTCACCTATTCTATCATTTTCTAGTGGTCTACACCTTAGGTTATATCACCACACCCTCCTTACATTTTGTAGTGATATACACTTAGTGCTAAATCATCACTCATCCGTTCATCTTATAGTGATATATGCTTAGGCTAAATCATCACTTATACGTTCATCTAGTCGTGATATACGCTTCGGCTATAAGGTTCACACACACCATTTTTAGGTTGCATCTCATCAATCTACACATACACATTCATCGCAACACGTTAGACACAACACACACTATTCGACCATTTCCCGATGACACACTCTCGTTTATGGTTCATTCTTGACTACTGAGGGGGAAAACAAAATGAACCTCACTGCATACACTTCCATCCACTTGGGGGGCACGTGGCTCCTATCATTCCATCTTGCATTCCATTCCATTCATCCACAACATACTGCATATTATGGTTGCTTTTATTCTTGCTTACTTTTGCTTGTTCATGATCACTTTATTACACATGCTAGTTAGCTTACTTGTATGTCATTTATCTATATCATCCACACATGTGCGTTCATGCTTTCTTCTAGTTGTGATCATAGATATAGGTCTCTTACACACAACATGGATGCTCGCCTTCTACCCTTCCTACACTGGTCGTTGGGGGCATCCACATTCATCTCTTCCAGGTGTTATTGTTTCATTTCATACTTAGCACTTTACATTACTTGCTTATACATGCTTTTGACATACTAGTTATCTTTCTAACATGCTAACGGGTGCTTTCATGTGCAACATTTTTTATGCAGGGATATTTTCTTCCATACTTGTTTGTTACATTGTCTGTTATTGTTTGTTTTTGTATGTGGGCCTTGCCCTTTGTTTGGTGTGCACACTTGTTTGTTGTTTGCGACCATGATGGCCTTGTGTGTCTTGCTACATTGTGATTGATGTCCCATGTTTGTAGCCCACTTTTTGCAGCTTACTTTGTCTTCTTGCATGATTACATTACTACTTTCTTGGTAGCTTTTATAATTTCTGCGTAGATTACACATGTTTTTTATATGCATGCATGTTTTTTCACACTTGTCTTTGGCTAGCCTTCTTGTTTGTGCGTGCCTTGGTTTCTACCAAGCACTTCCAAGGTTACAACATACATGCGGTTAGTCCTCTTTTGGGGCTGCATGTCTCCTATCAGTGACGTTGCATGCGCCCCCAAAGAGGGGGGCATCATTTGGGGGTTTATACTAACACTTCGCATTTACACCGGTTCAATTCAGTGCACTTTCTGCCCTTGACATTGTGGGTTACATACAACGAGTGGGTTCAGACCAGTCTACGAACCCCATACACAATGAATTTTACATGACATGGTGTCCTTAGCATTTATGGGAAGCAGTTACATGATTGGAGGTTATAGTGGGTGTGCCTCTCTACACTACTTTGGCCAGTGGCGTCAGATCGCCCAAAAAACTGAGGACAATACAAATATCTCTACACATAGTTCAGGGAAGCAGTTAGAGCTTGGAGGACATAGAGCATTTCCTCCCTACACTTCTTTGGCCTATGGCATGAGATCGCCCCAAAAACTCGCAGTATAGGATATCCTTCTACACTTTCTCTCTTGACATGGATTAGGTGCACATGTTCCATTTACCTTTACATTTACATTTTCCACTTACATTAGCATATTTTACATACACATGTGCCTTTTACATAACTTTTTTACACTTACATACATACATATTTGACTACTTGATCGTTTTCTCCTTGCAAGTCTGACCGTATGAGAAACAAGCAGTCAAATGGGGGCAACACCAACAACAACAACGTTCCACGACAACACACATGCCTTACTAACCATGCAGGTACACTACACACTACAACAACTACACACACGTGTTCCGCCCCTAGGGTTCACTCTCATCACTTTTTCTTTGTGCATTTTTCATCTATAGTTTCCATGCTCCTCCATATTTTTTTTTTCATTCCACGCTTTTGTCTAGTCCTTTCAACACGTTTCTACTACATTCTTCATGGACACCAGGTACACATCTCTATCTACTTTATGTTACCGAGCTTTCCACTCACCAACATAAAGTGGGGGCAAAATGTAGTCACAAAATCATGCACTTTAGATATTTATTTATCCCGGTCTCATACTACTATTTAGAAGGTTCTTGAGTGAAGAAAGTACTAATTAACCCCCGTCCTTTTGGCCATCTTGTTTATTTTATTTCATAATTTGTGACCTATTGCACCCATATGCCCAGTCATTTTCTGACACTCTGCATTATTTTAGCCTCGGTTGGGGCACCCAGATTAGTAATGGGGTGCCCATGGGTGCCCTCGTCCCACCTGGGGGCGCTACTATCCTTTTTGCACTTTCCCACCACTTTTTGGGCCTCTTCTAGCCATTTTACATATTTATCTTTCTTGTGGTCAGCCTTTTTGGGGTTAATTATGAAAATTAGAGCAAGAGAACCCTATAAATATAAAGTTATGAGACCATAATGAGGGACCTAGCATCACTTACTACTATCACTCCATCTAGAGTTGCATCCATCTATTGCATTGGAGATCACCTACATCCACATGGCTCCATCATCAAGGCACAAGGATAGGACATTTGCATCACACTTCATAGGGAGGGATTCTATTCTATTCCATGCACACATTTTATTACATTTTTCTACATTTAGTTATTACTCGCTATTTCACAAAGCGTGACTCACACAAGAGCACCTAGGGCATGACATTCACACACACACACACATAAAACTACACCAGGTTTGAAATGTAGTGCAATGCTCAGTTAGTAAGCCCACCATTGTGGCAGCTGAGGTCAATCTGACCCATTCATTTGCATATTTTCTTTTTAGTTTTTTTGATACTTACTTTTTGGGTTTTGCAGGTCATTTCTTCCTCTTGGAATATTTGGAGCATTCGGCGTACAGTACTGGAAAATTAATACGACAAGTAGTGAAGGTTATCAGTCATCTTCATGACCTATGAAGACCAGTTCCAAACCTCTTTCCCTAGACTAGGGCACCTGTTTTGCTTACCAGAGTGCCCATGGGTGCCCCAGTCCTCTCCCAGGTGCTCCAGTCCAGTTATTTCACCCAGATCTATCCTTTTCGGAGTCCCGACATAGTCATTCCTACTTTCTGAGTTTTTGTTCATCATTGCAACACTCTCTGACAGGCATCGGTTATTAGCTGAGTTCTTTCCTCACTCTCTTTTGCACATTAGGGTTAGCATGTCATTTAATATATTTGTTTAGATCATTATTATACCCCTTTATTACATTTACTTACTTTAGTACAACTATTCATAGCTTAGATTAACTATCCCTGCACTACTTACTTAGTCCATTTTTAGTTAATCAATACTCTCCCTCGTTCCTAGGCTTTTTTGCCTAGTTTAGTCCGCGACTTTAGGGTGTGCTTCCATACTGCCCATTTTTTTGAGAATTATCTTGTATCATTTTACTTGTTAATATAAACTAAGATCTTATTCATTAAAAATGATAAAAAACAATGTCAAAGCACAAAAAAATGGTGTTCATGAGTAATTCTCTTTGCTTTGGAATCATGCATATACATGAAATATTTAGAGGTTAGATGTACATAGTAAGTGCGTGATTTAGTGACTATATAGACAAACAAAGGAATAAACAAAATGTACTGAAATAAATGAATATACACTGAAAACAATAGTTCAACGTGCATGCTTGATAAAACAATAGGTCAGAACAAAACTCATTACTCAATAACCAACAATAGAAATAACCATGTAGAAATGTGTACTATTGGCTAAAATATGATGAATCAATTGAGTTTGTGCCAAACGGAGGATTAAACAAGAACATGCACAAAAACAACTCAATAAAGAATGAATATACGTTTGTAAAACTGGTAATGCTTGATTATTCAAGAACATGCACATAAACAACTCAAAATAAAAGGAATATACGATTGTAAAACTAGTATTGCTTGCGAATGCACTCGTTGCATGAAACCCGTAGAGAACATATCCAAACAACTATGGAAATGGGCCCCACCTTGTGACCCACATGGTGATTACTAGTGGTTTCAGATGAGTCTTCGGCTCTATTGTTGAGTAGAAAGGGTTGGGTGACTGTTGATAGGCACCGACCTTTGGCTTCGTTGTAGGGTTGGAAGGGGCATGAATGTTCAACTTCTTGTCATTACATTCGCATTGCCAAATGCAATGCCATGTAGTTAATGGCTGCATTGAATGCATTAATGGTGTGTAGGAACTAATAGTCAGTGGAGGCTGACAGAGTGGTAGGGGATGATGTGAAGTGAATTGAATGCATTTTTTTTTTGGGAATATAAGTTAATTTGTCTGTTTGCTATATGGGTACAAGTAGTTTTTTGTGCGGGAATTTTTTTTTTTTTGATTCCTATGCACATTTAATTTTTAAAAAAGTTTTGTGTAGTGGGCTTGCCATGTGGCAATTGACGTGGCGCCAAGGTGGCTTCCCCATTTTTTCGAAATCATGTCAAAATTTGCAATGTGCCATTTTTTTTGAAGCCCCTCGTCTTCACGAATTTAGTCGAGACGTCGTTGAACATAAATTGGTCAACGACTGGCACCTTTCCCATAGTCATGTATCAAAATTAAGTGTAAATAAGGAGACGACCCATTTGCCCAAATGTAACAAAAACAAAATAGAAAAACGGACCATTTTTAATCCTTAAAAAATCCCAATACTAAAGTTTATGGGTTAACCATCTTCACTCCTCCGGTTATACCTGATGAACACAAACCAGGAGACAGAAAGGTCACTCACGAGCTCCCAATCGCCATAATTATCAATTTTTTTTTTGGTTTCGAACCATTTGTTCTTCATTAACGCGTACTTTGTCAGAGAGGACTGTAACAGAGAATAGTCCCTGAGCAGTAAGTCCGCGAGTCCATAAAAAAGGCTTGCAAAATGCAATTTTTTGGAGGATCAGAGATACCAAGTGCAACGCCACCCAACAGCAATAAAATGAGATACATGTACGTTTTCAACAGAAATGGAGTCTGCCTTTATTACAGAGAGTGGATGCGCCCTCACAAAACTCTCAGCCCTCAGCAGGACCTCAAGCTCATGTTTGGACTTCTATTTTCCCTAAAATCCTTCACTGCAAAAATAGATCCAATCAGGTATGGATGTTAATCATTCCCCACATCTCAAATTTTTGTTTTGTGAAAAAATCGGCGAATATGATTTTGTAGCAGACCAAGAGGCATTTCGAATTTTGGCTCAAGGTTTTCTTATTAATTTTTTTCAATTTTTCAATTTTATTTTGAAACAAGTAATGCCCTCAAGTAATGTGGCTTGGACATATTGGAATTTTGCCTGCCATTTTTTTGGGATGCATATATCAACTGCATAATTGAAAATGTGATTATACACACACACACATATAGAAACTATTAAAGAAACAGCATTTATGTTTTTCTTTTGCTCGGTTAATCTGGGGTGTGGGGTGTGAAGCTTGGGTCACATCCACAATTTTCAAATTTGAATTAGGTTCGAACATATTCCATATGCATAACACGTCAATCTTGCCACATTAACGGCCACCTTATTGTAGCGAGGGGGCTTTGGACCTGGATCACCCCATTGCCCTTGCACCAGAACCCCTTGCGCAAGAAACAATTATGTTGGTGCAAGACACAACATCAACTATCAACATGAGTCTTGACAGGTGAAAAACTAAGTTGCCATGATATGGATAGGGATACATACTTATACGAATCAGGCTAGTTTTCTGAAACCCCTGGACAACATGCCACATCGATATACATATCCAAACATTTTTTTTTAATAGTAATATAAGAACACTATTTTGAAAAAAATGAAATTAAACAAATAAACTCATCTTAATATCTTTACAAGGTCAAGATTCAAAATGCAAATTACAACCTTCTTATCATCGTCATTACCATCATCATCTCAGTGAAGCTCTACATCATTAAAATCCTTAGGTGGTCCTGGAACAATAGGAAATGAAGTACATGGACTTCCTTTTGTAGTGTTAGTCTGTCATGTTACATCAAGATGTTCAGATAGGTCCCTTGCTCATCTGGCGGTGACAACTGAGCAAATAATCCTCTCTTTGAACATGTAGAATGTAATGTGGAATAAGCTAAACTAAATAATTTTTCTTGGTCTTTAGGTTGATTTTGTGTGGAGTTAGCAGTAGTGTTAGGTTAGATTTTCATCATTTCTTCTGTTTTTCATGTGAAGGACAGCTATATCCTGGCCGTATTTAATACAGCACTAAATTAATGAAGCATTTGATACGTAGTTTCCTCAAATGACTGTTTGGGGCAAGTTTCTGGATATTCTGGCCCCTTCAGGGAAAATTTGCAGAACACCTCAAAAACTGCCGAAATATTGATTTGCAGTTTTTAACCAAATGGTGAGTTTTTTTTTTCAAATACAGATGGGGAAAGAGACGCACTCTTCGATCTCGGAGGGCCAAAAATGGAGTCACAATACAAAAGTTACAGAGGACTGGAGGAGCCACAAAATTCTAGGAGAATCGAGTCCAATTTTCAGAAACCATTCACATCTGTTTTAATTCCGACAAGTGGTCATACTGGGCCGATTGAAGCCATAACAAACGAGTTATGGTCCCAATAAGTTGGCAGTTCTGAACTCCTGACTAGCAATGCCGACTCTGTATTATAGTAACCGTAGGAAGACAAATCACTCCATTTTCAAGTTGTGCCTCTTCCACTCGTATTGTAGAAACTTCTATATAAATACACTTCTTGATGCTGTAAAAACCAGAGTAATAGCTTGACATCTCTTCTCAGAGGTTGCTGCAGATGCCTCTCAAATCGATAAAGTCATTCGTATCGTAACTCCTTTGTTGCAATATTCTTCTTCTTGTATTTATTGCTTTTCTGTATTTTGTGCTAAAATTTCAGTTTATTACAAAACACCTTACATTTTCATTTGACGCGAATTCTGGATCAGTATTCCTGCCACATTCAAACTGGTACCCATAGCAGATACACTGGACACATATATGATGACAATCTTGGAGCATCCAATAAGTTATGGAAAAGCACTATTAAACACTAGCAGGTTGTGATAAGTTAGAAGATAATGCTAAAAGTATGTACAATCCGAATGTTAAAATTGTGCAATAAATTTTGTCTATATCAAGTCTCAATTCGGATATGTTACATTTACACACAAATCAAATTCCGCTTGGTGTATATCTGGCATTTTAATTTAGAATCATTTTACAAATATTAGTGAAATGCTAACATTGCCTTTAAATTTGTGTTTGTTCTGTTGGAAATTGCTTCACATTAGGCATTTTAGATCATCACATAAACATGTTTAGTGTGGCCTTAGCCTCCTCTTTTCGTATACAATGCCACTAATATGAGATATCAATTATTACTACAAACTATTTATAAATGCTTGTTGGTACATCGTCAGAAGTCTTCAATTTAAAAGCTAATCAATGATGTCAGATGTTATTGGAGAGCAAATGAAAGAGGAATAAATTCTTTGAGAAGTGCTTGGCATTTTAAAGGAGGAAGGAAAGAAAAATTATTTCAATTTCCAGGAATGGCAAAATTAGGTCAATTGAACTCAAACTCATGAGTAACTTTAAAAAGAATATAATCAATGACTGTATGCGAGTCTCCAAAAAGTCAAGAAATCCAAGAAGTTTCATTGAATTATCACAAATTTGGTGTGACGAGTCTTTCTAAAATATCTTAATTGTCAAACTGTCATTTAAGTTTTCTCCTGCTCTTGAGGCACAAGCATAAGAAATGGGAGAAAAAGTTTCAAAAATATCAGTTAGTTCTTAACTTCTTATAGAGTGTTCTGAATCATATGTGTATATCACTGCTTTTTGTTGGAAATGACATTGTGAATATGAATAGGATTCCAGAGCAAAATGGTCTATGTTTACAGTCAAGATTTTTTTAATTAGAAAATTTCAGTGATTAAAAGGTTGCTATATAGGCAAAGACGTTGTCATTTTAACATCATTATCACTTTGGCCAATTTTTTATATTGTTATCCTTTACACATGGCAATTTCAAGGCTGACATAGCAGCTTTGGCCTTGATATATTTTTTATTTTTGGTTGACTCAGGGTGTTTAAGTACCATGGAAATATTGAACAGTACATGTTTATTACCCGTGTTCGTTTACGCATATTTAAGATGGGTAATTCATTACAATCACAAAGTATTAAGACCTTTCAAATGTACAAATTATTTTTTTCTTTGTTTTGCATAGACACTCATTACAAACTAAATTCTAAAACAGAATGCATATGAAAGAAAGCTTCTAAACTTCTGGTCTGGTCACATATACATTGTCAGTCATTTTTTATATTTCTTCCCATTTGTGTACTTCCATTTTGTGTTTTATAAATTGCATGTACGTATCCTATATTTGATTTGTGTGCTATGCAGTACCGATAAAGGTAACCTGGGAGTACCTCAACTTCCTGGCCAAGGCTGCTCTTTTCACAGCTTCCGTACCAACACCTACAAGCTAAGTTTAATGGAGACTCCGTCTGGAATTAAGGTGTGTAGTACAAAACATGATTGCTGGGGTATATGAAGAGATTTTACATTTGCATTCAAGTATCTGCTTTACATTAAGATTTGCTTTTCATAACCATTTTAAGCTTGGAATGCTTAAATTTTTTAAAATAGTTAAAGGGAAAAATAAGCAATGCATTTAAGTACAGAATCTTATTTCCTTGTTGTGAAAAGCAGAGGAATTTTATTTTATCCCAATTACATTCCTGGTATTAAGTATATGGGAAATGTAATTTCTGGTTAATGTCTTATTTATGCTGCATGCATGTCACAGTAGCTGATGCAATATGTCTTTGCACCACTAGATTTATGATTTTTGTTCTATGAGGTCAGTATTACTGTCCCTTATAGTTGTTGAATGCCGTTGGGCCATTGGCATACTTCAAGCCATCTGAAACATCTAGCTGCTCTGCTGCAATGCACGGGTGTTGGAGAATAATTTTTTTACCGAATCTGTATGCCCTGAGGATATGAAGAGTCTCATGTCGTTCATATGTCATAAGACTTCTTCCTATCCCCGAAATCCAAAATGTAAGAACTAGAAATAATTTTTTCAAAGATCTTTTAGTTTGTTTTTTTAAAAACAATATTTTTTATTGCAAGGAATCTCAGTGGTGTACTGGTCTCTAGAAGTTGACGAAATAAGCCCATTTCAGGAATCCCAAGGGTTGGACTTGGGATTTGAATTTGGCCCTTGCTTGTTTAAGTGAGCCCCCAAAGTTCATACTAATTGCCCTCCAACTCCAGGCCTATTTTAAAATATTCAGTAAACATTCTTATGTTCATGAAGAAATGCCCTCGAAATGGTTTGAGGAACAAATAGTAGGTTGCTGAACATTAATACAAATCTATGAAAACAAAAAAAAAGGAAATAAAATAACTTAGTCTCTTTAAGATAAATATTTGAATGTTACCGTATCTTACTTGTACTGAAAGCACTACGTTTGTTTCTAACTGCTAGTTTCTTGAATTTTCCAACATTTGTAGAGCAGTTGGAGACATTTTAAGGTGGGTTTAGAATGTTGAAGGTCAATTGGAACACATAGGTTTAACTCTGGATGGTAGGAGTACGTCTTCTAGAGGTATATGCGCATGCTCTTGTTGAGGACACATTTCCCATACTAGAGACAGGTCTAGGGGCCTTGTGATATTTCCCCCCCTTACCTAGTTTGTGGAAGATGCAACCTGACATTGAGTTGTCTGTATGCATCCCTTGAGATGCTGTCAATTAAGGATGCTCCACTGGCATTACAAAACAACACCACCTAATCCCACCTGCCACAGAAATGGCTCTATATTCCTGTTGTTGGATGCATTCAAAGCTGAAAGATAAATTCCATAAGCTTAAACAAGGGAAAACTGCTTACTCAAGTTGTATTGATGATAAATTACTAGATTGTTTTTGCACCACTTATAGTGTCACCAGTGCTTTATTCAGTGTTGTATTCAACAGCGTGTTCAGTGTCATCTTATGTAATGCAAAATAAGATGCATATGTTTGCTTATCTGTTAGTATCAATCTTGCATCACATTTATACAATCTAAAATATAAACTACATTTTATATTTTAAGCATATTTTTTATTCTAACATTTCAATGAAATATTTAATATGTTAGCTCCATAAGAGTTTTAAGGTTCTCCCACCTGAGCCATATACAGGGATTTATTGGGTCTCCCTCTAGACCCTAACAAGAATAACATGGAGCACAATTGATGATCAAGCCCCTTTAGGTTATGTTCATTCAATGTTAGGTTTTGGGCTCACTAATTTGTGATTTCAACCTCTGAAACAGAAATCGTGAAAAATTGCCGATAAATCGCGATATATTGCAGACAGCCATGAAAACGATTTATCTTTTCAAAAATTGCGATTTTTCTTTTGCCAATTTACCGGTGATGAAAATAATTGAAATTTGTGAAAAATCCTCCAAAAAATCGTGTGCAATGTTTAAAACGTCAAAATAGGAAAATACGTGGCCATTTACATGCATTTTGAGGTCGTTTTACATTGTCCAAGTTCATCATTCCTGTTTCACTAGGGTTTCAACCGGGATGAGCAGGTTTCAAACACGATTAACAGGTTTGCGTTTCACGTTTTCAACTATTGCGTTTCAAGTTTCAAGTTTAGGATTCCCTGTTTGTTTTCGTGATTGCAAAGTTCAACTTCAAACAGTGGCTGCTGTACACTTGTGAATTGCATTTGCTTGAAAGGTTGTGAGTCGTGACTGTTGAGGCCTTTTGAATAAACCCATATTATGCATATCCTACAATCATTGACCAAATTTGTCTCAGGCAATCAGTCAAACAAAGAACAAGTACAGTGATTGGAAGTTATCTTCCAAAGTTCAAAGTTCAAACCCTTTGTTGACAATTGAAAAAAATAAAAATAAATTACGTCTCATTTTAATGTCAACTGTCCTACACAGACTGTTCCACGTCGAAAATGTAACTATTAAGATGTGATTATGGGGGGCATTAAACCCATAATCTACGAGTTTCCCTAACATCAAAGTAGCTACAGATATGCAATCAAGTAAAATTTGATTTTATCATTTTCCAGCAGTAGTTTTGTTATACACTTATTTTATTCTGTTTCAGATTTAGAAATTTGGACCCCAAGAAACTACAGAGGTATGAGTTATATCATATTATCATGATGACGAGTGTGGAAATAAAGCTCTTCCAGTTCCTATAGCTCCCAAACAAATTTCATCTTGTTTAGGGACAAGTCACAAAAGTTAAAAACTTAAAACATATATACCTTTGTTGTAATTCTTTCTTCATGCAATTTGTAATATTATTCCTAATTTCGTCATGCAATTTGATTTTTCTAAGACTTGTATAACTAAGACAAAAATCTTTTGTGTTGTTTTTTAGAATGGCGTCGGCATATTAGTTCAAGTTCATTTGCTACTCTTAGTAAGCCTAACTCAAAAGACCCCTCTTGGAAGCATTGTGAACGAGCAGAAGGCAATTGTGTTGTATGCAATTATTGTGGAATGAAAATGAGGTGGTGGAGGTGTCTATCACCTTAAGTTCCACATTGCACGGATACCAGGGAATGAAGTGACGGTGTACACACAAACACCACCTGAGGCTCAAAGAGAGTTGTCTGCTTTCCTTGTGGCTTATGCAAAGAGCAAAGAAGAAGAAAAAGGAGGAAAGTTGATGCACTTGCAGCCCTAATGAATAGAAGGGTAGCGAGGGAAGATTTTGACATTGAGGGCTCTTCTATTGCCTCAATTCCAGGAGGTGTCGGACACTGGGACAGGGCTCATCCACTGAAAGTAGTTCAGCTACATTTTTTATCCCTCGAAATAGTCCTGGGTCACAACCTTCACTCAAAGGTACCGCTTGGAATAAAGAAATGCACAATGAAGCAAAAATAGCTGTGGCAAACTTTTTGGTACTACAATAACATTCCTTTCAATGTGGCAAAAAGTCTATATTGGGAGAATTTGGTCACTGCATTGACTGTTGTCGGGAAGGGGTTCAAGGCTCTTACACCCCATGATTTGAGTGGCCCATTGTTGGAGGATTCTGTCAATGCATACCAAAACTCTTGTAGAAGAGCAAAAAAAGGTATGGCAAAAAAAAGGTTGCACCATTTTGTCTACATGGGTGGACGGATGGAAAAAACCGCACATTGATTAACTTCCTAGTGGCTTCAAGTGGGCATTTGTCTTCTTGAAGTCAATTGATGCCTCCCACCAAGTGAAAACTGCAAGCACTTTGTGTGATATGTTAGATGAGGTGGTGAAGGAGGTGGGTGTGGAGAATGTCGTCCAAGTTGTGACAGACAACGCAGCAGCATATGTAGCAACAGTAGGAGACTTCTTGAGGAGAGGCACCCTACACTTTTTTGGACCCCCTTGTGCAGTCCATTGTTTGGATCTCTTATTGGAGGACATAGACAAACTCTCATGAGTGAAAAATGTGGTTGAAGATGCAAGAAATATTACCAAGTTCATCTACAATCACACTTGGGTGCTAAACTTGATGAGAGAGCACACCAATGGAAAGGAGCTTGTGCGATCGGGGGTCACACGATTTGCCAAATTAAACATTTATTAGCATTGCAGACTCACTAACATCCCTTAAGCAGATGTTTGTGAGCACACAATGGTTGGAGTCTCCCTATGCTAGAAAGGTTGAAGGGGAAAGGGTTGTGAAGACCGTTTTTGATGATATGTTTGCAAAACAAATGGAAGAAATCATGAAGGTAACCTAAACTTAAATATTTGTTTATTTATCATTTATTTATTATATGTTTTTTATTAATTTTGATTATAAATTTATGTATTGTTTTTTAGGTGTCAGAGCCTTTGGTTTGAGTTCTACAAATGGTGGATGGGGAGAAAAAACCCAATGGGTTATTTGTATGAGGCTATGGACGTGGCCAAGGAAGGCCATAGCTAAATATTATGGGCAAAATCAACATGAAAATATGAACCCATTTGGTGCATAATTGATCAGAGATGGAACAAGACACTCCATCGACATATACATGCAACGACGTACTACCTAAACCCGATCCTTTTCTATTCCCCATCATTTAAGGCTGATGAGGAGGTTATGGATGGCCTTAATACATGCATAGAGAGGATGGTATCTGATTAAGATATTAGAGATGCAATTGTTGACAAGCTATGCAGATTTACAAGACTGCAGAGGGGAGGCTCTTTTCTTCGGCTCTATGTGTGAAAAGAAGAAACACTAGCTCAGCCAAGTAGATAAAAACAAATTGAGTCATTTGTTATTTAGTCTCAGCCGTGGGTGCTTCTGGATGTTATGATGTAGAACTAGATACGTTAAGATAGTCTAGTCTAGAATTCTTTCATTTATTCAAGCCTAGTTAACTTACAAAATTATAAATGTCTTATTTGCAAATTTGTGGTGGGAAGATTATGGTGCAAAAACACCAAATCTTCAAAGCTAGCAATCTGCATTTTGTGCCAGTCGTGTAGTGTTTCTGGATGTGAACGTAATTGGAGCATGTTCGAAGTTGTTCACACAAAGAAGTGCAACAAGTTGACAACACAATGCCTCAATGACCTTGTCTTCGTGCAATACAATCTTCGTCTTCGTGTGAGACAAGTGGAGGGGGCACAAAGTTATGATGCAATTGACTTGCTGACATCGATCCATATGATGATTGGATTGTTGATGATGTGGAGCCTATGTTTACTATGGAGGAGATAGCAGATTTGGAGAGGGAGACTGAAGAAGCAATAACATCAGGGGCATTAGGAGTTGGTGAGGATCCAGATGATATGTTTGCAGATGACGATGTTGGTGTTGCAGAGGAAGAATCTTTACCTTCCACTTCCATGAGGCAGCCACAACAAACTTATTTTAGGCGTGTCTGATGAAATGGAATATTATTGATAATTTGATACTTCAAAAGTCACATGACTCTATGAGCATTGTAGTTTGCAAACTTTGTAACTTTGTACTCTTTTTTGGTCAAAACTTAATAGAAAATATACTTATGGGCCTATGGCATTCTATAGATTCACTTCTCGTGTCATTTAACAATGTTTTACATTTAATTTAAGTTTATTTTATGAATTTAAATAATTTTTAAAGTAGCGATAAAGTTGTTGTGCCGATAAATTACTGAGCTAAATTGTCGATTCTCGATTTCTGAGTCAAAATTTTGCCTACCGATTAATTGCCAATAATGATTTTTTGAACTATGATTTCAACCTATCATTATGTCTGTCCATCCTCTATAATGTCCCACTTGTGGGTTATTACAGATCCAAGAAAGATTAATATCCATGTGGCATACTACAACAGACTTGGGGCAGAAGAATAATACCTACATGACAGATTACTATAGAAGCAGGGAGAAGAAGAAGAAAATTCACCAGGTAGATTACCACAAATTCTGGAAAGAAAATAAGATCCGCTTATTATGTTGATAGTCGTTCTAAAAGGGCAGCAGGGGTGGTGGTGGTGGACTGCAATGTCGTGAGTTGCTCACAATTATTTCCGAATTCAAATTTGACGCCACTTTGAATATCACATGAAAATTTTAATGTAAATTTGATGTCCATTTGACCATCACTAAGAAGTTTTTTTTTGGCTTGGAGTCAATTGAAAAAGCATAATATTTTGGCCATAGGGTGGACTTTGGAATCCCCTTTTTTCTTGGAAATATTTTTTGAGCCACACTATGGTGCAACTAGGTTGACACCATTTATCACTAGTCAGTAAAACATTCACAGAGAAGGTAATAAAATTAATAATCAATGTGTTTTGCCAAAAATCCAAGATAAAGTCCTGAAGATTGATCTCTTGGTGTTTTTTAGATAGATGTATTTGGGATAACTGTACTAGTGGATATCGACAGACTCAAGGGGGGAGGAATATCCACCAAGAGATCACTATAGGCACCTGGGAGTAAAATATTATCTACCTAGTGTTTTACTACAAAACCGCAAGAGAAAGTAATATCCACCTATGTGACAAACATTCTCTGAGAATTTTGTCTTCTATGGGTTGTGGTAAAAAGCAGGTTAGACTACAGGTAGTTCTAGAGGGCCTTCTAATAGGCTCATCCCAAGGGGGACAACTAGGCAAGAACAAAACAATATGCATAGAAGAGCAGTAATCTGAAGATTACTACAGAAAAAGAGAAATGGACAATCATTTGTTTCCAAGCCACTTCTTTGGCCAAGGACTAGATAAAAAGCTCCCATATTACTTTCGCTACATAGACATTATGTGGTTGTAGAATACTTGGTGGGTTCATTCGAGTAAAAATATCCTTACATTGTAGTGGATTTTGGTATTGTAGCTTTTTTGTGGGTTTTTCTGTTCCAATACCACTTTGCAACAAATTCATTGCAAGACTGTTCACCCACTAACCATAAGTCATTTTTGAGCTGCAAATTAGTGTAAGTTGACCAATTGCTCCTTTGGGGCTACCCGAGCTCTACCCTTGTGTCATTGCTAGGTTGGTCAATTGTTAACAACAACCCATCTTAGCCCAGTAATGACTATTTTGTTTCACGTCTTAGCATGTCTATGTAGTCCCTGGAGTTACCTTGGCTAAGCATGTTTATGGCCTCCATTCCTCCTTTGTTCTTTAAGCACAATTAGGTGTGCTTTTGCCAGTTCCTCCAAAGGTATTTACTATTACGAAAGTGTTGCAAAAGAGGAGCTGGTTCTCTTGTTCCCATTGGGCTTGGATTAGCACTTAATTTTGAGAATATATATCATATGACGAAGTTTAATGATGATTGAGTTTGATTGCCATGCTAGGTTGGCTATTATGAAGATCACTCGCTTCTATATCAAAGGGTGTCGTCCAATGCCAAGAACATTTGAACAAGTTTCTGTATGCGGGCCAAAATGTGTCTCAACAACATGTACTCTTACTCATTTGTTCAACTAGGGTATTCGAGGCAATGAGTAGGAGACACGCAAGCACTGACATACAAGGGGATAGACTTAAGGGGCTACAATGAGCACAATGGTCACATATCCAAAGGGTAGTGATCCCTACACTAGGTCAATCAAGGGTTTCCAAGGCCCTAAACTGAAATAGAGGAAGGTTCCCTATTGGGATATCAGTGGTTGGGTATGGAGGGGTGTGGATCAACAATAAATATACCTGAAATAACTGAAATGAAAGCTAAGGAGCTGGTGTTTGCTAAGAGTACTAAGCTAGCTAGCATCAACCATGTGCAATACTAAACTAACATAATACAATGAAGAAGGAATCGAACTAATCTACGCAAAAAGACAAATAAGGGTTAGAACACTCACCTGTACCTGTAGGGTGGTCGCTGATGCGTCTATCTCCCCCAAGAAGCAGCACACAGAGAGAGAATCACTATTAGGTGGAGTAGGGGAAGACCATTCTTGTCCTTGACTCACTATATGTTGACCTAACAATGCAAGCAATCATCCAAGAGAAGAGTGTCCAAATCAATCCAAGCAAGATGCAAGCTAAACCAAGAGCAAAGCGAGCAGATGCGAAAGTGGTGCAAAAGAGCAGAGCAAATGGCATTTCGGATGTCTTAGTTTTCTCTTTTCTTAATCCTTATGTGTTAAATGAATTTGAGATATATATATGGTGCCATGAGAAAACATAACATCGACGCAATGGCCCACGGGCGATTGTGTCGGCCAAGGATGCAAAAATGAAGTGGTGTGTTGTGAAAGGTAAAATAATGTGTTGTGAGTCATGAAAGTGGACGAACAAGATGCAAAATGGTAGAATGCAAGCAAGAGGTAATGAATGCAAGGTGCAATATGATATGCATGAGACCTAGGAGGACAAGGATACCTAATGCAAACTAAGGCCAAGACCAAATAGCGACACTCTCTCTGTGCACTGTCTCTAACCCATAATGGTTATGTGAATAACCATTCCCCATTCCCGGCAGGCCTCTTAAGGCACCCGTTCAGGAAATAGATGCATCAATGACCCTTATCTGCACAAAGGAAATTGTTAGTAACAAGTATGAAATATGAAAAGCGAAAAGTGAAAAATTAGGTGTATACAATTGCCTCGTAAAAAGGGATTCTTAAGTAAGTGGGTGGAACCCTAGGTACCTTGTTGGTAATGAATGCTGACAAAACTATTTGGCACGTGGAGAGAAGTGGCGACTCAATCCCTTGCCAAGTGAAAGAGCAATGCTTGGCAATGATATGGGATTGACCTCCTTGCACTGACACATTTGCGTGAATTGTTAGGAATTATCCATTATAATTTATAATAGTTTGGATAGTTAGTTGGGTGAGTAGACAAGTCATTAGGTGGTTATAATACCCACTATAGAATAAAGTTTGTTAGATGTTTAGGTACTAGAAGATAGGAGTCATATCCTAAGTAATAGGATATCTAAGATTGTATAAATATGTGCTGAATTAATTAATGAAATATCCTGGCATGATTGCATTGAATCTATCATTGGTATCAGAGCAGGGATTTCCTGTAAGAGTTGAAGGAAAGATCTGGTTGACGCCAATTTTTTATTTGCCCAATTTTCTGCTTACATACGCTCAAGTGTTTTCAAGAATCGGCAAATTTCAATAAATTTCAGAGGCATTTTAAAAAGTTTATGGATGTGGTTATAAGTTTTGTGAAGAGCATTGACTTTGATGGATAGAGTGTCTGCGTTTGGGAGGCAAAATGCCAAGTAAGAAGGTGCAGATCTGATTTTAGCCAAGTAAAGCTTTGGCCTAGGCATCCTTACAAAGGTTTCTAATTAAATATTCACCAGTTTGCCATGATGGGGATGTAGAAAAGTCTGAATCAAACATAATGTTTTGCTGGAGTGCCTGAAGATGTATCAGGGAAGTCCAATGGTGCCAAACAAAAGATCAGTCTGTATTCAAAAGCATGACAGCCAGGCATTCAATGTGTGGTCTGTTTTTTTTTTTCTTTTCACATCAGTTTTGGCACCGTACAGCAAAATTACAGTCTGAGCACATGAGCAACAACAAATATATTGTTAAAAAGGCATTTCTTTTGAAGAACAACAGCATTACTTTAATAAAAAAAAGGAAAAAAAGAACAACAGCATTGATGGCGTTCACATTTTACAGAGAAGGGTGTCCGATTGGTAGTATCAGCACAGCCTGGAGCATTGAAATAAACATGCCAATAAGAAGCGCCAAAGAGCATCTGTAGGAAAAAGTGCATGTATGGTGTGCTTGGAAGAAGCGTGATGGAGGGGTAATGAGGTGCTGTACAGAAGCGTAAAGAACAGCAATGAAGTAAATTTTTTATTAGATAGTTTTAAAGTTGCAGAAAACATTAGGTCTGTCTGTTTTATAAAAAATATTTTGTCCATTTAGGAACACTTTGTAAATAAACAATGGTATCTGTAAAAAAACACCAATATTGACTTAGAGAGAGAAATGTCCCCCTTTTCAAGCTAGTCACCATGGAAGCCCTTATGCCAATTCCTCTTCCTGTGGGCATCAAGGAAGGAGTAGAGGGGAACTTGCCATGGTTGTAAATGATGTACCTTTATTATTAATTATTTTATTTACTAATCATGGCATTGAAATGGTTCGACTTGGGGGGAGAAGACTTGTCAAACAAAGCAAGGAGAATTTCTATTTCTTCATTATGAGGTAGGTCTTCTAAGTGAAGATTAAAAAGTGCATTAAGAGGTCGGCCATGAGGATTGGGTTTCTAATTCATCCTTAGCGCCAAAAAAGAAGGATATAAAGGTGGATTGAATGGCCTAAGAAAGGTTATGCATGTTTATTTCAAAGATTGATATCTTGGGTTTGTGCACGGTGTGCCCTACTCTCCACTGAAGACGAAAACCTTTGGTGTGGCTCTACTTTGAGGACAAAAAACTCATTGGATACCTATTGGGGACGAAAACACTCAATAGTCACAACACTTGGAGACGTAAACCCCCATTTGATGCATTGGGGGCTTCATATGGGAGTCACAAGTGGACTTAATTGACAGATTTCAGAACAGCGAGGTATTCATCCGTGCATAGGGAACTTCTACTTCAACTAGGGTATTTTCTAGGGTGTTGGCACCCTTCCTTCTTTGGAGTGACCCACCTGGGAAGTTCGGGATCAGTTTTGAGGGGGTTTCCATGGTTGGAAAAATATGATTTTACTTTCATTGGATAGCTGGTCTCTTCAAAATCATTTTGAGAATTGGTTTGTGTTGAAACTCCAAGTATTGAGGGAGTTATGAATTTTAGAAGTCTCAGTTGTATTTGCACTTAAAATAAATTTATGAAATACATATTTTCTCCAGATTTCATCTTGCTGGTTTATTTGAGCATTTGGGATATTTCTATGCTAATTTTCAGTCCATATTGCATGTGAATGATTGTTCCTAAGTGCTGGTACAGTTCGCTGCCCTAGAGGGATATTAATTGATGTTCTGAGATGATTTTGATACCATAAAGGTGTCATTTACAGTCGCTGCTAGCGTTTCTAATATTGTTGGATCTGCTGTTATAAAATCAGATTATTTTCAGTTCGGTGTTGGTATATTTTCAGATCTGATTTCTTTGGGTTTGTGGCCAAACCTTTCTTTTTGGTTTAAGCCCTAGAAAGGGACATTACATTTTCAATAAAATAATAACTTCATTTCTTATAAAACAAAAAATATTGTTTATTAATAATCATAAAATACAAAAGCCAGAACAAAATTAGCTTGGAGAAAGAGAGATTATATAAATGTTAACCAATAACCAAAATAGGTCAATGACGCTCAGAAAGTACAATCACTCATAAAAGAGCAGTACCAGGGAGTAAAGTCTCTAGGTTACAAAAAGTAACTAAACACAAAGGAATGGTGAACAAAGTAAGATGGGTTAAGACTAAAGTGATTTAGCCCCGATGGATAAGATGGTACAAGTATAAAGAGCCCTTTGAGGGAAGGGCCCCTCAAAGAAACTCTACGATTGTATTACAAAGGGCCGTGAGGTTACAAACACACTGGCTGATTAAATAGCCAGAAAACAAATAGCATATTGCTATATCCGTGGAAGAGACAATTATCGGATAACTATTGTAAGCTATTAAAAGAATTAATAGATAACTGTATATGTGCTAATGATAGTACAAACAACTACGAGCCTAAGCAACTATTAGCTTATTAATTATTCTAATGCCCTAGCTGATGCAGGAGCATCTGGTTTCATAATCAATACACATCAACAAAAACACAGTAGATTTTCATGTTTCATAGGTATTGTGATTTGCGGTATATCCAAGGGAGAAGTTGGTGTGAGCAAGTATTTCAATGGCACAATGTGGAAATATGTTTGTCACCAGAAACGGTTTTATTTATGTACTTCATTACATAGAAAAGTAAAAGCTTTTTTAATTAATAATCATAAATACAAAAGCCAGTTGAAAATTAGCTTGGAGAAAGAAAGCAATTATATAAATAATGAATAACCAAAATGGATCAATGGCATTCAGAAAGTATAATCAATTATAAAAGAGAAGTAGTAGGAAGTAAAGACTTTAGGTTATGAAAAGTAACTAAACACAAAGTACAAAGGAAAGGTGAACAAAGTAAGATGTTCAAACCTAAAGTTCATTAACCTCAATGCATAAGACGGTACAAGAATAAATAGCCCTGCAAGGGAAGTACCCCTCAAAGAAACTATAACATTGAATTACAATCCGAAAGATTATGATCACACTGGCTGATTAAATAGCCACAAAACAAACAGCATACTGCTATATCATGGAAAAGACTATCATTGGATAGCTATTGTAGACTATTAAAAACATTAATAGATAACCATCTATGTTCTAATGAGAGCACAAACAACTACAAGCCTAAGGAACTATTACCAGCATACTGCTATATCCATGGAAAAGACTATCATTGGATAGCTATTGTAGACTATTAAAAACATTAATATGTAACCATCTATGTGCTAATGAGAGCACAAACAACTACAAGCCTAAGCAACTATTACCTTATTAGTTATTTTAACGCCCTACCTAATACAGGAGCACCCAGTTTCACAAGCAATACATATCAGCCAAAAACACAAATAGAGTAGATCTTCATGTTCTCATAGTTTGTGGCATTCCAAAGTAGTTCACTAGGTTCACAGTATCATCTAGAGTTCTGAACATCTTTCAGAAGTTGGTGCAAGCATCTCAATGGCAAAATGCAGAAATGTCATTGTCAACAGAAAACGCCAAATGCAGAAAATGGAGGGTCAGTGTGCATTGCAACATCTCTACAATATGCATACAACTTCATATGGATGGTGCAATTCTTTAGATGCTTGACATGAGACTGAGAGACTTCAAACAACTATTTTACGTTACCGTTAGATTTGTGCTCAGAGAATCACTTCTCTTTTGTGCACATCTCATGTGTTTTGGCCACTGTGTTTTGTGCCACACACATAGACTCACAGTATTGGCGTAGATCCTTGTATCATATTGTATCACTCCATAGTGACTTCCAACACGCCCTTCACTTTGTTCCCTAAGCAAAGCCTTGTGGTACCTTTTTCAACTGTATTTCACAGTCCCAAGCATTCACAGCTTCTTACAATGTTATGCAGCACCTTGAAATGCTTTGCAGCCTTTCACAACCTTGCAGCACCTTGGAACATTGGTGCCTTGCCCCACAATGTACCACACACTTCCGCAACCTTGTGCAGCTCCTCTGCATTTAGTGGTCGTGTTGGCATCTCACTACCACACAATATGCCATGTGGCACTCCACATTCATGCCATGTCAGAGCATATGTCAGCACACTGCAAGAAAGAAGACCAACCATTACTCGCCCAAGAAGATGAACTGCTTCATAACCGTTCCTTCTTGTAATTGTCGTATGTTGTAACCACCCCATTGTAATTATATATGTATACACATGGTAATGTGTTCAACACACAAGATAACAAACTACCACCAACCAAATAGTAGTGAATACTTGTATGGCCAATGTATCTTTTATCTCTCATACTTTTCTACATTTCATTCCAATCTAGGCCACTTAGCAAAGGAAGTGTTCCCCATTGTTGAGCACTAGAATCCACATTCCTAGCCTTAATGAACTTTGTACACCATTGTACCAACCCCTATCCTTTCTATTGAATACAAGTTGCACCATTTCGCAAGAATACTTCCACATTCAAATGTGTTTGGTTAGTTCTTGTGTTTAACTCTTCTGCACATTCTATAAACTTAGCAACGTATATCCAAGTGCAAGGTTGTCCTCCACACATACATCCTAGGCCCTAGGGTGTGGATCAGCAAAGAGCTCAAATAAACCTTTCCAAAACTTTAGAAATGGAGTCAAATGAAGTCTATATGATTAAGTTATAAACCCATCGAGAATTTGGACTCCAAATATGCAGTAATCCCCCAAAACAAGAAAAAAACTTTTTTTTTCAAATTAGGAGGGAAAATACCTAATTTTGTCGATTGATCTTTGTTTTCGCTCCTTCTTCGATGATTGTGCACACATGTTTACTTGCTCTGCCAGTGTGGCATCTACCACTTATCACGTAGTAACTCATTGAAAAATGTTGAATGTACAAGTATATATAGCAAAATTGTGGCCTCCAATGACACCTAAATACATATCAGCCACCTGAATGCTAGAGAGAATTTTTCGCCGCTATGGCATGTACATCCTACCATGTTAGCCTATGGATTGTACAAACCACCCATAGACTACCAGCTTAATCACTTCATTGTCAGTAAAGCCAAACAAATCTATGTGGAGCATTGCAAGTCCCACCAACCTCACAACACAACAAACCAGCATGTTGGGGGTTTGACTTCAAGAGCCCCGCCCAAGAAATCCGCTCAACACAGTCCTTGCCAAGAGAGAGCCTTTGTGCCTAACTCCACCATGGGGTCGTCATGCTTAAAGATGATCCAGCTTGTAATATTCTTTGCATGCAGCAAGAGGTCGCCTGCAGCAAAGGTTGCAACCTACTGCTTGTCCAATCCACAACCCCTTTGGCACTAGCGTGCAGCCAATTATATGACCTACTAGTGAGAAGTTGCTGATACAACCTACTGCTGCATGCTCTGCAGCCCCCCAGTGCATGAGGCACTCCATTGTAACTTGTTAATCCACTTTCCAGCCCCCTATATCATTTACAAACCTTCAAAAGTGGTTTTGAGGACTCAAATACAAAAAAAAATTGACAAACAAAAAGTGAACCCCTAACAATTTTTTACAAGGAATCCAAAAACATGGTCAGATTAGAGAAATTCTGCCTTTAGCTAAGGGTTCCATAGAAACCCTAAATCTCTCATACAGACAAATCCTTGCTCCAAAAGACCCAAATGAGAACTTTTTTCTTTGAACAAGCAGTCCAAGCCTCCAAATCCAAATCTTGCAAGATCTAAGATCTTTAAAATATACCACAAAAAATTCCTTTTAACCACCAAATGTTGAATTGTGATCTCTTTAAAATATAATCCCTAAGGAATGCCAAATATGACCAAACACCTCTATGTTTCCAATCAATGCCTTTGTGCACCACGTGGTTGCAAAGGACCAAAACCCCTAGTCTTCAAGTGCAACATTTTCTAATCAACATAAATGAAATATCCACAAAGTTTCAAAAGTTCACACACAAAATAGGATCTAAGATTTGCCACCAAAAAAGTCCTTTGAACCGCCAAATATGTTGAACTGCAATCTCTTCATAACATAATCCCTAAGGAATGTCAAACACCTTTGTGTTTTCAATCAATGCCTCTATGCACCACGTGGTTATAGAGGACCAAAACCCCAAGTCTTAAAGTAAAATATTTTGTGATCAACACAAATGAAGTATCCACAAACTTTCAAAAGTTCACACACATAATAGGGAGATATTGGGGCGAAATCCCCTAATGATCCCAAAACATAATATACTCTACGTAATCGGGTATGCACCTACCAATGTTTCTAAAACCGGTCGAACCAGAATCGGAACCGTCCGGTTTCGACCGGTTCAATGTTTTTTTTCCCAAACCGGTATGAAAACTAGACCGGTGGACCGGTTTGGTACCAAACCAGTTGGTTCCCTTACGAAACTGGCCGGTTCAGTACCGAATTGGTCTAGTTCCACTCTAAACCCGCCGAGCTAGAAAAAACACTGTAATACAACACTAATTTTGCAAAAAAACAACTTTTTAATTAAAAGATTAGTTTTTTAGCTGACATAAACCCTAATTTTTCTATAAACACCTTTCTTACATGTTATATAGTATACACATGAGCAACCTTTGCATATTTTGTGTGTAATTTTTGGAATCATGGTTTTTATGTATTTTTTAGTAAACCAGTTCATTAAGTTTGAACCGGTCCAGTTTCCGGTCCGGACTCTCGGCCAGTTCCGATTTTTAAAACATTGGGTAGAAGTACCTATCATATTTCGTAAGAATGAGCCAAAGAAGGAAGAAGAACAACCGACGTTGTTGAGCCTTGAGAAGGAACAATCCATGGGAGCCCTAGAAGCTCCCCATCACCATTTCCAAAGTAGAGCTCTTGACTGATTTTTAGAACAACAACATGAAAACATCAAAGTTCGATGAAAGTTGAAGTATGAGCCTAGGGAAATCATGGAGCATGAGTCCCAAGGTAAAAGTTATTTAATATTTAATGATTTTTCATTGGTTTCTAATGGTGTGCTTGTGGCTAAATGTTGAAAAGAAATCAGATTTGCATAAGGGTAAAGAGGATGACATTATTGAAGGGTATGTCCATGAAGGAAGGACCACTTCCGGTTCCTCATGAGTACTTTCAGTTCTTTGGGAATTTCCAAACAACAGTCAATGATGAGCAAATTGAGGGAGTTTATCACCTTGGAGGTTCCGGAGATGTTCCAAACAAGTACCATCAAAAGAATGGTGGGATCTTTGTTGGCAGCCCAAGGTATGATGAAAAAAATCACATTTTATCTCCTCTTATGCCACTGCCATACTTGTGTCATTATGGGCAGCTTGTTGTTAAGAAACATCACATGTCATGTTTGATGTTTGGTAATATAATTGGTGATGATGTGAAGAACTTGAGGAGTAACATATGACACATAGATATTTTCTTGCAAGACTATGTGAGCATTAGAATTTAGGTTCTGGTTAATCCTTTGAATTATAAGAAAGAGGAAGCCCTTGTTGAATTCAATGTTGCTACTCCCTGCATATGGTTAGGAAGAAAATTTTATGGAGGACTGTTTGGAATTGGTTATGTATCCTAACAAAGTTGTGAAGGATTTACTCTTAGAGTGGTCCCTTGAAACCAAGTTTTACTCTCCATGGACAAGGAGTCACGGTTTTTGATTGATGGGGCTACTCACAATTTCATTGATGAGAGTTTGAGGGAAAAGGTGAATTTGAAGGTGGAAGACTTCAAAGACTTTACGATCAAGATAGCGGTTGGCTACTCTATGCCATGTACAAGGAGGTGTCCCCAACTCCTCTTCACATTGGGAAAACATGAGGTATGTGCTGAATTATATTTGATTAGAATGGCTGGTATCTATCTTGTGCTTGGGGTCCAATGGTTGCACTCTTTGGGAGAACTCACTTTCAATTTCCAAAACATGGAAATAAGCTTTATGGATATGGGCAAGAAGGTGACACTTAAAGGTATCTCCATGGAAATCATCACTGGTTTGCCTGTGGTTCAAGGTAAGAGTTGTATACATGTTGTGGTTGATGGATTCACAAAGCATGCCCCATTTTGTGCATTTCCAGCCAAGTACAATATCAGAGTAGCGCAACATAAGCATGGTAGAGTTACTGCATGGTTGAGTATTCATGCAAGGGAACACCAACAAAGTATGTGGGTGGTTAGTGGTGACAAAAGGAGTGTACTTTGGAGAACCATAGTTCAAAATTCCAGACTGGGTATTGCTGTCATTATTCATATCAGCCACCACATGGTTTCATTTGCATGCATACAAGTGGTTAGGCAAGTATTTTTCAGTCAAGAGATGGAGCATTTTTCGATTGATGAATGTTGGGAGAAAATTTTTTGTTTGACTATATATGAGTTCTCCTTGATGATAATATTCTTATAAGCTAGAATGAGGGTCAACTCTTCTAATGAGAGGGTAGTATTTACCATGGGATAGATCCTAAGCTTCAGGCAAAAATCTGTAATTATGACCCCTGCTATCTCTAGATTCCTCCAGCTCCTGACCGTGTAGGGTTCCCCTTTGGGGGCATTCGCAAAGATGTAGCTTACTATAGTCATCTCTTGGTGGACACCATATTGGCTAGGGGTGTAATGAGGCCTTCTGTAGTTGTTCTTTATTGGAACTTACATCCCCACCATTAGTTAAACGCTGAGTAGCTGTTATCTTTACTTCATATATCTGTCCTTTTGTCTACCAAGCGGATAGCAACTATCTTTACAACTGGTTTCTCAAGGAGGAATTGTGGAAGGTTGCAATACAATAGTCTAGTATGGGCATTACTTCATGTTTTTGACAACGCATTGTGGATGCAGTTGAACACAGGTAACATCTTCCCTTTCATCTTCCCTTTATAAGAATTTAATAATAACCAATCTTTCTTTTGTAAGAGATTTTTTTTATAAGAAAGCTATGCTTAGAGAAAAAGAAAAAATATGTCGTCTGTCCTTGTTTTGCTTTCTTCTGAATTCTTATATAAATTGCTGCAGATAATCCTGGTCACAGATCCAAGAACAGCAGATCTTCGAGATGCCTTAAAGGATATTTACAACATCTATGTGGACTATGTTGTCAAGAATCCGCTTTACACACCAGGTCAACCATTTAGGTTGGTATATTAGCCTTCCATGTAAGTGCGAATTGTCCTCTGTATGCAGCTTTCTAACCATCTTAAAAAACTAGCAAGGGACTGGTGAGGCCTAGCAGACTGTTCTATTAAAATAGCTACAAACATTATTTATATTCTCAACCTTCTTAACTTGATGCTTTTAGAATTCCACATCAGGCACAGATAAGCTGTTTGAATTGCTTTTGCTTCAAGTTAAAGATGTTTGCTTCAAATTAAAGATTTTTGCTTAAGTTTCTCATCCTCTTTGGCTTTCGTTTTCTACATCCCGTACACACCCCTAGCTGTCTGCACATATAATTTTTAATTTTTCTTTTTTCTGTAGTAAAGCAGGCACACGCTTACCTCCTAATGTATTTTTGACTTTTTTCTATTTGATTTCTGTATTTAATACTGTGAATCTGTGAGAGCTTGTGACTAAAAAAGCTATTGTCTCACGGGAGTGTGGCTACTCAATGTAATTTCTCTTCTTGCAAGTCTATTCTTCTGATATAATCCGTGTGTAGTCACATATTTTGTTTGTGTGACCTTTCGGATTTTTTTTTGTGGCGTCTTCCATGCCTTCTATCATTCTGTATAGATCCCTTGAAACTGTGCTTTATAGTTCCCTTTTCTTCTGTGAAAGTTATTTTCCTAGTTTCGGTAGTGTTTTAGCCATGTTCATAATCATCCTTCCAAATTTCATTTCCATCTACGTTTAGTTGTTTTCTGTTTGAGAGTTTTCACAAGCACCTGTTCTTCCAAGAGTGCAACATGGTTTTACTTTGCATTTCATTTCTTCATCAGTGCTTTTGCGGTTCTGTTTTGGGCCATCCTTATTTTTTCTCATTCAACACTCTAATTAAAGAACCACAGAAAAAAACAGAAATATTTGGTCACATTTTGATTTTTATGTCAGACACGTTGTCATCAACCACCCACGGACATTGAAACTCTAAATGATGTTTTCTATCTTAAATTTGTAATATCTTGTTCTTTTGTTGCTGGCATGGAGTGCAAGGATTCCTATTTTCCTACCATGCCCTAACACCAATTTTTCGGACTATGTTTCTTCAGGTGTGAACTTTTTCAACACAACACTCGATCATTATGTGAAGAATCTGCTCTAAACTCAATTCATGAAGGTAAAGTCTACTTCACCATTTTTCAAGCAGGCAGACAGATGGCATATTGAATATTCCCCAAACATTGTAATTTTCGGATATTCATCAAGGACATAATGTTAAAAATATGGGATCACTTACTTTCGAATGTGGGATCTGTAAGTGATCACTTGTTCATGACGTACTTTCTTTGGCCTTTATTTATTTTTAATTATGTTTCACAGATTGGCAGTCAATTGGAACTTATTGTATTTCTAATAGGCGATTTGTTATGTCTAGACTCTAAATCATTAGGAAATCACTCTACAAAGGTAATTGCCGACATATCTGAGGTATCAGGTATGCAGTAGCTCCTTGGCAGAGCATTGGATCATATGATATATACTATTAGGAAGGGACCATGGTTCCAAGCATCTGAGGATCAACTCTTCAACTTCTAGTCAGTAGGGCATCGGAGGATTCTTTGGAATATGATGATGAGAAAGTTTGCAGTGTTTTTTTTAATGATGTTAATAATGTTTCTAAGGAAAATGCTGTTGAATTAATTCCCAATGTTGGTCCTTTCTTGGAACATTTATTAGAATAGGAGCTTACGCAATGTAGAGGGATGGAGAGAGTGTGTACAATGTGCTTATAAAAATTTAGGTGTAAAATTGGACGTATCTTCATGTCATGCCTTTCAAGGGCCAGGGTAATAGAGAAGCACCTTTATTTTGCATAAATTAACAAATGTTTCATCAAGCAAATGCTAGGTTATTTGCCGAATGAGCCAATGGTCAAAGGTCTTTGAAGTCTTGGTCAGTTGGGCATATGTAAGTAAGCCTTAGAAATCATGTTATTTAATAATTCCAACTTACCATCCCTTACTCTTATTTTGCAGGATTGAAGTCTTGGTCAGTTGGGCATATGTATGTTAGCCTTAGAAATCATGTTGTTTAATAATTCCAACCTACCATCCCTTACTCTTATTCTGCAGGATTGCATATAGGATTGCATACAGAAGTGTTGGATAGCCACCTGTTGTACTGCTTCATTAATAGACTTATTCCCATGCAACAAATACATGATGACATAGGATACAAAATGCACAATATGAAGGTGCAAAAATGTCGATATTTCGGTTTTACTCAACAAAATTTCCTTGTAACCATAATTGGGTTTCCATAATGGCCATACTGTCCTTAATTCATTCAATTTAATCTCCTATATTTGTTTAGAGTCAATCTTGATGTTTAGGCTAGGGTTTCATGTCCTTGAGCTCCACAAATCCTGCTATCAAGCATACATGGATGATGTATATGCATTCAAGAAATCAAAGAATGTTATATGGCATGCCAAAAAACTGCAGCCACCATGTATGCTAAAATAAAACACAGTAAATCTAAAAACTATTGCTCAGAATCGAACAAAAAAGAAGTAAACCACATATTTTCTGGTATTGACCCACGCTTTTATATGATATATGCCAAAAATTACACCATTTGAAAGTTGAAAGGTGCCAATCAACTGTGTTTGTCCTCTGAGCTAGACTGAGCACTGATTAAAACACTGCGATATTTCTTGAAATCTATTTAGGAAAAGCTCCAATTACAAAAGCTGATCAGTTCGACAAGGCTTTCAACATGTATAAATTCCTAATTTAGAATCTTTGGCCCAGTTGGCACAGCTTTAGATTTTAGTATTTACAGGTCACCTTGATATCGACATGGTTCCACAATCATTTGATTCATACATGATTTGTTAGTTATTGTTTTTTTTTTCCTGTTGCACCCTCTCTCTCTCTCTTAATGCTCAATATGTGTCTGTGTGCATGAATATCAAACACACAAAATTCACCTCCTAACAAAAACAAATCAACTCAATGTATTTTGCTCGTAGTTACCAAATCTGGTTGGATCTGTACAAATCGGGCTGGATCAGTATTTTTCTGCCTGCCAGGATAAGTTTGGTCTGGGTCAGCCCTAATTAATTTTTTTAATCGTAGTTTTTGGCAAAAAACAGACACACAACAACCTTATATGGTATTTAATATTAACTATATCGACATTTTACATTATTAAATATTTTCATTGTATTAGTCAATTTTGCATATTTATAAAATTTAGCTCATATATAATATGTATATTTCCCACCAGATTTTGTTTTACATTTTACAAGAATTCCTGATTTTCAGATCTTTTTTGCCCTCCCAAATGGATCCAGATTTTGGGATTTGATAACCTTGATTTTGCTACATAGCTAGCACAATGTAGATTAAGTATTAAACATCATTGACTTAGGATATCTGTTCTCTTTTCCATTAAAGGGGTTCTGATTGATGATTTGATTGAGGGCATTATTCTGATGACATGTGACATGGAGTGATACTGCCAATGACCCGTGACTTGTAGTGTTGCCAATGGCCTTGTAAAATGATGCACTTGACTATATTTGGCATAAAAGATTTGTTCAGTTGGACATCTCTACAGTCAGCAATGGTAATATGTGTGGCAGCCGTGCTAGGCTTAGGATTTACAACTGGGATTACAATGGACAACGTTTTGCAATTTGATGAACATTGATAAGAAGCAAAGAAAGATATAAAAATATATCACTTGCTCAGGAATTATGAACAGATTTCAGGAGTATCTTCTCTAATTGATAAACATTGATTAGAATGAGATTTGTAGAGAGTATCTTTTCTAATATGTTGGTCACTTTCAAGTGATGTAATGTTCTTTTGTTTGTAACTCAACTGCATGATTTTTTTGTGTTTCTCAATTTATGTCTTCAGCTATGGATCTTCAATTTCAAATCTCAGCTTTAATGTTTATGCTATGATTGTACTTGTACAATTTATTCCGTTAACTTTTGAGTTTAAACCATCATTTTCATGTATGTTTAAATTGTTTTTGTGGCAAAGCCATACCCAAAATTTGAAGGGTTTTATTTTGCTTTAAAATAATATAGTAACTTACGGATGAAGCGATAATATTGTAGCTGCAATACCTAAGGAAGGTGGTGGCTTCTTGAAAAGTTAAGAGTGATAACTTTGGCAAGCAGGTGCAAAAATTTTACCTTAACTTGCAGTCTGAGAATCATGTAGATTCACATATACATGCATATTGAAAATTGCATGTCAAAAAGACCTTGATTTTCTATATACCAATTTCTGTGAGAGATATAATGTAAAGCCAATATGATTGCCATAAACTACAGTTGAAACCCGTGCATCCGTAATTAAGTTGTTTGGTTGAGGGGAGAGGTTGACATTCTTATATCGGTTCCATGAAAGTGTCAAGACATTATTATCCTTTTGGAACTTGCTCTTCACATTCAACTTCTTTATAAGAACAGCCAAAATATTGCTCAAACTTATTCACAGTATGAATACCATTTGAAATAAAAGTCCGTCCAATACTGCATTCATGGAAATCTAGAAGTGAATTATTTGTATAGTTGAAAGAAATCTGCCTCAAAAAGGGCCCTTTCATGAAAAGATCAGAAGCAACAGCAAAAAGTGCTGTGTACCTCATCAGGTTCCAGGGTTAGACACTGGCTCTGTAATACCAGAAAGAAGATTTTGCCCACCAGCAATGTTTTCTGGATCCTCGCCGCTCTGTTTCCTCTAGCTACGAATGCCATTAATCTACTTTCAGGTAGGTTTTTTGTTGCTCCCAGTGTTCATATACATTGCTATTTGCTATAGTCCCCCCTACCGAAGCATGATAGAGCTGAGATGGTGTTGTCAGTGTTTGGACTTGTAAAAATGTCACTATTGAAAAGTGAAATAAGTTCGAAGGGAGAGTTCAAATGAATTACTATGATCAATACATGTTTATGTAATTTTACCATCCATAGTAAGAATTAAATAATGAATGAAAAGCAGAGATATTCATGTATTCCAATGCACCAAGTCTACAAACAGAGCCATTAGCCAATGCCAGGTCCAAAATCACACCCTAATCATGAAACCTCAAAAAATGATATACATTCATTTGAAGGAAAATGGACTTATGCACCATTTTTCTGTGAAATAGAATCATCGGTTTTATGATAACAGCAACCAACTGTGGAGGGAAAACTATTGTATCTGCTACAATGATGGAACACCCTAATAGCATTCTGCTCTTGCTTTTGATCACGTCTGCTGCTTTATTTGCTTCTTTTTTAATATGAACATTTTATACTAAGAAAGTTAGGCAAAATGTCTTCCGTATATTGAATTAGTAAGCTCAATGTCAATATGAAACTGCCATTGTCCCAAGTTATAACTGAATTGCCATCAACAATTGGTCAAGCTTTAAGTGCATTTCAGCTGCAATGGTCTTAATTCCAAATTAATTTGGCTATGGGCCTTGCAAATTATACGACCACATCCACCTTATACAAGAGGCACATTTCAAGCAGTCTTCCCTGAAAATGACTGAGAAAGAGCAGTCTACAGATGAACAAAATTATTTGAATCTTGCAACTTAGTTTTCTCAATATAAATACAGATCGAGTATGTCCACAAATAACTTAAGATTTTTTTGAGATATTGTACTAACTTTGTTGATAACATAACTGGATGGATGTTTTTTCATTTAGGAAATATTTTCCATAGATAAGGAGCCATCAACTCTTGACAGTTATAATTCGTTCCCCACATAGCAACCACTGAATAACTAATTCAAAGTCCAAAGTGTGAGAGGGGGCAAAATTTTTCCAGTTATAAAGGGCGATGAAAGGCAACAATTCAATAGCTCATTTAAAGTTTAGGTGCGAGCGGGCAAATTTATTTTAGGTTATAATAGCACAGCCAAGCCATCTTTAGCGTAATGGATGGTTTGTGCGTCTGTGTGCAGAAAGTATTCCAAGGCATCCTACGGTACAAATGGAAGGAGAACACTAGCACCCAAAGAGTTTTAGTGGGAAGTTATTTCCCACATTATTTACACAACAAATGGGATCAGTCTCTTTTGTCAAGCATTACATATTTGATATGGAGATAAGAGTTACAAATCAACATTCATAGTAGTTAGGTTATTTATTTCTCTATTTATATTAATTTTAACTTTATTAACTTTAGAATTTAAATATATGTTTTGAAAAGTTTTAGATAAATCAAATAAGAAAATTTATTTTCTAAATCGCTTTTCAAAATGGTGGGGGCCAACCTCTATAATTATGGGGGTAAGAGTGTGTGGATGCTCTCTTGACGAAAGTTGGATTAATGACGGCCAAAATAATAGAGCTACAAGCTATTGAAGGATTTTTTTTTTAGGAACAACTTCCCGAAAGGAAGATGATCTTTGGCTTCAATTGAACTCCTCACTATTTCACAAACGGATTCCAAGAAACCTAAGGGTGAATTGTGGAATCACAACAAACATAGTGGATAAAAGATTGATGTTGAATGGTTGCAATTTTGATGTGATAATCTCAATTGATGGTGGATCACAATGGAATGTGGAGACCCCTTCTTTCAACATGTTGATCTCTCCACCCATCTCTTAGAGTTTTTGTCAAAAATTGGTGATGGTGCCTTGTGAAGAGAGGTCCCCTTGGTTTCTTAGTCCGACAGGGTTTTAAACCAGCAAGCACATGCGAAATGCGCGATGGAAACGTCGAAGGGGGGTGTGTTGGAGAAGTTAAATATGAGGCAGTGAGACATTAGAGGAGGAAGAGCGGGTGATGGAAAAACATTGGAGATATCTTAGAAAACAAGTTCAGGTCGATGAAAACTTTTAAGGGAAACTTGCATATGTTTGAATCCCAAACTCTGCATATGTTAGATACAAAAACTTTGAGTTTAGGGTTTTTTATGTCGTCGATTTCATGCACATTTTTTTTATTATGGTTTCTCTTTAGCGATTAGGGTTTCCCCTTATCGACAATCTTGATGACACAGTCTGTCAATGACCACCGACATAAACCCTCAACCTCTCATTTCCCCGATGTGTGTCAGGAAGAGCTATCGAGATTTCCATTTGGAAATGCTTATCGATGTAATTAATCGAAGGTTATAAACAAGGAACCTTTCAATTTGAAGATTATATGATGCAAAATGATGTCGAGCTTGGAGGACCCTCAATGCAAAAAATTGATGCTTGTTGATCCTGAGATTGCAAATCCAATACATATCAAAGTTGAGGGATTGGGACGAGCTCGGTGAAAGCAAAATCTTCGATGCTAGCATAAACCCAAGCCAAGTGCTGGGGAGAGATGCGGCACTCACTTTACATGGGTCTTAAGAGGAAAACGAGGCACAAAGGATTAAAAAAGGTGCATTCGGATGGTAGAAGGAAGAACATTAGGCCCTTCCGTGGGACATGCTATCCTAAATGATAAGCTCTCTAAAATCGTTTAGGAGAGATAGGATGACATTTCCATGGTTTACAAAGGGTTAGTTATTTCCAATGTAGGTACAACGACAACACTTTTTAACATACTAGCTTTGACAATTTAGTCTAGTTTTATATTTTATTAATTTTTGAGAGGTGAGAAATTTGGAAAGATATTTTGACATATATCTAGAAGGTATGATTAAAATGTTTTCCATATCAAGGAGGAAAACAAGGAGAGAACCTTTTGGGGGTAGTGGCGTGGATACAGTGGTGGTAAATGAAGTATTGAGAAACATGTGTCAACTTAATAAAAATATAATATTTAGCTTAAGAATAACATTGTACTACATCTTCTTTTTAGCCATACATAGGGGTCGCACAATCATCACCACTAACTTACCCTTAGTTCTAGGGCATAGACAACTGTCCTTACACAACTAAAAGAAATGGTAATTATTGTGAAAATATTGGAGAAATTGGCTTTGCTATTTTTTTTTACAGTGATAATGTTTTCAATTAGACAATGTTTCATTTGTTACATAAGCTAAATACATGAATGAAGAGTTGGAAAGAGAAATGTAGGACTCAAATGTGGGAATTGAATACCTGCATGTCCCACACCTATTCCACAACTCAAATTATTTGTACCCAAATAATATCTACATATGTGCTCCACTATATCATCTTAATCTCACCCACATTATTTACATAAGTGCAATTTGCATTGAAAGGGGCGAAAATAAATAATAGTGAAAATCTAATCGGCTCTAGGTTGGAAACCCAACTGCAATTGTCTTCTTGTAGAACTTTGTAGCCCCCCTATTTGAGTTTTAAGCTCAACTAATTGTAGGAAAACAAGGGATGCACAGACAATCAATGGTAATTGAACCGCTCCAACGGTAAGTCATAAGAGCAGTGTAGATTTTATTTGTCGATTGAAAGTTATAGATTGAGACTCCATACAATTTCTTACATTGTCGAGTATAAATTACTCTTTGTTTTACAAGGAGGATTTTTTACTAATAAAACCAACAAAGTGTACTGTGTAATGTCTAGGTGTGAACAACATACCTTGTTTTCTCAATTAAAGATTCGATGTACTTACTCTAGGTTAAAGCAATTGATTTCTTGCCAATTCTACCCATGGAATTTGTACAGAAAAAAGGATCAATAACCATATATAAATCCGGAAAAGAACATGCAGTCTTAGAGAGAGCCAACAAAGACAAAATCGACAACTGTAAAATACGCCAATGACGATATTAGAAAGCACGTCACAACTTTCGATGCTCTTGACATGTTGGACCAACAACCTGCCTACACATGTGATGCTCTATTGCATGCATACAAGGGATGCACAAACAATTAGCAATAATTGAGCCCCTCCAGTGGTTGGTCATATGAACAGTAGGTATATTTTATCCACCGATTGAAATTTTAAAACAGGGACTCTGTACAATTTCTTATGTTGTTGAGTGTGAATCGCCCTATGATCTGCAAGAAGGGATTTTTTACTAATAAAACCATCAATGTTCTAGAGTGAACAAGATACCTTGTTTTCTTAATTTAAGATTTGATGTAGTTAGTATATGTTGAAGTAGTTGATTTCTTGCCAATTTCTAGCCGTGGAATTTGTTAAGAAAAGAATCAATAACAATACATAAATCCATAACTTTCAAACTTCGCGCACTTTGGATCTACATGTGATTGTAGGGAGAGCTAACACAAAAAAATGACAACCATGAAAGAGACGACAACGATGATATTAGAAATAACATCACAGTTTTAGATGCTCTTGACATGCTAGACCAACAACCTACTTACACACGTGGACACCGTTCTATAGCCTGAAAACAAGGAGTACACAAACAATCAATGATAGTTGAGCCCCTGCATCGGTTGGTCATATGCAAGTCATGTAATGCCCAAAATTCAAAGAGATTCCTTGTTTTCTTAATTTAAAATTTGATGTACTACTCTAGGTTGAAGCAATGGGTCTCTTGCCAATTATAGCCATGGAAATCATGAAAAATGTATCACTCGCAGCCATATATAAATCCAAAAGATTTGAACTTCAAGCATTCCTTTTTGACATTTTTAATAATAACAATTAACACAAATGATTGTGAAGTCGATAAGAGCTCTTGGGAGTCATCAGCCTGTTATCCCCGACGTACATTTGATCTGTTGAGCGAGAGCCCTTCCACATGGGACTCCCAGATCACTATGGCCGACTTTCGTCTTTGTTCGACTGGTCAGTCCTCACAGTTAGGTAGGCTTATACCATTATGCTCACGAGATGATTGATGTTAGCTTGAGCCTACCTTCACACACCTCTATTATTCTTTAAGAGGTATTTGCCCCATATAAACTACCCACCTTGCAGTATCCCGCCCCACCCGACCCTCCCCTCACCCTCCACATACTTTAGATAGGGGGTGGGTGAGTTCATAAGATCGGAGAGCCTCACCCTCCAAATATAGATATATGGGCGAGTGAGTGTAGATCTAGTTGATTGGGGGCCCTCACCCTTCCTATTAACATTCACATTAAAAAAATCTATAATTTAGATTTAAATCTATTTGTGAAATCTATGATTATCTAAAAAGACAAGAAGTAAAAGTCTACATGCCACTAAAAATTATGAGCTACATGTGATGTCGAAAACCTTAAAAATAGGTTGCAGGCCAATTTTTTTTTAGGAGTGTAAACCTACAACACAACACCTCGATGTGTCTTATTGGTCGCCTAAAATCAATATAACTTTATTTTGATCTGGAACATGCCTTCGGCTAAAAATTGAGTTTCTTTCTAGATGTATGTAATTCATCTTATTTTAGTTTTGGGTGAGGGCTTCTATAGATTTTCTTATATCAATTAAAAAAATAAAATATAACAAAATAAAATAATTAATAAAAATATAACCAACCCTTTAATAAGAAATAAGATTGAAATTATTTTGAAATAACTAATGAGAATAGAGATGGGAAACTAACTCATGAAAGAACCTAGAAAAGAAAATGAACCTTAGTTGAGATGTTGACATCATGCATCTTGGTGACGTTAGCTATGCTTCCATAGTCTAATGTTTTCCTAATTAACATAATATAATGCATATGAAAGTAAAATTGTAAGTTGTGAGTTCATTTGGTTAATGAAAACTATGAATATCAATGTATATGTGGGCCCAATGTAGTGTGTCTTGTGATCAATGCAGCGGTAGTAGGTGTTGTGTCAAACAAAAAATCACTAGTTTACTATTGCATTTTGCGTTGTGAATTTTGGGGTGTTACACTTTGACCCATCAAAATGTAATTTTCAATTTCAAATATGGTGAATATGAAATCATTCAGTAAGTTAAGAATGTGGGGCTATGAATCAGTAAGTGGTGTTTTGAATAGTTGATTGGCAATCACTTGTCCCTTGATGGATTTTTGAGAGAAAAATTTAAAGTAAAACTCAGTGGGGCAACGTAATCCATTTGGATGTACGATTGTTATGATATGCTTTCTCATCATATAGTATACTGGACCTACTTTTGTGACAATGTAATTCATATAATTATGCATTTAGTGTAAGAGTTTTTTGCACGGAGAATACATGACAAACAAAGTTTCTCAATATGTGAATAATTAATATCATATGTGACCAATGTATGACTAATACAATAGATGGAAGATTCATGATTGGCCATGTTGCATTGAGAAAGAATACTTCCTAGAGAGAATTTAGAAGTATTAATGTATACATGTAACATGAAATATGATTATGGTGGTTAAAGCACAAGGGCTCTGAGCCCATCAACACAAGATGGAGAGGGGATTTTGTCTTATTGAATTTGCAATACTCTTTGCTTGGTCTGCACTAGGACAAGTTTCAGCTCCGTAATATACTATTTTGATTAAGTGGATTCATGTCACTCAATACTTAATTTCATCCCATCCGCCTTGAAAGATCCTCTCCTTCTTTTCTCCTATGTATGGAAAATATGTTAATCAAAATAATTTCAATGATACACAAGCATGGTAGTACAACCATATGTGGAGACAAGAGAAAGGTTTCCTCACTGCAACAAGTGAAATGTTATGTGGGATAAGAGTTCAAAATAACATGATTGGGCAATCCAGTGGATTTTCTTGTGGATGCTTTAGATGTAGATGCCCCAAAGTGTGCTCCATTATGCAAGACTGGTCTGACAATGCTTCTTTGTTTTACAAAAATGGAGAGGAGGGATTTAAGCACAAAAGGCTTACATAGAAATGAATGGGAAAAAGTGCCTAATAGAGTTATGCTCATGCATTGTGTATTAGATTGAAGGTAAATGGATGTATTTATAGGGTCTCAAGATGTGATTAATGAAAGGGGTTAATTAATTTATCTTAATAATAATGAGAAATTAGGTAGGTGAATAGTGATGAATAGTACATGAATAGGTCCCACCATGGTCTCTATAATGTATGCTTAGATATCGAGCCAACGTGCAAGATGTGTTAGATATATCAACTGAAAAATTAACTTACTAAATAAAAGGTGCTTATGCTACTTCTACGTAATGAGAGAGGGACTTCATGAGGTTCTTCCAATGAATAAAGTATGGTACGGATCCCTAACCATATTAAGGTGATAAATACACTTATCAAATTAAAATAATAATGAAGATGAACAATGTAAACTAGAAATCAAATAAATACATCATAAATGAAATCAAACATGCTAATTCTAACCATACACCTTGATTTAGGAAATCAAATGGATTTTCCCGTGGATGCAAATTAGATGTAGATGCGCCAAAGTGTGCTCCATTTTGTAAGGACCGGTCAGACAATACTTCTTTGTTTTACAAAAATGGAGAGGAGGGATTCACACATAAAAGGTTTAGAGAGAAATGAATGGGAAAAAGGGCATAATGGAGTTATGCTCATGTATTATATTGAAGGTAAATGGTGTATTTATAAGGACTCAACATGTGATTAATGAAAGGGGCTAATTAATTTCTCTTAAGAATAATGAGAAATTAGGTAGGTGAATAGTGAAGAAGATTGAAAATGAAGGGAAGTAGGTGGTGAATAGTGAGACATCTTTGAAAATGGGAGGAAGGAGGGTGATGAATAGTGATACATATTTGAAAATAGATGGAAGGTGGGTGATGAATAGTGAGGCTTATTTGAAAATGAGAAATAATTAGATTATTTTATTTTAGAAGGACATACATTAATTGACAAAATTATTTTATTAGGTAGTGGGGGATATGGGGGACAGTGAAAGGTTGATGTGGGTGATGACGTGGCTAGTGAATATGATGTGATTTAATTATCCAATTATTGATTAATTAGCTATTAATCACTTATGCAATTTTCAAGGGATTTGAAATGGGATGAAGAAATTGAGTAATTGTTGCGATGATAAAATTAGGATGTCTACAAAAATGCAAGTATCAAATCCCCTTACCCAAATTGATTTAAAAATTTCAACTTATTTTCATCATTATAATAGATTCAACACACACATTAAATGGAATTTTGAGAAATTGGGATTGAAAATATACCTTATAGAACTGATGAGATCAAATATCTTCTTCTCAAATAATAACGAGAAATGAATTTTTTAAAACATTTTTTTATGTTATTTTGTGTGAATTTTTGGCATGTGTAGGTACCACACACAAACATGATGCTAATTTTTATGCAATTGTGTTATCCTATTAAAATCAAAATATGAAGAGTTTTTTAATTTGATCAATTCATGCCCTAACACAAAAATGATGTAAATTACCATTAGAAATTCAATTTAACTGTAACTGCATCAAAGAAAAATCTACCAATATTTGTAATGATTTTTGGCTTAATATCGACACAATTTACATCATTTTTTCAAATATATATTAGTTTTAGAATTGAAAAAAACATTTTTATGATATTAAAACCTTAAAATTTATAGTGGCTTACGATAAACCATTGTGCCATACATAGATATTGAGTTTATTAGCAATAAACAATCTGCATTATGATCTATGATGGACACCATGCTAACCAATTCCACCTCTTTTCATCCAAAAATAAATGAGGAAAATAAAATTGGTTAACTATATGATGATAGTTTATCATACATCCAACATGCTATAATTGGGTGTTCCATGTCTCCCACGAGCCATATCCATCTTAAGGTGTCACCTGCTAGTCCCCATTATGTTACATTAGCTATTATAGTGGAGGAATACTAGCCCCATGTAAAAAGGAGGGTCTAACAAAGTCACAAGATTTATTGAGTGCATTTGGTAAATCCAAAATTAGGTACATGAATTCCTACATTGAACAAAAAGAAATTGATGTAACACCATGACCAACATCAATTTCCTCACTAGTTTTAAGGTTGGTGATAAGTTATGGATAAATTTATAGAAATATCATTTGTAAATTACAAACATGAAAATTATACTTCTCCAATATGTTCCCTAATAAATCATGGAGAATTTAGGCATTAGTACCTTTGATATAATGTTGTCACCTTATCCTGTGGTCATATAATATTTAATGTGGAGTTCAGTTTGGGGGCACATTTTACATACTTTTTGAACACTTCAAGTATTAGTGAATAGTTATAGGTTAATAGTGTTAAACAATGAATGTTCAATTCCATTCGAAATTGATCAGGTCAAAGTATTAGTAAAATATACTAGGAATCAACAAATTTCCCTATAGCGGAGTGATAAAAGAAGGATAGTTTTTCTCACCAGGGAAAGTGGTTATTAGGGCCATATCCAAAAAAATGTTTCCACATTTGGGTTAAAGGCTTGGACCTAATGGGCCCATTTTTTTCAAGGGGAAGAAGAGTGATCTTAATATTTAATTAGGTTTCACCACATGAGAGTAATGGTTTAATTTTGAAAAATTATAAGTTTCAAAGAAATTTCATCTGAGCATAAATAGTTATTCAGAGGGCTTGAGAACACTTGTTAGAGCTTTAATATTAACATCCAGATTTCACATTGAGAATGTGTTTTTGGCGAGCTAAGTTTACAAGATACATTTTGGTGTCCCCAGATTTCATCCCGAAATCTGGGGACTACCCTATTTAAATTTTTTTTCGTACTTTTAAAATAATGGGTCGTTTTGTGTTTTATTGTTAGAAAGTTCCTGTAATGTGTCAAGATATACCCAAGGAGCCATATAAGCCCATTTTCGACAAATACCCAAATGCCCAAAATTGTTTTATTTTGTCGCTGGGGTTTGCCTGTGGGAAATTTGTATTTAATTATTTTGAGCCCCGTTTGAGGCAATTTGTGCTCGCGGTTTAACTCTGTTGTGATCGTACATATCATTATTCCCATTTACCAGTAGGGTTTTAACCAAGAATGAATCCTGGGCTTTATTTGTGATTTCTGGCAACGTTTTGTGTTTTTTGTGTTTTACCATTTCATTTTCTGTGAAATTTCTCTAGATCAATTCCTTTTCCGATTTGGCTTGATTCTTGTCTTGGAGTATCTGGAGATCACCTATGCACGTTGTGTCAGAAGGAATTCGACATCGGAGGTCTAGTTTCTCTCATAAAAGACGAAGTCGTTGCACCAAAAAGCTTCTTCTGGGCTGGCCGCATTTTTGGAAAAAGAGGGTTTGAAGTGAATTATGGGATTTTTGGAAGCAACATGCAGGTGTGAATTTTGTACCTACTTAGCAGGGTACTTTTTTCCCATGGAAGCAACGCCACTTAAGTCACAATGGGAAAATTAGAGGCAACAAACAAAAGGGAATTTCTTAACTGCCTTGCAGGGTAAAAATTCTTATTGTGGAATAAAAGTAAAATCACTCAAGGCATTGATGGGATTTTATTACTTGCCTTAGGGTAAATAATCCCATTATGAAAGTCAAACAACTTAAGTGAATCATGGGATTTTCGGAGCTGCCTTGTAGGGTAAATAATCCCATTGTCAATTGTCCTTTTAAAAATAGAAATCCCTCATACCAAAAAGTGCGACCCCTTTAGGGAAAGAAAGGCAGCTTTTAAATGCAATAAATTAATTAAATTCTTCTCCAATTTTGGCGCCCTAGGTTTGTGGAAAAGTCAACAAAGGGAAAGTGGATAAAGGAAGTTGGAATTAGATATTCTAAAATTAAATAAATATTATTTATTTAATGCAGCCCCTTTATGTCAAAAAGTGCTCCCCATTTGGGGAGAGAAATAATACTTTTAAAAGTATTAATTGATTTAATTAATTCCTATTTTCAGTGGCTAAGGTCAAAGCATACTGTGAGGCTCAAGTTGACTGGAAGCAGAAGTCTAAAATTAAATAAATTTAATTTATTTAATGGCAGCCATAAGCATGCACAAAATAGGCGCCCCATTTGAAGAGTAAAGCTTATTAAATAATTAATTAATTGCCAGGAATAGGAAAGACATTAATTAATTATAGAATTATGAGGATTATATAAGTAGGGGCTGCCATAAGGATGAATTAATTAATTCAAAAAGTAGAGAAGTGCAGCCCAGACAAAAAGTGCGCCCCATTTGAAGAGGATTTTTGCTCAGAAGAAGGTGTAATTAATGCTGAAAGCTTCCAATTTTGGGTGCACAGGTTTAAGGAGGTTGATTTTTTTCTAGATAATTGTCTGCATAAGTGATATAGGTGCTCAGGTGAAGTTGGTAAAATTCATGCTTGCTTTGCATGTAAATAAAACATCAAATTTTGGGGCAGCAGGCTTGAATTATGCATATTTTTATGATTAAAATCCACTGTTCATGTTCTAGTTGCCATATTTGTCTGAATTAATTGCAGGAATTCATTATAGGTGCTTTTATAAGAGAAAGGGAGCTTAAATCAATGTCCCAATACATTGAATATATCATCTGAATCTGAAGAATTATTTAGATCTGCACCGGTTGTGAAGAATTCTAGCTGAAGAAAGAGAAAAAGAATTGTTCAGACAAAGATAGATACAACCATGGCAAAGAGGGATGAAAAAGAGAGCACAACAGAGTCATGCATCACTTCTAAATTTGTAGACATTGGAGACATAGATTTAGGTCCGGAACCTCTTTCCGAATTGATTGAAAGATCTAGAGCAGGAAAGACTTCCCTCATGCGTGCAGTCAAAAGCAGTGAAATTATTCGAGTTGTCAACGTTTCCATACACAACCCAGTTGCCAGAGTTCATTATGGAGTATGCCAGGTCTTACCATCCCTCATCCAGATCAGTCCAAGATACTACGGGGGAAAACAATAATCCAGTTGGACGCACAGTTCATCAATTATTGTTTGAAGATTCCAGCACGAAAGGTGGTGACTTCTATTAGCATACAGGATGCCGGCAGTAGGTGGGAGAAGCATAGAGTTGATTGTGAACATAATGAACAACATATACATGAAGAAGCCCATATCTCCTTCCAAGTTCCCAAGAAATCTTTCGTGGTCAAATCTAGTACCAAGAGGTGGACGATATTGCCAAGTTGTTATGCAGGATAAATGGGGAAGCAAACGCTCACACCTTCCACACATGGATGTATGCTTTCATCAAGACCATTAAAATCAACAAAGCAAATTCAATAATCAATTGGTCAGAAATCATTAGCGAGAACATTGGTGAGCAGCTCCGGAACGTGAGGCATACTTTCAGCTTCAAAATGATTTCCTACTTGGTATATGCAAGTAGCTTCACAAGGCATCTTCTCCAAGCTGGATAGATGTGGTGTTCTTTGCAAGGACCCTATTTTCGAGTGCTACCCACATCTTATTGTACCTACATGCAAGAAAGATTTCAAAGTGGTCAATGATGGATTCTTCTACGAATTCATTTGCAAACTAGATAGGGATCTAAAGGCCAACAGGGTCAGCAAGAAAGCGTGGGAAGTTGTTTCCATAATTGGTAGTATCTTCATTCAGTTTGCGGATTTCACATACCTCAGGGTCATCGGCTTTTCTAGAGAACCAGTTAAGTTACCCAGATATCTGAATGATAGATTGGTCACCATGGAGCTGAGCAGGTAACTTGTGGAGATGCACGAACTTCAGTCAAAACGACACAAGTCTATGAGCTTCTTCCTGATCACTGTAGGCCATTATAGATGCCAGAACATTCATAGAGCTCGAGGAGTGGAAGCGGAGATGTTCTCTGAGTACGAGCAAGAGTTCTTCCCAGCACAATTGAACTTTGATCCCATTTGGAGTAGCCAAGAAGACAATCTCCTAGGAGTACGCACATGTGCTTTTATTAGAACATTTCTGGATGAAGTGCAAAAGTGAGTATGAGGTTAGAAAGAAAGATTTCAGTAGGCTATCAGCACAACAAGTGTTGGACTTTGGATTAGCACGGATACCTGCGAATCTTAAAGATGATGTGCCTGTGTTACTTGACACATACCATCAAATGGGAGGAGATATAGTTGTACTTCAGAAGAACGTAGGGGGCTACCATACGATTGAGGAAAGGTCTGCCGCTGTTCTGGTGAACACTTCAAACTGGTTGCTGACGAAGGGATACTGCCTTGATGAAGCATTGATGAATCAAATCATGGGCAACTTTGGCATAGGAGATTCCCTCAAGAGGAAGCACAGAGGAGAAAGTAGTAGAAGGCTTGAGAAGATGAAAGTGCACAGAAGGTATCATTCGAAGGAGAAGATCATTTCTACAGCTATGCTGTTAGTTCCCGCTTCTCCAGCACCAATTACTTCACCGACTATTGCACCTCAGCAGGACACTGCCATTCCTCCGTTGAATCTGGCAACATTCATCTTCTCCCCTCAGCTACTCCATTTAGTGCCTGTTCCTGAAGAAATGTTGAAGCTGCAGATGGCTGAATTTGAAAGAGCTTTGTCTTTGGACGACTAAGAGAATGGTAGCCACAACACTGTAGCAGTTTCAGATGGAGAGGAATCAGAGCGAGATATAGTGGTACACTCAACAACTTCTCATTCTCCGAGCAGTAATTTCTTAGAATGGTTGACTTCGCAATTGCTTCCAGAGGCTAGAGAAGAAATCAATTTGGAGGAACACTACTTGTAGCTGCTCCTGAATCTAAGTGGGAAAGACAGAAAACCTAAAGTTGCTACGGTAACTTCAAGGTTGATCATCGAGGAGTCAGGGCAGAAGTTTGCTGAGATGTCAATTCCGGTAGAGGGGAAGAAAGAAGATGAGCTCATGGTAGAAGACATAACAGTGACCAAAGTACCCATAGGTCAAGTCACTACAGAAGGATTGAAGCATGATACATAGACATTGATAGATGCTATATTCCTTAGGCTTGGAAAAGAAGAGGTGGAGAAATTTGAATTTCAGAAGCATGTATCTTAGTTGTGCGAGATCATTGCCAAGGTTGCTAAATCTTCCACTCAGCCCATTTCAGCACAGAAGTAGGTGAGTGATCATTTGATGCAGGAAATGGAAGATGTAAGTGACCAGGTAAAAGCTATCGATGAATGGAAAAGTCTGATTATTTGTCAAGCTTCTGTATAACTCAGAGAGGTGCCAGCCCGCCTAAAGCTTATGAAAGATGCAACAGATCAGCTGAAGCAACTGATGACAAGAACGGTAGATATGAACACAATTGCTGAGAGTAATCTGAGTACTTTGGATGAAATCAATAAGTTTCCAAGAGAAGTGTTGATTACGGAACAAATTGTACCTGATGGATCAGTTGAGAAGGGGAAGCAGCTGGAGTTTGCAGTATCTTTCCATTTGGAGATCTTCAGAATTATGCTGAAGAGGATGCAGGCACTTGAGAGGATGCCATCGTTTTTACCAGACAATATCATTGCCTTCAATCATGAGGAAGTGGTCGGAAATTTTACTTCTTACACACAGATCATTCCTAGCAGAGTTCCTAATTCCTTGGAAGGGTCTCTTCTAATGGTGCAAGGGAGAATTGATGGAGCCGTTAAGCCTTTTATGATGAATTCTATCAACAGACTGGTGGCACTGTAATCGGATATTGAGAAGTTCGGGCCTAGCTTGGATGAGGTAGAAGCATGTATCAGGTTGTTGAACGAAGGATTGCTGCAGTTTAGGACAAAGAAGGAAGCTGTGGCTAAGACAGATTGGAAGATGCTGAATTACATGTTCAACAAGTATATTCAATATTAGAACAAAAAGAAGATATATATGTTACAACTAGCATGTGTTTCTCCTTATACTTTTTCTTCTTCTATTTTCCACGTTTCCGGATGAAATTGTAAAACTTTAAAGTTATTGGTTTTGAAACCATTACTTTAAGTTATGTGGAACCATTCTATTAGTTAAGTGACAATTGTGTCACTTAAAAAGGAATTAGAGGAGGATGATTTCTAGATGTTATCTTTACCTTTTGTTTATGTTCAGTTGAGTTTCCCATTTGTACTTTCCCCTCTACATCCTATAAGTAAAGGAAGAACCTTTGGGTTAAAAAAAGAGTAGAATTTGTAAGCAACATTCTTGTGTTCCAAACTTTGTGCTGAAACCCCTGATAGCCACTTAAAGCAAAGGAATATAAATGAGCAGGTTTTCGAAGAACTTTGTGTCATGGTGCATTTTGTTTCTAGCTTTCTATCTTAGATCTTCTAATAAACTGTGTTATTTTAGATCTAGATCTGGATTTGCCTTTGCTTATGATTCTGTGTGTTGATATCTATTGGGTTCTTCTATGTGCATGTAATCAACTCTGTTATCTATTGATTGAGTTGCACATCTTCCCCATTTCTTCCCTGTGATTGACTATTTCTTCCTTCTATAAATATTTCCTTTCTTAAACAACTGCTTACTTGCTGCAAAGCTATACAACAATGGTTCATGAGCTGAATAGTTAAAGTAAAACCCCCATATAGATACTAGCATATTTTTACTGACAAATTTGACACGAGAGCCTCACTGGTAAATGAGGGAGATTTATCTCATGACTGCCTAGGTTTTCAGCTATGCAGAAAATCTAGCCAACACATTTTATATTAAAAAATCATTGAATAGCTAGAAACATTAACCCTAAAAAGGTGGAATGCCTATTATTAATAATTATTCTTTTAGTAGATCTAATGTTCTTAGGATTTATCTTATTCGCATTCCTTAAATCCTATTCATATTCCTATCCATTTCGAAACGAGATTTTAAGTTATCTTTATATTTAAATAAAATCCTACTTGCGTGATGCATGTTGACTTGATGTTAAGTTAGCATTGTTTACTTTATTAACATTTTATTGTTTTGTTTAGCTATAAGACACGAGATTTTATCTGATTGTAATTTAGAGTAGAAAATTGATATATGTTCGAATGGTATTTCTTTCTTTTCGGAATCTTTTTTATTTTGTAATAAAATTTTGTTTATTATTTTTATAAATTTATTTATTATAATACAACAATCTCTAACATTGGACTTCTTGTCCCTTGGATTAAATTCTCAATCTGGATCAATGGATATTATTTTCCTTTGTATAATTCAAATTTTGGAGCAGTCAAATACATCATAATCTAAATGATTATAAAATAAATTTCAAAATCACATCACAAGCCAAAGGGTTAAGTAATAATTCATTCGAAGTGTCCATGTTGCATGAATTTTGAGATCCTTGAGATAATTCATTAATCTGATTTGTAATTCATGCACAGTGTTCATTACGATGGCCATCTCAGAAGGAAGAGAAGACATTTTAAAATATGTTGGAATGGAAACATTAGGAAAATAATAGAAACAATCAAAATAAGTTGTGAAACAAGTGATTGAGTTGGTAAATGTTGAAAGGCCCGACATGAGAATCAACTATATGAGGCAAATAATCAAGAGAAACATGAACACTATGAGAGGAACATGGAGGTATAATATTAGAAACAATATGATAAATGACCACTTGAGAAGGTAAACGAGGTGTCTTCGTAGGTACTTGATCATCACTAGAAATTGAATATCCATGGTTCACCTTATAAGGCTTGTCTTGAGTAACAAAACCATTTATATTCTCTTGACTTTGAATTTTGAATCAGAAATCTAATATCACACTCAATATGTCACATATTTCCATATGATTATTCAATATATGTATAAGATATAAAATGCCTTATATTATATATTTATCACATAAAATGTTGAAATATATTTCCATTTACTACTTTTACCTTTGATATAAACATGAGAACCATTTGAAGAATTGTCATCCATAGGAGTCTCAAGTGGGGTTATGCAATTTCAAGGTTAAGATGATCCATATTGACAATAATCATTTTATTTTTAGAAAAACCCTAGGATGAATCAAGGGGATTTCTATAAGATCAATTGGACCATAATCTCACCTAGCACTTCTTTGGGTTGGAGTCTTGGATCTAATCAATTGGATCACATAAAAGATGTAGCATGTAAAGAAGAAATCAATATATAACCAAAATTGTATATAAGAGTTAGGGATAAAATATTAAAATAAATGTAAGAAAATAAGTTTAGCCATAAAGAGGAAAGAGCTAACCCCAAAATTTTATGCAAGTTTATAAAAAAATCGAAACACTAGTTCCAAGTATTCGATACAAGCATTGAATCACCAAATTGTGAAATCAAACATTGGGTACAAGATGAGTTCGGTTCACTTGAATGTAGATGTGGAAAGTGAGTTTTCATTAATAATACACTACACTAACCACAACCCATTGCAATTAAGTTTTAATTTAAATACACATAAAAAAAACCCAACTAAATTAATAGAGGTCCATCTAAAATAAATGAAAAAATGAGAATACTTGGAATAATTTATATTTCTTGAAGGAACAAAAGTATTATGATTTATAGGATAATGCTTGATTTATCATGAATCTAGAGATTATTGTCAACATCCTATAATGTGAAGTAAGTTTACATATTAAGATGAAACAAACACAAAAATAACTATGTATTCAACTTGACCATATCCATAAAAGGATGGAAGTAGATCTACCAAAATTGTAGGGGTATATAAATGGCTCCCTTTGAAAATTACAAATCTGATTTGGGGAATGCAATCAAATGGTTATGGGAGCTATAAATATCACTCATTTTTCTTTATTTCACTATGGATTAGTAGGAATGTTTTTATCCTTGCTCTAAGGCCTAATCCAACATCAACACCTTATAAGACCTGTAAAATCTGAATGGTGCTAATGAGGGTTCATGTTATCCCTCCATTATTTGTAGTAACTTTACATCTTGAACAATTTTTTTTTATCAACACTTGATGCAAGTTAACAATAATCTTATATCCCCTATGTCCCAAAAATTATCTTTTGAAATGGATGCAAAAAACTAGTAAATACTTTCTAAATTCTCAAATTGTTCTTTTAGCATGGGGATGATACTTGATTAAACAATAAATTCTCCCTCAGTCACAACTTTCATCTCACTCAATTGTATTCAACTTATCTTTTTTCTTTGTCTCTTTACGATTGTCCCTAAATGTACACTAATGCATTGATCAAATCATGATCCTATTAATCAACACACATTAACACACTACACCCTAGCTAAATTTAGTCCCATATCATAATTTTATGTCTATATTTATATCTCTAGATGTAAGAGATTTTTCTAGTCTTAGTACAACTATTGGAAAAACCCGCCATCAATTTTTTAAATGAATGGATTTCACTATTGTGCTTTTCCGAGGGAACTCCATATTTGAATTTAGACTTGAATTGATAAACTTAAAAAACTCTAAAATTGATTGTAAACAATGCTAAGATATGGTATCTTTTTGAAAGATGAATCATTGTACTTTCGTCTTACATTCCAATAAAAACAATTATCATAACACAATATATCAAAAACCCAATATTTATATATGCACACTGAACAACGTCAATACAAAATCTATGAAAAATTTTCATTAACAATATAATTTTATGTTAAAATTGACTACTCATAGAGATCAGTTGTAAAATTTTCAAAAATAAAATAAAATAATTCAAGAATATAAAATACTGAATAATAATTGACCTAATCTAACAATATAATTTTAACAATAATATAATAAAAGACTTTCAGTTCACACATGATTTTGGATAAATAATTTACAATTATATAATTTCAACAATGATTTAATTGAAGTCACCAAAAATGTATCCGCAGTACTGGCAATATTATTCCACAGGGGATTCATGGAATTCAGTTATGTAATCTGAATCTTCTTGCTCAACTAAAATTTCTCCTGTACTGCAATTTCTTTTTCTGTTTTGGGTGATGGCGGGACTGCAACTCCTGTCCACGCCAACGCAGTTTAGTCACAAAGAGAGAGATAAAACGTTCATATAATTGGCGGGTCGTTTCGAGGGGTTTAGTGTGATGGTATACTGACCGTTGGCTTTTCATTTTTCTATCATAATATTAAACTAGCAAAAGCATCCATAGGTGCTTGTGAGCAGTGATAACATTTGAAGGGCTGCCCATACTTGATTTTGAAGGGCTAGGTTAAGCTTGACCCTTCATAACTGATTGGGTAAAATATAGATTGCCCTTCAATTGAAAATTGAAAATCTTAATTACCTTTTCATATATATTTGATTATTTTATATAAAATAAATATGAAAAATGTCAAAATTACTAAATATTGAACAATCAACCAATTTTTTAAAAAGATAGTTAAATAAAATAATCAAGATTCAACAAAGTAATTACATATTCAACTTGCATTACTCGAAGGAAGAGGTATGCGAGATTTCATTCTTTTCCACTCCTCGTATACCTTATTCCAATCTAATATGTCCAAATTTTGAGGTGCAAAAAGAGATAAAAACATTAATGTGTCTTATGTATCTAGAAAAATTCTAGACCTCTCAATAGTTTTAATGCGATTTAACTTAGAAAATCCTCTTTCACACGCTGATGTACTTGCTGGAAGTGTGAGAACTATTTACCATAGTTTCATTAAATTAGGGAATGAATCTTTCCACATTTCAACTTCTCCACATTGCTCCCATGCCTTGAACATAGTCTTCCTTGGATGTGCTTTATGTAGATTGATCACAACAAAACTATCTAATTCTCCTTGACATTTTTTTGTGTCAATTATTGCAGCATCACCAACAACAAATTTTTTACATAGCTTTTCCAACCACCTTTGGATTTCAATGTCTCGCCCATCCTCTTCATCAAAGTAGCAACGAGGACTAAAAATCTTTGCAACATTAAAGATTTGCATGTCAAAAAACATAATATTGAGGCAATCAATTATCTTTTGAACAAATGCTTTACCCAAATGAATGTTGTCCTCCAAAGTGCCAAATCCAAGCGTCTCAGGTATAGATTAAAACCCGAGGTTATGTACATGTGAAATACCTGTGCAATCAACAAACTCCAAACATCCATTTTCAGCCTTTTCTAAATATTTAGAAACATATTGAGAACCTTTTCCAAAGATGTACTTAAGAAATCTCCTTTTTACAAGCTCAATAAATACATCTAATTGAGTACCAATGATAGTGATATCAATATTCTCCTCTTGAAATCATTGACTTAGCTTAGTTAATTCACTGAGAACATCTGCATACAAAATTGAACTTGAAATATTGTTCCCATTTCATACAATTTTATGTCACCATGTTTGAATTCTTGTAGTAATGCTGACATCATCTTAACAAGTCTGACCATAACTTTACCTCTTAATAACCAACGAACCTAATGTATTTGAAGAACCCGCATCCTATCAATTTGAAATAATTCCATTAACTCTTTGAGTTCACCATCTTTTTTGCCGATTGTAAAATATTTCTGCCTTAAGCTTTTCCCAATAAATATTTTTTGTAGCAAATAAAAACTCTTTACCAGAAGCAACATTTGTATATGCTGGATATTCATAAGATAATGGCATCTTATGAGTTCATTTGTATCTATGTAAATCGCACATGTCTTTATAAACTTCTAAAGGCAAATCCTTTATAGCTATAAAATAAATTGTCTCCATAACACTGATTATTCTTTATTTTTCAGCATCAGCCATAAGTTCAACATGTTTTGTCATTAGTAAACATGGTTTTTTGTTTTCAAACTCCTTAAGTTGTATTGCTCTCTTATGGGCCTTTGAATTTGCATGACCATTCAATCCACTCAACTGAATTGTAGTACTACCCTCTGTGGCAAATGGAGTATCTGTTTTTTATTTGGCACACCATAAACACTTGATCCTTTCTTTTCCATAGAGTGTAATGACACAATACCACCATTATGCACAAACTTCCACAAAGTCTTGAATTTCCTATTAGTAGTAGTCAACTTACCTTTCTTCGGGGATGAAGGTTCTTCTTCTTCGATATTCTCAACATCATTGTTGATGAGATAGTCATTATCATCTATTGGATTTGAAGATGATGAATCTTGTCTCAATTTAAATGCATCAACAAGACTTGTTTGTCTCCCATGTTTTTTTGGACAACCAATTTTCTTCATTTTTCTGCAATTTATAATGCAAACAATATTTTAAAATAATGAATAAAAAAATCTAGAATATTGAAAACAAGAATACACAGAATAATGTTTGCACATTCATGATCCAGTTATTGAAAATCTTATAAATGTTGTAATAACATTCAAAAAAGCAATTTTTTAGACCTAAAAAATTAAATGTAGTAGAATATTACAAACCTTAAACTATTGCTGGAGGAGTCCTCAAATAATCCAGCTATCTATCAACCTAGAGGAAAACTAATTTGCTTTGAAGAAGAATCTCCCGAGTCCCGGAGAATGAAAATAAAGAGAGAAATTGTGTACTCCTAGAATAATATCAAGATATTATAATTTGATTGATATGTTCTCCCACTTAAACAACCTCGACCTTCTGTAATCAACAAAATTGGTTTTGTAAGCTTTGTTTATTTCCTTGTTTGCTTTCAGTGATCAATCAGAAGCACGCTGCACCATATACCATTAATTTTCCAGCAAATCAGCAACACGATGCAACATAGACCATTAATTTCCCCTCATACTCTTACCCTAATATAATGACACTTATTATTTTATTTTTCAATATATCGATTGAGAGTTTTTTGCATCTTTGTTTAGTAACTATAGAACTTCCTGTGCATCTTCTAATCAAAATCAGAAGAAATAATGTTTTTTCTTTTTAAAATTCCTCCAAATATATAGAAAAGACGATTTTGCATGTCCTTTTGCTAATTAAAGAACCTCCTCCTCCCATAAAAATCGGAGCACTCCAATTAGAACTACTATCCTATACACTTATTTTCTAAATTTCTCCGATCTTATGAAATCTCTGTGCTGGTAGTCATGGGTCGTGGCATGCAAGGCTTTGCCTTTTTATTCTAATTATCTTTGCTTGTTAATATGTTATTCTTCTAAAAGAATATTATCATTTTTTATCAGTGACAGAGAGTGTGAATAGAAATATTGCAGATATGGAAAATTTGAAATAGAAATATGGATCGTTTTCATATCCAGTCCCACTGTTCTAAGATATCAGAGAGCCTCCCATTTAAGTAATTATTAAAACATGTCATCCATATTTTTTCTGCACTAGTCATTCAAAAAAAGAAAAAAAAAAAGCACCAGCCACAAATTTAAAGAAACATATAAAAAATAAAAATAAACTGATACTTAATATTATTATATTATCCATTTACTAATTTATTCAATAAAGTAAATATAATATATATAAAAAATAATATAGCATAATATTTGTATTAAAAACAAGAATACACAGATTAATGTTTGCACATTCATGATCCAGTTATTGAAAATCTTATAAATGTTGTAATAACATTCAAAAAAGCAATTTTTTAGACCTAAAAAATTAAATGTAGTAGAATATTACAAACCTTAAACTATTGCTGGAGGAGTCCTCAAATAATCCAGCTATCTATCAACCTAGAGGAAAACTAATTTGCTTTGAAGAAGAATCTCCCGAGTCCCGGAGAATGAAAATAAAGAGAGAAATTGTGTACTCCTAGAATAATATCAAGATATTATAATTTGATTGATATGTTCTCCCACTTAAACAACCTCGACCTTCTGTAATCAACAAAATTGGTTTTGTAAGCTTTGTTTATTTCCTTGTTTGCTTTCAGTGATCAATCAGAAGCACGCTGCACCATATACCATTAATTTTCCAGCAAATCAGCAACACGATGCAACATAGACCATTAATTTCCCCTCATACTCTTACCCTAATATAATGACACTTATTATTTTATTTTTCAATATATCGATTGAGAGTTTTTTGCATCTTTGTTTAGTAACTATAGAACTTCCTGTGCATCTTCTAATCAAAATCAGAAGAAATAATGTTTTTTCTTTTTAAAATTCCTCCAAATATATAGAAAAGACGATTTTGCATGTCCTTTTGCTAATTAAAGAACCTCCTCCTCCCATAAAAATCGGAGCACTCCAATTAGAACTACTATCCTATACACTTATTTTCTAAATTTCTCCGATCTTATGAAATCTCTGTGCTGATAGTCATGGGCCGTGGTGTGCAAGGATTTTCATTTTTTATTCTAATTTTCTTTGCTTGTTAATATGTTATTCTTCTAAAAGAATATTATCATTTTTTTTTATCAACAACTGAGAGTTTCAAGAGAATTACAGATATGGAAAATTGGAAATAGAATTATGGATAGTTTCATATCCAGCCCCAGGATGTCACAAAGCCACCATTTTAGTAATTATTAAAACATGTCTTGCTTTTAGACACCGATCCAAAATTTTCAAAAACTAAAAAAACAAAAAGCACTAGTTGCAGTGATTTAAAGAAACATATAAAAATCAAAATAAATTGATACTTAATATTTATTATATTATCCATTTACTAATTTATTCAATAAAATAAATATAATATATATATAAAATAATATAGCATAATATTTGTATTAAAAACAAGAATACACAGATTAATGTTTGCACATTCATGATCGAGTTATTGAAAATCCTATAAATGCTGTAATAACATTCAAAAAATCAAAATTTCAGACCTAAAAAATTGAATGAGGTAGAATATTACATACCTTAAACCATTTTTAGAGGAGTCCTCAAATAATCCAGCTATCTATCAACCTAGAGGAAAATTAAGTTGCTTTGAAGAAGAATCTCTCGAGTCGCGAAGAATGAAAATAAAGAGAGAAATTGTGTACTCCTAGAATAATCTCAAGATATTATAATTTGATTGATATGTTCTCCCACTTAAACAACCTTGGCCCTCTGTAATAAACACAATTGGTTTTATAAGCTTTGTTTATTTCCTTGATTGCTTTCAGTGATCAATCAGAAGCACGCTGCACCATATACATTAATTTTCTAGCAAATCAACAACACTATGCAACATAGATTGTTAATTTGCCCTCATACTCTTATCCTAATATAATGACACTTATTATTTTATTTTTCAATATTTCAATTAAGATTTTTTTGCATCTTTGTTTAGTAACTATAGAACTTCTTGTGCATCTTCTAACCAAAATTAGAAGAAATAATGTTTTTCCTTTTTAAAATTCCTCCAAATATATATAAAAAGAGGATTTTGCATGTCCTTTTTCTAATTAAAGAACCTCCTCCTCCTATAAAAATCGGAGCACTCCAATTAGAAGTATTATCCCATACACTTATTTTCTAAATTTCTCCGATCTTTTGAAATCTCTGTGCTGATAGTCATGGGCCGTGGTGTGCAAGGATTTGCATTTTTTATTCTAATTTTCTTTGCTTGTTAATATGTTATTCTTCTAAAAGAATATTATCATTTTTTTATCAGCAACAAAGAGTTTCAATAGAAATATTGCAGATATGGAAAATTGGAAATAGAATTATGGATAGTTTCATATTCAGCCCTAGGATGTCAGAAAACCACCCATTTTAGTAATTATTAAAACATGTCTTGATTTTAGATAGCGATCCAAAATTTTCAAAAACAAAAAAAATAAAAAGCACTAGCTGCAGTGATTTAAAGAAACATATACAAATAAAAATAAATTGATACTTAATATTTATTATATTATCCATTTACTAATTTATTCAATAAAATAAATATTATATATATATATATATATATATATATATATATATATATATATATATATATATATATGGATAATATAATAAATATTTTATTATATTAAGTATCAGTTTATATATATATAATAATATAGCATACTATTTGTATTAAAAACAAGAATACACGGATTAATGTTTGCACATTCATGATCGAGTTATTGAAAATCCTATAAATGCTGTAATAACATTCAAAAAATCAAATTTTCAGACCTAAAAAATTAAACGAGGTAGAATATTACATACCTTAAACTATTGCTAGAGGAGTCCTCAAATAATCTAGCTATTTATCAACCTAGAGGAAAATTAAGTTACTTTGAAGAAGAATCTCCTGAGTCGCGGAGAATGAAAATAAAGAGAGAAATTGTGTACTCCTAAAATAATCTCAAGATATTATAATTTGATTGATATGTTCTCCCACTTAAACAACCTCGACCCTCTGTAATCAACACAATTGGTTTTATAAGCTTTGTTTATTTCCTTGATTGCTTTCAGTGATCAATCAGAAGCACGCTACACCATATACCATTAATTTTCTAGCAAATCAACAACACTATGAAACATAGACCATTAATTTGCCCTCATACTCTTACCCTAATATAATGACACTTATTATTTTATTTTTCAATATATCGATTGAGAGTTTTTTGCATCTTTGTTTAGTAACTATAGAACTTCTGGTGCATCTTCTAACCAAAATAGGAAGAAATAATGTTTTTTCTTTTTAAAATTCCTCCAAATATAAAAAAAAGGATTTTGCATGTCCCTTTGCTAATTAAAGAACCTCCTCCTCCTATAAAAATCGGAGCACTCCAGTTAGAAGTACTATCCTATACACTTATTTTCTAAATTTCTCCGATCTTTTGAAATCTCTGTGCTGATAGTCATGGGCCATGGCGTGCAAGGATTTGCATTTTTTATTCTAATTTTCTTTGCTTGTTAATATGTTATTCTCCTAAAAGAATATTATCATTTTTTTTATCAGCAACAGAGAGTTTCATGAGAAATATTGCAGATATGGAAAATTGGAAATAGATCAATTATGGATGGTTTCATATCCAGCCCCAGGATGTCAGAAAGCCACCCATTTTAGTAATTATTAAAACATGTCTTGCTTTTAGACACCGATCCAAAATTTTCAACAAAAAGAAAAAGAAAAAGCACTAGTTGTAGTGATTTAAAGAAACATATAAAAATCAAAATAAACTGATACTTAATATTTATTATATTATCCATTTACTAATTTATTCAATAAAATAAATATAATATATATAAAAATAATATAGCATAATATTTGTATTAAAAAAAATAATACACAGATTAATGTTTGCACATTCATGATCTAGTTATTGAAAATCCTATAAATGCTATAATAACAATCAAAAAATCAAAATTTCAAACCTAAAAAATTAAATGAGGTAGAATATTACATACCTGTTGGCCAGGAAATTTGTCAAGTGGAAAAACTTGTGGATTCCTTCCGAACGCTCTGGGAATCTAAGTCCCTCTACTTAACCGGTGCAACTGCCGTGTATGCATGCATAAGAAAGCATGGGTTTTGTGGTGGCCTTTCGGCCAGGGATCCAACAGGGGCACTCCACTGACCCTGCAACAAATGCTTGTAGTTATTTGTAAGGGGGGAATTCACTATGAAGGTGGGAAAGGGAGTGAGAAAAGAGGTAAAGGAGAACTAATGTTGTAGGTAGAAAATCAGATTCTTGCACGCACTAGTTAGAAAATTCATAACATGCACTAAATTTAGATGAAACAACCCTGCAAATGGCAACAAGACCGAATAGAATTTGATGAAAACAAAGTATCATGAAACCATTCAATCAAAGAAAGCTAGAAACTCCTTGTATTGATGCTTAAACAAAAGTTGTACATAGTGGAGAAATGGAGGAAATTGAGAAAGGGGGGGGGGGAATGGAAGAAAATGGCTATCTCCTCTGTCCTCTCAAAGTACAATATACTCTTGAGTTTACAAGATCAATCGCCAACCCCTTACAATGGTGTGAAGAAGCCATTAAATCTCCTCCAAGAAATGGTTACAACTTCTTCTTTTTTGGCAAGAAACAATTTACAATTTATTTTCAATCATTTACGTCTGTTCAGATTCTTGATTCACAAAGAAATGCCAATGGTGAGAAAAACCAGACTTTTCATAATGCAGCTGTTACACTTTTTTTGTAACTTTGGATTTGAACCGTTCATCTTGCCTTTGAAACTTTAAATCAAAGTAGCACATGTGGGAGAATTTATTGGAGCGGGTGCATAAGATTCCTTTTGCATTTTGTGACTTTGTAGAGATTTGGCATTTTGGAACATTTTGGCCCACTCACCTGCTTTTGATATAAGCCCGACACGTGGATTCAATTGATTGGCGAAGGACTCGGGGGTCACTTTTATAATTTTACCTTTTTTCAATGTGGACTCAATAACACAAATTACTCCGTAGGCCCGCCTCCCTGCTTTGACTCCTTTGACGGTGGGCTCAAGATTTGAATTTTTCCTTTAAGCATGATCGAGGCTATAGGTCACTTTTTAACTTTTTGCCTTTTTTACAAAGAGGCTAAAAATCTCAAATCTCCTCGACAGCCCGCTTCCTTGCTTTGACTTTCCAACGGCAGGCTCAAGATTTGAATTTTTCCTTTAAGCCCGATCGGGGTTACGGGTCACTTTTTAACTTTTCACCTTTTTTAAAAAGAGGCTCAAAACCTCAAAGTTATCCACCCACCCACTTCTAATTAGATATGTCCATGTACCCATGGATGATGGAGCCAAAATTTTATGGGGAAGAAAACGCCCATCATTCCTGACTGTTGAAAAATGCAGAGAAGAAGAAAACTCCACCATTTCGCGCCCAATTTTTAAATTTCTTTCGTGAACCAAGGGATTGAAAACAATACAAGGTTTGATGATCCATGGCCATAGAAATATTGACAATTTCATTCAAATGAGGACAACAATATAATTTTCACGGGTCCAGACAGGAAAACGGGAAATTTAACAAAACGTGCAGACTGATGAGTTTAGATAATTTCAAAGCATGAATTTCTCTATCTTTTCAGACTTCTAACTTTACTTGAACACCTTTGGAGGGCGTGAGCTCAAAATATTTGAATTTGACTTAGAAAATGAGGGGGGGATTTTGAGGGTGACAATAACTGGCTCTAGCTTGGGGACATGACATGGACTGAGCATAGTGAAGACATGACATGGGAATCCATAATCTCAATCTCTATACCCTGTAATTCAATGACCAGTGCCTTATCCATTGGGCCTTGCAGAGTCATGAACAACTTCGAGAAATAAAGATCAGAAGAAGGAAACACACATACATACAACATAAAGGAAACACACGACACACAACAGAAGGGGAAACAAAACCACACAACGGGAAGGGAAACACACCTAACAATCACCTATGGTACAAGGTGGGGGACAACCCACTTTCACTGATGATACAATTTCAAGTATTTCCTGCTCCGAGGTAATTCCAGTGGCGTTCCATCCAACTATGAGAGAAGAAAAGCATTCTCGCTGCAAGCTTCATGAATCTAGAATGGGCCAAGCCATAATAAATCAAACTTTCCATGGCTGCTTTTTGGTTCTCTTCTCTTTTCCCATAGCAGGATGAAGTCTCCAAATTTTAATTCTCTTGCCTTAGCCTTCTTATCAAAAATATTCTTTACTTTCAATTGGTGCTCCTTAATGCGATCCACCACTTGGAGTTTATTTTCTTAGATAGCTTCTCAAGAAAGAGGATCCTCTTGTCAATGGAATCCTTGTACTAACCATCTTCTATTGCCTGTAGCATCTTGAGAGCTGGCATCTTGATTGTGAGAGGAATTTATGCTTCAATTCCATACAGTAGTTTGAATGGTGACATACTTATTGCCTTCTTAGGAGTGATCCTATCCACCCACAATGTTTCGTATAACCTTTTGTGCCAATTCCTTTGATTCTCATATACAAGCTTGCGGAAAATGGTCATAATGTTCTTGTTTCTTGATTTGGCCTATCTGTTTCCTTGTGGATAGTAGTTAGAAGAATGATCTAAGGAGATTCCGTAGCTATAGCAAACCTTGGTCAGCTCTCTTGAAGAGAAATAAACAACATTATCTGCTACAATCTTCTGTGGCACTCCGAAACGGACTATGATATTATCCTTGATGAAGTTGCATACTATTAAAAATATAAGTGACACCCTAAATACATATAAGACACCCTACAAACATCAATACAAGACCCCAAGCATATATGCAACATTCTAAATAAAAACTCAACACTCCAAATATGTATCCAACACCCTAAGCCCTTAACATAAATGGGACTACCTAAACACATATGTGAATTCATAAATAAAAATATGACCCCCTACAAAACTATGTGGTTACTTAAACACCAAAATGGTAGCCTAAATAAAAAAGTGACTCTCTAAACACAAATGTGACATCCTGAACACATGTGTGACACTTTAAAGAACAATAACATGAAACCATAAATGTCACAACCCTAATTTTTTGACCCAAAAACCATGCAATTTTATTTGTTTTTTTATGTCATTACGTTGTTAAGTGGACTATCTCTCGATTTACACGTGTTATCCTTGCACATGGGCCATGACAATCTTCTCTGTATTGCTCCAATTTTATCAGATGTCTCAAAATAGATGCTACATTAGATACCCTAAAGCCTAACTTATATGCCTTAGGTATTATTAAGATGTTATGATAACATTTTATTAAACCATTGTAAACTTATCGTGGTATTATATTATATATACAATGTTACCAACATTAGGAATATTATAGTAACGATCATTAAAGATGTTATAATATTTTCATCATACTATATTATGTATAAACATAATCTTATACATAATATAAATTTTAAATGCTATAAACATTATAAGAAAAAGCCATTATGAAAATAGACACATCCTAACAATAAATTATTATAACAACATCAAAACCCAACATAATAATATTATAATATATAATAATGATACTATATATAATATAGTGATTTAAAAAATATATTATTTTTTTGAAATCCTAATTACATAGTAACATATGATAAATAGTAAACAATAAAGCACATATCTAACCTAAGCAATAAACTAGATAAAAATGAAACCCTAGGTGTAAGAGAGGGAATATATAACTTAGCTGATTTCGTAATAAATCACAAAGTGTGCCAAGTTGGAAAAATGTTGCACAGGAGAAGGAATCTATCACAAACACACTTAGAAAATTGTATAAATTTCAAAATAAGATGGATTGGTGCGCCTGGATCGGGTCAGGGGCACCAAAGTTTGCTTCTAGGTACCCATGACTACGAAAATGGTCAAAATCTAATTTTTATTGTGTCACACCAATGTCACTAACCTTCTCTGTTGGTATCATATATGTCGCACTATGCCCGGAGAATTCACCTGTAACCTGCAAAACAAATGATCTCCTACAAAACCCCAAAAAAATCAAATCCTAAAAAGAAAAATATGCAAATGGGGATTTTGAATGACCCTGGTGGTCACCCGATAGAGTGAATTTATGATTGAGTGCTGCACTACATCTTAGAATCCATGTAGTTATGTGTGTAGAATTGTGCCCTAGGCGACTCTTGTGTAAGATGCACTTGATAGCGAGCAATATCTAGATGTGTGGATGTCAAAATGAACTTCCCCACCTATGAAGTGTATACAAAAAAATACAGTCCATTGTCCCATGAGTGATAGTTAGATATATGTTTTGATGCTCTTAGAATGCCTTCGGATGCAACCTTAGGTGGTGATAGTAGATGCTTAGAGCTTGTTCATTTATTATGATCACATATCTTTATTTTTTATGATTCCCTTGTTTGAATTTCATAAGTGATGACTAAAAGGCCGACCCATAAGAAAACAAGATGCCCAAAAGATAAAAGCAGCCCAAAAGGGGTGAGTAAGATACAAAGAGGTCAGGGGAACCCAAAGGGGACAAGGGTGCCTAGGCGCTGACATCTTGGCTTGGCACTGGTGTCCAGAGCCAAGAAAGATGAAGCAATGAAGTAAATACTAGGCAGTGGGGAGTGTAAGACCATAGAGGAAGAAAGAAAGCAAAGAAAAAGGCCAAAGATAGTGGTCAATTACTATTTTATTGCTTAGGAATCATATGAATAATGGTATGTAATTAGGACCTAGAAATGTACCCAAATTGTGTTATTTAGTTTCAACATTTTCCCCCAATTTATGTTGTTGAGTGAATACTCGATAACATAAAGTAGATAAGAGATGTGTACCTGATAACCATGTAGATTGATGGCAAAAGCATGTCGAGGAGATAATAAAAAGTGTAGAGTGATAAAATGAAGCATGAAAGCTAAGGAAAAGGAAGTGACCCTAGGGGTGAAGCATATGTATTGTGTCATGTTGTACCTATTGTCACTGTCAAATGATACTAATGTGAGTTCCTCTTCCCATAAGAATGGAGCTGCAAAGAGAAGAGAAAAGGAGTAGTCAAATATGTGTATATGAAAAATTTGATCTAAATATGTAAAAAATGTGTAAAAATGTGAAAATGTAGTAAAAGGAACAAGTGCACCTGATCCGTGAAGAGTGAAAGGGATAGAAAGTGTCTTAAATTTCTGTAGGAGAGATATTTTTTTGGGCAATCTCATGCCAAGAATGATTTTTTGGGGTGATATCATGCCACGACAGAAGAAGTGTTGGGGAGAAAGGTCTAGTGTTATTCTCCATCCTTGACTGCTTCCCAAAATTTATACACCACTGCATATGGTGTGATCCTACTTTGTTCTAGTTAGATCAAGTTCAATCTAAGGAAAAATAGAAAAAGGTGATAGAATGCATTTTGATTACTAGAGGACTGTGCAAACTGCTCTGTGTAATACTGAAAATTATGATGATCTGAGAAAAATTCTATAACTGCCCCTGGTCATAGGTGCCCAAGAAAGGTTAGGAGTGCCCAAGTGTTAGTGTCTGTATCTATGTGCTGGTGTCTGTGCTGTGTTGAGGACCCAAGTCATATTATGGACCATTTCTATAACTGAAGACTGCTATGTTCTTGTACTATGCAGGTATGAAATCTGACAGTGTGGTTTTGAATGGGGCGACTAATTCACCCTATGTATACACCCCCTCGTTCGGGGTGCATGCAACGTCACTAAGAGGATGTAACCCAAAGGAGAGGACTAGATGCTGATACCCTACATGAGGGAGATAATGTTCTTGGTAGAAACCAAGGCACATGCAAGCAAAGTGGCTAGGACATGTGTTAGTGTAAACAAGAAAAAATATGCATATATATAAGACAATGTGTAATATAGAAAACAAGAAGACAATGTAAAATGCAAAAATCAGGTTTCAAACATGAAACATCACCCACAATGTCACAAGATAATCAAGGATGAAGTGGATAAAATCATACAAGCAATAAATAAAAAAGACATAGGGAAAATCCCACAAACAATGGTATTCAATGAAAATTCATGATTTTATCTCATAGGGATTGTTGCAGGTGTTGAATGGAAGAAGAATGGTAGAAAATGAAGTCTCTTCAGGAAAGAGAGCAACATATTTCCAGGGGGAGTGCCTTAAGGTATAAACATATTCTGTTTTGTTTATTTTACAACATAATCAGTTTGTTGTGTTTTAACATCTTTTTAATAGATGTCAAAGGGTGAGAGAGTGTGCTAGAAAATTGATTTCATGGTCTGAAAATGTTAGCATATCAGTTTTCCATCAAAGTTTTAGCTTGTTCCCATCAAGGAAAAAGGGGGAGATTATTGCACCCTATTACATTGGTGGTTGCTATCATTGATGTCACATGACATTAATGGCAAAAGAAGAGTGGAAGAGCATACATGTAAGGTGGTGTTGAATGGTGCTCAGTGGTTCAAGTTGTTTTCAAGAAGCTTCAGGCATGATTCAAGTTGATTTCATGGTGTGAGAAGTTGGTAAAAGTCATATAAAATTTATGTGAACATGGGAGAATCATAGTAATAGTGTCTACGACATGTGTGAGTAAAAATAAGGCTTAGTTTAGCTCTTGGAGTGAAAATTCAAAAGTGCACAAAAATTCACTTTGAGAACTGAAAGTGTAGGCATAGGAAAATGAGATCAAATAGAAGAGTACATGCATAATTATGAAAAATAGGCTTATGGATCATGTAGAGGGGAGAGTTATGGTGCTCCAAGAAAAAAATCATCAATTTTTGAAAAGGCATGTGAATGTTGTGCTAGTTTTTCTAAAACATGATTTTTGAGAAATGTATAATAAGGTATTTGGATTATTAGCACTTAAGAAAAATTATAGTTCCTCCTTCAGATAAATCATAGAAGAAATTCTTGTAGAGGATTCCAATCTTGAAGTATTGCAAAAAGTCTTAGGTGAATTAGACAAGTTTTAAGAAAGCTATGAGAATTCTTCTGCTAGTGTTCATTCTCTCTTCAAAGCATCTTCTTGAGTCGATTGGAAAAATTTGAGTTTTCCAACTCTAAATAAATGGTGCAAGCTATAAAAATATCTTAGAATCATAATATACCTTATGTGAGTCAAGATTATGATCCCATTGCTTTAAAGGTGAACTATGCTATATAGGCATGCTTGTGCTGTGTAGGGCTAGGTCTGTGGCAGTTATGGTTTTAAGCCTCCAAGTTTTCTTTCCTCAGTAAAAAGTGGTACAATGACCTTGTAAGGTTTCATGAAATTTTGTTCTCTTCTACAAGATAAAAATTATATGTTGAGATGCTCCAAGTGCAATGGTGTTGTATGGTCATGTCCAAAGTGTACTTTTGGATGCTTTTTGTAGAGCTTATATACAATTGATATGTGTGGTTGCTTGATAAGCTTCATATTTCAGAGAAGGTAATCTCAAAATCTTCTTGAAATTCATAATGTGAATGGATAGTTTTTTCCTTCAAAGGTGAAGGTGTTATAAAAGCGATTGAGGTGGTTTTGTGCTTGAAAACAGTCAAGAAGAAGACTAAATTTATTTTTTGCTGCAATGAAAAAATTGGTGAACTTGTTTCTCTACCTACAGATGTCTATTGAGAACTAATTTTTAGGTTTTTTATTCATATTTGATACCCATATCATTTGGAATGCATATTCAAGATCCTCAAGCATGTTTTCATCTCTAAGACTAGTATTATGTCATGATTTTTCCATCTTTGTACCTATATTTTTGATGGCTGGGAGCTAATGAAGACATTTCAAAGGTGAAAATTGTTGGAGAACATTGGTAGTTGATCTCACAAGGTCACAAAAGTTTGAAAATTTCAATTTCAATCAAAATTGTTCAAGAAACAAATTTTTAGATGGTCTCAGGCACACATAGTAGTTCAAACAATGTACCTAGGGTTTTAAATAAGTTTTTAATCGAATATCTCTATCCAGCCAACAAAAAATAATTTTTTTTGTAGACATATATGTGCATCTATTACGCCCTTGCTACAAAAAAATTCAAGTGATTTCATGGAGTGTCGAAGGAGAATTCGTCACTTGGTACACAATCATTCTTGACAGTCTAGCAAGCATTTCATAAATTTTTAAAGGATAACTCTTGGAAACAGGGATCAATTTATCTTACATCAACCTCTACAAATGTCAAATGAACATTGAGGATTAACTTCATTATTTGAAGAGGTATTTTTCGATGAGAAGGAAAAACAAATTTCTCTCACAATAGTCTATGATAGTATCCTAATTTGTAGAAGGTTAATTTTAAGACAAGTGAAATTTCTTTAGTTGTGATTGTTATTAGCCATCTTGGAAAGTGCAGTTAATCTCAGACATGGTGAGAAGAGCTTCAAGGTATGTAATTTTTAAATCTAGTGCACATGCAGTCCTATCTCAGGTTGAAACCTAGGGACTTGTTAAGTTTGACAAGCTCTTCGTATTTGTCAAAGTGAATGGTACAAGGTCTTCTCATCTCGAATTGAAAGGATGTTTAGTGGAAATTGAAAATTCTTAATAAATTACATTTTTATTATTTTTTCTTGAAGCTTGAATAGGAAGATAGAAAAACATCCTTGTCTTCTCCATACAATGTCAAAATTCTATTGAGATTTCAAGGAGATATGAAGAGTTATGAGCTCGAGTAAGTTGTGTGTATTTAAAAATGAATAGGAGTTGAGATATAGATATCAAATTTTTTTTTTTTAGTGTGGATGCAGAAGGTTGAGAGTTATGAAAGTCAAGAAATAGAAGGTGAAGAGTTGGCTTTTCAAGACGTGTGATCTTGTGCAAGTAAATTATTGATGAATGTAGTTTTGATGATGTTGAAAGTGAAGTATATATGATTAAAAAGTCTGATATAAAAAATATAAAGTGAAGGTTATGTTCAAGTTAATGTGAGTGTGCATGTTGTTGAAGGGGATTGATCAATTGAAAAATATGAAAATAGATACACAATTGAAAGTGTGAAATGATGAGGATAGAGATAGAGACATGGAGTCAACAACTTTATATGAATAGTTTAGAAGTAAGATAGCAAGGGTGAAGACATCAATTGGAAAGATAGAAGAGGTGAAGTATTGATGAAATTACAGGAACTTTGAGAAGGATAGATTGTAAATCTAGGATCACTATCAGGTGTTTTGACATCCAAATTGAAGTGTGGTCAGATTTCTTTGTAATTACTGAGTTGTAGCTCAGTCTAATTAGGAAATGGTTGCTTTCTAGAAAGTTGTGGCTTGCAAATTGTCATGCTATTACTTGACTTGAAGTTATAGCTTCATTAGTTGAGTTGGCTCAACAATTTTGTAACCACTTAAAAAATATTATCTCCTCTGTGTGTGTGTGTGATTGATATTTATCTTTTGATGTGCGTTATGTATTAAGTGAACAATATGTTTGGTTTTTTAAAGGTTAAATTAAACACTGAATCACCCCCATCTCAGTGTTCCATTTTCTAACATTTTCATCCACATCATTAATTATTATAGATAATTGACATTAACAATGAACAAATAATTAGAATGAAATTTGTTTAAACAAAATTTCATAAAATAATAAAGGATTAAAATTTTTCCCTACACACTAAATGGAATTGAGAAAAAAATTCAGATTGTAAATTATTAACTTCCTAAGCTAATTTTTCCTTTTATTTCCAACATGTTAAAGGAATACAAGAAAAAAATGTTATAAGTTTACTATGATGTAAAAGAACAAATGAATGAGATGCCAGAGTGGTGCTTCATGGATATGATCACCCTTTCATGAATTTCTGTATGAAATGATGACCATACCCATGTGCATCCCACCTAGTATGTGTCCACTGTACCATGAACGTGCATAGATACTACCTAGGATACACCAACTGTAAGATTTGATTCTTAAACTAAATTATCAACACAATAACATTCCAAATATTTCTAATAACAATGATCATATACACAAATTTCCCTAAATCGGTTTACAAAAACATCCATTACATTACCGATTTAAAAAGGGTATTACATTTTTATATTCAACACTATTTTACACTTTAAATATTACAATAATACTTCCATTACAACTTACTTTTAAACAAATTTAAATAATACTCCTTGAATATGAAAACTAGTTGTTTACACAAAACATTTGTCTCACAATACATCTCTTTTCAATATTACAACTTGGGACAAGTCACAAATAACAAGGATAGTGAAGCTACTTCAATGAGTCATCAACAAGCTATCCAAAACACATTAGGGGGAGCCAAGAAACACTCATTGCCCAACCATTTCTAATGGGTAAGGGGAGCTCTTCCCTGTTGGTCCCCAAGCCCCAACACACAAACTGATTAACTAAAATATGAAAATAGGAAAAGTCTAACTATATTTTAAGTTAATCTTAACTAGTAAAACAAATGAACTAAATAGTATAAATTAAACTATAAATTATAAATAAATGATAAATAATTTTATTTGATTTTAAATGAAATGAAATAATGGAAATATGAGTGATATGGTACTAACTTGAAAAAGACTTACCTCACTATGTGTTGGACCTGAATAGGATGATGTGCAGATAGGGAAGAATGTGATGGCACGACCCTGAAAATTGCAGTAGGTGGAGATTTATCCATAATAGGGCACCTGGAGGAGGAATCAAGTGCCTATGGGCACCCTGGTCTAATATGGGCACTCTAGTTTGTAGAAAAGCTCAGGATCTAAATTTGACATTGTCCCTAGATATTCGTAATATCTTTACCCTTATCGCATGGTTGTCGTAATACCTTCACTGATGTCACTGTGAACCTATGATGAAGATATACCTGTAAAACCCCATACAAATCATCAAATCACTAAAAAATAAAGATGCATATGAAGGGTTTAGACTGACCTTAACAACCACAATGGTGGAATTACAACTAAGCACTACACTACATTCTAGACCCAATGTAGTTTTGTGTGTTTGTGTGTGAAATTATGTTCCTAGAGTACCTTAGTGCCAATGACGTAGAAATAGGGGGCAATAGCTAGATGTAGAATGGAAATGGTGGATGGAATAGAATGAATACAACCCTTCCTATGTAGTGTGTATGATGTAATGATGCCCAAATATAGCCCCTTACCTTAGAAGATAGCTAACCCTTGATGGTAGATACTCCACCCATAGGATAATGAGTATTCTGTGTTTATATAGGGATGTATTGCTCAAATTTTGACACTAATGACCTGACATGCCAACTAGTACCTAGAGGAAAGAGAGGAAAATGACAAAGAATAACCTCAAATAGATAAATTAAATCTAAGTGTTCCAGGGGCTAGGGTACCTAAAATTAAGGACCAGGGTGCCCATGGGTGCCCCAGTACTACCCTAAGAGCCTTGGTCAAAGACTAAAGACGACAAATGACCAAGTAATGACACTTTAGACTCCCTAAGAGACGACCAAAATTGTGAAAACAATTGATGACTATGCAAGAAAAATGATGAAGATGACCAACTAACTGCCGATAGGACTAGGGGATAGGTCATTAGTGAACAATTTTATTATGCAAGATCCCTATATAAAATAACATATTTGGTGGTATAAATTTAATAGTAAGTGCGTGATTTTGTGACTACATTTTCCCCCACTTTATGTTGGTCAGTGGAAAGCTTGGTAACATAAAGTAGATAGAGAAGCATACGCGAGGGAAACCTGGAGAAGCCCATGATGTAGTAGAACATGTAGATATGGTAGAAAGAGTGTTTTGAAAGAACCATAAAGTGTGCTGAACTATGGATCAACTGGTTGATACATGCGACATAACAAAAAAGTGTACTAGTATGATAAATTACACTAAATGAGAGTGATAATTAGAATGTATGATGAATTTGAATGTGGATAATGATGATGTGATGGGGTAGGGAGTGATCAATTCCTGACCTGCATGCATGTATACGAATAATCGACCGAAGGCTTTGGGCGTCCTATCACCAGAGGAAGAGTGTAGGGAGAAAAGTGTGTTATTCTCAAATCTCTAACTACATCCTCAAGATATATTTGCTACAGATGAACTCAGATCAAAGATTTGTGGTTTTTGGATCCAAATAATTTCAATCAAACATTTAACCCATATAGGAGTGGTATAGGAAAGGCACTCTTGCCCCCACTCCACGGGTGTCACCGTGATGTAATAGCTTCCAAGTTAGGTCATATGGAAGTGAACATGAAATGATGGCTTCCAAGGTAGGACATATGGAAGAAAGTCCAAAATTAAGAATAGCTCCCCAAGTTGGGTCATCTAGGAAAGCAATAAATGAAATTTCCCCAAGTTAGGTCGTCTGGGAAGGTAATGAATGTATTTTTCCCAAGTTAGGTCATATGGGAAGTCATGTTATGTTTGTGGAGCCTATTTTCATGTTAGAGTATGGTACACCTTCCATGTGTTACAATCGGGTATTTTTACGGCGGTCCCGCTCGCCGGTGAGCGGGTCAGGGGGGTTGAAGCCCCCCCGATGGAAGGGGGTTTGGGGGCAAAGCCCCCGAAGCAAATTTTCATGGGTGGTGTATTAACCCATGGGTAATGGGTAACCGTTATGGGCTGTTTTTGGGCCCATGGTTTTTTCGGTCTTTTGCCCATTGTTTTGATACCCACGTTTTTGCCCTTGGTTTTGATACCCACGGTTTTGTATCAAATTTCTTAAGCAATTGTCTATTTATATGGTCTTATGCATATGATAGATTAACAAGCAAATTTATAACAGATGTGTTTTGAATTTGGCTGTGAATTCTGTAGAGTTTGTTGAGCATAGCTCCAAACGGATCTGGGTATTGTATTGAGAGAGCAGTGGCTTGTAATAAAATCTGAGCAAGTGATTCTTGGTGGACGTAGCCCAAATTGGGTGAACCACGTTAAATACTGTCTCTTTGTGTTGTGTTATTTTATTCTGCAATTTTATTTGAGATCTGTAATAATTTCTACATATTAGTTTCTTCTGTTATGATTCTGTGAGGGATTATTCCGCATATTTTATCCCTTATTTCCTAACAATTGGTATCAGAGCCTGGTTTGGTTTGCTAAAGTGTTGAATCGCAGGGAAAGTTTTATCTTGAGTGGGAGCTATGGCAGATGATGGAAGATATAGGGTTGATAAATTCAACGGGCATAATTTTAGTCTTTGGAAGATGTAGATGGAAGATTACCTTTATCAAAAGGATCTTTATACTCCACTGTCTGAGAAGGTGAACAAACCCTCGAGTATGACAGATGCGGAATGGGATTTATTGGATCAGAAGGCACTTGGAATGATCCGGCTGAGTCTTGCATCTTCGGTATTATTTAATGTTTCAAAGGAAAAGACTACAAAAGATCTAATGGATGCATTAGGGAAGTTATATGAAAAACCCTCTGCCTCTAATAAGATATTTTTAATGAAAAAGTTGTTTAATATGAAGATGTTTGAGAATAGTTCAGTAGCAGATCATTTAAATGATTTCAATACGGTTGTAAATATGCTAGCTTCGGTTACAATAGAATTTGATGAAGAAGTTAGGGCTTTATTAATTCTGTGCTCTTTACCTGAGAGTTGGAATATCCTGGTAATGGCGGTAAGTAACTCGGTTCCAGCTAACTCGAAGTTGAAGTTTGAGGATGTTGTAGGGGTGATTCTAAGCGAGGAAATGCGAAGAAAAATATCTGGGGAATCTTCTACTTCAAGGAATGCTTTGACAGTGGAAACTAGAGGGAGACAGAAGAATAGAGGAAACTATGGAAAATCAAAAGATCGGGCAAGGTCAAAATCCAAGAACAAGATTGTATGCTGGAATTGTGGAAAGCCTGGGCATGCAAAGAAGGACTGTTGGGAGCTTTGGGATAAGAAGAAACACCCGGAAGAAAACAAGGAGGCAAATGTGGCATCGGGTAATGTATGTCAGGATGCTTTGATTCTTTCTTTGCATAATATTACTGAATCTTGGGTTTTAGATTCAGGGGCTTCTTTTCATGCTACTCCACATAGGCATTATTTTGCTGATTATGTTCAAGGGGATTTTGGGCATGTTTTTCTTGGTGATGATGAGCCTTGCAGCATAGTTGGAAAATGTTCTGTTCAGGTTAAGATGCAGAATGGGAATACATGGCTATTGAAGGATGTCAGACATGTGCCTACATTAAGGAGAAATTTGATATCGGTAGGGCAGTTGGGAAGTGATGGTTGTACTGTGATATTTACAACAGACTCTTGGAAGGTTACCAAGGGTGCTCTTGTGGTGGCAAGAGGTAAGAAGGTTGGAACCTTGTATTTAACCACTGATAATACTAATGATTGTAATCTTGTGGCTTCAGATGCAGATACAACATTATGGCACTATAGGCTCGGTCATATGAGCCATAAGGGCATGAACATCATAAAGAATAATTTGCCTGGATATACAGAAACATGTTTGGATTTATGTGAGAACTGCATATATGGGAAACAGAAGCGAGTAAGGTTTCTCAAGGTTGGACCTATGAAGAAAGAGAGTAAGTTAGAGCTGGTACATTCTGATGTGTGGGGACTGGCTCAGGTATCATCTCTTGGGGGTTCAAGTTATTATGTTACCTTTATTGATGATGCAACAAGGAAAGTTTGGGTTTATTGTATTAGAAACAAATCTGATGTATTTGACACTTTTGTTAAATGGAAAGCCTTGGTAGAGAATGAAACAGGTCTTAAGCTAAAATGTCTCAGGTCAGATAATGGAGGGGGGTATTACAGCAATGAATTTGACGATTACTGTTCTAAGAATGGAATCCGCAGGAAAAAGACTGTTCCAGGAACTCCACAGCAGAATGGGGTATCAGAAAGGATGAACAGAATAATAATGGAACGTGCTAGGAGCATGAGGTTACATGCAAGACTACCTCTTTCTTTTTGGGCAGAAGCGGTGAGCACAGCTGTGTACTTGATAAACAGAGGACCCTCAAGTGCCTTGGATGGAGGCATACCTGAGGAGGCATGGTATGGTAAGAAAGTTGATTATTCATTTCTTAGAGTTTTTGGATGTGAAGTGTTTGTTCATATAGACAAGGATGATAGGACCAAGCTAGAGGCTAAATCAGAAAAATGTACTTTCATTGGTTATGGTGGTGATGGCTTTGGGTTTAAATGTTGGAGTATTAAGGACAAGAAAATCATTTGGTCTAGGGATGTGGTATTTAATGAGAAAGTCATGTATAAGCAACAGTTGCAGGAAAACAGGGAAGAATCCAAGAAAGAATATGCAGTGGTAGAGGATCTTCTGGATGGGAAAGTGACCCATGAATCAGTTCAGGAACCTACTCAACAGGAACCCCAAACTCCTATAGTGAGGAGGTCTTCTAGGGTAAGAAAAGAACCTGAACGGTTTTCTCCTTCTCTTTATTATTTATTACTCACTGATAGTGGAGAGCCAGAGAGCTTTGATGAAGCAATGCAGGTAGATGCCAGTAAGAAGTGGGAGCAAGCCATGGATGAGGAGCATAAGTCTCTCATGGAGAACCAGACTTGGGATTTGGTGAAGCTACCGGAAGGAAAAAGAGCATTGCAGAACAAGTGGGTGTACATAGTTAAAGATGAAGAAGGAGGAAAGAAAAGATATAAGGCCTGTTGGTGGTCAAGGGGTTTTCACAGAAACAAGGTATAGATTTTGATGAGATTTTTCTCCTGTAGTAAAAATGACTTCTATTAGAACTGTTCTTGGAATAGTGGCAGCAGAAGACTTGCACTTAGAACAGTTAGATGTAAAGACTGCATTTCTCCATGGTGATTTGGAGGAGGAACTATATATGCAACAACCAGAGGGCTATGAGGTCAAAGGTAAAGAGGGGATGGTGTGTAAACTGAAGAAGAGCTTATATGGTTTGAAACAAGCTCCACGTCAATGGTATAAGAAGTTTGATAGCTTCATGATGGAGCAAGGTTATATTAGATTTCATTCTGACCATTGCGTGTATACAAAGAAATTTGAGGATGGAAGTTATATTATCCTTGTTTGTATGTTGATGACATGTTGGTTGCAGGTAAAAACATGCAGGAAATAAAAGGACTCAAGAAACAACTAAGTGAATCCTTTGATATGAAGGATTTGGGGGCAGCCAGAAAAATCCTTGGTATGAGGATAACTCGGGATAGGAAGGAACGGAAGTTGACTTTATCTCAGGAAGAGTACATTAAGAAGGTATTAGACAGGTTTAACATGCATGATGCTAAACTGGTTGGGACTCCTTTGGCAGGCCATTTCAAGTTATCAAAGGAGCAGCGTCCCATGACAGAGCAGGAAAGAAACCAAATGTCCAAGGTACCTTACTCATCAGCAGTTGGCAGTTTGATGTATGCCATGGTATGCACTAGGCCTGATATTGCCCATGCAGTGGGAGCTGTGAGTGAGTGATCCAGGTAAAGAGCATTGGAAAGCAGTAAAGTGGATCCTTCGGTATTTGAGAGGGACCATGGGGACAGTTTTGTGCTACAGTGGATCAAACACCACTTTACGTGGTTATGTAGATTCAAATATGGCTAGAGATGTAGACAACAGGAGGAGCACAATAGGTTATATTTACACTATAGGTGGGACAACAGTGAGCTGGATTTCACGACTATAGAAGCTGGTGGCTTTGTCAACCACAGAGGTTGAGTATGTTACTGCCACAGAGGCAAGCAAAGATATGATTTGGCTACAAAAATTGCTTGAGGAGTTGGGGCATAAGAAGGAGGAATGTAAGCTATATAGTGATAGTCAGAGTGCTATACACCTAGCTAAGAACTCTACTTTTCACTCCAGGACGAAGCATATACAGTTGAGATATCACTTCATCAGGACAACTTTGGAGGAAGATAAGTTGAAGCTGGAGAAGATTCATACCAGTAAGAATCCTGCAGACATGATGACCAAGGTGGTCACAAGGGATAAACTAAAGCTATGTTCAGCTTTGGTTGGCCTTCGTGGATGACAGTGAAGGGTTGAGAAGCTTGCTCAGTGGAAACTAGTCTCCAAGTGGGAGATTGTTATGTTTGTGGAGCCTATTTTCATGTTAGAGTATGGTACACCTTCCATGTGTTACACTCAGGTATTTTTACGGCGGTCCCACTCGCCGGTGAGCGGGTCAGGGGGGTTGAAGCCCCCGAAGCAAATTTTCATGGGTGGTTTATTAACCCATGGGTAATGGGTAACCGTTATGGGCTGTTTTTGGGCCCATGGTTTTTTTGGTCTTTTGCCCATTGTTTTGACACCCACGTTTTTGCCCTTGGTTTTGATACCCACGGTTTTGTATCAAATTTCTTAAGCAGTTGTCTATTTATATGGTCTTATGCATATGATATATTAACAAGAAAATGTATTGCAGATGTGTTTTGAATTCGGCTGTGAATTCTGTAGAGTTTGTTGAGCATAGCTCCAAACGGATCTGGGTATTGTATTGAGAGAGCAGTGGCTTGTAATAAAATCTGAGCAAGTGATTCTTGGTGGACGTAGCCCAAATTGGGTGAACCACGTTAAATACTGTCTCTTTTTGTTGTGTTATTTTATTCTGTAATTTTATTTGAGATCTGTAATAATTTCTACATATTAGTTTCTTCTGTTACGATTCTATGAGGGATTATTCTGCATATTTTATCCCTTATTTCCTAACAAGTCACACGTAACTCCTAAGTTAGGTCATCTGGGGTGTGAATTGTGTTCGAATTTGTATTTATTGGATGATATGATTCTTATTATTATAAATTTGAATGCGTTGATTGATTAATTGATTCAATTTATTACTCGTAATGAGATTTTACACTAGTTTCCCCCATGTTAGGTCATTAGGGGGAATCAATAGAAACTGGTGAATGATCACATAGAAAGATTTTTAATCACTTGTTTCCCCCAAGTTATGTCATTAGAGGGAAGCGATGAAACATCGCATATAAAAATTGTATATTTGTTGCCCCCAGATTAGGTCATTATGGGGAATCGTTGGTAGAATGTCGCATAGTGTGTTAGTAAATATTTGGAATTATCGAATCGATAATGTTTGTTTAAACATGTGGTGATATAGGGGGAACTACAGGATGACCCCAATGATATGCCCCCTTTTGGTGAAAGGGCAAGTGGTGAGAAGAACGAACTCTAAGCCGAAAGTAAGCACGAAAGAAAACAGAAAGTGCTAAAAAAAAATCATGTATGAATTGGATGAAAGATAAAGTAAAAGAGAGCTAATGCATGTGTAATGTGTATGGGACAGTGGTAGGAATAATTATAAAAAGAATTCCATAAATGGGGTGTAAATTGGAGTGGAAACACTCAAGATTTGATAGAAATGGTGTAGTGTATATTAGTTGTGAGGATAAATGCGATATAATGACTATCGTAAAGTAGGTGAAAGTAACTATAAGTAGTGAAGTGTGTTGGTGCCATTTTTTGAGCTTGCACCATGTTGCCCTAATTTTCCAAATCTATATTTACTCAAAAACATTTTACCCTTTGAATTGACGATCTGAAATTCTTCTCCTCCAGTTGGATGCTTTAAAATGCTCACAAACTTGTTGTTTTGCCCTAATTTGAAGGAATTTTCCAAGTTTGCCCTTTTTTGTGCCCTAGTTCTTCCAAATTTGTGGGTTGTGTCATTTTTCCCTTTGCTAGATCGTGGAAAAAATTGAAATTGATCAAATCATACTTGTATGCAATTGAAAATCCAATCCCAAGGTCGAAAATGTTGTAAAATCATGCTTCAGTGGATTTAAAATCAAAAAATTTGCCATCCTTGGTGAAAAAATTGAATTCTAGGGCATCCCTGGAATTTTTTACATTTTTACGGTCAGACGGGCGTCATTTTCCCGTCAAATTCATCCTCAAAAGGTATTGGCAACGTGGCAAGTTTTCATTGGCTGAGGGGATGCGGGTGGCGGAATATTTTGTGGTTTAATGGCTCAAGGTGTTAAAGAATTTTTTTGGCCCGAAAGCCCTTGGCCAATCATAGGTGGACACGTGTCCATGAAGGGTCGAAGGGAAGTGCGGGCTACGAAGTGAAATGGGGAATTTTTCCCCTTTTTTGGCAAAGTGGATAAAAGGAAAATTTTGGGCTGAAGTTCCGTGATGAATCAGAAGAGGACACGTGTCCACAATTTGCAAACGGGTCAGCGGGCCGGTGGAGGTTTTGGTGATTTTAAAGTTTTTAAACTTCGAATGGTTTAAAGTCAAATTTTGGCCCAAAACTCTGTAACAAACTAGGAGAGGACACGTGTCCTGAAAGGTCAAAAGGGAGCGCGGGCCAACAGTGGAAATTTTGAATTTTCAAAAATTTGCAAGGAAGGTTTGAAGGAAGAAAGGGAGACTTGGACCCGCAGTGAATAGGATATGGACACATGGTAGGGGAGAAGTCAGAGGCGCGGGCTTGCAGAGAAAAAGTTGAGAATTTTCCCTTGGCTTAAAGGGAGTAAAAATGAAGATTAAGCTTGCCGATCCTCGGCAAATGAAAGATGGACATGTGGCAGATGACAAGGCGGGTCTGCGAGCCAACGGAGGTAAAAGGGGATTTTTTCCCTTTTTCAAAAAAGAGTTCAAAATCAAAATTTTAAGCACTGGCCCGCTAGCGAATCATAAGGAGACACGTGGCAAGGGGGAAATTGGAGGTGTGGGCCCCTAGGGTAAAAAGTGTAATTTTTTCAATTTCCTAAAAAAGGTCAAAATGCGCAGAATTGAAGCGCGATTTAAATGGGACCCACCATGTGCCACATGTCAGCTCCAACATTCAAAGGCAGAGGGGGCGGAGAAAAAATTCAAAATTTTCCATTTTAGCAAAATGTGGAAAAGACAAAAAGTAAGCCCAAATTGATTTCCAATCATTTTTTTCCACGTGTCTAGCCTTATCCAAAAATTAAAAAGGTAACTCAAGCTTATTTTTAAGCCCGCATCTTCCATGTGGAGGGCCAGGATTAGAAGATGGATAAGATTGATGGTTGTTGTGCATCCATTTGTTTTGACCACCATGGGAGCTCCAGGAAGCTTGGAATCATGATTTTTGCATCAAAATTCATCAAATTTATAGTGATTTTGTGTTGTCTTGGCCTTCCAGGATCATTGGCATCACTTTCATGGCTTAATTCTTTGATTTGAGATGTTTTTGAAGTAATTTTTTGCCCCATACCGAGCAAACACGTGAAATGTCAAAATCAAAAGTTGCAGAGGTAGTTTGAAAAGGTAAAAAGGTTAAAATGATGAGTAGAAGGTGTTTGCATTCCTCAATGATGAAAAACATGCCTCCAGGATGGATAATGATCCAGATATTTGTAATTATTTAATCTTTTGGGCACACCTGGCAACCTGCGAGTGTTTTTCTGTTTGATGTCATTTTCATTGAATCATGAAGAATTGTTGCAACATAATTGATCCCTTGGCATATTATTTTCTTGGGAAAGAAGAATCAAATGTGGCAAGAGGTATATAATGCATTTTGGAGAAATTATAGGAGGGAGGAGATTGAGATTCACGAGCAAAAATTCTGAGAGAAAGCTCATTTTATGAGAAATCCACCAAAGAACCAGGTTAATGTCTCATGTGTTGGAAACTCATGTATGTGAGTTGGTTACAAGTGTATATCCATCACACAGCTCTGAGATTGTTCATGTAACTCTCCCCTACTATTGAATCTAACAATTTTTGAATTAAATCTGTGTTTTCTTTGGGAAATATGGTGTCTGTTATCATTTTTAAATGCCTGCAAATAGTTTTTATTGTTCTTTTTACAATCTTGCATTGAAAGTCTTTAGAAATCACATAGGATCTCCATTTCTGGTTGATAGTTTAGTGGCATTTGCAATCTCATATTCAGAAGAGCCTTCATATGATAAGGAGAAACAAATTTAAAATCACTTTACCTTCCTTGACTGCAGAGATTTCTTGTAAGCCTTTGGGGGTACCTTAGGCGTGGTTTGATCAAGGATTTTTGTGTTTAATTGAGTTCTTTACTTCAATATTTTGTGTTGAGTTCTCAAAGATTGTGTGAAGAGTGCAACCTGGGCTTCCATTTGTTCCTCTTCTAGTTAAAATAACATCCTTATTATTTGAGGCATTTCATCTGATAGTTGTTTAGGTATTGTAGAGATTGTCAAAGATGTGATCTATCCCAGTTTGTCTTGTCAATCCCCCACCAAAAATCATCTAAACAACAAAGATCCTATCATGTACTATCCCTGATTTGCATTTGTATACCCACAAAATATCAAAATCCATTTTCAAAAGTATGCATAACAGATCAAGATTTCCAATGTCTCTAGTAACCTTTGCCTTGCTTTGAGAACATACCCATGTTTTGAGAAGTGACAACTTGTGAGAGTTCAGATCTGGGGTGTTGATCATGTTTTCATCAAGGTCTCCATCATAAAATTTCAAGCAAAGAGAAGGACATCTTCATCTCCTTCACCATTACAAGGTTACAAAATAGGTCCTCTTACCTTGGTTGTAAGGCACAACCTAAAATAGCTAGGACAAGATCAAGTCCTATTGGAGTGCTATCCATTTCTCGACAAACCTGAGGGCTAGCTAAATGATATCCCCAACTACCAATGACATACAACATGGTCTAATCTATCTTTAAGCTCCATGACATATCTATGGTGTTTCTCAAACTGAAAAGGAGAACAAATTTGGATACCAACACGAATGGCACCGTTGCCGGGGACTTTTTAGAATTTATTGGTGTTTTTGAAGTGTTGGAAGAGTTTGAGAAATTGTGTATTCAAGTATTTGAGATGTTACATTCTTAAAATATCATTCTATGCTTCAGATCTGTAAGTTTTAAGCAAAATTTTCAAGTTTATGTTTGCCCTTTTTCATTTCCTAGCAGTTTATACACTTTGGTTGCATTGTGATTGATTGATTCGAGAAGAAGAAGATCTAATTTATAAGGCTTTGCAAAGTTGTGAGTGCTAGTAAACATTTGACAGATTACATTAGTGCATTTGCACAACTAAGGTGAAAGTCCTTAGTGGTGACTCCATGCTGATTTGATATTGAAAATACCAGTTGTCTTACCTTTATGTCATTTACTTTTGTGTTGCTAATCCCTGCAAAACTGGAAGGAAGAAGATCTCTCTTCATCAAGGACTTTGCTAAGAAGTTGTTTACAGATTCAAGAAACTTAGAGCTAGAGGGAAGAAAGGTGTGGAAGGTTTTTGGAGACTTGATTGCAAGAAAGGAGATCCCTATTATTGAGTTTGAAAGTGAGCAACTTGTTATTGAGGATTGGTATTCTTCTTCAAGTGGATTTGATTCAGAAAATCCTATTGCTGATTCGAATTCCCCATCAGGTGAGGGACCTTCTTTTGACTTTGAAAGGCTTGCTCCTGTATTTTCTAAATTTGCTAGAGATCATCAAGAAGGAGAGCCCTTAAGAGAGATTTGTCTTGAAGTTTTCATTCCAATTCCCCAAATACCTCTCATTTCTCATCAGCTTGTTTCAATTCCAAGATCACCCCCACCAAACAATATGGCTTAGCCTAGACCTCCATTTTTTGTTAACACCTTTGGTCCTATAAATTTTAGAGGAATCTATGGTTACCCAAATGTTGTCCCACAAGATGTCAGAAATAGGCTGCCAAAATTCTAGGGTAACAATGCTATTACTGGTGATCAGCATCTCAAACTTTTTGATAATATGATGGAAGATTTTGAGATAGATTTTGAGGATGTGTATGTAAAATTGTTTATTCATACACTAAAAGAGGATGCTAGGGATTGGTACAAGGCTCTACCTGATAATTCTATTGATTCATGGACTGAAATGAAAAATGCATTTAGGTTGCAATATGGTGACAAGAATGATTCTAGATTTCTTTTATCTGAGTTTGAGAATATCAAGAAGAAACCTAATGAATCAGTTCATGACTTCAACACAAGGTTTAACGAAACTTTGAGAAGGCTGCCTGTTGGTTTGAGGCCTTGTGATGAATTTTGTTTAATCAAATATCAAATGCATTTGATAAGAAGGCAGCCTATTACCTAAGAGGCAAGAACCCAACCAATCTAAGACAAGATTTCACCATGGCACTTCAAATTGAAAAAAATATCAAGGCTGTTGGGAAACCTCTCAAGAGGGATGGTGTAAAATTTATAAACCCTGAAAAACCTCAAGCTAGCAAAGGTGTTGATTTAGAAGAGGTTGTGAAAAATTTGGCAGGGGCTGTCAAAGAAATCTCATACAAGTTGGCAAGAGTTGAGAAGGGAATTGGGCAGACTTCACAAGGTTAGCCTAGGCAGCAAGAAAAAGATAGATTTGGAAATCATCCTAGGGGTGATCAAAGACAAGATGACAGAGGTAAAATACCTATGGGAGGGGGAAATAGACAACCCCAAGCACGTGAAAGTAGATTGGTTCCTGATCCTCTAATTTCCAGGGTTACTGCTGTTGATGAAGTTGCTGATATGGATTGGTGTGATAGATGTTTTCTTCCTCATCCTCCATGTGAAGTGGACCAACAGGTTGATGAAACTTATAATGAGGATGGAAATGATGATGATATTTGCATGATGGGCTGTTCTTCAAACTCACAAGGAGGAGCAACATCTATTGAAGTAATAAGTGCTAGGACTGCTGCTACCTTTTGGGATCGCATCAAATAGGTACAAGTATTTCTCCCCCCTCATGCTCTTAAAGTTGATGTAGTGTAGGCTTTTGAAATTCCTAACAATGACTTTGAATACTTAAGAGCTTTGATGATTAAGAAGTATGATGGTGGTATCCCTTCGGAGGAAGATAGAAAATTGTTGATGAATGCTGTTGTAGCTCAAGATAAAGACTATAACACTAGAAGCAAAGTTGTTAAGGGAGTTGGGCCTCAAGCCAAACCTAAAACACCCTTACTTACAAGCATTCCAAAAGAAGCTCCTAGGAGAGAAGCACTTGTCAAAATTTCTGCTGTCCGAAAAAAAAAATTACAGTCTTCCTCATGTCCAAGCTGCCAAGAATCCACTGCCATCTAATGAATCTTCTTGTCTCCATTCCAATGCTATTTTTCCAAAGAGTGTTCCCTATGACATAGCCCAAGTATTGAGCCAAATTAAAGTGAGTGTTACAATCATTGAGTTGCTTAGAATTCCTGAGCATAAGAAGAGAGCATTTGAGTACTTGGGGTTGAAGGAAGAGAAGATCACTCCAGGAAGAAATGTAAATGTTGTTGAGACTCCTCCTAAAATCATTGCTGACCTTGAAACACCACTAGTAGTATAAAATCTTGGAGAGACACCTGAGGTATATTTGGGGACATATTTGGTTGATTCCCAATTGAATGTTGATCCATTTTTCACAACTTTGATTGTAAAGGATAGGCTACTTCACAATTGTATGTTTGATTCTGGTGCATCATGTAATGTCATGCCTCTAGAAGTCATGAATGAGTTGGATATCAAAGTGAAAACAACCTATGGAAAGTGTACTACTATGGAATTAAGAGAAGTGCCGGTAGTTGGGTATGTAAAAGGTTTGGTTGTGCAACTTGCATCTTATCTCGGGAGGAATTTAAAATTGGATGTTGTGATTGTTGATTGCCCTGCCAAATGGGGTATGATTTTTTCAAGAAAATGGGCTGCAAGTGTTAGAGGGAGTGTCCAAATGGATATGTATTTTTCCACCATTCCCATTGAGGGCAACCTAGTCAAGCTCTATGGAGAAAAGAAAATGTTGCACCTAATTGAAGATCCCAACAATGCTTCGTATGAAGTGTTGTTTACTGATGTAGATGTTGAGAATTTCATTGGTTTTGCTGATGGAAAAGAAAATAAGATGGACAAATCAAAGTGCCTTGATATGGTAGTTTCTCCAAGGACATTGCTATTTGACGGAACTTGCTCCAAATTTGGGAATGGTGCTGGTATAGTTTTATTTTCTCCTAGTTTGGAAGAGTTTGCTTTTTCCTTCAAACTTAATTTTGAATGCACTAACAACGTTGCTGAGTATGAGGAATTTTTCTTGGGGTTAAGAATTGCATGGAAGTATGGAGTGAAAGATATTGTTATAAAAGGAGACTCAGAGCTGGTTGTCAAACAAATAAGAAAATTGTATGCTACAAAAAATCAGCTTATGAAACAATATAAGCATGCAGTTTGAGACCTAATTGAAATTTCTTATTCCTTTAACATTGTGTATCATGAATTTTTTTTGAATGCTACTGCTAACAAGTTGGCAGTGTTGGGGTCAATATTTAGAGTTTGCAATGTTTCACCTTATTATGAGTACAATGTTGAAGTGTTGACTAGGCCAGCTGTCCCTGACAACATCAAGCATTGGCAAGTGTTTGATGATGATTATCAAGTGCAAAGGTTCTTGCAAAATCAAGGTGAGTTTGTAGATTAGCATATTGATTGGGATCCAATGGTGTGTATGACTGAAGGAAGAGAGAATTTGTTTGGAAAAGATATCATCCAATTGAAAACAAACACCATTCCTAGAGGTCTTGTTGCAATTGAGTCAAATTTTAACAATGCTGATTGCATCATAAATAGAAACATGTCTGCCTTAAGGGATGTGGAAGAGCATGAATTGGGAACAAAGGAAAAACCAAGAAAATTTTGGTTGGGCAATAATCTAAACAAAGAGGAGAAACAATCTTATGTTCAACTATTACAGAAAATACCAGGACTGTCTTGCATGGTCATATTCAGAGCTGAAAGCATATAGAGAAGATTTATTTCAGCATGAGATCCCTCTTGAAACAAATTCCAAACCATTTAGACAGAGGAAAAGGCCAATTAATCCACTCCTCTCCATGAAAATTCAATATGAATTAAAGAAGTTGAGAGATGGAGGCATTATTCAGCCCACTAGATATTCATCTTGGGTTGCAAACCTTGTGCCAGTCAGAAAGAAAAATGGAGATATCAGACTTTGTGTAGACTTCAGAAATTTGAACAAAGCATCCATGAAGGACAACTATCCCTTGCCAAATATGGAAAATATGTTGCAGCTTGTGACAGGGTCTGAATTGCTTTCTACATTGGATGGTTTCTTCGGATATAATCAAGTGGTTGTCAAAGAATCAGAAAGACTTAAGACAACATTCACTACTCCTTGGGGAACATATGTTTTGTTAGGATGCCCTTTTGGTTTGATGAATGCTGGTGCCCCTTTTCAAAGAGAAATGGATGTTAATTTTTTCTGGTTACATCAATGAATTCATTATAGTTTACCAAGATGATGTGACTATGTTTTCAAGGCAGAGAGGTGATCATTTCCAGCACTTGGAGAAGATGCTGATAAGATGTAGGGAGTATGGCATTTCTCTTAATCCAAAGAAGTTTCATTTTGGTGTGCAAAAGGCCAAGCTACTTGGTCACATTGTGTCAAAAGATGGTGTTATGATAGACCCTGAGAGAGTGGAAGCAATCAACAAAGTACCTATTCCAAGAACCAAGAAAGGCATCCAATCTTTCTTTGGTCAAATTAATTTTATTAGAAGGTTTGTTTCTAACTTTGCTGAGTTGACTCTTCCAATCACAAGCATGCTAAAGAAGGACCAAGTTATCAGGTGGGAGGAGGCTGCCATTCAAGCTTTTGAAGGAATTAAGGATGCACTTAAACATGCACCTGTTTTAGCAGCCCCAAACTATAAGAGGCCTTTCAAAATCTTTTCCTTTACCTCTGAGTATACCATTGCTTCTGTTTTGCTGCAAAAGGATGAGAATGGGGTTGAGAAGCCTATTGCCTTCTTTAGTAAGGATTTACAAGTAGCTGAGCTGAAGTATACAATCATAAAGAAATAAGCATTTGCCTTGGTGAAAGCAACAAAGGTTTTCAAGCCTTATATATTGAGTTCAAAAATTGTTGCTTATGTTCCCCACACCATGGTGAAAGACTTCTTATCAGAGATGGAGATCTTGTTATCCTGTAAAATTGATGAGGGAAATTTTATAGGTAACCATACCAAATTTTGTCCTGGTCCCTCGTCGTGGACCCCTCTGCATTTGGAACGTCGCAAAATCCCTTTATGGGAAATCTAGTTTTCCAAACTTAGCCATTTTGGTCCCTTTTTTTTTGGCTGGGCGCACCTTTTATCTATGTTACACAGAGTAAATCTGTGACCCTTTCATTTCCTTTGGCGCACTGTTTTAGGTGTCGACACATGTTTGGGTGCACCTTCCCATGATGCGCCATTCTTGCATGCGCCAAGGCATATGCGCATTCGTGTTAGCACATTAATTGTTACGCCGTAGTTTGGTGCACCAAAGGGCGCATGGAATAGGATGTTGATAGTCGTAAACTTGCGCCAAAGGTGCAAGTATCTCTGTGTTGACACACATTTATCAGCGCCAAAGGGCGCACCATTTTACGTGTTGACACAAGTTTTGATGCACCCCTTAAAAAAAGTGGTTGGCACATTTATTGTACCTTTGCCTATATATAAGCGCATCCGTCCTGTCACTTTCACCAGTCAAAAAAACACATGATTAAATTTTATTCCTCTACACCTGTCAGCACGCCTGTCGTCCTCGTGTTGCGTTCATGGACCCGGTTTCGCCTCTCACATTCTATATATATTCTAGGTAAGTGGTCCTTGTTACTCTCATGTTTTAGTTTTGTTGTTGGCTGTTTTGTTTGTGTGGTAGGATAGATGGATTTGTAACCCCCTCACCCTCTCTCACTTTTGCTGTTATGGCTGTCTTTCTCCCCCAAGCTCTTCCTTCTCTTTCCAGATTTGTTGGTAGGGAGGGCTCTGCCTCCAAATCACCACTTGGATCTCTTTGCTGTGCCCCTTCACCATTAAAGAAAACCCTGTAAAAGAGTCCTGAAAGATCACAAGCCTATTAGGACAGAGAAAACTTGAAAAGATGAGTTTGAAACGCTGTTTTCCTCTTGGCACATTCACCTTTCCTGCTGCATAAAATACAGTCACGCCCAAAAGGCATGCTTTTATTTCTTGCAACACCCAATAACCCCGTGCCTTTGGCGCATCGAGCTCTTATGTTACATTGCAAATATTTGTGCCATTGGCGCACCCTGCCCCCACGTGACACCAGCATTGCTTGCGCCGAGTATAAAACTACGTAAACGGTGCAGGCGCATCCCCCATTGCAGCAACACATGTCATGCAAGCCTTCCCTGCACCGCGCCAAGTTCCCCTTTTGCGCACATAAAGCCTATGTTACACACATTAACCCTGTGCCCTTCGGCGCACCAAAGTTCCATGAAACATGAAAAATATATGCGCCATTGGCGCATCCTTTCCCCATGCAACATGAAAATCTGCACCCAGCATAAAACACATATGAATGGCGCAGGTGCACTTCCACTTACAATAACACAATGTCATGTGTAGTGTTCATGCACCCTGTGCCTTTTGGCGCTAATTTGTTCCGTGTAACACCCTTCTTCCATGCGCCATACTATTAACCCTGCAGGATATAGTGTTCATGCGCCCTGCACCTTGAGACCTAAAAATTTCTAACTCCTCACTATTCATTCTATCAATGCTTTAATGGGATATCTAACAACTAACATGGCTCTTCTGCGTTGGGTTTCACTTCTTCTTCTTGTAGATCAACAACTGAATTCAGATCCACATATGTCTACATCAAGCAAGAGACCAACCAAGTCTAAGGGTAAAGCAAAGCTTACAGAGGAAGAGATGAAGTACAAGTACCAAAGGGTCAGAATGCCCAAGTCTTAGGAAAAATGTGACTTGGATATAAGAGACTCAGAGCTCGGTCACATCGATATGGAATATTTCTGGGCCAGAACCAAGAGGGTCACAGGGAGTCCCTGGATGGACAAACTAGTAGGTAGTGGACTGCACTTTTCTCGGGGGATCCCCGTCAGTGTAGTGAACAATGAATTCATGATGGTAGTGGCCCACTGCTACAACAAAGACACAAGGTGTGTCCAAAATGAGAAGGTTGAAGTCATAATCAACCTGACTACCCGACACTTTGAAATCATGCTTGGCATCCCTCACCATTGGAATTTCTTGGCCGTAAGCCAAGAAGACTGCACCAAGGCTTGGGAGGAAAATAAAGACCAGTGCATGCAGCTAATGAATGAAGTGTATTTAAAGAACAAGAAGGTGGTAACCAGATGGCCACAGGTTATTCACTGAAGTGAATTCTCCGAGGAACTGAGTGATACTATCACGTTCCTAAGCCGAGTATTTGGGCTTTCTGATGCCCATTACTTTCAGAAGTGGATGCTTAGGTACCTGGAGACCATGAGCAAGAACGTACCTGATCAACGCTTCGAGTGGGTGGAGATAATAAGCAGTACCATATCTGAGTAGCTCCAACAACTCACCACAACGGGGAGGTTCTACATGAACTCCTACATAGTTTACGCTGCAGCCTCGAAGAGGGATTATCCAGCATTGAGCCGATGCGGGGTTTGGCCCCAAGTAAGGATATACGAGTACTACCCAAAATTGAATATGGAGAACAACATATCACAGTTTACCAAAATCAACGATGCCTTTTTCTACGGCATTTTCTACCTATTGAGGCCCAACATGACCCATGGTCAGACGATCAAGAGCATCGTTCCAGCAACAGAAAAGTGGGGGGCCTTATTCACATAGTTTCCCACCTTCACCTATCTCAGGGAAGCTAACTTCCTAGGTGAGCCCACCAAATTGCCGAGATATGCCGGCCCCAAGTTGATCATGTTAGAGCTGTCTAGACAGCTTGTAGCGTATCATGAGAAGTGCTTGAAAAGGAAGAAGGGTGGAACTCCTTTCCCCCTCACAATGGGCAGATACTCCTGCATGTCTCATCACAAAGCCTGGGAAATGGTTGCTGAGCTAGAACTGCTCAATCTGAAGCACAACATCCTGGCAAGGCCCACTTTCAATCCAAGGAATTGCCTTCCTAGGGAAAAACTCGATCCTATCCACCTTCCACAGATCGAGGACATTTATATTGACCTATACCATGAGGTCGAGCTCAGAAGAAAGGACCATTCTCACCTGGCCCTGACAGAGATCATTCATTACAGTGTGGCCATTGTCCCGAAGGGTTATCAAACTACCGATCAAGAAGTTGATCAGGTATATCTTGACACGGACGGGGAAAAATGGCTATTTACTACAATCGACAGAACCAAAGCACCCCAGACCATTGAAGAAAGGGTCAAAGAAACTCTGCGGCGGATAGAACACTGGTGTAGGATGAATGGCCTCATCTACCTCAGGGTAAATTTCACTACATATCCATTGGGAAACGCACCATCCAGGCCAAAACATCTGCCGAAAGTAAAAGGCAAGGATAAGGAGGGCGAGTCAAGATCCGCTCGGGAAGAGGCTCTTAAGAGTCCCCCTTCCGCCGCACAAGAACAAGTTGTGAGCCTGTTATCTCCAGAGAAAGAAGCGGCTGAAGATGTTCCAATGGGCACATCCACTCAAGATGTTGCCACTGCTACAACTGCTGAGGTCCCTTCTGTCCCTTCTATCCCTTCTCCCGCTCCTCCTTCTCCTCCTCGTGTGACCCAAGTGACTGCTCCTTTGGTCGTATCCTCTCCCCCATCTTCTACTGTTCCCCCCTCCTCATCATCCATCTTCTCTTCTCTTGCGGAGCTATCCCCCACTATTTCTTCTCTCATCTCTCAGCTCCCTTCCATATCCTCATCTTCCTCCCCTGCAGTATCCCTTCCTCTCTTGAGTACTTCGCTGGCCTCTCATTCAATGCTGCCACCAAGTGTCTCAACACATTTTCCCTCCGCTACTGTAGCTGCTCCCTCTTCTACTTCTGGTCCCACTCCCATAAGTCCAACATGGATCTCTCAGCACCTGAGCCAGCAAAAGAGGAAAGTTCCTATCGCACCGATGGACTTCTCCGTCATCCCATCAAAAGGGGCCAAGAAGAAAAATCCTATAACCCGCTTCTCTCAGAGTGCATCAGGAGAGAGAGTAATGGAGATAGCGTATCCCAATCCTTTGAAGGATAAAAAGGATCTATCTCCGACAGATTATACAGTGACCCAAGTCACGATGGGAACCTCTTCAGAAAGCCTTCAAGGAGAGGCCCTGTCTGCAGTGGATGCCCTTTGCAAGAAACTTCAGGAAGCAAAGGAAGAAAAGAGGCTATTAAAGGAGAAAAATAAACATCTTCTCCACGCCTTGCAAAAAATGGGCAGTGCACCTCCTACAACTGCCACTGAAACTCCTGAGCCCCTGAGCCAGGATAAGATAAATGAATATGCCAAAATCGGTGAGTAGGGTATGGCAGTGTCCACCTGGAGAGACCAAATCCTCAAGGAAAGTGAGGGAGTAATTGTCAAGTTCACCGAGTTGTATCAGAACATCAATTAGGTGAACAAGGCACTCCAGGCGATCGCGGGACCCATCTCTGAAGAGTTGGACCATGCTAGGCTCTAGCATGAGACCTTCCAGAAAATGCTCGACTGTTCAGTCGAAGATCTGGTTAAGTTCGGCATCTTCAATCACCCCAGAGCGCCCAACAAAATCCTTTCTACTTTGGACTACCAGGTCGATCAGTTGGAGTTTGTCCTCGAAAAGATAGATAAAGTCAAAGAGGAAGCTTTGGAGGCTATGCACCAGATGGAGCAAATCATCCTGAGAATGTCCCCAGGCTTGCTCACTCCTTCTTTCACCCTGAGGAAGGTAGACCAAACTATTCGGATCTTCAAGGAGATCGTCTCACAAGGGTTAGGGCCAGAAGCCACGTTCGACACCGAATGCATCAACAACCTTCTGGCCTGTCGTGACTTTATAGGGTTCCTGATAGAGGCGGGAAATGAATATGCCAAGCTCCCAGAAAGGCTTGTGGATGAATGTGAAACTTGCGAAGTTATCAGTGATCACCACAAGGATCCTACTCAGGATCAACTTCAGCCCATGATCAGCAAGTTCATGGAATATCGGGCCCAGTTCAACATCACTTCTCCCGAGCAACAACAGAAGCAGGACACTCCCTTTCGACACGAGACGATGACGAATAGTCTCCTTCCTCTCTTCTTCTTTTTGTAAATATCTAAGAGTATGTTGGCATAAATGATGACATCATCCATGTTGCACCATGGGATGATGTCATCCACCAAGTTGCCAAAAGTCAACAGTTGAATTTTAGATATTTTGTAGATATTTTGTAATTAGGTGGTTGGTTTGCTTTTGCCTTCTTTCCTTCTCTTCTTCTATAAATACTTGAATACTTGTTGTATTCAAGTGGTGGATACTTTTCAGATGAAAAATAGAAGTAAGAAGAAAAGACTTTGAACTTTTTGTAACAGAAACAAATATTAATACAATATTTAGACTTTGTGCTGAATACCTGTGTTTTACATCAGACCTTTCTTATGTTAGATCTGTATGTTTGTTCTGTTGAATCTACTTCTACTTTATTGTCATTTATTCATCAGTATTGCTTTGTTCATCTATGTGAGTAAGTTTGGCTCTTGTTTACTACCAGCCCAAAACATAGACCCTCTGACCTTTCTGCTTTGGAATTCATTTCTTTTCTCCCTTCAGATCTTTCCTATCTCCCCACCTTGTTTCTTTCCCTTCTTCTATAAGTTGGAAATACCTCTACTGGGATGAGATCCCAACCCCCGAAGGTAGAATATTGTGAGACTTGCACAGATTCCTGCTGGTAGAATAGCAATAAACCAGTTTCACTTTGCTGACTCAAAGAGGGGCTATGCCCTACACACTGTTGGCTCATTTATCCATAGATCTGTCCACCTGACAGATTTTCAGACCAACAGTTTTTGGTGACTCCACTGGGGATCGAACAGATCTAACAGATCTATGATAGTGGTATGTTAGAAAATCGGTAAAAATCAAAACAAATCACTACCTGTTTGCAAATTTTAACTTTTGTTCAAAATCCAAATTTTTTGCAAAAGTGACCCAAACTGAAAATTTTCTTCAGAGGTCCATAGATCTGGGCTAGTTAGAGATCTTTAGTTCGCTGAGTTTTTACAAAAATATGTATTTTTCCGTAGATCTGAGTTTTTGACAGTTTACCAAAATTTTCAAACTCTTTAAAAAGTCAACTCTAGATCTGAAAATCAGCTTACTAAGTTTTACCATCATTTTATCCTTGTTAATCAGACATTAAAACCGCAATCTGTTGTTAAAAGAGGGATAAAATTAAATATTTAGAAAAGTGCATACTGCTGATTTTTGTCAGAAAATTCAAAAAATCAGCAAGTACAACCAAAAAGATTTTTTAGGATTTGCTCCGAAATATCGCAGATCTGGAAGGTACACTGGCAGGTGAACCATTTACTCATAGTAGGAGAGCTCATGGAGAAGTTGATCCTACTTTCGATCTGCTTCAAAGGCACAACTTCAGTGTAACACCGACGCGCTTCTCATCGCTAAGTTCGGCTAACCGGTCATCCAGGAGTGTCTCACCTCCGCAAAGGAAGCATCTCTCACAAGGTACATCCACATCACTTTGCAGTGCTTTGTTGCTCAGTGGGACTATCCTCCCAGCACGCGTTCTCTTTCCAGCTGTTCAAATGGCAGTGCCATGGGGAAATGCTATGGGCCCTTTGGCTCTACCACATCCTGTTCATGCGCTCCCACATGGAAATCGAAAGAATTTTCCTAAATTTGATGGGAGCGGGAACCAAAGCACATGGATTCACACATATCCACGTTCATCATGTCATGCAGTATCCTGGATGTGACCCATGAAGATGTGTCAGTTCACCTCTTTCTGGAAACCTTGCAAGGACTAGCAGCGGAATGGTTTCAGCATTTACCGGCCGGATCTATTACTAGCTGGGCCACCTTACGGACTGCATTTGAAGAAAGGTATAAGCCTTCATGAGGATGCATTTGCGTTGCTGTCAAAGATCACTCACCTGAAGAAGGAGGTCAATGAAACCATGCATGATTTCATCACCTGTTTCAACTCACTAATCAATTGAGTTCCGCCTACCATGCTGCCAATGCCAGAAAATCAGAAGTGTTTCTTCGTGAACGCCATGAGCTCAAAAGTAAGTTTCTTACTCTTGCAAGAACAAGTCACTACTCTGGTTCTCGCCCAAGCTGCTGCCATACGGATTGAAGACAACTTACTAATATCTGGTGAATTAAAGCGAGAGCCATCCAAGCCAAAAGTTTCAGCTCCTTCTCCCACCACTTCATCTGATCTGACATTCCAGAAGATGGCAAATGACCTGCTCGCATTAAAAAAGTAGCTAGCTCAGGCTTCTCCTGGCACTTCGTACCGGGATATTCCGCGGAGGAGCTTTACTTCTAACAATGTCTCACAAAGGCCCCGCCTACCCGCAGCTACTCCATGGTTGGCACTTGAAGCCCCTCCGATCAATGCTTTAGCCGAAATCGAAGAAGAGGAGAAAAATTATGAAGAACCTTCATCGCCAGGTGAAGATGATCAAGATGTCGGTGAACCGACTGGCGACTCTACTATCGGGTATATGGAATTTGATGAGGAAGAATCTGACAAAGAGGAGGGTACTCAAGGATATGCAAGCGGACAGTCATATGTTGTTTTTACCCGCTCACAAGGAAAAGAAGCAGAAGTGGCTGCCAATTTGTAGAAAGAGAAGGCCGTGTCACACACACCTCCAACCATCGCTAAAAGAGGTAGTCCCCTTCCTGCTCAACCTGTTACTAGGTCTTTTTCAAGAAAATATTTTGCCCCTTTGTCTCCTCTGAATCAGTCCTCTCATGTTCCTATCAAGACCGGTAATCCTACCCTACCATTGTGAAATGAGGGACTCATTCCTTCATCAACGCAACCCTTGGCCGCATTTGACATAATCGATCACGCTAAAAAGACCAAAATCCAGATGTCTGAAGCTGAATATCTTCAGTCAAATCCCGAGTAGCTTGTAAGGTTGACCTGAATACATCCAAAGCCAAGCTGTCATAACTACTCAGGTTTCCCCAAAGGGAATCCTTTCTACTCCTCCTGCATCTCACATAAATGTGGCCTCAACATCTGCATCAGGCAAGATAGAACCTTTTTATCTCTCCCTCCTGATCAATGGCCACAAACTAAGCAACTGCATAATTGATTCTGGGGCTTCCGATAATGTCATGCCAGCAAAAGTCACCCATGCCCTGGGCCTCACCCTTACCAAGCCTTTTGGCAGGTGTTATTCCTTGGAAACCAAACAGGTTCCGTTGATTGGTCAAATCAAAGACGCGCAGTTTGCATTTGCAGCGTTCCCAAAGAAAAGAGTAAAGATGACCGTCCTCGTTGCCGATATTCCAGCAGCATATGGAATTCTACTAGGAAGGAGATTTTGCAGTGAAGTTGGTGGGGAGATTCATATGGACTGGTCTAAGGCTAGAATCCCCGTCAAAGGTGTAATGCAAACATTGGAGCCTGAATCGCAAAAGAAGTACCTGGTTACTAACTCCGATGACCCCAAAGCCCAAATTCTCTTCGAATCATCAGGGATGGGAAACTATTTCTTGTCTACCGAGTCTGACAAAATGGATGTCCTCATCCAAGTAGAGGATCTTAACAAGATCTGGACTTTGCAGTTTGATGGCAGTTGTGCAACTAGTGGGTGCGGCGCTTGGAGCCGTGCTAATATCTCCTGAAGAGGAGATTATTCCTCTCTCTTTCAAGTTGCAATTTTTCAACACGAATAATACTGCTGAGTATGAATCTTTGCTACTTGGCATGCAAGCCGCAAAGGAAAGAGGAATCAAGAATCTGAAAGTACAGGGTGATGCAGAGCTGGTCGTAAATCAAGTTAAAAGGATATACCAAGTGAAGAATGAAAGGCTCAGACATTACCGCAACGCGGTATGGGACAACATCGAGGAGTTTGACACTTTTTCAATAAAATCCATCCCGAGAGCTCAGAATGACATGGCCGATTCATTGGCCGTTTCAGCATCCCTGATGCTCCCTCACCTGGGTTTGAAAACAGACAAATATACCATTGAGGTGGTTTTCCGCCCAAGCGTGCCAGACAATTCTCAGCACTGGCAGGTATTCAACGATGACAATCAACTTATTGCCTTTCCTGAAAAGGTAGAAAATTTTAATGAGCTTCATTTTGAAGGATCCACTTCCACATGCCGTGAGTCTGTTACTGATCAGAATGGGGAATCCAAAGGAAATGATGGCATATGTCAGCTCAAAGGAAATAAAATCCTGAAAGGTTTGGTTTCCCTAGAGCGGTTGTTCGACAGCATGATCGTTTTGTCAAAAAGAAAAGGCGAGATGATCCTAACTCCTCCCCAGAAACCGAACCGGTCAATTTAGGTTCGGTAGAACATCCACAGTTTGTGAACATTGGAAAATGTTGCACACCCGAAGAGAAGCAGAAATTCGTCAAGTTGCTGAAGAAATACATGGATGTATTGGCATGGTCCTATGCCGATCTAAAGTCTTTCAAGCCGAAGGACGTCTAGCATGACATCCCGTTGAAAGAGGATGTCAAACCCTTTCACCAGAAACAGAGACACTACAATCCTAAGATCTCAGGTACTATCCAGGCTGAAATTTAGAAAATGCTGGATGCACGGATCATTTTTCCTATCCATCACAGTACTTGGGTGGAAAACATTGTGCCAGTACGTAAGAAGAATGGTGAGATACGCATCTGCGTAGATTTTCGCAACCTGAATCAAGCGTCCTTGAAGGACAACTACCCACTTCCCATAATGGATCAGGTTCTGCAAGCAGTGACTGGATCAGAAATGCTGTCCATGCTTGATGGTTTTTCAGGCTACAATCAGATTGAAGTCTCACCCGAAGACCAATTCAAAACAGCATTCACTACCCCTTGGGGTACATTCACTTACAGCAGGATGCCTTTTGGCTTAACCAATGCTGGTGCTACTTTTCAGCGGGCCATGGACTTCGCATTCAAAGGAATGATGGGAAAAGTCATCGTAGTTTACTTGGATGACTTAACTGTGTTCTCTAAGTAGCGAAATGATCATTGTGATCATTTGGAGCAAGTATTGATTAGATGCCGAGAGCATGGGATTTCCCTGAATCTGAAAAAGTCTGTTTTTGGAGTCACAGAAGGAAAGTTACTGGGACACATTGTAAGCAAGGAAGGAACGAAGATAGATGCCGAAAGGGTTAAGGCTATTCAGAGCCTTACTTTACCTACAAGCAAGACCGGCGTTCACTCTTTCTTCGGAAAGGTGAACTTTCTCAGGCGCTTTGTTCCAGACTTTGCTGAAAAGACTCGCCACATATCAAACATGATGAAAGGATCACCAACTTTCCGGTGGAGCGAAGAAGGAAAGAAGTCATTCGAGGATATAAAAGCCTCCATTGTCACTCACGCGCCAGTCCTGGTATGTCTTGATTTCTCCAAGGATTTTATCATGTATAGCTATGCATCTGAGCATACTGTGTCAGCTATCTTAATGCAAAAGAATTCTGAGGATGTTGAATCCCCGATTGCGTTTATGAGCTCTCCTCTCAAGCCTCATGAATTAAAGATGTCCCAGTTGGAAAAGCATGCCTTCGCCATGGTCAAAGCAGTTAAGAACTTCAGGTACTACATTCTAAACTCTCATACAACGGTAGTCCTAGTTCCTGACACGGCAGTCAAGTCCATCTTAACTCAACAGGAGTTAGGGAGTTTGTGAGGAAATTGGATTGCAAAAGTCCAAGAGTATGATCTAGATATAAGACCCACCAAGCTGGTAAGAGGCAAGGGCCTATGTCAGCTTATGGCTGAAAACCAAGGTTCAGAAGACCCTGACGGAAAAGATGATTGCACCAATGGAGCACAAAGCCAGCTGGAGAAAGCTGATTCACTACCTATGGTTCTATTTGTCGCGACCAGCGACGAGTGGTATTCTGATATTGCTTTCTTTCTCACCTATGGTGAATGCCCAGCTCATCTAACTACAAAGGAGAAGCATGCTATAAAGCTCAGAGCAGCCAGATATGTCATCTGGGATGACGGTTTATACAAACGTGGAATAGATGGCATCTTCTTGCGATGTGTTGACAAGCCACAGCAGGTAAAGTTACTTGAGAGTTTTCATGATTCAGCCTGTGGTGGCCATTTCTCCTCTTCCGTGACGGCACACAAGATCATCCGGGCTAGGTACTATTGGCCAACGCTTTTCCAAGATACAGCCACCTGGGTAGCAAAGTGTGAGCCTTGCCAGCAATTTGTTGGTAAGCCAAAATTGGCTGCTTTTCCCCTCAGGCCGGTCATCATTGATGAACCATTCAAGCAGTGGGGAATCGATTTTATCAGTGCACTCAATCCCCAATCGAGTGCCGGACATAGTTATGTCCTGACAGCAATAGATTACTTCACCAAATGGGTTGAGGCCATACCTGTCAAGCATGCCACTTCCGAGGTTGTTTGCAGTTTCATCAAGGAAAATATCATTGTCAGGTTTGGCGTTCCAAACAAGATTGTTGCTGATAACGCTTCCAACTTCTCCTCACGAGAAGTTGTTAGTTTTTGCTATGAATACGGGATAACCTTGGCTCACGCCTCAGATTATTATCCCCAGGGAAATGGTCAGGCAGAATCCAGTAATAAAAACTTAGTGACCATCATACGGAAGCTAGTTGATGAGAATCAGCGAATGTGGCACAAGTCATTATACGACGCTTTGTGGGTAGACCGCATTACTCCCAAGAGGTCTCTCGGCATGTCACCTTTTCAAGTGTTATATGGAACTGACGCCGAGCTTCCCATTTCTGTGGAACTCCCTGCTCTGCGCTTGGCACGAGCAATCAAAGATGAGACTTTCCAAAATTCTCTTGAAAAGAGGATCATGTATCTAGCAGAGCTTGAAGAAAAGAGAGTAAGAGTGGTCGACAGGATCACCAAACATCAGAATCAGGTCAAGAGACTGTTCGATAAAAAAGCTAAGCAAAGAGATTTCCAGATGGGAGACCTCGTCCTTTTGTGGGACAAACGGAGAGAACCAAAGGGCATGCATGGGAAATTTGATTCTCTATGGAGAGGGCCTTTCAAGATCAAACAACTCAATGGAGAAAATAGCTTCTATCTCTCTTATCTAGATGGAACTGAGCTCCCGCTTCCCTATAGCGGGCAGCACCTCAAAATATTCAGGAAGTAGAGCTTGCTCTCTTCTTTGTACAGTTTGCTTTTGTCGTGTGTTTCTTTTGTCGTGTGTTTTCTTTTGTTCGCCCTTGTTTTTGACTCTCTATAACCCAATGGATAGGCACATGAAAATCTGGGATTCTCTACCCTTGAGTCTCGCTCAAAGATAGTCCCCAGAAAGAGCCAGCTGTTATCCTGTAAAATTGACGAGGGCAATTTTATAGGTAACCATACCAAATTTTGTCCCGGTCCCTCGTCGTGGACCCCTCTGCATTCGGAACGTTGCAAAATCCCTTTCCAGGAAATCTAGTTTTCCGAACTTAGCCATTTTGGTCCCTTTTTGGCTGGGCGCACCTTTTATCTATGTTACACAGAGTAAATCTGCGCCCCTTTCATTTCCTTTGGCGCACCGTTTTAGGTGTCGACACATGTTTTGGTGCGCCTTCCCGTGATGCGCCATTCTTGCGTGCACCAAGGTGCATGCGCCTTCATGTTGGCACATTAATTGTTGCGCCATAGTTTGGTGCGCCAAAGGGTGCATGGAATAGGATGTTGACAGTCGTAAACTTGCGCCAAAGGCGCAAGTATCTCTGTGTTGACACACATTTATCCACGCCAAAGGGCGCACCATTTTACGTGTCGACATGAGTTTTGATGCACCCCTTAAAAAGTGGTTGGCGCATTTATTGCACCTTTGCCTATATATAGGCGCATCCACCCTGTCACTTTCACCAGTCAGAAAAACACGTGATTAACTTTTATTCCTCTGCACCTGTCAGCACGCCTGTCATCCTCGTGTCGCGTTCGTGGACCCCGTTTCACCTCTCACATTCTATATATTCCAGGTAAGTGGTCCTTGTTACTCTCATGTTTTAGTTTTGTTGTTGGCTGTTTGTTTGTGTGGTAGGATAGATGGATTTGTGAAACCCCCCCCCCCCCCACTTTTGCTGTTCTGGCTATCTTTCTCCCCCAAGCTCTTCCTTCTCTTTCCAGATCTACTGGTAAGGAGGGATCTGCCTCAAAAATCACCACTTGGATCTCTTTGCTGTGCCCCCCTTCACCATCCAAGAAAACCCTGTAAAAGAGGCCTGAAAGATCATGGCGCAAGCCTGTCAGGACAGAGAAAACCTGAAAAGATGAGTTTGAAACGCTGTTTTCCTCTTGGCGCATTCACCTTTCCTGCTGCATAAAATACAGTCACCCAGAAGGCACGCTTTTCTTGCTTGCAACACCCAATAACCCCATGCCTTTGGCGCACCGAGCTCCTATGTTACATTGCAAATATTTGTGCCATTGGCGCACCCTGCCCCCATGTGACACCAACATTACTTGCGCCAAGTATAAAACTACGTAAATGGCGCAGGCGCATCCCCTCTTACAGCAACACATGTCATGCAAGCCTTCCCTGTGCCGCGCCAAGTTCCCCTTTTGCACACATAAAGCCTATGTTACACACATCAACCCTGCACCCTTCGGCACACCAAAGTTCCATGTAACATGAAAAATATATGTGCCATTGGCGCATCCTTGTCCCCATGCAACATGAAAATTATCTGTGCCCAGCATAAAATGCATATGAATGGCGCAGGCGCACTTCTGCTTACAATAACAAAATGTCATGTGCAGTGTTCATGCGCCCTGCGCCCTTTGGCGCTAATTTGTTCCATGTAACACCCTTCTTCTGTGCACCATACTATTAACCCTGCAGCCTGCAGTGTTCATGCCCTGCGCCCTGAGACCTTAAAATTGCTAACTCCTCACTCTTCCTTCTGTCAATGCTTTAATGGGAGATCTAACAGCTGACATGGCTTTTCTACGTTGGGTTTCGCTTCTTCTTCTTGCAGATCAGCAATTGAGTTCAAATCCACATATGTCTACATCAAGCAAGAGACCAACCAAGTCTAAGGGTAAAGCCAAGCTTACAGAGGAAGAGATGAAGTACAAGTACCAAAGGGTCAGAATGCCCGAGTCTCAGGTAGAATGTGACCTGGATATAAGAGACTCAGAGCTCGGTCACATCGATATGGAAGATTTCTGGGCCAGAACCAGGAGGGTCACAGGGAGTCCCTGGATGGACAAACTAGTAGGCAGTGGACTGCACTTTGCTGGGGGGATCCCCGTCAGTGCAGTGAACAATGAATTCATGATGGTAGTGGCCCGCTGCTACAACAAAGACACAAGGTGTGTCCAAAATGAGAAGGGTGAAGTCATAATCAACCTGACTGCCTGACACTTCGAAATCATGCTTGGCATCCCTCACCATCGGCATTTGTGGCCATAAGCCAAGAAGACTGCACCAAGGCTTGGGAGGACAATGAAGACCAGTGCATGCAACTAATGAATGAAGTGTACCTAAAGAACAAGAAGGTGGTAACCAGATGGCCACAGGTTATTCACCGAAGTGACTTCTCTGAGGAACTGAGTGATACTATCACGTTCCTAAGTAGAGTATTTGGGCTTTCTGATGCCCATTACTTTCATAAGTGGATGCTCAGGTACCTGGAGACCATGAGCAAGAACGTACCTGATCAACGCTTCGAGTGGGTGGAGATAATAAGCAGTACCATATCCGAGTAGCTCCAACAACTCACCACAACGGGGAGGTTCTACATGAACTCCTACGTAGTTTACGCTGCAGCCTCGGAAAGGGATTATCCAGCATTGAGCCGATGCGGGGTTTGGCCCCAAGTAAGGATATATGAGTACTACCCAGAACTGAAGCTGGAGAACAGCATCTCACAGTTCACCAAAATCAACGATGCCTTTTTCTACGGCATCGTCTGCCTATTGAGGCCCAACATGACCCACGGTCAGACGACCAAGAGCATCGTCGCAGCAACGGAAAAGTGGGGGGCCTTATTCACACAGTTTCCCACCTTCACCTATCTCAGGGCAGCTAACTTCCTAGGTGAGCCCACCAAATTGCCGAGATATGCTGGCCCCAAGTTGATCCTATTAGAGCTGTCCAGACAGCTCATAACGTATCATGAGAAGTGCTTGAAAAGGAAGAAGGGTGGAACTCCTTTCCCCCTCACAGTGGGAAGATACACCTGTGTGTCTCATCACAAAGCCCGGGAAATGGTTTCTGAGCTAGAACTGCTCAATCTGAAGCACAACTTCCCGGAAAGGCCCACTTTCGATCCAAGGAATTTCCTTCCCAGGGAAAAACTCGATCCTATCCACCTTCCATAGATCGAGGACATTTATATCGACCTGTACCATGAGGTCGAGCTCAGAAGAAAGGACCATTCTCACCTGGCCCTGGCAGAGATCATTCAGTACAGTGTGGCCATTGTCCCGAAGGGTTATCAAACTACCGATCAAGAAGTTGATCAGGTATATCTTGACACGGACGGGGACAACTGGCCATTTACTGCAATCGACAGAACCAAAGCACCCCAGACCATTGAAGAAAGGGTCAAAGAAACTCTGTGGCGGACAGAACACTGGTGCAGGATGAATGGCCTCATCTACCTCGGGGTAGATTTCACTACATCTCCATTGGGCAACACACCATCCTAGGCCAAAACATCTACCGAAAGTAAAAGGAAAGGATAAGGAGGGTGAGTCAAGCTCCGCTCGGGAAGAGGCTCCTGAGAGTCCCCCTTCCGCCGCACAAGAACAAGTTGTGAGCCTGTTATCTCCAGAGAAAGAAGCGGCGGAAGATGTTCCGATGGGCACATCCACTCAGGATGTTGCCACTGCTACAACTGCTGAGGTCCCTTCTGTCCCTTCTCCCTCTCCTCCTTCTCCTCCTCGTGTGACCCAAGCGACCATTCCTTTGGTCGTATCCTCTCCCCCATCTTCTACTATTCCCCCTCCTCGTCATCCATCTTCTCTTCTCTCACGGAGCTGTCCCCCACTATTTCTTCTCTCATCTCTCAGCTCCCTTCCATATCCTCGTCTTCCTCCCCTGCAGTATCCCTTCCTCTCTTGAGTACTTCGCTGGCCTCTCATTCAATGCCGCCACCAAGTGTCTCAACGCTTTTTCCCTCCGCTACTGCAGTTGCTCCCTCTTCTACTTCTGGTCCCACTCCCATAAGTCCAGCATGGATCTCTCAGCACCTAAGCCAACAAAAGAGGAAAGTTCCTATCGCATCGATGGACTTCTCCTGTCATCCCATCAAAAGGGGCCAAGAAGCAAAAGCCTATAACCCGCTTCTCTCAGAGTGCATCAGGAGAGAGAGTAATGGAGATAGCGTATCCCAATCCTTTGAAGGATAAAAAGGATCTGTCTCCGACAGATTATACAGTGACCCAAGTCACGATGGGAACGTCTTCAGAAAGCCTTCAAGGAGAGGCCCTATCTGTAGTGGATTCCCTTTGCAAGAAACTTCAGGAAGCAAAGGAAGAAAAGAGGCTATTAAAGGAGCAAAATAAACATCTTCTCCACGCCTTGCAGAAAATGGGCAGTGCACCTCCTACAACTGCCACTGAAACTCCTGAGCCCCTGAGCCAGGATAAGATAAATGAATACGCCAAAATCGGCGAGCAAGGTATGGCAGTGTCTTCCTGGAGAGACCAAATCCTCAAGGAAAGTGAGGGAGTAATCGTCAAGTTCACCGAGTTGTATCAGAACATCAATCAGGTGAACAAGGCACTCCAGGTGATCGTGGGACCCATCTCCGAAGAGTTGGACCATGCTAGGCTCCAACATGAGACCTTCCAGAAAATGCTCGACTGTTCAGTCGAAGATCTGGTTAAGTTCAGCGTCTTCAATCACCCCAGATTGCCCAAAAAGTCCTTTCTACTTTGGACTACCAGGTCGATCAGTTGGAGTTTGTCCTCGAAAAGATAGATAAAGTCAAAGAGGAAGCTTTGGAGGCTATGCACCAGATGGAGAAAATCATCCTGAGAATGTCCCCAGGCTTGCTCACTCCTTCTTTCACCCTGAGGAAGGTAGACCAAACTATTCAGATCTTCAAGGAGATCGTCTCGCAAGGGTTAGGGCCAGAAGCCACGTTCGACACCGAATGCATCAATAACCTTCTGGCCTATCGTGACTTTATAGGGTTCCTGATAGAGGCGGGAAATGAATATGCCAAGCTCCCAGAAAGGCTCGTGGATGAACGTGAAACTTGCGAAGTTATCAGCGATCGCCACAAGGATCCTGCTCAGGATCAACTTCAGCCCATGATCAGCAAGTTCATGGAATATCAGGCCCAGTTCAACATCACTTCTCCCGAGCAACAATAGAAGCAGGACACTCCCTTTTGACCGCGAGACGATGATGAATAGTCTCCTTCCTCTCTTCTTCTTTTTGTAAATATCTAAGAGTATGTTGGCATAAATGATGACATCATCCATGTTGCACCATGGGATGATGTCATCCACCAAGTTGCCAAAAGTCAACAGTTGACTTTTAGATATTTTGTAATTAGGTGGTTGGTTTGCTTTTGCCTTCTTTCCTTCTCTTCTTCTATAAATACTTGAATACTTGTTGTATTCAGAGGGGTGGATACTTTTCAGATGAAAAATAGAAGTAAGAAGAAAAGACTTTGAACTTTTTGTAACAGAAACAAATATTAATACAATATTTAGACTTTGTGCTGAATACCTGTGTTTTATATCAGACCTTTCTTATGTTAGATCTGTATGTTTGTTCTGTTGAATCTACTTCTACTTTATTGTCATTTATTCATCAGTATTGCTTTGTTCGTCTATGTGAGTAAGTTCGGCTCTGTTTACTACCAGCCCAAAACATAGACCCTCTGACCTTTCTGCTTTGGAATTCATTTCTTTTCTCCCTTCAGATCTTTCCTATCTCCCCACCTTGTTTCTGTCCCTTCTTCTATAAGTTGGAAATACTTCTACTGGGATGAGATCCCAACCCCCGAAGGTAGAATATTGTGAGACTTGCACAGATTCCTGCTAGTAGAATAGCAATAAACCAGTTTCGATTTGCTGACTCAAAGAGGGGCTATGCCCTGCACACTGTTGGCTCGTCTATCCATAGATCTACCCTCGTGGCAGATTTTCAGACCAACAGATCTCAAGTAAAATATGTAGATGGGTGAAGAAACTACAGGAGTATGATATGGACATCCAAACCACAAGGCTAGTAATATTTTTGGGTCTTGCTAGGCTCATGGATGAGAGCAACTTGCAGAATGTGGAAGTGAATTAGCTAGAGGAAGAAAGGCTAAATGTGCTTGCAAAGTTGGTAAGTTGTGAGTAGTACAAAGATGTGATCTTCTACCTTAGACACCTGTGCTGCCCTAGTCACTTAAATAAAAATCAGAAAAGAGCCCTCAAGATGGCTTCTAAAAATATACCATCACAGACCTTGGGATGGCTTGGAAGAACCTTGAAGGTGTCCTCTTGAAATGCATAACTGAAGATGAAGCTCCTAAGATAGTTGCTGATTTCCATGGGGGAGTTTGTGGAGGACACTTTTCTGGAAGGGTAACACCACATAAGATTTTGAGAGCTGGTTATTGGTGGCCTACTCTCTTCAAATATGTAACCCAGCTGGTTAGAAAATGTGATAGTTGCCAACGTTTCTCTAGAAGATTGAAAGCTTCAGGCTCCCTTCCTTTGTAGCCTATATCAATTGAAGCTCCTTTCAAGCAATGGGGGATGGATTTCATTGGTGAGATTTTAGATCCTTCTAGTGCTGGCCATAAGTGGATCCTTGTAGCCACTGATAATTTTACAAAGTGGATAGAGGTAATCCCCACCAAGACAGCAACACACCAAATAGTTATGGAATTCTTTTTGAATCAAATCATATGCAGATTTGTAGTCCCAGTCAAGATTGTAGCTGATAATGCCATGTGCTTTAGAGCCAAACCTTTAATGGTAATGTGCAATGAATATGGAATCAATCTGAATTATTCTTCAAACTATAAACCCCAAGGGAATGGACAAGATTAGCCCAACAATAAGAATTTGTTGAAGATCATTAGAAGAACCTTGGAGAAAAACAAGAAGAAATGGGGAGAACAATTGAAATTTTCAGTTTGGGCTGATATGATAACTCCTAAAAGAGCTACTACTAAAAGCCCATTTGAATTGGTGTATGGAACTTAGGATTTTCTGCCCTTACACCTACAATTATCTTCATTTCAGTTTTCCCAACAGTTGTAAGATCAAGAGCTTGGCCCATATGAATCAAGGATCAATCATATTATTGAGCTTGATGAAGAGAGGAGAGCATCCCATCAAAGGCATGTCAGATTTAGGGAAAAATTGAAGAGATTGTTTGACAAGAAGTTCACTCTTTGAGCCTTCAATGTTGGAGATCTGGTTTTGTTGTGGGATAGCAGGCATGAAGACAAGGGCAAGCATGGCAAATTTGATGCATTATGGATGGGCCCTTATGCCATTGATATCAAAATTGGTGAACATACCTTCTTTCTCAAGGACTTAAATGGGGAATTGCTTGAGCTGCTTGTTAATGGAAGACATTTAAAGCATTTCTTAGATTAATCCCCAAATCTAAGGTATGCACTAATTGTACAGTTTTATAGTCTTTGTTTTTTGCTTTGTTTTTGCTGTTTTGTCAGTTTGTGGTTTGCCTTGCTGTGTGGCAGCCTTTTTTTTGTCAGGTTCTCAGCTAGTTTTTGGTGATTTTGGCTCTTGACTCCTCTGCCCAATGGATATTTTGGCACTTGGTCTACGTTTTTTCCTTATGGCACTCACTGGGAGTGCCCATCCCCAAGCAAGAGCCGATGTTGGAGCCATTTTTTGAGCTTGCACCATGTTGCCCTAATTTTCCAAATCTATATTTGCTCAAAAATGTTTTACCCTTTGAATTGATGGTCTTAATTTCTTCCCCTCCAGTTGGATGCTTTAAAATTCTCACAAACTTGTTTTGTCCTAACTTGAAGGAATTTTCCAAGTTTTCCCTTTTTTGTACCCTAGTTCTTCCAAATTTGCGGGCTGTGTCATTTTTCCCTTTGCTAGATTGTGGAAAAAATTGAAATTGATCAAATCATACTTGTATGTAATTGAAAATCCAATCCCAAAGTCGAAAATGTTGTAAAATCATGCTTTAGTTGATTTAAAATCAATTTTTTTTCCATCCTTGGTGAAAAAATTGAATTCTAGGGCATCACTGGAATTTTTTACGTTTTGACGGTTAGACGGGTGTCATTTTCCTATCAAATTCATCCTCAGAAGGTATTGGCAACGTGGCGGGTTTTCATTAGCCGAAGGGATGCGGGTGGTGGAAGGTTTTGTAGTTTTTTGGCTCAAGGTGTTAAAGAAAATTTTTAGCCTGAAAGCCCTCGGACAATCGTAGGTGGACACGTGTCTATGAAGGGTCAGAGGGAAGTGCAGGCCGTGGAGCGAAATGGGGAATTTTTACCCTTTTTTGGCAAAGTGGATAAAAGGAAAATTTTGGTCTGAGGTTCTATGATGAATCAGAAGAGGACACGTGTCCACAATTTGCGAGCGGGTCGGCGGGCCGTCGGTGGGCCATCGGAGGTTTTGGTGATTTTAAAGTTTTTAAACTTCGAATGGTTTAAAGTCAAATTTTGGCCCGAAACTTTGCAACAAATCAGGAGAGGACACATGTCCTAAAAGGTCAAAAGGGAGCGTGGGCCAATGATGGAATTTTGAATTTTTAAAAATTTGCAAGGAAGGTTTGAAGGAAGAAAGGGAGACTTGGACCTACAGTGAATAGGAGATGGACACATGATAGGGGAGAAGTCAGAGGCGCGGGCCTGCGGAGACAAAGTTGAGAATTTTCCCTTGGCTTAAAGGGAGTAAAAATGAAGATTAAGCCTTCAGGTCCTTGGAAAATGAAAGATGGATGCGTGGCAGAGGACAAGGTGGGTCGGCGAGCCGACGGAGGTAAAAGGGGATTTTTCCCTTTTTCACAAAAGAGTTCAAAATCAAAATTTTAAGCACTGGCCTGCTAGCGAATCATAAGGAGACACGTGGCAAGGGGGAAATTGGAGGTGCGGGCCCGTGGGGTAAAAAGTGAATTTTTTTCAATTTCCTAAAAAAGGTCAAAATGCACAGAATTGAAGCGTGATTTCAATGGGACCCACCATGTTCCACGTGTCAGCTCCAAAATTCAAAGGTGGAGGGGCGGAGAAAAAAGTCAAAATTTTCCATTTTAGAAAAATGTGGAAAAGACAAAAAGTAATCCCAAATTGATTTCCAATCATTTTTTTCCACGTGTCTAGCCTTATCCTAAAATTAAAAAGGTAACTCAAGCTTATTTTTAAGCCCGCATCTTCCATGTGGAGGGCCAGGATTAAAAGATGGATAAGATTGACGGTTGTTGTGCATCCATTTGTTTTGACCACCATGGGAGCTCCAGGAAGCTTGGAATCACAATTTTTGCATCAAAATTCATCAAATTTATATTGATTTTGTGTTGTCTTGGCCTTCCAGGATCATTGGCATCACTTTCATGGCTTAATTCTTTGATTTGAGATGTTTTTGAAGTAATTTTTTGCCCTAGCCCGAGAAAACACGTGAAATGTCAAAATCAAAAGTTACAGAGGTAGTTTAAAAAGGTAAAAAGGTTAAAATGATGAGTAGAAGGTGTTTTCATTCCTCAATGATGAAAAACATGCCTCCAGGATGGATAATGGTCTAGATATTTGTAATTATTTAATCTTTTGGGCACACTTGGCAACCTACGAGTGTTTTTCTGTTTGATGTCATTTTCATTGAATCATGAAGAATTGTTGCAACATAATTGTTGCCTTAGAATATTATTTGCTTGGGAAAGAAGAATCAAATGTGGCAAGAGGTATATAATGCATTTTGGAGAAATTATAGGAGGGAGGAGATTGAGATTCACGAGCAAAAATTCTGAGAGAAAGCTCATTTTCTGAGAAATCCACCAAAGAACCAGGTTAATGTCTCATGTGTTGGAAACTCATGTATGTGAGTTGGTTACAAGTGTATATCCATCACACAGCTCTGAGATTGTTCATGTAACTCTCCCCTACTATTGAATCTAACAATTTTTGAATTAAATCTGTGTTTTCTTTGGGAAATATGGTGTCTGTTATCATTTTTAAATGCCTGCAAATAGTTTTTATTGTTCTTTTTGCAATCTTGCATTGAAAGTCTTTAGAAATCACATAGGATCTCCATTTCTGGTTGATAGTTTAGTGGCATTTGCAATCTCATATTCAGAAGAGCCTTCATCTGATAAGGAGATAAACAAATTTAAAATCACTTTACCTTCCTTGAATGCAGAGATTTCTTGTAAGCCTTTGGGGGTACCTTAGGCGTGGTTTGATCAAGGATTTTTGTGTTTAATTGAGTTCTTTACTTCAAGATTTTGTGGTGAGTTCTCAAAGATTGTGTGAAGAGTGCAACTTGCGCTTCCATTTTTACCTCTTCTGGTTGAGGCATTTCATCTGATAGTTGTTCAAGTATTGTAGAGATTGTCAAAGATGTGATCTATCCCAGTTTGCCTTGTCAATCCCCCACCAAAAATCATCTAAACAACAATGATCCTATCATGTACTATCCATGATTTGCATTTGTATACCCACAAAAGATCAAAATCCATTTGTAAAAGTATACATAACAGATCAATATTTCCAATGTCTTTAGTAACCTTTGCCTTGCTTTGAGAATATACCCATGTTTTGAGAAGTGACAACTTGTGAGAGTTCAGATATGGGGTGTTGATCATGTTTTCATCAAGGTCTCCATCATAGAATTTAAAGTAAAGAGAAGGATATTTTCATCTCCTTCACCATTACAAGGTTACAAAATAGGCCCTCTTACCTTGGTTGTAAGGCACAACCTAAAATAGCTAGGAAAAGATAAAGTCCTATTGGAGTGCTATCCATTTCTCCACAAACCTGAGTGCCAACTAAACCATATCCCCAACTACCAATGACATACAACATGGTCTAATCTATCTTTAAGCTCCATGACATATCAATGGTGCTGCTCAGACTGAAAAGGAGAACAAATTTGGATACCAACATTAACAACGACGGAAACTTAGTGATGAGGCATCTAGTTCTACGGCTCTTGTAGTACCTGAGAGTGATAGTTATGATGAGGTTTGATTAGTATGATTATATATGGTGTAGGGAAGTTTCCCTCCAATGGTGATTGTATACTCTATATATGTATGGAAACAAGTGAATTATATATGATGATCTTATTTTGTGGTGTATTGATGTTGTAGTGGAATTAATGATGTATGTTGTGGTGATTAGTGTTGGAATGTATGTGATGGTTTTGTATATTGTTAATGCTTACTAAATGAAAATTTTAAGGTGTAGTTAGTATGATGAGTATTGTAAAATGAATGTAAAAATAGATGATGTATGATTAGTGGACTAACATGTTGTGATGAATGTATGTCATAATAATGTGATGTGATTGTAATGTTAGTTTGATGAATAGGGTGAATATTAATGATTCCCCCAACATATGGATGATCAGGTTCATTTAATTAAGACCCCTCAACAGTTAATAATGAATCATGAAAATCAAGAGTGTCATTGGGAAATGATTGGATGCACTAGATGAACGAAGAAGCACGTGATGAAAGATTCTTAAAGAAAAACCCTCAACAGTCATGTAAGAACAGTAAGAACAAAAGTACTTCATCGAGAGGTAGGGTGATAAGCATCACCTACTAGAGACTGAGATGATGTGTAGTAGTGGAAGCATGTGGGATGGAAGCAGTGTACGAACATGTGTGAAACTAAATTTCATGTGAAGCTATGGTGGAATGCACAAATATTGAGGGTTGTAGAAGCCAATGTGTAGAAGAAACATGATGCAGTGGATAATGTGAATGTAATGGATGTGATGGATACGATAGTGGAGCGATTAATATATGCAATGGAAAGTGCATATGAGTGATATATGGCGGTCATGGATGAAGTATGGCTTGATAACGTGATGGAGAAGAGGACTTAGGTGGAGTAGAAACCCTTTGGTGAGGTAAAGGAGAAATAGAATGCTCACATGAGTGAGAGCCAAAGGAGATGATGCCCTTGCCCTCTAATTATTGCAATATGTCAGAAAGGGCAAGATAATCATTTTCCCTATGGAAATTTATGCGATGATAATTATAATATGGTTGATCACATTGATGTTGTAACCTATGCTGTGGGTGATGATCGTTGGATGTTAAGTGAATTAGGTGCTTTTCAAGTAAGGTGAACAATACATCATGCGGTCTAGCATGATGGGAGAAATGTAATGGATCATGCGATAGAGATGGAGTGGAATGAAAAGTAACCTATCGTGGAGGAGGAAAATAAGTATGCTGTGGTGGTGTAGTAGGTTGAGCCTACTGACCTTGCTTGTGAGGAAAAGGCAAATACTATGTAGGACACTTAACCAATTTCGATGGAGGAGGACTCGATGAGATAATAAAAGTATATATATGTTGAGGGTCGATGAAATTTTCTAAAAGAAGATATTTCTCTATATCTAGGACTTTGTAGCATAGAAGAATAAATGACTCACATGTATCATATTGTAATCTTTGTTTAAGTGTAGGAATTAAGCCATGACAGAAAATGAATTTCTTCTCAAGGCCTATAGGTTGGAAGACTAACTGATGCATACAAGTATTAAATTATAAGATATAATATTTGATAGGTTCCAATGAGCCCTAATGTAAAGTAGGTAAGCAATCATAAGTAACTTTAGGGCCATTGTTGATGATGAACCAATAGAGGAAGACATCCTTAATGTCATAGAAATTACTAATGACCCAAAGGGAAGATGAGTGTACCATTGCAATGCGTGATCAATAAAACTATAGAGGAAAGCCTTAAGTAATAGCCGATCATTAGAATAATATGTCATATCCATGTGGTAATGTAAAAGATGAGCATGAGGATCACCAGTACCATTAAAATAAATAAATGTAGGCATGAAAAAGTCCTTACGAAATGAATTTTTTTGAATCTTTTAGGGACATGGTTACCATGCAAAGAATTGTTGTCAATAGAAGAATAATAAGCCCTAATTTCTAAAGTGAGATACTGAACCTGATATTTTAAATGTCCTATGACATGAATGAGAGAGATAATATCTTTTGAAGGAATAGTGGGAGATGGAAACAATGTATTAAGAGGTTGTAATTTTCCATTGTGAGTGATTATATTAATATCTAGAGGTGAAAAGGGAGATTTCGATGCTAGAGGCACACTAGTAGTAGGTACCGAAGAAGCTATAATAGGTGATGTAGATGGGGTATCCATAACATTGGTAAGACTAGCATTAGAAAAATTCTGGATAGGTGAAGTGACTGGTGAAGATACATGTATATGAGATGATGAAAAAATAGGTGTAGATGATGTAATACAAGGAGATGAAACAGTAGGAGAAGAAGTGAGAGATGGAGGTGACTCATGTATAGTGCTAGATGCAATCTCAGGAGAAGGTAATGATGGTATAGGAGAATCACATTTGACAATATGAAAAGAAGGAGAACCATGACTATCAACCACCTCATTAGTATCAGTTAGAGACTTAGAAATGAGAATGTCGCTAAGGATGTTATCAATATGATCATCGAAAAAATATGGAGTATGTGAGATAGTATGAGAAGCAATGTCAGAAGTAAAAGAATCATGAGAAGGAACTATATTAGTATGCTGAGTAGGAGAAGAATCATTATGCACATGTGAAGTATGATCAATACCAATAAAGTAATCAATAAGAGAGTCATCTAAAGTTTCCTTGGAGAGATCAGAAGGAGGATCACTAGCAGCCATATAACATGGTGTAGAACAAGTAAAGGCTATAGGATCCTCAAAAATACTAATGCCAATGGGACAATATTCAAAGACTAGGCATATATTTTTGACCAACTAAGAGTTTTTGTTGAGTATGAGATAGTTTAGGAATAAGGTTACCATAGAGAGCCATGAGCTCAACAATGGTAGCCTCATCATATATATGATTGACACTAAAATGAGACATGATGGGCGAAGAATATGAACTATTATTAGCCATAGGGTTTTAAGAGGATCTTAGGGAAAAATATTCTAAAGTATGGGTTCATCAAAATGATTAACTAAAATACAAAAATAGGAAAAGTCTATCTATATTTTAAGTTAATCTAAACTAGTAACAATAATGAACTAAATGGTATAAACTGAAATGTAAATACTAAATAATTTAATTTGATATTTAAATGAAATAAAATAATGGAAATAGGAGTGATAGGGTAGTAACCTGAAAATGAATTACCTTGTTGTGTGGTGGAATTGAACAAGATGATGTGCAGACAGGGAAAAATGTGATGGCACGACCCCGAAAATTGCAACAGGTGGAGATTTACCCAAACCGAGGTGCCTGAAGGAGGACTGGGGGACCTATGGGCACCTTGGTCTATAGTATGGGTGCTCTAGTCGGTAGTAAAGCTCAATATCTGAATTTGGTAGTGTCGCTATATCTTTACACTTGTCGCATGGTTGTCACAATACCTTCGCTAATGTCGGTATGAACCTGTGATGAAGATCTACCTATAAAACCCCATAAAAGCATAAAATCCATAAAAATATACATATGAAGGGGTAAGACTTACCTTAACATCCATAATGGTGGAATTACAACCAAGCATTGCACTACATTCCATAACCAACATAGTTCTGTGTGCTTGTGTGTTAAATTGTGTGCCTAGGGTGCCTTTGCACCAACAATGCAGAAATAGGGGGTGATAACTAGATGTAGAATGAAAATGGTGGATGAAATAGACTGAATACAACCCTTCCTATGCAATGTGTTTGATGAAATGATGCCCAAATGTAACCCATTTCCTTAGTAGATTACTAGCCCTTGATGGTAGATAGTCCGCCCATATAATAATGAGTATGCTATGTTTATATAGGGATCTCTTGCTCAAATTTTGAAACTAATGACCTGACATGGCAACTAGTACCTAAAGGAAAGAGAGGGAAAGTGAAAAATACTGACCTCGAACAAATAAATTAAATCTAAGTGCTATAGGGGCCAGGGTGCCTAAAATTAAGGATCGGGGCACCCATAGGCTCCCAATAGTACCCTAAGAGACCAGAGATGAAAAATGACCAAGTAACGGCACCTGAGACTCACTTAGAGATGTTCATAACTATGCAAACAACTGATGATTGTGCAAGACAAATGACGATGATGACCAACTAACTAATGATAGGACTAGGGGATAGGTCATTAGTGAATACTTTTCTTACGCGAGATCCATATATAAAATTATATATTTGGAGGTATAAATATAATAGTAAGTGCGTGATTTTGTGTCTACACAAATCATACAAACAAAAAAAAACCCTTGAGCTAAACAAAACAATAGACCTTTCTCCAATAGGCCCAATAAAAAAAAATCACCAAGAATGCATTAACACACAAGAAAGCAACAAAATGGCTTTAATTCAAGCCAAGTAGGAGAGGGAGGAATGAAATTTGGTCTCCTTATCTCTCCACATGGGTAGTGAATTAGGAATTGAAACCTCCATAAAACTATCCATCCTTATTCCTTCACTACACCTTAAACTTACAATAACCACCCCTTTTCACTCCACCAAAGGCCTAATTCCCAACTACTCCATCTCCCTCAAAACAAAATCACAATAAGAAACCATATTCATAACAAGAATCCTAGTTTCCTTTTCTCTCCACCAAACCAACCTTTCAATGTATCTTCCAACACCCATCCTATGGCCTTCTACCCTTCCCAAACACAACATATTTCAACAAGGGAAATATACATAAGCGAGTTAAATAACAAGATGAAAAAACTAAAAATACAATCCAGAAATAACATTTATTCAAATAATAATTCAATGCAAAGTGAAAACTAATAAAATAAACCATGCACCAAAAATAAGGCTCAAGACCCTACCTTGGAGCCATTGAAAAAATATTGACTCTCTCCTTTAATTCCAAAAATTCTCCAAGCTCTCTCCTCCAAGTCCAAAGAACTCCTTAAAATCCAAGAGCATGTGTAGCCAACCCCATTTTAAAATCACACTTCTTTATTTATAGATTTTATAAAAGAGAGGGTGAGTTGGCTCCATAGGGATGTCTAACTTAGATGTCCCCTCTCCACCTCAACCAAATAGTATACTCTACTATCCAAGGAAATTAATTTCTCCAAAATATTAGTCAAACATCCTTTACCCCACCAAACCCAAGAGTACACAACAATATCCAAGGAAATTAAATTTTCCAAAAGATTAGTCAAGAAAGAAACTTGAGCTCCATCCATCACTAAAAGAGTTCACATCAATAATTAAGGTGATAAAATATCCAACAAGATTATTCAAACAAAAATACTCTAGTGTAATAAAGATCAAGAAAAAATGGACAATAAAAAGGTCAAAATAATAATAAAACTACAAAATCACTCTACCGCATGATGGGTTGGGTTATGAGCCCATTTTAAAATATGCGGACAAGGTTAGGTGGTCCTTTGGTTGTCCAAATGTTTTCCCAAAGTCCAAATCCAATGGGCCTTACTAATTTTCTTTAGTTTAGGGATCCATAAATATGACATCCACCTATCAAAAGTGTCCCAAAAAGTATCACATCATGACATTGGAAGAGGAAGAAATTAAATAAATTAGAGTTTACAAAATTCAAGGGTAAATTTCTGAATGGGGCTCATAACATAGGAAAAGTAAAATAATTCAAAAAACCACAAAAATTAAAAAAATGCTTAGCCACTTTTCCTAATCCCAACCAATGATGCTCAAGGTTGCCCTGTGTTTTGGCCCATGCATCCTTCGTGTGTTGGTCCTTTGGTCCCCATAAGTGTGTTATTGTTATTTATTTGAACATGTTCATCATTACACACTCCACACGCACATTAAATCCATTCAAGAAAATATTTTAAAACCATGAATTCATATAACAAATCATCATCATAACCAACATCCAAATCCATAATTAAGCACAATTTCCATAGTATAAAAATTCAGTATCTAGAATTTTTTCAAAGGGTTCAAACATTAAAAATATCATTATCATATAAGCACATCCACACCTAATTATAACAGGAAATTCTAAAATCCTTGCATCACAAAATTCATCATGATACACATATACAATTATATATACATCAATGTCATCCAAAATGAGCATGTCGTAAAGTGCCAAATCAATACTGCCCAAATGTCAAAATAACAAGTACTATAATCCTTGTAAAAATATCGTAGTAGATAGATAAAATGTCCAATGCAGCTAGTATAAAGATAGATATAGATATACAAAAATAATAACTGATCATCAACAAGAAAAATTCAATTTAAAAAATATTCACCTAATTTTATGAAATATTTGGTACAAAACTTAATTAATTATTCACTAACAAAGAAAATAAATACATATCTTTGTAATCTCCTCCAAATGAGGGCATAAATATAGATATATAGATAGATAGATAGATAGATAGATAGATAAGAATGCACCCTTCATGATTTGTATATAGTGCTAGTGTATGTAAACTTAGAATGAAGTCACTTTATCCTTTGGGAATTTTGGTGTTTGGAAATGTGTAACCTTGGTTTGATCTTGACTATACCTTGGCTCATAGAGAGGGAAGCTAAAATATTTAACCTTGTTGATTTATTTTAACCTAATGTATGGGCTACTCCTAAAGATGAGCTATTATTATAGATGGAGAGAGAAAGGAGAGACTGAGAGTTATTTGGAATAAATTTTTTAAGATTATCTCTTCAAAGTGATATAACACTTTAAGTCTAAACTAAGGGATAGAAAATGACCCAAATAAAGATACCAAGTTAAGAACACAGTAATTGGATAAGAAAGGACAAGGCAGTATGGATCAGGCCATGTCATAGTATAACTTAGCCTAATATTATAAAGTTTTATATATGTAATTCATATAGTTGGCGGGTTGTTTTTAGGGTCTTAGTTTTGTGGTATACCAATTGTTAGATTTTCATTTTTCTATAATACTATTAAATTAACAATCCAAATATTTAGGGTTTACCTTATTAAACTAAGGTTATATCAAATTAAAGAGTGGAATATCTATGTTATAAATCATTGAGGATTTTAGTGGTAAATCCAAAAGTAAGATATAGTGAAGAGGTATATGGGTATTAATATTGGGGTAGTAAGTATATATTTAGAGGTAATTGAGATAATTTTTTGGGTATATGAAGTTTGTTTGGAATGAAAGAATGAATGAGGTTTATAAACTCATACGAAAAATTATAAGATGCGTTGTGTTGGTTGGATATTTTGTCAAACCAAAATATGAGGTTCAACCACAGTACATGGGATTAAATCCATCCTCAAAGATAGGTGAGGCTGCCTGTTTATTGCTAATCTAAAACACAGTAAATAATATATACAATATTCACACTAATCTAACCATTGGGGGTTGGGATGAAATCCCGAAATCCACATTCACATGATTCAAGAATATTGCTTTCGTAAATGAAATAGGTTAGAAACTTTTACAGTGAAAGAAGCACGATAGAAAGGAAATGGGAGAAACGTATTTTCTTCCGAGTAAACACAGAGCACGAAATAATCATACGAGTTTTAGATCACAGATGTAATGTCCGAGATAATTAGAAACACTGAAATTCTATGCAAAGAATAGCTTAAGATCATGAACATAAGAACACTGTCTTAAATAAGATATATTTCACAACACAAAGTCTGTAAAACAATATCAACTCCTATTCTTCAAAATGATTGAAAGAAAACACAAAGTTTTTCTCCTTTCCAATAGCCTCTTAATGCTCCAAAAATTCTCGACCCTTTAGAATGCACAGGCATCCCTTATTTATAACAAAAGGAACTAGAGATAAAACAGGACAGATCCTAAAAAATAGCATGTTAACTGGAGTTCAGTTTTGCATGATTCTCACGCAGGAGATCAAGTCAAAGTATGAATCAAAAATATGACAAAACGGAAATAAAAAAGACATGCCAATCTAAAAATAGAAATGACATGTGACGTTGGGACTTAATCCGAATCATCATCCTTTGCTTCTTCTTCTTTCTCTTCCTCCAGCTGAGACTGTTTGTTCCGAAACTCCTGGAATTTCCGAATAATGCCTTGCATTTCATTTTCATCTGGTGCAGTGGAATGATCATTCCACATTTTGCAGGTCTCATGAACATCGCTGGCAGTGCCGGGAAGTTTCTTCAATCCTTTGCTGAGCTTTCTTAAGGTCTCCAACGTATGTTCTATCCTTATAAACTGACTAATGACTTCAAGGTCAAATCCGTGTACAGGTTCATGCTGAACAGATTCTTGGACTTGTTTGAAGAGATCATCTGCTGATAGGATACCTGAGTTCCCAACTGACACCTTTGGACAAATCGTCAGCAATTCTTCTTCCAGATCACTTTTCCCATCAATCAATTTATCCCTTGATTCTCTCAACTTGCTGCAGGCTTCATTGAGAATCCTTACTCTGAACCTGCTTGCCTTGGTCAGCTGGAAATGTTTATCTGTATGTGGGAGAATACCTTCTTCCACCAAGAGGTGTGCTGGTAATTGCTTTAGCACTTGGAGAGCTTCACAAGTCAAATCAAGCTGTCCAATTTCTTTAGTGAATTCCTCATCCATCTTCTCTCCTTCTTTCTGAATCTCCCCCAAAGACTCATGAACCTTCACCACGTCTTGAATTACTTCCTTCCCCTATTGGAGTAACTTTTGGATCCATTCATCAACCACCCTTCCTTTTTTAGCAATCTTCTCAATCGCAGGCACCGATGAGAAATCGAACCCGGCAGAAACAGAAGAAGGTGGTATGGATTCAAGGGGTTTTGAGAGTTTAATCAAAATCTCTGTCAACTGCTCCACTTTTTCCTTAAGCTCATTTTTGCTGTCCTTTGTTTCTTTCAACTTTTGGCACAGCACGTCTATGGAAGCCCGTGCATCTTGTTGTGCTCCTTCTACTGTCACTTTCCCTAGAGCCACCTTGGTTATCTGATAATCAGAAGCGGTTATATCCTCTCTAGTTTTGTCAGCCGAGGGAGTGGAAATCTCTGCGAACTTATCTCCTGAAGCATCTACCAAAACCCTCGAAACTGTTTTGGGTTTCTTGGCTGATTTCGTAGTAGAAGCCTTGAGTGAGCTGAAATCAAAGGCTGGCAGGGGTACAATCACTTTCCTCTTCCTCGGAGTTTGCTCGAGTAGCCATTGTGGCGTATCAGAGGAAATTGCCAATGTTGTAGTAACTGGTATTCTACTCTCAAGAGGAGAAGATCCTACTATTGGAGGGGGAACAGTAGCCAACGTGGTAGTAGATGCAACAATGAGAGGTACAAGTTGGGGCGTACTTGTGATCACTTGGGTTCCAGCAGAGAGGGGTGAGAGTCCATAGAAAATGCTGGCCATGGATGCAGAAATGGATGGAGAATGAGGAGGTAGAAGTGGCTGTGAGGGAGAAGGTGCAGATTCAGACTCCAAAGCCTTGAATGCAAGAGATAAGGTCTCTCCAGTTGAGCAATCAGCAAATGGTGAAGACAGAAGCTGGCTTCCTCCTTCTTCCAAATTAATTTCTCCTATTTCTGGTGGTGTTGGTGATTCTGGCATAACCACCGTTTCAGCTGAAGAAATAATTGAAGAGATTTGTCTTTCTTTCCTCTTCTTGGGAATCCTGATTTTTATAGGCCCCCAGGAGATTCTTTGTCATTTTTCTTTTGGGAGGGCCCCACCTCTGAAGCAGCCAACTTGGGAAACTTGTCATCTTTAAAATTCATGCCCCAAGAGGAGAGCCATTTTTTGGTGCGAGCAAGAATGAGAGCCGACCTATCTGTGATAGAGGCTTTTTCGCTGGCCGACCAATCAATAGGTGGAAAAACGTATCGATCTTCATTAAGTCCATCATAGGACATATCCAACACACTTTCATTGTCAGTCGTGCCATCTGGAAAATCAGAAAGCTTCAGCATCTGAATCTCATTAATAGTCAACCTACTATTATCTTTTCTGCGAACCGCAACTTCGTTACGCAGATCAACCCATATATCCTCAATGTCAGGCCTGCGCAGATGTTGGGCTCCATAGGCTCTAAGCACTCCTTGGATGTCAAAACCATCCCAAGACTTCATATGCTTCTTTAATTTCTCCTGAAGTTCACATTCAACATTTTTTGCCTTTGCTAGTGTCGAGCAAGTATATCTCCCAATAGAAATTGGGAAGGATACTGCTGCCTTATGCTTGCTTTGTTGGAATTTGTGAAAATCCAACAACTGTCTGACCGATTCTATCAATATCAATCTATCCCCTGGATAGCGAGGTAGACGGAAAGGCTCTCCCGAGTACATGACTGTTCGAAGATATGTAAACTTCTTGAATTGCAAGAAGATACACCCCCATTTAGATACTTCAGTCCAAGCCTCGTCTGAGACTCTTGTCTTTCTTAGTTCCGGGTTCAGCCGACAGATATTCTCGTAGAAGAAGGCATCATTTACCCTTCTAAAATGTTCTTTGGACCCCTTCTTGGTCAATTGAGGGAAATATTTATAAATTGGGTTTGTCGTTCTGCTTCCCTTAGTATCCTGCCCGAGATAATTCCTCATCCCGGCTGCTGCATAAGCCACATATGAAAACATATAAAACCTTCCAGTCGACAAGACCGTCGTCATCTGAGAATCAATTTCATTGCTGATAAGGGTTCCCCAGTCAATCCCTTGTTGGTTCTTCTTGATGGTGACCATAAACTGATACATCCATCCATGAAATAAATTTTATTCCGGCAAGCCAAAAACCTAGCTCAGCAGGGTGATAATATCATTGATTTCTTGTATGAAATCACATCTAGGGATAGTCCTTGGAAATCTAGATACTACTGGTTTAGCCTTGACCAGGAACTTCTTGTTGACATCCTTAATGCAAGTTTCCTGGTTACTGTCCCAGGCCTTCTGAGCCGACTTGATGTTTAGGTCCCCATACTCTTCGAAATTAGGTAGTTTCAGGAGATCATCAAAATAAGCCCCATCTAGTTTGATGACTACCTCACGAGCCTGATTCCTTACGGAACGAGAAGCCGAGTCGTAACTAGATGCACAAGCCAAAACCAATTCTGGACATTGGGCGGATATGGGAAAGCCTGCTGCAAGGGGCAAGCCACTGTTAGCTAAAGCTGTCATCCATGGGGTCTGAGAAGAACTCTTCACCCTATTCCAGAAGTCATCCATGTCTATATTGCCAAGTTCAGTATCCCTGATATCATAATTGCAATCAATATATGATGGGGATTCTGGCTTCTTAAATTTGTTCTTCATTCTGCTAGACTTCTCGGCCTTCTCGTGAGATGGACCAGGGTCCGACATGAAGAATGTTGGAGGGAGAAAGGCTTGAAACTCAGGAGATGCTGTCCACACTGAAAATCCCGATTGACTGAATACGCCGGAAGAATAGGAAAGTTTGACATGCTTAGGAGGATATCGGAAAACCCTGAGAACCCGACGAGTTTGATATGTCAGAACTTTGGCAAAGCCCGACACTTGCTTTTGATTACGGAAACTCGGAGATACCCGGCACTCACTGTCAATGGCGGAAACGGGAGGAAACCCGACACCCACTGTCAATGGCGGAAACGGGAGGAAACCCGACACCCACTTTTAACGTCGAAACTTTGAGGAACCCTGACACTTGCTTCCAATATACTTCGAACCTTTGACTCTGTAAAACAATCTTCAAAATTTGAGAAGCAAAAACAGAGTCTTTCTTGAATTCCAAATATACAACTTCATTTTTCTTTTTTTTTACCCATGCATCATGCATATAATTAGAATTTGGAAGAAACAACACCAATTGATAGTTCAGAAGAGAAAAACCCTAAAAACCTAAAACCCTTTCCAAAGCAACTCAGAAAGAAGAAGGAAAGAAAACCTTCAACACCCGGCAAGAAATTGGGAGGAAAATACGTGCAATCGATCGACAAAAACCCAGAATAAAGAAGGGAAAGAACAATACCTTCAATTCGAGAAATGTAAGATCAAAAACAGACGATCCAATCAATCAAGATGAGTTTTCAAGTTTTGAAAACGGAAGAGCACGCGCGAATAATCCACGAATAAAAAATATGAATGGTAAGAATGACGTGGAAATCCGCGTATTTATAATAAAATGGCAATTAATACACTTCAGCTCGGCACGTGCCAACTCACCGACCACTCGGCATGAATGCCATGTCAGCATGTTGGAGGGGTCCGAAAACCCGACACGAGGAGATTTAGTGCAATTCGGGTTTCGGGTTTTGGAAAACATGATGCATAAAGCATGAGGTGCTTAGATGCTACATAACCCCGAAAACCTGAATACAAAGGATTGAGCGGACTTCGGGAATCGGAAAGCATGGAGCATAAAACATGTTTTAGATCATGGATGTTCCGATGCTTTGTGGTTCCGAAAACCCGAATACAAATGATTTTCTCAATACAAGGCGGGTTTCGAGTTTCGGAAGTCAGACGACACAAAACATGTTTTAACTTAGGTATGTTCCGATGCGTTGGATGTCCGAAAACCCGATTTTCACAATATGAGGTAGGTTTCGGGTTTTGGAAGATACAAGACATAAAGCATGTTAAAACTTATGTCAAACTGTTGGTAACACCTGAAAACCCGATTCTCTTTAAGAGAGGCCATAATGCAAAATCACTTCGAAAATTTCGTAGGGGTTATCCGATCATTTTGTCGTGAACTCAAAACGGGGATAACACGCTGAAGAGGCATATCCCACTTGGATAGTAAAGCATGCATTTAAAAGTGAATTTGCAACCATTAAACATATTCATTTTAAAATTATGAAGTCAAGATGAAAAGATAAGGGTGAGAAATAAAATGTACCTAGTAATCAACCTTTATATTAGTACAAGGGCCAATTCTATTGTGATACCACCAGAACATGCAAACATACTCATTGCAATCAACCATTATGTTATTATAAAGGATACTTATCATTACGACATCCATTGATATTGAATTTTGTAAGTATTAAAGTGAAGATTTTGCGTGCCATGACACTAGAAAATTGTTTTTAATTAAAGTTATATAAATCATATTTAAATAATAATAACTGATCATCAACAAGAAAAATTCAAGTTTTAAAATATTCACCTAATTTTATGAAATATTTGGTACAAAAATTAATTAATTATTCACTAACAAAGAAAATAAATACATATGTTTGTAATCTCCTCCAAATGAGGAATTAAAACTTATCACTCCAAACACCACTCAAATTTTATAAATTCTCACTCATTCCTATTCTAACGTGTGTTGTTACTCACATACATTGACACATAAATAATTATAATACAATATATTTTCAAGAACCCATAATGTGAGAACTAAATAATAGAATACCCAACTTTCCCCCTTAGTATGAACATGAGGAGAAGAATAGAGGATTAAAAGGCCAAAACATTACCTATCACATGAGTTCATACTGGGGTTTAAAAAAAAAATCAAAATGGACCCAATATATTACCCCATATTAAGGGGTATTAGGTGTTAAAGTATAAACGTTTTTCAAAATATTTTAGGGTTAGTTTATTTGGAGAAAGAGGGATGATTGAGGAGGATTAGTCATGGGGTAGATGATAATCCTAAATTCATATCGCTTTCATTGTTTATTTTTCCAAAGTAGTAACATGGTTTTAACCGTCGAAAAATATGTTTTTCCAAATTAATAACACTACATAAATCTCAATAGTTGGAACATACTTTATAATATCATTGAAAAGATTTATTTTTTTCATTTCATTAAATATTTTAATGAAGATTAATAAATATAATTGGAAATAATGAAACCACACATGACCCCTCACATTACAATACAAAGATTTACTAGAGTGAAAAATGTACATACTAAGGGTTTGTAAATTTTGAGTCCAATATGAATTTTATCCAGGTTTTAAGTGGAATTATAGTTAAATGTTGTGAAAATATAAGATATTGAATCCAACATTGAATAGGTGGAAATAAAAAGAGGTACAAAAAATGTCATAAATAAAATGGGTAGTTTGGACATGGTAAAATAAGGGGGACACCATAGTTTATTATTGAAAAGATGTATTAGGAGGGAGTGTTGATAATAGTAAATTGAGAAGTATCTTTGTAAATAAAGTTATTATTTATTATCATATGAACCACATATGAACATACATGATAGGTAATAAGTTTACATAGTGAATCATATACGGGGAGAAAAAACACTTATGAATTGAAATGAGCATACACTTAACACACACTCTACTGGTTGGGAACATAATGACCAATTCATAGTTGGAAGTCCATGAACCATAGAAGAGGACCCATCAATCAATCAAAATGAAATCATTGAATAATCTAGAATGGGAACTTATTGACCAAACCAATAGAAGTAGTGAGAATGACCTCACTACAAATATTATCAAGGATACATACTTCTACAATTATTGTGATATAAAATTCATCTGCTTTTATTTCATTGTAGCAAATTAAATTGATACTAATTTCCTACAAATGTTGCAAAATATTAATTATATATATATATAATATTTGAGGATTAGGTACTCTATTAGTGTAGGTTTTTAATTCCATTGCATGGTTACTATTCTATTGTATGGGTTTTCCTACACATATATTTAGCTTGCTTATGTGTTGGTGGGATAGACGGGAGTTACAATTCTCCACATTTTAAGGCGGTGGTTACACCTCCATAATTCCTATTTATATAATTCTTGTAAAGATATTTTCTAATGCATTTTATATACAAGATATCATTTGGACCATGTTTGGTTCCTATCTCACAAATTTACTCTATTTGTGTTTGCATATTTTATCAGTGTCGATCATGTTCCACACTCTCACATGATATTAGAGAAATATTTGATAATCAAACACCATTATTATATTGTGTTTATATTGTTGGAATATTGATTTTTTAAAGCGTGTTATTGTATATACTTTGATATTTGAGTTTTATCCTCTATTATGTAGCTGGATGATTTGAAGAATCACAAAAGAGAAAAGGATATAGTGGTTTTTGTAGAATAGTTTTCATTCTATAAATTCTCTAGAGAAATAGATTGTATCATCGAGTTTGGATTGTACCAAAACCCTATTATCAACAATAAAATAAAGTATGCTTTGAAGTAGGCCACATGTGGTCTTTCTTAGATTTATACGGTCATTCTCTGGGCTATTTCGTGGAATTCCATACCACACCAAAGTTCACGTTTTTTGGGCTTATGTGGTTTTTTATAGAAAATTAGTGGGTGTTTTTGAGTTTGTAATATTTTTTTGGATGTATTCATATTCAAGGTTGGCCAATGAAACTACCTAAGTGTGGCTATGAGATACTATATGTGTTTTGATAGCTACACATGTGAATTTATTTGCGGTTGAACATGTGCATTAAGTTGCTTGTTGGAATTATTTTTGTGACTTGTTATGGAAACGTATTCATAGTCATAAGCATACTATGGAAAAATTGGTGCTGCTACTCTTTTTTTACACAGAATTATTATCTTCTTAAGGTGGTCATACAAATTTTTTGCTTGCATAGCCATAGATGAGTAAATAGTTTAAGGCAACCACACTTTGTTGGGTTACAACCATTTATTTATATAGGTGAACTAACCATAACCCTAAGCACTCTACTAAATAGGTGAAATAAGCTATCATATAGACATATAAGTGATTACATAGGTCCCCACTAAAGGGGTACCATATGTGCATAAGTTTAGAGAAGGTATCCCCATCACTTTTCCTATCCTTAGCTCCTAATAAAATGGGTTTATCCTATATTGAAACCAACCTAAGGGGGATTCAGTGATGGAAGACAAATGTTTTTCCTCTAAGGTGTAGGAGGAAGTATTTTATTTTTTCAAAGAGAAAGGAATTTGTAAGAGGTATAATGTGTTTATGGAAACTCCTTGTAGGGTGTCATTTTTTTAATGTGTATTTTTTCAAGTGTTATGCATTAGTGTTAATCTCATTCCTTTGTTTGGAATGTATAAAATGATTTTTAGGCCTTGAAAATGATACATGTACTAGATTATAAAGTGACATATCTTGGGGTAATGTAATAATGAACTACGATAAAGTTCCATTTTGGGGGTTTCATCATGTGTTTTGGTATTAAACTCCATTGTTATATCATATAACTAAATTTAAAGAATTGTTTATCCTACAAACAAGGGGTAGATGATCACTGCATACCACATGACATAATACCCTATCTTATTTGAATCATTATTGATCCTATTGAATATAAGAAGAAGATGAAATGGTTGAACAAAAATGACATGGTATATGGATTAATATGTCTATTTGTTCCATATGATAGTTAATATTAGCTTACGTACATTAAGTGTACTTTATTTGATTGGGAATTCATCTGGCAGTTATATGGAGAACATGATTTTATATTTAAAAGATATGCTTACTTAAAAACTATTCATGTGTGGAAAATATTGAGACTTCTACTGATCCTCCTTTTACTTATGAAACACATCTAATGTTGATGAAAAGTATGTTCCTACTTCAGAGTCCAGACTCACTTCTTTGAGAAATTCCAATGATTCTTTGCATCAAGATCATATATGTCTCTCAAATTAACCTCATTGGGACACATACCTACTAGATAATGCTTATTTTCTTGTAGAGTCACAAATTTAAGATCTAGATGAAACCATTGAGGTAATTTATCTCCTATTTCAGGACATTACTCCATCACCTACTATTTCAGAAGAGTTCAAAGTTTCTTCCTTGATGGTTTCCAGTGATTCTCCACAAGAGGACATTACTACATAAGCTATTGTTTCATCATAGTTTAAAGTTTCACCCTTGAGGGATTTTAGTAATTATCTCTAATAAGACATTCCTCTATCACCAATTATTTCATTTGAGTTCATAGTTTTTTCTTTGAGGGATTCTATTGATTCTCTACAATAGGACATTCTTCCATCACTTTCTATTTCATCAAAGTTTAGATTTTATTCCTTGAGGGATTTTAGTGATTCTCTGCATTAGGGTTCGTTATGTCTTCAGGGTCAACTTCATTGGGAGGTATAATTATTAGAAAATTCATATCTATTTGTGGACTCTCACCTTTCAGATATTGATAACAATATTGAGGATAATTTTTCTCTCTTTGATGTCAAATATGATAAAGTTTCATTTTCTACCTCTTTGGATGTATTTTCTATACCACTACATGCTTATATGGTGACACCACCTACACTTCTTGAATTATTTGATTCACCTCTATCATCATTCACACTAACACCTTTTGCAAGAGTTCTTGGTTCTTGGTTAAGTTATCATATTTTTGTTAGGAACCATTCTTAGACCTATTTTGTACCCGATTTAATTCATCAACACTTTTCATAGTTGCGCATTAAATATTTTGAGAAACATATGGATATATTCTTCATTTCATATACCATTGATTGAAATTATTTGAGTAAAACATCGGGTATTCCTTATTGGGATGAAAACTTCACCCATTCCTTTACTAACAACACGATTATTCATTTATGAAAAATATTGGGATTTTATGAGGCTTCATATTCTGTGGGGTTGACTAGTCTTGTCTTCTTCTCTTATTTCTCTCTATTTCTGGGGTCTGCTCCATGTTCTTCTGGGAGGCTTTTCACTGAGAGATCCTTTATATGCGATTATCTTGTCTCTCTTTGGGGAGGTTTTTTCTACGAGTTATATCCTTTTATCCACTTTATAAGGGAATTGGCATGTTATTGCATACCTCACCAGGCCTTTTTTTAACACATTTATTCTACCCAACTAAGCTACACTTAAGGGGGTATTAGTGTTTTTTTATTCCATTGCAAGGTTTTCCTAAATACGTATTTAGATTTACTTAGGTGTCAGTGGGATAGATGGGAGTTATAGTTATCCAAATTTTTAGGTGGCGGTTACACCTCCCCATTTCCTATTTATATGCCTCTTGTAAAGCTATTTTATAATGAATTGAATATGCAAGATGCATTTTGGCTCATGTTTGGTTCCTCTATCTCTCACAACTTTACTATCTTTATGTATTCATATTTTATCATTTTTTGATCTTAGCCCACATTCTCACATCCTCAATTTTACGTATGTAGGACCATTTATCTTAATTTTTCCCACATAATATTGGATAATATAGGTGATGACCATTACCTTTGAAGATCAACCTCAACTTTAGTTGATTTGGTGTATGTTGTGTTGTGAGTACTATAATAAGTAACCTTGGAGTTAGTGATGAAATATTTTTTTTTTTCTTAATTCCTTAATTTAATCCATCCTATAGTGAGATTGGATCACATAGATAGATTATTCATTGTGTGCTCCAATGGCTCTTGTAGGTTCTCTATTTACGCTAGAGTAATTTTTGTGTGTATTAGACCCCCACATAATTGAAATGGGTGTTGGATTCAACCAAAATATACCCTTTACAATGAGACATTTTTATTTTGACTTTTAATTTTGACACTAACATCATCCACAAAAGTCCCAAGATGACACACAATTTACCATTGATATTGATTCTAATAAGAAAAATAATCTATAAATTACAAAAAATTAGACAAAATACAATAGATTTTTATCAAATTTGTTTATAACCACAATTAGTCAAATATTAATATAATTTTATTTAACCTAAAGAGTGGAAAAATATTAATTAGAAATGACCACGACTCTAGATAACTTGATTTTACAAAAAACTATACTAACTTAAAGAATCCTATCAAACACTATTAACCTAAATATTAAAAATTAAAAACTAATTAAATAAATAATTATATTTTTTATGAAACTTAAAAATAAACCCTATAAATGAACTTATAATTATTAATGCCTATAACTTATGGATTTATTCTATTAAAGATGATGTGAAAAAATTACAAGGGATTTCAAATTTTTGGGACTGCATGAGAACATAATGTGATGATAGAAAATATTCATCCAAATGAAAAAGTGAATTATTGTCACCAAGATATAGAAACACAATTATCTACACTGAATTCTCTTAGTACTTAATATAGGAAGGATGATGTTAAGAAATTAATTCCCACGATTAAATATTGTGCCTATAGATAAATTTAGATTAGTGATAGATATACAATTGGGTCTAAAAATAATAGCCTAAAGGTGTGGAAATGTAACAAACAATGGAGATGTTGAAGATATTAATCTAAACTTGATTGATCATATTATTTCATGAATGGATAATTCTCTAGAAAGAATGAACTAAAAAAACACTGATAAGAATAAACACATCCACATTTAATTTTTCAGCATACATACAATTTTTAACGAGTCTTTTATCAATGTTATATTCTATTTCACTAATATTAAGTTGTCATATGTTAGATTTAATATACTAGGTTTAAATATTGTATTTCTCATAGGATTAGAATAAGATAATTAGTATCTCTAATCAGTTGCCACCACATCCCATCTATGTCTATTATGTGTCAATCACTTTGTATATATGTTGGTCAAATGGTAAAAAGTGGTGTTGGTTATCAAATTTTACTTTTTCTTGGTTAAAATTAAAGTTGGAACCCAAATATTTCACATTTTCTCATGTGGCTAGTGTGAGTATACACTGAGGTGTTTCCTTGGTATTTACACTTCTTGTATGGTTTTAATACTCATCAAGATTCCAACATGGTATTATATAATTTCTCCAAAAAAAGAAATGATATATTTTCAAGTAATTGATTATTTTGATATTTAAAATACTTCAACCATATTTCAAGTTTTTGGGCCACAAATCACTTTGGGATACTCAAATAACTGTATGGTTTTTTTGGGTGCTAAAAATGAATATATTTGTATTTTTAGGTGTTTTTTGTATTCATGATAAATAAGTATTTTTTATTGTGCTTATAAATATTTTTATTACAATCTACACAAAAATTAAAAAGTTTTAAAATTGATATTTTCATTTCATGTGTTTTTTGGTGAATTTTTCAAGTTATATAGGTTTTTAGGAGAAATTAGGAAGACTAGGTTAGAAAGGAATTTTTTATATTTTTTATTCATGTTTAATAAATAAAATATACTTTCAATATGCTTCTCTCTCACAAATATTAATAATTATTTCTTTTCAAAAATAATACATCGTATATTCCCATGACATCTAGTTAAAGTTTGAAACAAAATTGAGACTTGGAAATGTGAAGTGATGAAGGGCATCACAGATGTATATAAATAAATTTTTTCTTGTTTGAGGTATTTGGCATAATTTTGGTTAATAAACCATGTTTTCATGTCATTCTCTCATGGTCAAGCCCCTCCAGCCATTCAAAACAAAATTTTCCTCCAAAACTTGAAATTTGAAATTTTGAATTGTGGAGTAAAGCTTAAATGCCTTCTTGGTTATAATTTATTGTGTTTTATCTAATTATACTTCATGGGAGGTCTAAGGAGATACTATAACATGATTTTATATGTATATCATCCCATGTCATCCTTATACACATGCCTTACTCAAGAAAAACCACTACATTTGTCCACCTTGGGTTAACAAAACTAAGAGCGGTTATGTCGTAACTAAATTGGATGAAAAATTAAGAGGGGGGATATTAATTCAAATAAGAGATGGTGAAGAAGGAGGTGATAGATAAATTGGTGAGAGGAAGACAAAATTTGAATGGAAAAAATGTAGAGATTTCTTATTTTCATTTTCACTGACTTAAGAAACACTTATAAAACAAGGGTTTCCCTCATGATTACTTGCATTCTTAAGTTTTTATAGATGAAATAAGGTGTTAGAGACTTCTCAAGGATGAATTTAAGCTTCTCAACTTCGTAATTGTTTGTAGATTCTATTTTTCTAGTTTAACATGGATTGAACCTTTGTACTACAAGAATACTAGTTTGTGTGTCATTTTTTTCTCATATTTCTTGATAAAAGATGTTTTATGTTTTGTTGAATAATTTTTAAACATATGGATGAATGAAGAACCTGATAAGAATATTGTGATATTCTAGAAAACTAAATTCTTTAACTATGCCTTGTAACTGTACGTGTCAATTTTGAAACTAAGTTATTTCCTTCCATGTTGTTTTTTATAAAGGGTGCATGATCGTGGTTGAGGATATTGATAATATAAATTCATAACTTGAATTTTTTTTAATTATAATCCAAGTATTATTTATAAAATAATGTCAATAAGAACCCTAACACTAACAAAACATATACTGTCTCAGTCTAGTTGAACTGTAGTGTTGATTTCTTCACGTTTCCTATTAAGAATCCCTATTTTCTTAGTAAAAGAAGGGTCTTAAACATTTTTAAATTAAATTAATAAGAGAACAAGGTAAATATAATTTACATTAAGGTTTAATCTCATTTTAACCCATTTTTTCTTTGTCCTACATATAGTAAACCTTGATTTAGGGTTATGAGACCATGTTCAACATTGTTAAGTCTATTGTGTTGAAAAATTAGAGCATAATCATTTATGTAATAATTGGCATCTCAATAATGTTACAATATAGAAATGCGAAAGATATTAAGAAGGATTTTACTTTGAATTATCTATACCATGTTTAGATAACCTTAGTTTGATTGTAACCTTACATTGAGCCCTTATTTTATTTAATTACTTGATTTATCATTTATAAATTTGAATTGAAGTGTCTTAACATACATAAATATAAGAGGAAGGAATATAACAGGTGATCATTTTATTATATAGGGATAAGCTATCTTAAATCATGTCAATATTATCTTGATAGTCCTAATAAGTTTAGATTGAATCCATTCCCCTATTTTAGCACTTGAAGGATTTTAAGAGGAGTTGAGAATACATTAGATCAGTATTAGAGTGGGTGTATGATTTGTTAGCCAAGAAAAATTTAGAAGTAATTTGTGAAACATAATCTTGCAAGAGTAAGAATAAATGGCTCATAGAGCTAAGGTTGAAAAATCATAGAGAAGGAAACCTAGAGAAGAAGAGTTGCTAGAACTGATGGAGAATTCTAAAGAATATTTGGAGGTAGTATAGATTTATTTAAGAAGATGTGTGTTAGTAGGTGATGTCAGCGATAGAGAAGAAAAATCATAGGAAGGAGAACTATAAGAAGAAACTAAGGAAGTAAAAGGGGTAGAACCAAGACTATTAAAAATAGTGATATGGGTAAGTGCCAAACTAAAGTTGAGGGTTATTGAGTATGGAGGGATTCTGAATGTTGATGAATTAATTAATTAGATAATAGATATGGACAATCATTTTTATTAGGAAGGAATAGTTGATGAGAAGAATAATTTTTATTGTACTAAGTTGAAAGGACATGTATGCATTTAGTGGGATTATGTTCATGCTAAAAGAAATAGTAATGCATCGAAGAAGATCAAATCATGGAATATGATGGTTACAAAATTGAAAGATAAATTAACCTCTTTAATTTATCAGACAAACCTATTCAAGAGGCTAAAAAAATTGAAACAAAAATACATGAATGTGAAGGATTACATAGAAAAATTATACAAGCTCTCAATTACGTATGGTCACATAGAAGAAGATGAAGCGAAGGTGGATAGACACTTGAATGGTATGAGATTATACATTCAAGATGAACTCAATTTATTGAATCTAGAATAATAGATTAATATTATCAATCTAACCTTAAAGCAGAGGATACTTTGATTAGGAAGCACATAAAACACTCTATATGAAGAGGAAATAATTTCAAAGGTAGAGGATAATAAGGTGGTAGAAATCCGTAGTAGATTCATGAAGGATAATATAAAATTTCTCAAGGGAAGAATAATACAGGAGGAGGTTATTTTTGTAGAGGAAGAAGACCATCTGGAGGAGGAAGAAGCATAGGATTCATGGATATGATTTTCAAATGTAATAAATATGTAAGACATAATTCATTGGAATGTCTATAATGACCTCAATCCAGTGGAAGAGTGAACGAATCAAACCATGAAATAACTCAAGTTGATGAGGAGAGTGTTTGATCTCCATCACATGTAGAAGAACCTAAGAAAGGAGAATATTTTCTAATAAAAATAATACTATTGAAACCAAGCAAAGGAGATGAAGGAACCATATCAAAGAAATATATTATTTACAACTATTTCAAGTCAAAAGGTAAGTGCTTCAAAATTGTTATTTATAGTGGAAGTACATATAAATTAGTTTCATTATAAATGGTTGAAAAGTTAGAACTAAAAAATACTAGCACATCCTTACTCCATATAAAGTCTCTTGGCTACAAAAAGGACATCAAGTATTGGTTAATGAGAAATGTTCAAGTTGATTTTTAGACTTGGGAAATACAAGGATGAGGTACTTTGTGACATCATGCCCATGGATATTTGTCATGTGTTGTTTGGAGACCTTGGAAATATGATAGGAAAACAATACATGATGGAAGAGAAAATACATATACCTTGGAAAAATATAGTAAGAAACACACTTTGACACCATTTAAGGACAACCATAAGAGGTTGAAAACAATGCTAAAGTGATGGTAATGAATAGAAAGGATTTCTTTGCAATAGGTTAAGAAAGAATAGGCCAATTTTACATTGGTACCTAAGCCTAGGATTGTCATAAAAACAACAAAGATGACTTGAGTTTCCATTGGAAATTTAGAAATTGTTGGAGGAATATGTGGAAATAGTGGTTGATGAACTACCTAATGGGGTGACACCTATAAGAAGTATAAGTCATCACATAGATCTCATACACGGATCTAGTTCTACCTAACAAAGAATCCTATAGAATGGTTCCTATGGAAAATGTAGAGATTAAAAGGAAAATAAAAGAGCTAATGGATAAGGGAATGATTAGAGAAAGCTTAATTAAATGTGATATACCAATAGTGTTGAACTCCTAAAAAGGATTGAATGGAGAATGTGCATGGATTCAAGGGCTATTAACAAGATAACTATAAAATACAAGTTTCCACTACTATGATAGATGATCTATTAGATTATTTGAGTGGAGCACAATACTTTTCAAAGGTGGATTTGAAATATGGACTACCAAAAAATAAGAATTAGAGAGGGTGATGAATGGAAACAACCTTCAAAACTAATGATGGACTATATGAGTGGCTAGTCATGCCTTTTGGCCTAACCAATGCTCCTAGTACTTTCATGAGATTAAGAATGAACATAATCATGCCCTTTATAGGTAAATTTATCATTGTTTATTTGGATGATATCTTAGTTTTCAATAGATCAAAAGAGGAACATGTGGAACATCTTAGGAAGGTGTTAGAAAGGCTAAGAGAAGAGAAATTTTTGATTAATCTCAAGAAGTGTAGCTGTATAAAAACTGAATTGGTGTACCTAGGATTTTTTTTTTTAAGAATGCTTTAAGGATGGATCCATATAAGGTAAAGGAAATAGTATAATGGCCTACTCCTAGGAGTGTGTTTGAGGTGAGAAGATTCCATGGATTGATAAGTTTTTATAGAAATTTCATTAGGAACTTTAGTGATATTTGTGCACCCATAATTGAGACAATTAAGGGAGATAAGAATAAATTTTAGTGGACTGAAGTAACTGAGAAAATATTCCAAATATTGAATAAGAAGATAACAAAACAACCTATCTTTGCTTTACCTAATTTCAATAAGGTTTTTCAGGTGGATTGTGATGCTAGTGGATCAACTATTGGGGTAATTTTGAGTCAAGAAGGGAAACCATTATTGCTTATTTCAATGAGAAACTAAATGAAGCCAAGAAAAATTATTCATCTTATGATCAAGAATTATATGTCATCATACAATCTTTGAGAAATGGAGACATTACCTACATTTCCTAAAGAATTTGTGCTTTATACTAACAACCATGCTTTGTAGTTTATCAACAGTCAAGGTAAGCTTAATCAGAGACATATGAAGTGGATGGAGTTTTTGCAAATTTATTCTTTTATTCTTAAGCATAGAAATGGTAAAATAAATAGAGTAGATGATGCATTAAGTATGAAAAAATTTTTCATGAGTTTCAAGTTGGAGTAGTAGGATTTGAGTCATTAAAAGAGTTGCTATGAAGGAATATCCTGATGTTAGGGAGGCATATCATGCTTGTAAGAGTCTAGTAAGCTTAGATAGAAGTCCATGGATGGACTATATGATCCAAGAAGGACATTGTTGTTCAAGGGAAAGTAGTTATGCATACTAAAAGGATCTATGAGAGATAAATTTTTATAAAGGAGAAACATAGTGGAGGTTTAACATGGTATTTTGGGAGATAAAACCTTTTCTCAGTCTGAATGAATACTACTATTCCAAAGATGAAATATGATGTTCAAATATTTGTGGAGAGATGTAGATTTTTCACTAGTATGCCAAAGGAAGAATCCAAAATGCAAGAGTATATCAACCTTTACCAATTCCAAGAAGGTTCATGGGATGTATCGAGCATGGATTTTGTGTTGGTTTTCCAAGAACACAATGAGGTAATGACTCCATGTTTATTTTGTTGATAGGTTCTCTAAAATGGCACACTTTATATCTTGCAAACAAACAAGTGATGCCACCAACATTGCTAATTTATTCTTTAGAGAAGTAGCCAAATTGTATGGAATTCCCAGAAACATTATTTCAGACAGGAATAATAAGTTTGTTAGGAATTTTCAGAGAAATCTTTGGAAGCATATAAACACTAGATTAGATTTTAGTTCAAATTATCATCCTTAAATTGATGAGCAAACTGAAGTTGTTAATAGAAGTCTTGGAAACTTGTTTATGTGTTTCATGTGATCATCCTAAAAAATGGGATCAAATTCTCTCTTAGTCTAAATTTTTATATAATGAATTCAGCAATATGAGTGTAGGGATGAATCATGTATAAATTGTCTACAAGATTCACCCAACAAGAATATTTGAGTTAAGAAATTTGGGAAAACATGAAAGAAGAAGTGCTAAAGGTGAATAATTTGCTATAACCACACAAGAACTTCATGAGTAGGTCAAAAATCAATTAGAATCAAGTACTCATGAGTACAAACAACATATTGATATAAAGAGGAAAGAAATTAGTTTTGTAGGCAGGAGATTTAGTGTTAGCACACCTCTAGAAGGAGAGATTTCCTAAATGTGAATAAAATAAGATAAAACTTAAGAATATAGGGCTATGTAAGGTATTAAGAAGGATTTCAGGTAATTCCTCCGAACTAGAGTTACCAGTAAGTCTTGGCATATATCCATTCTTCAATGTGGAAGACCTATATCCTTATTAAGAGGCTTATCAATGCGATTCAAATGAAACTGAAGAGGAAATTATCATTTATTGGGAACAATAGCTTCCCAAAGCAAAGAAAGAGTAAAGTGAAGCTATTTTGGACAAGAAGCTTCGCAAGAAGATGAGGAAAAAAGTATTTTCAGTACTTTTTCAAGTGAAAGATCCATCATGTGGAGGATGCATCTTGGATGACCTCAACCAAGATAAATAATCATGGTGTAGATATTGAAGACCTTATGAGTAGTAGCTCATGTACCTTTTACACCGAGGGTGTTTGATACATGGGTATTACAAATGCATATAATTTAAATTTTTATTGTTTGAGGACTTGGACCTCATTTTGGTCAATAAGGCATGTTTTTATGTAATTATTGTTAATAGGTTTCTTTATTAGTTTGTACATTAAGAAGGAAATAAAGGAAAATACGTGAAGAACCATACAACATGAAAATAGATAAAAAGCCATAGAACACTAAAAAGTTTGTTAAAAACTAGAAGAAGCCACATAAGACTAAATAAATCCATTGATCATCAGGAAGCCTCTCAAAAAATATATGAAGATGAAGAATAAAGGAACACCTATGTAACAAAGAAAGAACCAAGAATAATAGATACACAGTCACCACCAATATTGGGTAAATTGTGCAAAACATGTACTTATGATAATCCATTGTAATAGGATAGAGGGATAAGAAAGAGAAAGAAGATACGAGAAAAATGTGATGTATGTAAGAGATGGTATAAAGATAATATGTTGAATGAAGAAAGAGTACCTGAGAAGAGAAACTAAATTATGAATTATAACTTAATTTGAAAATTTAATATTAAGACTATCTTTTTGGGTTCCATTATTTTATTCTCTTATGTTGTGATGTTATTTATTCAATATTCTTGATATCTAACTTATCCCTTTCAAAGGAATGAAATACTTAACCCTCACATTAACGTTGAGGATTAATGTCAACAATTATCTTATGGTAAAGCACATCTAGCCATTATAAATAGATTTTCCTTCAAAAACTTGAAATTTATAATTTTGAATTATGGAGTAAAGCTTAAGTGCCTCCCTAGCTCTAAATTATTATTATTTTTCTCACGATACTTCATGGGAGGCCTAAGGAGACCATATAAAATTCTTGGAGATGTAAATAATCACATGTTGCCCTTCTACACATTCCTAACTCAAGAAAAACCACTACTTTTGTCCACCTTGGATTTACAAAACAAGAAGTGGTTATGTTGTAATTGTATTAGATGAAAAAGGATGAGAGGATGCTATCTATTAAAAAAAGAGAAGGTAAAGGAGGTGAAAAATCCATTTATGATAGGAAGACAAAAGTTGAATGGAAAAAATCTAGAGATTTCCTGTTGTCATTTTCATAGACTTAAGAAACACTCAAGAAACAAGGATTTATCTCATAATTACTTGTATTATTAAGTTTTTATAGATGGAATACAGTGTTATAGACTTCTCAAGGATGAATGTAAACTTCTCAACCTAATAACTATTTATTGATTTTTTGATTAAGAAAATATCGAAATAAATAAATGCTAAATATAAATATGTAACAACAGAAAATATAGATATGCAATAAAACATAAATTTGACCCAAGCAAGTAAGTTAGAAAAATATGAAAACCCTAGTTGTAAAAATATGGTAAGGTACTTAGATGATTCAAAAATATGTCAAAGCTATAATGATATGGAAATATGATGAAATAGGAAAGTAGAGTGTCGTAACCGAGCTCATAAAATTGTGTGAACGCTGGAAATGCTGGGACTAGGGTACATAGATTGGGTCAAGGGCGTCTGGGGAACTGTAGACCTCCTCTAAGAACCTATGACTTATAAAAAGCTAAAGAACATAGTTTCACATGGTCGTGAGATTTTTTCTAGATGTCTCCTTTGGTCACATGTACTTCGTTGCTTGATCACCAAGTTTTCCTGAAACCTGCAAAGAGAAAGAATACCTGTAAAACCCCAAAACACATCAAATCATAAAAATAAAAAAGATGTAAATAGGGATTCAGACTAACCCCAGTGGTAACCTGACTGATTGAATTTACAATCCAGGTGCTGCACTATATTTTAGATTCCATGTAGTTTTGTGTGTGTGTAGAATCGTGCCCTAGGTGGCTCTTGTGCGAGTCACATTTGATAGAAAGAACTAGATAGATGTACATAGATGTGTGCATGAAAAAATAAAATTCCCCTCCTATGAAGCGTATGGAGAAGAATGTAATCCCTTGTCCCTTGAATGGATGCTAGATGGATGCTTTGATGCTTTTGTAATGGCCTTTAGATACAACCTTAGGTGGTGATCGTAGATGCTTAATGATTTGTCCTTTATTATGATCACATAACATTGTATTTATATGATTCCCTTAATTGAATTTCACAATTAACCACTAAAAAGATAAACACCAAGAAAATAAGGTTCCCAACAACTGGAAAGGACCTAAAATGTGTGAGGAAGATACACATAGGTCAGGGGCACCTAGAGGGGATGATGGTTCCTGGGTGCTGGTGTCTAGACTGAAAAAATGAAGTGTCGAAGGTCTGAATGGGTGTGTAATAATAAGAAGGAAAACAAAAATAAAGAAAAGAGGCCAAAGATAGTGGTCAATAAGTAATTTTATCTCTTACAAATCATATGAATAGTGGTATGTGATTAGGACTATAAATATACCAAAGTGCGTGATTTAGTGTCTACATTTTCCCCCACTTTATTTTGTTGAGTGAATGATTGAAAACATAAAGTAGATAAGATATGCATACCTGATAAACATGTAGATCGACAGTGAAAAGCGTGCTAAGGAGACAAGAAATAGTGTGGAGTGATAAAAATTATGAAGCATGGATGCTAGAGAAGAGGAAGTGAAAACGATCATAGGGGTGAAAGCTTATGTGTAGAAGTCATGTTGTACATTTTGTTGATGTCACTTTTTATTTATGATGTGAGTGCTTCTACCCATAAGGACAGACCTACACAAGAGAAGAGAACATGAGTAGTCAAATATGTGAAAAATTCAATCCAAATGAGTAAAAAGTGTGTAAAATATATGTGAAAAATGTAAAAGGAAACATGTGCACCCGATCCATGATGAGTGAAAGAGATAGAAAGGATTATGAATATGTTGTAGAAGAACAATTTTTTTGGGTGATCTCACGTCAGTTGCACCAAGTGTGAGTTTTTGGGTGATCTCATGCCAAGTATGCCAAGTACAGAAGAAGCGTAGGGAAAAAGGTATAGTTTTATCATCAAACCTTTTACTGATTCTTGAAGTATAAACACCACTACATATGGTGTGTGAAAATCCAATCCATTTCAGTCCAACAAAAAATTAGAAAATAAGATGTAATGCATGCCTGTCAAGTGCTTAAGGAATGTGTTTGTCTTGTAAATGCCACTGTGTAAACTGCTGTGAACTATTCCAAACTGAGAAAAAACCATGTAATTTCCCCCTACTCATAGGCACCCAGGAAGGGTCAGGGGTTCCCAGGAACTGCTATATGTGTCTAGGCACTAGTGATTGTGCTCTGCTAAGGACCCAAGTTATAATCTGGGCTGTTGTTATGACTGAAGAATATGTTGTACCGATACTAAACTGTGTTGTATTATGAATGTTTCACTCAATGCCTGCCCTCATTTGGGGTGCATACGAGGTCACAAGGAGGATACGACCCAAAAGAGGAGCGCATGTTATGTTGAAACTAAAGAATGGTTTGAATTATGTGATAGAAAGATATGATTGATAATGCATAGATCATAGTGAGTGAGTGTGGTGAGGTTAATTTTAGATTGAGACCCTTAGTATTCAAGTATGAACCATGGAACTAGAGTGTGTCATAGGGAAGTGTGCCATGATAAAAGTGTACTACAAATATATGTCGTAAATACACTAAGTGTGTCATGTGTAGTGTGTATGATGTGAGTTTCATGTATGTAGTATGCCCTCAACTATCAATTGTTAACCATAGCACAAGAGTGCGTCATTGGGGAATGATGATACCAATGTATCAAGACATGTAAATGTGTGTGAAAGACTAGATGTGATGTGTAGAGTGAATGAGTAGAAATGCAAAACATTTGATAATTCTAGAAGGGGGAGAATAAGTATGATGTCCCCCAAGTGTATTCCTATGAATATGATATCCAATGAAAGTGAAAGATGAGGGTATTCCACTTGATGCTTGCAGAGGGGTGTGACCATGCTTTAAGACTAACGGTGTGTGAGACAAATGCTGTATTGGTGAATGAGATATATGTGTATGATTCCTATGAGGTGATGGACACCTATGTGAAGGAGAGAACATAGGTGATGCAAATCTATGTGAAGTAGAGTGTGGGGGTGATGAACACATATGTGAAGAAAAGAGAGGAGGTCATGTATATCTATGTGAAGGATCCATCTGGGTGGTGGACCTACACTTATGTGATAGAACAAAAAACTAATGAGACCATGTAGGCAGTGAGAAAACAAGTGAGCTAGGAGCATATTGTGCTTTATATTTGAGAGGTCATGGGGATCTAGATTCTCTAGCGAGTATAATGGCCACCTCAAGAGGAGGTTTCTGTGATGGTGTGGATGGTGAAACACCATTGATAGTATTGACCTATGTATTGTGAATGAACTTTAGACACAAGTGATTCATGGAGATGATAGCCTAAGTTTCATGGAGCCAAGGAAGACCTAAGAGTATGTCATGACCTTTGACTGAAGGTGTCACAAGAAAATTCACAAGCATGGTAAGAGGACCAATGGTAACTAGAAGCTCAACATAGCCATATGATTTAGGAATTGGATATGAAATTCACGAGAGTGGATAAACAATAACTATAAGAAGTGCAATAGAACATGCACTTACGCGAAATGATGGATCAACCATAGTGTTATCTATAGAAATAGATCCAAAGGAAGCATTGATATGCAATGTGTAAGAAGAGAATGCAACATGATAGTCATAATCATTAAATGCAATGGCTGGTGGAGATTTCTCAGCATGAGTGACTAGAAAATCAAGAGTCCCCGATGCAGAAGGAGGCACTGAATGATATGTATGATTTGATGAAGATTCATCCACTTTATTTTCATCCTTAGGAAGGGGATTGTTGAAGATTTTGAGCTTGTTATTGTCATTGACCGGTGCAGAATCCATAGGTCCTAGAAGCTCAATTACATTATTATAGATAAGATCTTGAATAATATTTTGAAGTTTGAAAGACCAATACGTAGAATTCCCAATGCATTGATGATAATAAAATAAAAATTTTCATTGTAGTTGTGACTTTTAGGATAAGATGGGTCCAAATTGAGTAGAGGAGAAAACATAATAAGATTTATCTCAATGAGTTGTGGCAATAAAATATGTGGAGCAATAGGAAGTTTTGTAAATGTATGCTTAGGAGGTGTTGTCTCCTAAAAACTGCTCTACGTTTTCATAGCCAAATTTAAATTTTTTGAGCTCATGTCCTTCATTGCTGTTTAAGCCAAGTTAGAGATTCAAGATATTTAGCAAAAGTCTTGCCCTAGAGTTGTTTAAACCTCTGTTTTTCTCATTTTTAGAAATCCTCCATTTCTTGGTCTGTGCACATAATATCCTCTTTGTAACCTCCATTTTTTATTGAAATTGTTCACTTGTTCTATGGCCTGGGTCGTCAAATCATTAATTTTCCTCCATGCCTTTGGTTTGTGAAGGAAATTTGAAAATTGGACTCAAAATGATGAAGTTTTATTCCTCTACATATTTTCCACAGTTGGGATGATGGAGGTCTTTTCCCTATCAAATTTTGACCCCAATGAATGTAGATACGTGGTCAGATCCTATTGGATGGGGAGGAACAGGATTTTTGATGAACTTAACACTTTTGGTCACTTTTGGAAAAAATGGTAAATATTCCCCACAACCCTGGAAAGTTTGAAATTACCGATTGCAAAAAAGTAGAAGTTTTTGTCTAAGGCTGCAGAAGTTCAATAGGGACACTTGGGACTTGAAAAGTTGGAATTTTCGATTGCGGAAAAAGTGAATTTTTTTATCCTAGGCTATACAAGTTCAATTGGGACACTTGGGACCCAAAAATTTGAAATTTCCGATTACAGAAAAACTGGAAGTTTTTGTCCTAGGCTGCACAAGTTCAATTGGGACACTTGGGAGCCGAAAATCCAGAATTTCTGATTGCGGAAAGAACAAGTTCAATTGGGACACTTGGGACCCAAAAAGCTGAAATTTCTGATTGCGGAAGAAGCGAAAGTTTTTGTCCCAGGATGCACAAGTTCAATTGGGAAACTTGGGACTCATAAAGACGGATCGGACAAAAAATTCAAAAGCATGAGAGCGGGCTAGCAGAGGAAATTGAGTTTTTTAGCTTTTTTCCAAAAATGGTTAAAATGTTTAGAAAAGAGCCGTGACCCCATCTCCAACTAGAACATGCCACGTGTCCTAGTCAAATTGAAGTAGCGGGTCGGCAGAGAAATTTGTGTTTTTGAGCCTCTTTGTAAAAAGGTGAAAAGTTAAAAAGTGACTTGCAGCCCTAATGAGACTTTAAAGGGAAAAATTCAAAGTTGAAGCCCATAGGGAAAAATTCAAAGGTGAAGCCCACCATTGAAAAGTCAAATCAGGAGAGCAGAACGACGGAGAACTTTGAGTTTTTTAGCCTTTTTCCAAAAAAGGTTAAATTTTTTAGAAAAGAGTCGCAACCCCATCTCCAACCAAAACGCGCCATGTGTCCTAGTCAAATTGGAGTAGCAGGCTACTGGAGGAAATTGATTTTTTGAGCCTTTTACCAAAAAAGGTTAAAATGTTGAGAAAAAGGCCATGACCCCATTTCCAATTAGAAGGTGCCATGTGTCTAAGTTGAAAAGTCAAAGCGGGGATGCGGGCCAATTTTTTCAAAATTGCCAAATCTCTAAAAAATCTCAAAATGTAAAGGGTTTTCCCCCGTAACCACTCCAATCTATTCCTACCACGAGGATGACCCAATTTCAAAGCTATATGAGTAAATCAAATGGTCTATATTTAAACTGGAAAATCGAATGTAACGGTTGCTTTGCAAGATCTGGTTTTTAACCTGCCATGAGTGTTTTCTTCACAACAAAGAAATTTGAAAAGGCGTCGAGGATTTGTAAAGATTGTAACCATTTTGGAAAAGGATATAAGGGCTTTTCAATGTCATTCCAAGGATAGTGATTGATTTTCGAAAAGACTAGAGTGCTCTGTACCTGGAAAAGACAGAAAAAACCTTTCTTCTTCTATTTTCTCTTCTTCCTCGTATTTCTTCCATTCTCAAGATATGCACAAAATCTTCTCGAGCTTCAATAAGAAAAGAAGGAATTTTTTCCTTGTTGATTGAGGAAGTAATTAGCACTTTGCGACCAATGAGTTTCATTCGGTCTTGTAGCTTCTCCTACGAATTTGTTTTTCTTCTGACTACAAATGCATGTAAATGAAATTTCTAATTAATGTGTGTGGGCATCTGATATTCTACTCACAACATTAGTTTCTATAAACTCCAATATCACTCCCTTTCCCCTTCTCAGAAAAAGTTATTCTCTAGTGAGAAATTGCTAGCTTTGCCACAGGGTCAAAGGAGTGCCCCTATTGGATCTTTGGTCGAAAGAACACCATTGAAATCTAATTTTTCACACATGCACATACGGAATCTGCACCATTCAAGTAGAGGGACTTAGATCCCCATAGCATTGGATTGAAATCCACCTATTTGTCCACAAGAAAAATTTTCTCGCCAACAATTTTTTGCGCCCACTGTGGGGCAAATTTTGTAGCATCTGTACCTGAAAACGACCTCAGGGTCATAAAATACAAAAAATATTCTATAAGAAATTTTTTTGGAGATTGAATAATCACAAAAACTTCATGGATGTAAATCATGGCTATTCTGGGAAATCCTCCTGCTGAGAGACCTGATTTACTCGTTCACATCTAAGAAGACATTACTTCCGATATGAGAGAAGCTATTTGGCATAAGAGAAAAATTTTCAATTAATACTTCATTGCCATAAGGATTTTGGACCTGAAAGAGGAACATACTATCAAATTGGAAAGGTAGAGACAAATTCCAGCACCCCAGAGAAGAGCGTAAACTTTACAGTTGGCTGATAGAAGATACACCCGACAAAAAAGACAAGGAGGACAAACCAACCCCATTTTTGAATAAATTCAAAGAAGACAAGAGCTTCTCACAATTCAGGGGCCTCCCCTTCATCAAGAAACCGGTCACGTTGAGAACATGAGTGTTGTTAATCCTTTGGACAATGAATTTCCATACATCAACGATAACCTTGATGATTTCAATGACATAGAAACCAAAGAAGAAGTTAGAGAAAGAGAAGCAAAAGTAGAAGAGGAAATAAGGGCTCAACTTGAAGAAATCAAAAGACTTCAGGCCGAGGTAGATAAGAGAGCAGCAGTAGAAGCCGCAACTTTAGCAAGGTGGGAAGCTAGAAATAGGAATAGAATGGGTGATCGTGAGCATGAGGTACGCAGGCCTAACGTACCATGGGGAAGAAATACCAGTCCACTTGCTCTTCCACAACCATGTCATGACCTCCCAAGAGGCTCAAGAAAGAACTTCCCAAAATTCAAATGGGATGGTTCTCAGCTCCCTAAAGAACATGTAACAACATTCATCACTTCTTGTGGAGTGTTGAGAGTTGAAGATGAAGATGTTTCAGTTAGGCTCTTTGTGGAGTCACTCAAGAAAAAGATGCTGAATGGTTCTACATGTTTCCCCCAAGATCTATCACATGCTAGGAAGATATAAGAAGTGCATTTGAACATAGGTTCAAGAGCACAGAAGATTGTCAAGATCTACTGGTCCAATTGGTTTAGATGAAGAAGGAGACCTCTGAATCAATGAGATATTTTTTAGCAAGGTATGATAGGTTGACAAGAAGAATCCTAGAGGATGTGTTACCCTCTGAAAACAACTTGAAAAGGTTCTTCATCAGTGCTTTACCATCAGAAGTTAATTTCTTTCTCAGAAGAGCCCAACCAAGAACATTGAGGGAAGCTAAATAATTTGCAATTGAGACTGATGATGATCTAATTCTTTCTAGGAAAATGAAAGGACCAAATAGTTGAAAAAAGGTCAAAGTTCAAATTCAGTCACCACTGATCCAATGTTCCAAAAAATGGCAAATGACCTAGTTTCTTTGAAGAAGTAACTATCACAAATCAAAATGAGGAATGCTCCAAGGATCCCAAATCTTCATGATAGAAAAATAATTGCTCCACCTCCTCATAGGCTTGCTCTTGAAGCACCACCAGTCAATGCCATCCGTGACACTAGGGAATCAGAAGAAGGAATAGAAATTGAGGAAAAAGAAGAATAAAGAATGGATGACTATGAAAACTATATTGAAATTGAAGAGGTCGGCATGCACAATGGCCTGATTGAATACGTTGATGTTGAGGAGGAAGGTGATGAAGAAGCTCTAAGTTTTTCATGTGCTATTTTCAGTTGTGTACAATCCAAGAATGATGTTTTAGCCTCAATAGTTATAACTGAGAGTAGGAAGAACAAATAAGATAGCTCTTCAAAGCCTCCACTAAACAAGATCATCAACAGGGGATCACCATTACCACCTTCCATGGAATCAGCCAAAGAGAAATCAGATTCACTAGTTATCAAGGATCACACTGTTATGCCAAGTAAGTTATCTGATTCTTCTCCCAACTCAAAAGTTGTTAAGAACAATTCTCTTCTAAATACTGGTTCTGTAAGAACATCTAAATTTCAATCAAAGGCTACACCCTCACCTCCTTCCAATCCAATTACTACATTTGAAAAAGAGAACCCAACACCAAAAGTAACAGAACCTCTACAATTTAAGTCCTCATCCATTGCTGGAACCTCTTACTCATCTACCATAACTCCATTTGACTGTGTGGAGCATGCAAGAAAAACCAAAGTTCATCTCTCTAAGATTGAATATCTACAAACACATCCTACCCAACTTGATAGATTCATCAAGGTAGTTCGTGGTAGTAACCCTTTTTCTTCAAGCCCAATCTCTAAAGTCCTATTACCCACACCATCCATACCACCTTCTCAAAACATGTTAGCCTTCAGTGCCTCCATCACTAATAGAGTTGAGCCTTTTTACCTATCACTTCTCATATAAGGTTTCCAGATGAACAATTTCATTATAGACTCTGGAGCCTCAGATAATGTGATGCCAAAAATTTTTGCAAATACTCTTGGACTCACTTTGACCTGGGTAAATGGCACATGTTATTCAATGGAATCCAAACAAGTTCCATTGGTAGGAAGAATCAAGGATACTTAGGTTGCACTAGCTGAATACCCTGATAAGAAGACACTCTTGACCATTTTGGTGGTAGACATCCCTACAAGTTTTGGTATGTTGTTGAGTAGAAGTTTTTGTAGAGATCTAGGTGGAGAAATAAAAATGGATTGGTCATCTACAACAATCCTAGTGAAAGGAGAAATGAAGAAGTTGCTGCAAGTCAAGAAAATGAAATTCACAGTAAGGAAATTTGATGATCCAAGAGCTAACATCCTCTTTCAAGATTGTGGGCTAGGAAACTACTTCGTTATATCAAAAAAGGAAGAGAAATTTCCACTCCTCATGGAGGAAGAAGAAGATCAGATTTGGACAATGGAGTTTGATGGTAGTCATTCCAGAGCAAGTTCCAGATCCAGTGTAGTATTATACTCTCCCTCCAATGAGGTATATCCTTTTTCTTACAAGCTGCAGCTTGATAATACAAATAATACTGCAAAGTATGAAGCATTTCTCTTAGGCATGAAAGTAGTAGAGGACATGGGAATCAATAAGATGAGATGCAAAGGTGATGCTAAGATTGTGGTAAAGCAGGTCTGCTAACAATATCAAATGAAAAATCCAAGGCTCAGGCACTATAGAAACAAAGTGTGGGACTGCATTGAATCCTTTGATGCATTCTCCATTCAAGATATCCCTAAGGAGTAGAATGAAAAGGATAATTATCTAGCAGTGTCAGCTTCCTTAGTGACACCTCATCCTTCTTTTGGAAAAGATAAAGTGACCATTGAGATGGTGTTCAGACCCAACATAACAGACAATGCAAATCACTGGCACGTCTTCAATGATGACGATAAGATCCTATCCTTCTTAGAACAAAGGGATAACTTCAATAATCTGTTCTTTGAAAAAAGTGAAAACCCACATTGCGAATCAACCCCCAAAGAAGAGAAGGAAGGAATTGAGGGAATTGATGAAGAGGGAGTAATCAAATTGAAAGGAAACAAAATACCCAAAGGGCCTAGTTTCATTGGAAGACCTCTTTGACAAGCATGATAGGTTCATCCAAGAGAAAGAAAAACAGTCTTCTCGGTGTCCATATGATTTTGATCAAGAAAACATTGACACTTCAAAGAATCCAAGGATGGTTAACATTGGTAAATGCTGCTCACCAGAAGAGAAGAGAAATTTTTTCGCTCTACTAAAAAATGATCAGATGTCCTAGCCTACTCCTATGATGAACTCAAATCTTTTCAGCCAAAAGAAATGCATCACTCCATTCCTTTAAAGCAAGGAGCTAAGCCCTTTAGGAAAAAAAAGGCCCTACAATCCAAATATTGCTGATGTTATCAAATAAGAGGTGAAAAAGATGCTTAATGCTAGATTCATTTTCCCCATCCACTGTAGTGCCCCTCCTGGGACACCAAAAGAATGCACCAAACGTGACTAAAATTTGGGGTAATTTTTTTTTTTGAAGTGTTTAGTTAATACTAATACATCTCTTATACCCTTTCTTGATAATTACTAATTTTATTCTATTTTAATTTACCTAATTTAACTAGTCACTAGCCTAAACCCATCTTTAATTATTTACTTATCTTTTAAATTTACACACATTTAATATCTCTCTCTTTTAGTTTAAAATTGCCACATGAACAATAACTACTCATCCTTAAATAGTTTTAATTCCCCCTTTTATATGTTTACCCTCATCCTCTCCTTTATTTAATTTACAACTCCCACAAAAGGTCCCATGTCCAAAAGTGTGTAGGATTTATTCTAAGCCCTAGGATCATTCAAATCCTGACCCTAGATTTTAAAACTTCACCTATATTTTTTCCCTAACTTTCTTACCTTTTTCTTTCTTATCATTTCAAGATTTCCTTCTTATTTTCCTTCTTTTCTTTTCTTTTCTTCTCTCATTTGTTTTGTTTATTATTATGTGTAGGTGAGGAAATACCAAGAAGTTTTATCAAACCTAACATGACCTTAGTTTTAAATTTCTTACAAAACAAGAATGGTTTCGCCCCTTTTTTTTTTTATAATCACATGCTATTATTGTTTTTGTTTGTTTTATAGGAGAGGGGTGGATCTGTAAAAAAAGAAAGGCCGCAGGGTGAACGGGGGGTAACAATGGCAGGGGCGTACAATAAAGGGAGGTAGAAGGGGCGGCGTGGGAGGTGGTGCTGTGCAGGGCGCGAGTGAGAGGGACAGGGCAAGGAAGGCGCTAAAGACGCGGGACAGGGGCAGCAGGGGGCGCGTGAGGGAGGCGCAGTCGTGGCGACGGTGGTGGATGTGGCAGCGGTGGGATAGGGTGCTACATGGGGGTAGTACAGGGAAATGGGAGGGGGTGCTGAGGCGGCTATGGAGGTCGCGGCCGGGACAGGTGGGCGGAGGGGTTTGAGCCTCCCCCAAAGCCCTTTTTTTTTGTTTTGTTTTCTTTGTATTGTTTATAATTTTTTTTTTAAATTCATTTAATATATATATATATATATATATATATATATATATATATATTGGTTTTGATGTATCCCTTTACACAGGTAAATGTGTAAATAAAACATCTTATACAATATAAAATATGTATATATTTATTTTGGTTCTGATGTATCCCTTTACACAGGTAAATGTGTAAAGAAAACAACATATACAATATAAAATATGTGTATATATATAAGATTAAATTTGATAACACATAAGGGGTATAGTAATTTTCCTTTTATAATTATTAATATTTTTTTTCTTTTACTTAAATAAATCACAGCTTCTCATCTTCTCAAAGAAAGTCAAAATTTTCATTTCCTTGATTTATTTTACCACAATTGTAAGAAGAGAAATAAAAATAAATGAAAAGAAAGGCAAGAAGGAAAGATATTCCCATTTGTTATCATTCAAGAGATTTGTTGTTTCAAGTTATATTTCATTTCCGATGTTTTAAACAAAACATATTTCAAATTTTTTCTCCAAATAGAATACCCAATACGAAATATACCTATGTATTATTCATTTTTTAATTTATTTATTATTATTTTTTTTGGCAGAAATAAACAAGAGAAAAACACATTCAAATTCTATAAACATTCTCAAAGGTGATCTAAATATCATTTCTTTTCTGAAGAGCTTAACCTTTCTTCACAACAACTAGAGATACATCACATTTATATAAAAGAGGAGCATCTTAATATAAATTTCTTATCAAAAGTTCAAAACTCACTTTACATTGTTTCCTCAAAATACCAGAAACTACTCAAGAAAAGTACAATGCAAAGCTCCTCTACAAGGATAAAAGAAATTGCTCAATTTAATCTTGCTCAAGTTTAAAAGTAATCTTCAAATACAAACAAAAGAGATTTTACAACAAAGGGACACTAGTTTACATATGACCTCAAAAAAAACAAGGAGGATTAACCACATGAGGGAAGCTTCCACAAGCCATACTTTTCAAGAGGTAAAAAGGTAATGCCCACAATAGAATGAAGATGATAAAGAGCTCCAACCCGAAAATCCACTTTCAACATGATATCCCCATGTACATTACCTTCAAGAGAACCAGAAAGGAGAGAGAGCTTGTTTGCCACCCAACCATAGGCATCATCACATGCCTCCCCCAAGGTTGGGATGCATGCTAGCCTCCCCTAAGCCCATGGGAAAGAGGTCAACCAACCAAAACTTGCACAAGATGGAGGGTGAACTAACAATGATACAAGCACATAAAACTGGGATAAATACAAAACAAGACTCCAAAATTTACAAGGAGGAGAACCCATGTTCATCCTCAAAAGTGGGGAAGAGAGGAGAAAGTTCTCCAAAAATTTTATTTCAAAAATTTCTTACACAAAGCAACAAACTCCATATCCTCCTTATTGCTCCTAATTTCAATCCAAAACCCTCCTTATTCCTCCTCCCTTTCTCCAAGTCCTTCTTGAAAGGATTTTCAAACCCCAAGGGGTTTCCTTACCAAGAATGGGGAAGGAGATTCAAGCCAAAATGAATCAACTTCCCCACCTCAACCATTTGAGGGGAAAATAATAAGACCCTCACCCTACAAGGCTTGTCAATCAAGCCTTGAGGATTGAGAGGGAAAATTCCCTCTCTCTTCCCCACACTCCAAAACTCCATCATGCCATATGATGGAGGGAGTAAAAACAAGAAAGTAACCAAAATCTACATATAACAAATAACAATCTCAAGCAACCAATCCAACAACTAAAAGGAAAAACAACACAACAAAAAGACACAAGAGCCTACCTCAAGGAAATCTCTCCAACTTCAAATTTCTCCACACTTTGACTCAAGCCAATCTCCAAGCTTCAAAATCCCCAAGCATCCCAAGCAAGAAGTTCCAAAAAAAAGTCCCTCTCTTTTCCCACGGATGGGAATTTGAAGAGGATCAAGCAAGCATCCTTAGAAATGAGGGGGTGACATGTGTCACCCCTCTCCCTCATCAAGGTCAAAGATGCCAAAACAAAAGAGAGAAAGGGTAAAATTATCTTTTTCCCTCTTCTCCCAAATTTCCTTAAATGTTAGCAAGACAAAACTAGTGGAACTTTTGATAAACACTCAAATCCACATCCCTTACATGGATGTGACTAAAAAAGAGTTAAAAAGGGAGGGAAAACTCCCTCTAGCCTTGAAAATAAGCCCCCCTACCCATTAGGTAGGGTCCAAGGGTTCATTTTTGTGTTAGGGGGAACTCCCAAGCTACAAAGGGGTCCCCAAAAATTCCCAAAATACCCTAATTTAGGGTTTTGCATTTTTGGCACAAGGGTAGAGGGTGTGGGGACCACCCAAGGGTCTCACATGTGACCCTAAACCCTTGTGATTAAGTGAATCATTAAACAAAATCTAAAATTTAAATGAAAGTGGGATTATTAACTCCCAAAGCAAGTTTACAACTTCACTAGCAACCCTAAACAAAATTAATAATTCAAATCACAATACATTACATGAATTGGGGTCACTCATAGTGCCCAAAATAATAATCTCCTATACTAATGCTTCACACAATGAACATGGCTAGGACTCAGCCCGTGGGCTGCTTGTGCAAGATTGAGTAGCTGTCCTGAATCCCACGTTGTCCTGTAAACTTATCACCTGCACACTCATTGCACACATTAACCACACCTGTCCGATACAATATAACTCAATGACATAATAATATATCAATGCATTCTAAACTAGCCTAACATCCTACTGAAATCAAGATGCAACAGCGTGCACAATTATACTCAATATTGCAAAAGTTTGACAAGATGATACGTGACATATAACTATAGAATTCCACATGCAACAACTATCCATTATTATAATTATGTTCCAAAAAAAAGATCGGATCCATTAATATCCATAAAATTACAAGAAAATGTGACAATATAGAAATTAAGCTAAATTGGTGCTATACGCCTAAATGTCCACTCTTATCTAATAAGATCAAATATCTAAATATAATGTCTAAGATATAACCAATCACTATCAAAACATGTCTATGAAAAAAGAAACAACAAGCTACTGAGCTATAAAAAGTGTGGGCACTACATCCCCCTCTACTAAAATTAGACTTCCTCCTGGAAGTCACTAAAAGATATAGGGATATCTAGCCCTCAAAGGTATTGCATCCTCCCAGGTAGTTGCTGTCTCGTCATACTGGTCCCATTGTACTCTAACCTGGTCCAAGTCTCGACTCCGAAGGGCCAACCTCTGGTGCTCCAGTATGCGTACGGGCTCCAATCTCCACTGTCCTCCATCCTCTTCCTGTAATGCTGACCAATCCAAGACATGAGAAGCATCAGGTACATATCTATGTAGTACAGAAACATGAAAAACATCGTGGGCCCGTGCAAGGTATGGTGGCAAAGCTAGGTGATAGGAAACTATACTGATGACCTCTAAAATATCAAAAGGCCCCACAAAGTGAGGCGATAGCTTAGAACCCTTTCCATAACGGATTGGAATCTTATGCGGACGAACCCTCAGGAAGACTTTGTCACCCACTGAGAAGTGACGATCAATCCTCTTGGTGTCTGCATACGCCTTTTGGCATGCTCTGGCCTACTCAAGACGCTGTCTAATCTGCACAACCTGCTGCTCTAAATGCTGAAGGTAGGCTGGTCCCAAAATAATCCTGTCATCTAGTCTATCCCAACTCAAAGGTGTCCTGCAAGGTCATCCATACAAGGCCTGGTAAGGAGCCATACCAATGGAACTATGATAGCTGTTGTTGTAGGAAAACTCAACTAAATGTAAATAATATTCCCATTTACTCTACTGATCCATGAAATACATTCTCAACATGTCCTCCAACACCTAATTAACCATATCTGTCTGCCCATCTGTCTCTGGATGATAAGATGAACTAAAATTAATCTGAGTACCCAGAGCGGCCTGAAACGAAGTCCAGAAAACTGAAGTGTAGATAGTATCCCTGTCATTGATGATGGTATTCGAAATCCCATGCAACCTAACAATGTCCTCCATAAATACCTTGGCGATGGCCTGTGCATTATAGGTGACCTTGGTTGGTGAAAAGTGCGCAACCTTGGTCAACTTATCCACGGTGACCATAATGGCGTCATGACGATAAGATGACATAGGAAGTTTGACTATGAAGTCCATAGAGATCACATCCCATTTCCACTCAGGAATATCATGGGGGTGTAAAATTCCCGTGGGATGTGAATGATCTTACTTGACCCTCTGACACTAAAGGAAACTTGCAAAAAAATCTGCTATGTCTCGTCAAAAACCTGGCCAATAATATAACTCCCTTAGATCGGCATGCATTTTCTTCACTCCTGGATGTGGTGCATAAGGGGCTCGATGAGCCTCTGTGAGGATGAAGCTACGAAGATCACTTGAATTAGGCACGTAGATGCGCTTGTGGAACCGAAGCAAACCATATGCCTCTAAAACACAACCAGAATATCTACCCTCTAAAGAACCCTGTGACTCTAACATCAGTCTAGCTCCCTCATAAAACCCGTCCTCTAGAAGGTGCTCAAGAATCCTGCCTCTCAAATCTGACTGAAGTGTCAAAGAAACAAGCACATGTTGTCATCTGCTAAGAGCATCTGTAACCACATTTTCCTTGCCTTTGATGTACTGAACCTCTATGTCATACTCACATAGGAACTCCATCCAACGCCATTGACGAGTGTTGAGGTTTGGTTGTGAGAAGATATGCTGCAAACTCCGGTGATCTGTCCTCAAAATGAAAGGCCTACCCAAAAGGAAATGTCACCAATGCACTAGAGCATGTACAACTGCTGCAAGCTCGTAGTCCTTGAGCTTATGAGACTCAAAAGCAATAACCCGACGCTCCTGCATAAGAACTGCTCCCAAAACCTCTAGTGACGCATCAGTACAAACAACAAAATCCTCTGTCAGGTCTAGAACTGCTAAGATGGGTGCCGTGGTTAGCCTTTCCTTAAGCAACTGAAAGGCTTGCTCACATTTCTTTGACCAATCAAACTTCTTCCCTTTTCTCTGAAGAGAAGTGATAGGGTGAGAAATCCTCGAAAAGTCCTATACAAACCTGCAGTAATACCTTGCCAAACCCATGAAACTCCTCACCTCAGTAACTAATGTGGGTGCTGGCCAGTCCAAGATAGCCTGTATCTTAGAGGGATCTACAGAAATACCCTCACCTGAAATGATATGACCCAAGTACTGAATCTCTGTCTGAAAGAAGCTACATTTTTCCAAGTTCCCATATAACTTCTACTCTTGCAAAACTTGAAGTACCTATCTCAAATGCTCCTCATGCTCCTCCTTGGAATGAGAATAAATCAATATGTCATCAAGGAACACTAAGAAAAAGCGATCCAGAAATGTCCTGAATACACCATTCATGAGGCTCATGAAGACAGCTGGGGAATTTGTCAAACCAAAGGGAACCACTGTGAACTCGTAATGCCCATAACGTGTGTGAAATGTTGTCTTATGAATGTCTGCATCTGAAATGTACAACTGATGATATCCTAACTTGAGATCAATTTTGGAGAACACTCTCGCTCCCCACATCTGATCAAACAAGTCATCAATCCTAGGGAGGGGATAACGGTTCTTTATTGTGACTTTGTCAAGCGCTTCCTGAAGTCTACACAAAGCTTGAGAGAACCATCCTTCTTCTTCACAAATATGACTGGCGCTCCCTAAGGAGATACACTAGGGCGAATGAGAACCTTATCCAACAACTCCTCTAACTGAATCTTGAGCTCATGAAGCTTTGGGGTCGTCATCCAATAAGGTGCCCTAGAAACTGGTGCTTATCCAGGTTCTAAATCAATGGTGAAATCTACCTCTTTGCGGGTTGGTAAACCTAGAAGCTCGCCTGGAAACACATTTGCATACTCCCTCAAAACTGCACGATCATCTAAGGGTGAATGCTCTGGAATGCTCTCAGATAGATCATTGATGGTGATAACAAACAACTGAAACCCCTTACGCATGCTCCGCTTGAGTTTCTTAGCCAATATCATGCGCAAGGAGATAGGCATCTGCATCCCTGATATAACCACTGCACTCCCAAGATCATCCTGACACTCAATGACCTTATTTTTGCAATCCACCTTAGCTCGATGAGACTCGAGCCAATCCATACCCAAAACTACTTGATAGGAACCTAGAGGAATAACTTGGATGTCAAGAGTAGTGGAGAAGGCTCCTAAATCAAGTACGCAACTCTCCACATATGAGTCCATAGTGAGTTTGGCCCTAGAGGCCAACTCAACCTGCCAACTATTTGATTGCCTAGCCACCACTAGCCCACACTGATCCACTATAGAACGTGATATAAAGGAATCTGAAGCACCTGAATCAAAAAGTACTGAGATAGAAATACCCCTGATAGTACCTGTCATCTCAATGACTGTGGCCTGATGCTCGGCCTGGCGGTTGTCAACCGCTGCATATACACAATGAGCGCGTCCTACATCACCCACCATTTTCTTGAATCTAGTAGCTCTCTATGCATCCATAGTATTGGGTTTGTGCGGGCACATGCGTACATAGTGATCTGGAGACCCACAAATGAAACAACCTCTTATACCCCTCTGAGAAGGGGTCCCTCCTGTACTCTGGTGTATTGATCCTGCCAGTCCAACCCTAGCAGAATGTTGAGTGTGAGATGGCTATGCCTGCTGAGTGCCCTACCTCCTATCTCTGGCTCCACCAAAACCTCCTCTAGAAACACCTCTTTGAAATCCCTGTGTCTGTCTAGTCCCTTGCTGTGGGTGGCCCTGCTGCCATGTCTGTCGCTGCGGGTGCGATGGAGCTCTCATGGCTGCTAGCGGAGGCCAAAATCCTCCTCTAGGGGGTGGTGCGGTACCCAGTGACCTCTGACTCTAAAAGGCCTGTATCCTCTCCTAGAACTTGTTCTTATTCCTATCACGGTAATCCTGTGCCTTGGTCCTGTTCTCCTTAGCTAAGTAGGCCTTCTCAACGGCCTTCTCAAGTGTGGGAGGAGATAACATCCTAACTACTCCTGCTATGTCTACATTAAGGCCCCGAATAAACCTGTTAACCTATAATTTCTCATCTTGCAGGTAGTCCACATACTGAAGGAGATCTAGGAACCTGCTCTCATACTGTGCTACTGTGCCAGATCCCTATCGCAAGTCATGAAACTCATCGATCCTCTTCTGCACAAAATGTTCCGACATATAACGAACCCTGAAACGCTCCTCAAACATCTCCCAAGTCATTGTCTCTCGAGTCAGATGGAGCTTTCACTCCTCATTCCTCCACCAAATGCCTGCTGCGTCTCAGAGAAGGTGTATGACAAACCTTGCCTTGATGTTGCTCTCGTAAGAGTGCAAGCCAAAGCAACTATCCAAACTAAGGAGCCATGACTCAGCCCCAAATCCATCTGTAGAGCCAGTGTAAGTGGGTAGCTGTAAATGAAGATCCCTAATCACACTGCCTATATCTCGATCCTGGTGATGTAGTCTAACAAGTGAAGAGGGTCACCTATCCTTGAATGGTCCCTCAAGACTATGTGAGCGGCTATGACAGAATGAGGCTACCCTCTCGTGATGAACGGAAGGGCTACGTGACTTCTCCCGCCTCAATGTGTCATGCTCTGGTGGCTCTAAATGCGCGTCCTCACCTAATGGCTCCTCATCTCTCAATGGTGTCTCCACTCTCATCTCCTGCGGTGGTGGTAGACGTTTCTCCACAATGCCTATCAGCTGGTGCAAGGCCTCTAATATTTGAGGCCCAAATTTAGGTGCCGACAGCTCCCGCGTAGGTGCACTATGCCCCAATCCTCTAGCTGACCGTCCTTGCTTGGGCGCCATCCTACGCATGAGGTGAGCGAGAAATTTATTAATTTAAAATTTAATGGTTGTGGATGATTTATTCTAATTGTTTATTTTTATTCATTTAGTTAATTTTGTGTTGTTAAAATTACCATTAACTATTTTAATTAGTTACCCAGGGTCCGTGTGTGCAAACCTCACTCTGATACCGACTGTAGTGCCCCTCCCGGGACACCAAAAGAATGCACCAAATGTGACTAAAATTTGAGGTAATTTTTTTTTTGAAGTGTTTAGTTAATACTAATACATCTCTTATACCCTTTCTTGATAATTACTAATTTTATTCTATTTTAATTTACCTAATTTAACTAGTCACTAGTCTAAACCCGTCTTTAATTATTTACTTATCTTTTAAATTTACACACATATAATATCTCTCTCTTTTAGTTTAAAATTTCCACATGAACAATAACTACTCATCCTTAAATAGTTTTAATTCCCCCTTTTATATGTTTACCCTCATCCTCTCCTTTATTTAATTTACAACTCCCAGAAAAGTTCCCATGTCCAAAAGTGTGTAGGATTTATTCTAAGCCCTAGGATCATTCAAATCCTGACCCTAGATTTTAAAACTTCACCCTATATTTTTGCCCTAACTTTCTTACCTTTTTCTTTCTTATCATTTGAAGATTTCCTTCTTATTTTCCTTCTTTCTTTTCTTTTCTTCTCTCATTTGTTTTGTTTATTATTATGTGCAGGTGATGAAATACCAAGAATTTTTATCAAACCTAACATGACCTTAGTTTTAAATTTCTTACAAAACAAGAATGGTTTCACCCCCTTTTTTTTTGATAATCACATGCTATTATTGTTTTTGTTTGTTTTATAGGAGAGGGGTGGATCTGTAAAAAAAGAAAGGCCGCAGGGTGAAGGGGGGGTAGCAATGGCAGGGGTGTACAACAAAGGGAGGTAGAAGGGGCGGTGTGGGAGGTGGTGCTATGCAGGGCGCGGGTGAGAGGGATAGGGTAGGGAAGGCACTAAAGATGCGGGACAGGGGCGGTAGGGGGCATGTGAGGGAGGCACAGTCGCGGCAATGGCGGTGGATGCGGTAGTGGCGGGATAGGGTGCTACGTGTGGGCAACACAGGGAAATGGGAGGGGGTGCCGAGGCGGCTATGGAGGCCGCGGTTGGGACAGGTGGGGGGAGGGGTTCGACCCTCCCCCAAAGCCCTTTTTCTTGTTTTGTTTTCTTTGTATTGTTTATAATTTCAATTTTTTTTATAAATAAATTCGTTTAATATATGTATATATATATATATTTTGGTTCTGATGTATCCCTTTACATAGGTAAATGTGTAAATAAAACATCTTATACAATATAATATATATATATATATATATATATTTATTTTGGTTCTGATGTATCCCTTTACACAGGCAAATGTGTAAATAAAACAACATGTACAATATAAAATATGTGTATATATATAAGATTAAATTTGATAACAGATAAGGGGTATAGTAATTTTCCTTTTATAATTATTAATATTTTTTTTTCTTTTACTTAAATAAATCACAGCTTCTCATCTTCTCAAAGAAAGTCAAAATTTTCATTTCCTTGATTTATTTTACCACAATTGTAAGAAGAGAAATAAAAATAAATGAAAAGAAAGGCAAGAAGGAAAGATATTCCCATTTGTTATCATTCAAGCGATTCGTTGTTTCAAGTTATATTTCATTTCCGATGTTTTAAACAAAACATATTTCAAATTTTTTCTCCAAATAGAATACCCAATACGAAATATACCTATGTATTATTCATTTTTTAATTTATTTATTATTATTTTTTTGGCAGAAATAAACAAGAGAAAAACACATTCAAATTCTATAAACATTCTCAAAGGTGATCTAAATATCATTTCTTTTCTGAAGAGCTTAACCTTTCTTCACAACAACTAGAGATACATCAAATTTATATAAAAGAAGAGCATCTTAATATAAATTTCTTATCAAAAGTTCAAAACTCACTTTACATTGTTTCCTCAAAATACCAGAAACTACTCAAGAAAAGTACAATGCAAAGCTCCTCTACAAGGATAAAAGAAATTGCTCAATTTAATCTTGCTCAAGTTTAAAAGTAATCTTCAAATACAAACAAAAGATATTTTACAACAAAGGGATACTAGTTTACATATGACCTCAAAAAAAACAAGGAGGATTAACCACATGAGGGAAGCTTCCACAAGCCATACTTTTCAAGAGGCAAAAAGGTAATGCCCACAATAGAATGAAGATGATAAAGAGCTCCAACCTGAAAATCCACTTTCAACATGATATCCCCATGTACATTGCCTTCAAGAGAACTATAAAGGAGAGAGAGCTTGTTTCCACCCAACCATAGGCATCATCACATGCCTCTCCCAAGGTTGGGATGCATGCTAGCCGCCCCCAATCCCATGGGAAAGAGGTCAACGAACCAAAACTTGCACAAGATGGAGGGTGAAATAACAATGATACAAGCACATAAAAATGGGATAAATACAAAACAAGACTCCAATATTTACAAGGAGGAGAACCCATGTTCATCCTCAAAAGTGGGGAAGAGAGGAGAAAGTTCTCCAAAAATTTTATTTCAAAAATTTCTTGCACAAAGAAACAAACTCCATACCCTCCTTATTGCTCCTAATTTCAATCCAAAACCCTCCTTATTCCTCCTCCCTTTCTCCAAGTCCTTCTTGAAAGGATTTTCAAACCCCAAGGGGTTTCCTTACCAAGAATGGGGAAGGAGACTCAAGCCAAAATGAATCAACTTCCCCACCTCAACCATTTGAGGGGAAAATAATAAGACCCTACAAGGCTTTTCAATCAAGCCTTTAGGATTGAGAGGGAAAATTCCCTCTCTCTTCCCCCACACTCCAAAACTCCATCATGTCATATGATGGAGGGAGTAAAAACAAGAAAGTAACCAAAATATACATACAACAAATAACAATCTCAAGCAACCAATCCAACAACTAAAAGGAAAAAAAACACAACAAAAAGACACAAGAGCCTACCTCAAGGAAAGCTCTCCAACTTCAAATTTCTCCACACTTTGACTCAAGCCAATCTCCAAGCTTCAAAATCCCCAAGCATCCCAAGCAAGAAGTTCCAAAAAAAATTCCCTCTCTTTTCCCATGGATGGGAATTTGAAGAGGATCAAGCAAGCATCCTCATAAATGAGGGGGTGACATGTGTCACCCCTCTCCCTCATCAAGGTCAAAGATGCCAAAACAAAAGAGAGAAAGGGTAAAATTATCTTTTTCCCTCTTCTCCCAAATTCCCTTAAATGTTAGCAAGACAAAACTAGTGGAACTTTTGATAAACACTCAAATCCACATCCCTTACATGGATGTGACTAAAAAAGAGTTAAAAAGGGAGGGAAAACTCCCTCTAGCCTTGAAAATAAGCCCCCCTACCCATTAGGTAGGGTCCAAGGGTTCATTTTTGTGTTAGGGGGAACTCCCAAGCTACAAAGGGGTCCCCAAAAATTCCCAAAATACCCTAATTTCGGGTTTTGCATTTTTGGCACAAGGGTAGATGGTGTGGGGACCACCCAAGTGTCTCACATGTGACCCTAAACCCTTGTGATTAAGTGACTCATTAAACAAAATCTAAAATTTAAATGAAAGTGGGATTATTAACTCCAAAAGCAAGTTTACAACTTCACTAGCAACCCTAAACAAAATTAATAATTCAAAGCACAATACATTACATGAATTGGGGTCACTCATAGTGCCCAAAATAATAATCTTCTATACTAAGGCTTCACACAATGAACATGGCTAGGACTCAGCCCATGGGCTGCTTGTGCAAGATTGAGTAGCTGTACTGAATCCCACGTTGTCCTGTAAACCTATCACCTACACACTCATTGCACACATTAACCACACCTGTCCGATACAATATAACTCAATGACATAGTAATATATCAATGCATTCTAAACTAACCTAACATCCTACTGAAATCAAGATGCAACAGCGTGCACAATTATACTCAATATTCCAAAAGTTAGACAAGATGATACATGACATATAACTATAGAATTCCACATGTAAATAACTATCTACTATTATAATTATGTTCCAAACAAAACATCATATGCATTAGTATCCATGACATTACAAGAAAATGCGACAATATAAAAATTAAGCTAAATTGGTGCTATACGCCTAAAAGTCCACACCTGTCTAATAAGATCAAATATATAAATATAATGTCCAAGATATAACAAATCACTATCAAAACATGTTTATGAGAAAAGAAACAACAAGCTACTGAGCTATAAAAAGTGTGGGCACTACATCCACCATTCAACATGGGTGGCTAACATTGTGCCCTTAAGGAAGAAGAATGGGGAAATTAGCATTTGTGTAGATTTCCAAAATCTGAATCAGGAATCTCTTAAGGACAACTACCCTATTCCAATCATGGATCATATTTTGTAAGTAGTCATTGGATATGAGATGCTATCTTTGCTTGATGGATTCTCAAGGTACAACCAAATCAAGATGGCAGAAGAGGATTGCAACAAAACAACCTTCACAACACCTTAAGGAACTTTTTCCTATAATAGAATGCCTTTTGGCTTGATCAATACTGGAGCTAGTTTTCAAAGACCAATGGACTTGGCCTTCAAAGATTTGAAACACTGCAGTGTCATTTACCTGGATGACCTCATGGTTTTTTCAAAGAGGAGGGGAGATCATATCAGCCATTTGGAGCAAGTCCTTGCAAGGTGTAGGAAACATGACATTTCTCTAAATCCAAAGAAGTGCATCTTTGGAGTCACGGAAGGAAAGTTGCTGGGACACATTGTGAATGAACATGGAGCACACATTGAACCTAAGAGGGTCAGAGCTATCCAAGCACTAGCCTTACCAACCAACAAGAAGGGAGTTCATTAATTCTTTGGAAAGGTAAAATTCCTTCGTTGTTTTGTGCCTGAGTTTTCTTAGCTGACTAAGCATATAACTTCCATGATGAAGCCTCAAGCAAGTTTCAAGTGGAATAATGAAGGAAAAATAACATTTGAGGAGATCAAGAAAGCCACTTGCCAAAGCTCCAAATCTTGTATCTCTAGTATTTCAACAAGGATTTCATTATGTATTTCTATGCATCAAAATATACACTCTCTACTATCCTTATTCAGAAAAACCGATAAAGGTTTGGAAGAACTTATTGTTTTCATGAGATGTTCTTTGAAAAATCATGAGATAAAGTATATCCAATTAAAGAAGCATGCCTACATAGTGGTCAAAGCTGTTAAAAGTTTCAGATTCTACATTCTTAATTCCCATATAGTGGTGATGGTCTCCTAGAAGTGCAATCAAGTCCATTTTGACTCAACAAGATCCTAGGTGATAAGAGAGGAAGTTGGATTGCAAAGACCCAAGAGTACGATTTGGAGATTATACCCTATAATCTAGTAAGAGGAAATGGTCTATACAAGTCTGATTGTTGAAGATGAAACTCTCAAAGCTCAGTAGGGAGAAAAGGATGGTGTTTGCTCAACCTGTTCAGGAGACAACCCATAGGTGCTCTTTGTCACCACCTTTGATGAGTGGTATGCTGACATTGCTTACTATCTGACTTATGGAGAATGACCCCCTCATCTTGATTACAAACAAAGAAGGACACTCAAGCTAAAGGCAGCCAAGTTTTTGATCTGAAATCATGAACTTTACAAGAGAGGCCTAGATGGTTGTTTCCTTAGGTGTGTAGATAAGGAGCAACAAGAAAAGTTTCTCAGGGCATATCATGATCAAGCATGTGGTGGACATTTCTTAGGAATGTTCACCACACATAAGATCCTCAGAGGGAGATAGTATTGGCCCTCCATCTTTCCAGACACTCAAGATTGGGTTTCCAAATGCAAAGCATGCCAACAATTTGTTGGAAAGCCACAACTAGCTGCATTGCCACTCAGGCCTATGGTGATTGAAGAACCTTTTCCACAATGGGGGCTAGATTTTATTGGTGTTATAAATCCTCATTCTAGTGTAGGGCATACTTATGTACTCACTGCAACTGATTACTTTACTAAGTGGGTGGAAGCCATCCTGACCAAGTAAGCTAGCTCCGAAATAGTTTGCAACTTCATTAAGGAGAATATCATTGTTCATTTTGGAATACCACAAAAAATTGTTGTAGACAACGCCACATATTTCTCTTCCAAGGAGTTCACAAAGTTTTGTTATGGATTTGGAATCTCCCTATCTCACTCTTCTGAATAATACCCAAAAGGAAATGGGCAAGCTGAGTCAAGCAATAAGAACATTGTGATCATTGTTCGCAAGCTGGTAGACAAGAATCAAAGGAACTGGCACAAGAAGTTATATGATGCATTGTGGGATGATAGGATCAGTCCTAATAAGGAAATAGGTATGTCACCTTTCCAAATGTTGTATGGACTTGAGGTAGTGATTTCCCTCACAATTAAGATGTCAGCCCTAAATTTGCTACAAAAAATAGAAGATGGTCAATATAAAGACTCCATTGACAAGAGGATCCACTTTTCCTGGAGAAGACTTGGAAGAAAGCAGATGCCAAGTGGTGGATAGAATTAAATAACACCAATTGAAAGTGAAGAATATATTTGACAAGAAGGAAAAGGCAAGAGAATTTCAAGGTTGGAGATTTTGTATTGCTATGGGACAAGAGCAGAGAACCAAAGGGCATAGCCATGGAAATTTTGATTCATTATGGTTCGGCCCATTCCAAATTCATGAAACTTGTGGTGAGAATGTTTTTTCCTCCTCTCATACTTGGATGGAATGCCATTGGAATTTCCTTGAAGTGGGCAATACTTGAAAAAGTAGTCATTAATGAAAGCGGGTTGTCCCTTGTCTTGTACTCATAGGTGATTTTTTTAGGTGTGTTTTTCCCTTTTTCTGTTGTGTGGTTCGGGTTTAGTTTTGTTTGGTTTGTTGTGTGTTATCTCCTTCTTCTATTCTTTCTTAGAATTGTACATGAATCTATAAGGCCCAATGGATAAGGCAATGGTCAATGTAATATGTTTTGAAACTTGAGATTCTAGATCCTCATGTCATGCCTTAGACATGCCTAGTTCACACCATGTCCCCAAGCTAGAGCTAGTTGTTGTCTCCTGAAAAACTGCTCTGTGTTTTCATAGCCAAATTCAATTTTTTTGAGATCATATCCTTTTTTGGTGTTTAAGACAAGTTATAGATTTAAGAAAATTAGCAAAAATTCATGCCCTAGTGTTATTTAAATCTCTGGTTTGCTTGTTTTTGAGAAATTCTCCATCTCCCAGTTTGTGCACAAAATATCCTCTTTACAATCTCCATTTGTGATCAAAATTTGGTTCACCTATTCTATGGCATGGGTCATCAAATCATTGTTTTTTCTCCATGCCTCTGAGTTCGTGAAGGAAATTAAAAAAATGGACTCAAAATGATGAAGTTCTCTTCCTCTGTGTATTTTTTCCACAGTTAGGATGACGAACTGTCTTTTCCCCATCAAATTTTTGGCCCCAATAAATACAGGTACATGTTGTCATATCCTATTAGATAGGGAGGTATACGAAATTTTCTGGTGAACTTAACACTTTTGGTCACTTTTGGAAAAAAATGGTAAATTTTCCCCTTAAGGATCTCGAAAAGCTAAAAATTGCCGATTGTAGAAAAAGTAGAATGTTTTTTGTCCCAGGATGCACAAGTTCAATTGGGACACTTTGGACCCTGAAAATCTAAAATTTCCATGATTGCAAAAAAAGTAAAAGTTTTTGTCCCAAGCTACACAAGTTCAATTAGGACATTTAGGACCTGAAAAACTGAAATTTCCTGATTGACGCAAAAAGTAGAAGATTTTGTCCCAGGTTGTACAAGTTTCAATTGGGACACTTGGGACCCAAAAAGCTGAAATTACGGATTTTGGAAAAATTCAAAAGTTTTTGTCCTAGGGTACACAAGGCCAATTGGGACAACTTGGGACCCAAAGTTTTCAACATTTCTGATTCTAGGAAAAATGTTGAAAAGTTTTTGATCCCAGGCTTCACCACTTCAATTGGAATCACTGCAGACCTGAATTAGAGGATACCATCGTGCTCAAAAGATTCAAAATCGTGAGCAGCAGGTCGACCGATGAAATTAATGTTTTTGAGCCTTTTTTAGAAAAAAGGTTAAAATGTTTAGAAAAGAGCCATGACCCCATCTCCAACCAGAAGCGTACCATGTGTCCTAGTCAAATCAAAGCAATTGGGTTGAGCAGAGAAGTTTGTGTTTTTGATCCTCTTTGTAAAAAAGGGTGAAAAGTTAAAAAATGACCTACAGCCCAGATCAAGATTTAAAGGGAAAAACTCAAAGTTGAAGCCCACAGGGAAAAAATTCAAATTTGAAGCCCACAGGGAAAAATTCAAAGTTGAAGAGCCGACCATTGAAAAGTCAAAGCAGGAGAGCGGAACAACGGAGAACTTTGAGTTTTTTAGCCTTTTTCCAAAAAAGGTAAAATTTTTTTAGAAAAGAGCCGCGACCTCGTCTCTAACCAAAACGTGCCACATGTCCTAGTCAAATTAGAGTAGTGCACCAGTGGAGGAAATTGAGTTTTTGAGCCTTTTTCCAAAAAAGGTTAAAATCTTGAGAAAGGGGCCGCGACCCCATTTCCAATCAGAAGGTGCCACGTGTCTAAGTTGAAAAGTCAAAGCGAGGGATGCGGGCCAATTTTTTCCAAATTTCCAAATCTCTAAAAAATCATCAAAATGTGAAAGGGCTTTCCCCCGTAACCTGCTCCAATCCCTTCCTACCACATGGATAGCCCGATTTCAAAGCTATATGAGCAAATCAAATGGTCTATATTTAAACTGGAAAATCGAATGTAACGGTTCCTTTGCAAGATCTGGTTTTTAACCCGCCATGAGTGTTTTCTTCACAAAAAAGGAATTTGAAAAGGCGTCAAGGATTTGTAAAGATTGTAACCATTTTGGCAAAGGATATAATGGCTTCTCGACATCATTCCAAAGGGTTGGCAATTGATTTCAGAAAAAGACCAGAGTGCTTTGTACCTGGAAAAGATAGAAAATGCCATTCTTCTTCTATTTTCTCTTCTTCCTTCGAATTTCTTCCATTCTCAAGCTATGTACAAACTCTACTCGAGCTTCAATAAGAAAAAGAAGGAATTTTTTGCCTCTGTTGATTGAGGAATTAATTGGTACTTTGCGACCAATGAGTTTCATTCTGTCTTGTAGCTTTTCTTATGGATTTGTTTTTCTTCTAACTATAAATGCATGTAAATGAAATTTCTAATTAATGTGTGTGGGCATCTGATATTCTACTCACAACATTAGTTTCTCCTACCTCCATTCTCACTCCCTTTCCCCTTCTCAGAACAAAGTTCTTCTCTAGTGAGAAATTGCTAGCTTTGCCACAGGGTCAGTGGAGTGCCCCTATTGGATCTTTAGTCAAAAGGCCACCATTGAAATCCACCTTTTTCATGCATGCACATATGGAAGTATGCACCATTCAAGTAGAGGGACTTAGATTTCCATAGCGTTGGCTTGAAACCCACAAATTTTTCCACAAGTCAAATTTTTCTCGCCAAACAGGAGGTTACACATTGAAGCTCTTCAGGATTAGATACAACATTGATAATAGCTTTAGCTTCAGTAGGTTTTGTAGATGCACTAATACATGTTTCCAGTGACTTTGTTTTCATGTCGCCCTTGAAGTTTCTACTCATGCACATTCAAGCTCCCCTTGTAGGGCAGAAGAGTTTCATATCAACATCTGGTCCTATCCTTTGGACCACATCCTCATAACAACATCACATGCACCCCAAACTGATGGAGATGTATCGAAGCATAACACTCTCAGGTAGAGAGGCAATCACCCCATTTCAACAAATACACAGTCACAATTCGGAGACATGCATAGTACAGGATACATAATAGTCTACAGTTGTACAAAAATGGCCTAAGACATAATCTAACTTGATGTCATCAGTTCAACACTTGACTCCAGTTGCGAGAGTACGAACACAAGCGATATCTGGGTGCCGCTGACCCTTCATAGAGGCACTTATGACCGTGGGTAGTTACATTGGTTAAATTCGTCATATCACGTTACCTAGTGGATCAGGTAGATCATAAAACCAGAGCAAGTTTCATAGTACATGAAATTGTCCTCCAGTAATCAAAATGCATTTTATCTCCAGAGAGTATTCTCTTTCTACTTGGATCTAGACATGTCACATTAAACTTGATCAAAATGGAATAAAGTGGGGATCACCGATACCATCTGACAGTGGTGTATCAATTGGGAGTGAAGAAATTCAGGTTTGGTGAATCACACTAGGACCTTTCTCCCCAACACTTCTTCTGTTGTGGCGTGATGAAGTCACCCAAAGTGGAACTCATTATTGAGCATGGAGATGCACAAAAAACTCAGCTTTTCTATAACAATTCATGGATACTTTATATTCTAATTTCACTTGATCCACAGAGGATAGGTGTACATGTTCCTTTTCAGAACATACCTTCTACATACTTGAGAATTACAATTTTTCAGTATGACATGACTTAGTGGGAATACTTTGTTACAAAAATGGGAATCTTACAGACCTATCCTTATAAGAATGCAAGAAGTCGGTCAAGTACAACACAATACATGGAAGCAGGGATGGAAGTACGAACATTAAGGTATGCACACATTGGTGGCACTTTTCACCCCTAAATGAATAAAACTTCCTCTAGATCCTGAGCTTAGCTTCAACATGCTGAACGTTTTTATCACTCCACGATTATCATCATTAAATTGTCTGACCATCAATGACGATTTTGCCATCGACTCCTACATGGTTAGGTGGGATACACATGATGGGGTTATACCACTTTTGATTAAGTTAAATATTGAAATCATATTAATGCCTAATTCTAAATATGGTATTGCAACGCAGTAATATGAATAATGCAATTAAGTACATACAGATTTAACCTAAGCAAACCAAACTAGATAAAGTATGAAAACATAAGTTGTTTAAGAGAGGGTAAGGTAAGCCTTAGCTGATTTGTAGAAATCTCGATTAAGCTGTGTACAGAGTTGGAAAGACTAGATGAAATACGAAATAGCAGACCGTCGTAACCGAAGATCAGAAAATTATGCATATCATTGGAAGAATAAGCTGGGACTGGGGGCGCCCGATAGACAGGGACTATGGATGCACTTGTGGGTGATTCTAGACCTGTCCTTCTGGGCACCTGGGTCTGCGAATATGCCCATGAAACCTCAAAAATGAAGTTTCGTAGGTTGTCACAAGATGTATTTGTTGTTGTATTGCATTTGATTCACCTATGAGGTTGCACAGCTTGATTTCCAATTTTTTCGATGGAAACCTACAAAGAGAAAGTATTGACCTACAAAACCCTCAAAGAGACATCAAATCCTTAAAAATAGGAAGATGCAGAATGAGAGAGTCATAATTATCCTGGTAGATGTCACATGGACTGAAATTACAATTGATGCATTACACTACATGCTCAGACACTACATATATTTCTATGTGTGTAGTGTGTGTGCGGAATTGTGCCCTAGGTGGCTTTTGTATGTGTCGCACTTGATAATGAACAAATAAGCTAGATGTAAAGAAATGTACATAGATGTGTGCATGGAATGGAATGAAATTCCATCTTCTATGAAGTGTATATGCAGGGTAACCAACCCTTGTGTCCCTTGGATGTGTGCTAAATGGATGCAATGGATTCTCTTATAATGAAATTGATGGATGCAACCTTTAGGTGGTGATAGCTAGATGCTTAGTGCTTAGTCCCTTTATTATGATCTTATAACTTTATATTTATATGATTCCCTTGCTTGAATTTCATCAATTAACCACGCAAAAGGTCGACTACCAAATAAATATAAGATGCTCGAATGGCTAGAAAGGACCCAATAGATGTGAGAATGATAAAAAGAGGTCGGGGGCACCTAGAGGGGATGCAAGTGCTTGGGCGCTGGCTTCCAGACTCAGAAAAAAATGAAGTGTCAAAGGTAAAACTGGGTGAGAAGGTGTATAAGACCAATAAGGAAAATAGAAAGAAAGAAAAGAAGCCAAAGACAAAGATCAATATGTACCTTTCTCACTTAGGAATCATATGAATAGTGGTATGTGATCAAGACTAGAAATATACCCAAAGTGTGTGATTTAGTCTCTACAATTTTGAGTTGATACTCTTACATGGATTAAACCTTTACTCTAAGAATAAAATTATGGGTGTTGTATTTTCTCATACTTCCTAATAAAAAAGAGGTGGTTATGATTTTTTGAAGATTTGGTAACATATGGATACATGAATACCCTTATAATAATCTTGTGATATCTTAAAAAACTGAATTCAACTCTTCTTTGTAACTGTACGTGCTAATTTTGAAATTGAGTTATTTTCTTCCCTATCAGTTGCTGTAAAGGGTACATGATCATGGTTGAGGATGTTAATAATATAATTTTTAAAGGGGAAATATGTTGAGGTATAATCCAAGTATTATTGATAACATAATGTCAACAAGAACCGTGACACTGATATAACACAAACTCTCTCAGTCTAGTTGAATTATAGTGTTGATTTTTTCATGCTTCTTGCTAAGAATCCCTATTTTCTTAGTAAAATAAGGTTGTTTAACATTTTTTATTTAAATTGAAAATAGAACAAGGTCAAGTGAATTTCCATTAAGGTTTAATCTAATTTAAACCCCTGTTTTCTCTGTCCTTAGTATAACAACCCCCAATTTAGGGTTATGAGACTATGTTCAACAATGTCAAGTCTATTGTGTCAACAAATTAGATTATAATAATTTATATATTCATTAGAATCTTAAGAAGGTTAAAATTTAGAGATTTGAAAGAGATTAAGAAGGATTTTTATCTTGAATTACCTATACCTTGTTTAGACAGTCTCAGTATAACTATAACCTTTAAAACTTGTTTTCATTTAATTCTCTATTTTATCATTTGAAATTTGACTTGAAGAGTCTGAACATACATAAATGTAAGAGGAATGAATATAACAATCCCTCATTTTATTTTATAGGCTTAAACTATCTTAAATCATTTCAATCGACTATTCATTGTTCTAAGAAGTCTATTTTGAATCCTTTCCACTATTTTAACACTTGAAGGATTTGAAGAGCATGTAAGCCTCCATCACAAAGGGGGATTAACTATACACTATTCTAGTGGATACGTAATTATTTCAAGGGATATATATTTTGAATCAAATAATTGCCTCCACCTCAACAACTATAACCATTACAGTAACCATTATCAGTTCCCTATCAAATCTTTCAAATTCTTATTAACATAGAAAATTCATAGTTACTTCATATAGAGGTTTGCGTTATACATATGGTGCATTGGATAAGGGTCCTTATGAAGGAATTTGGTCACATGTGATCTTGGGTTTGAATCACGTTGAGTAATGTTTGTTGAAACAACTACCATTTAGTTTCTTTTATATTAAATCAATTACCTCAATGTATTGAGTGCTTATGTGGCATAATGGCTACACGAGCCATACTAAGAAATTTGTTACCCAAATGTCTATGTTTATAATTTATTCAGACCCTCAAGGAAATAATAAGCTCTTGGTTGTTATTTTCTATCCTCCATATCATCAATTACTCAAATTTTAATGCCCATATGTAAAAATTCTTATAGCTTACACTTTTGACCACTTTAGTTTAGTTTTTTAGAGGCCATAAATATTGATCCAAGAGGATTTGAGAGGTGTTTTTATTTCACCTTTCACATGTTTCTATGTTCTATGCAATGAAATAATCACTGTTTTACTAGATTTGGAATTTTTAGAGGATTATATATTTTCCCATGGGTTCCCCTCAATGGTTGTTTTATACCTTTGGGGGGTTGTATCTTTTGATTCGTTAAAGTACATGTTTTATTGAAAGTGTGCATGTTTCCACAATTTTCACAATGGTATCATAAAATAAGCTCTATTATGCATAAAAACTATAAATCAATTTTGTACACTATTTTAAATGAGAAAATAATTGTAATTACAATATAATATAAAGTGCCTCCTAATTTTAGTGTTGGGTCATTTTTGTGGTTAAAAATAATTATTACGGGTGACTCATTTTCTTCCGAACTTGTATGAAAGCTCTTGTAATGTTATATTTAAAATAAAAATACATCATTATACACGATTTGGGATATGTTTATTGATTTTTTATTATTTGAGCTGACTTATAAGGTTATTTATTTCCTTCATTATTTATAATGATACTCATTTAGAACCTCCTCACTCCAAAAAAAAATAATAACATACTTTTTGGAAAACACCATGATCTTTTTTGAAGTATATACACTTCAGTAAGACAAAATTACATTTTTTGAAGATAAAAGGACATGCTAAAAAATAAAAACATCTTATTGTTATCACTAATCTTAATAAAAGACACCATCTTTTAGTTATTATAGGAAACACTTGCAATGTTCATTTGACGCCATGGAAAATAATTTTAACGAGCATAATTCACCTTGTATTGCAATTTTTGATCTATTGGGATGATCCATTTTATCTATAATATTTCCAATCAAGAGTTGCACATTGTACTCCATATATTTATTACAATATTTTTGATCAATCTATAATTGATTTTTTCTCATTTTAGAAGCACACAATTAGGCTTTTTCACATTTACTTGACTCCATGTGTCAATATAACAAACTTATAGAAATCAATAAATATATTAACAACATTTTTTCCTCTATCCATAATATTTATTATATTTCTCTCCACGTCATTGGTTATAGAGTGGATGTACATTAATCGGGTCCACTTTGTCCACATTTGCATGTTTTTGTTTACTCAAGTATTTTTGAGGACATTGAGTGAAATATGCATTATTATGAACCTTTATTTATGATTGAGACATTAATACTAATGTAATTAGGTATGAGATTTGAAAAACATATATAGACTCCTCTCATACACTTTTTGTTCAAGGGGGAACTAAATCACATGTAGAAATCCTCATCTACCATTCATATTAGTGAGGAATGGATCTAAGATAATATTTGGAGATATTGTGAACATTCTGTATAGAATCTACTACATCGATATTATGTTATTCAACTGTACACTTATCACACACTCTTCATACTACTTAGTAAATCTCCCTTGTTTTAAAGCTACTCTCACATTCACAGTGGCCTATTTTAACAATTAGAAAACTAAACTCCCTATTTTGAGATATTATGGTGTGTACCATGTCTTACTTATCTTAATTTTTGGTATTTTTTGGGATGTATGTTTGCAATAAGTTATCAAATATTGTAACGGGGTTGTCAAGTTTTTTTATGCCCCAATCTACCTTCATACATGTGCTCTTTTATTTCACACCATTTTATTAATTATATATTACCATCACCAATAGTGCCACACTATTTTTTATGTATGCATTCATGTATTATTTTACATCTTCACACCCAATATGCCTCCTTTTAGTGAGAATTCTAAGGCATATCTAGTTTTAGCGTAAGTGCACCAAGGTGGGGGTAAAAAGAGATGAAAACTTGTGTGTAAAAATATGAAATAAATTAACGCATCTACAATAAAAACCAAGCCTAAAATCACACACACTATAAAATGTACACATTATAAATCATGTTCTATAAGTTACATTTACCTTTATACTAATGTTTTTTCTCTTATACTTTAAATTCATTTTAATAAATATAGAAATTAATCCCACTATACACCTTCTCAAATTGGTTTTAGAGCTATAAGAGTTACCATAAATAGGATATAGTATTTCAAAATCCATTATGGTCATTACTTAGTGATTTTTATGATAATATTACTAAATCTAAGATTATATGAGCATAATGTTTTTACCTAGTATCTATTTTGGGAAAGACAATGGATATTTTATATATTTCTTGGACTTTTAGATTAATTATTAATTTCCCTAGGAGCTCTATGTGTACCATTAAAATAAAATTCTCATGAATCTATCATAATAATGAGATGTGAAATGTTATTAATGCATGATCATAGTGAGAGATGAGAGGATAATGAGATACGTCATGTTTATCGAAGTCAAAATTTAAATTATAAAATTTAATTCTCAAATACATATGTTAAACCCTAAACATTAATATGACACCCTAAAAACATATGATATGTTCAACACATATGTGAGACTGTAAACACATATGTAAAAACCCAAACAAAAATGTAAATCCCTAATAACAAATTTAGTATTATAACCACATATACGAAACCCAAAACAATAACGTAACAACCAATTAAGATACCCTAAATATATATAAGATACCCCAAACAACACAAATTAAAAAACTCAATAATATATACAAAATTCTAAATTAAAACTCAACACCTCAAATATGTAATCAACAACCTTAACTCAAATGGGACTATCCAAACACATGTGTGAAGAAATAAACACATAATAAGACCCGCTACACAAATATATGGTTACTTAAACACCGAAATGACATCATAAACAAAAATATGACCCTCTAAAAACATATGTGACACTTTAAGCAAAAATAATATGAAACATTAAATGAATATAAGATAATGTAAATGTGAACCCCTAAAAAAATATGTGATCTCTAAAACATAAATGTAACCCCCAAAATATAAATTTGACAACATAAAAAAATACTATTTTATTAAAACTTGTGTGAGAACTTCATGGAACTAATTGTTTAAATTATGAAAAGACTAGCGCTTCCCTATGATGACATGAGATAGAGGAATACTATAGGAGAATCGGGACCATACAAGGTTGTTCTAGGATTGTTTAATAGAGAATAGATTACGAAACTATTCCTTATGGCTATTTAATTGAAATTTAATTAGGGTTAGAAATAGGTTGTGTATTTATATTTGTTATTTAAATAATCAATATGTAAATAGGAATACAAATAAAATAATTAATTTATGTAAACTATAAAATTTAATTGTTAAAGTGACATGAAGAGAAAATACTTAGTAAATAAAGGAGTAGAAAAGGTAATCTGGATGTGTACAAATGATGTGTGAATTGAGGAAGACTTGGAGATAAGTTTCTCTTGAAATTAAGTTTTTAAAATGAATGGATAGAAAATAGTACAAGTTGGAACTATAGTGGAGTATGGTATGGTCACTTATTGTAAAGTTTTGGACCCATCTGTGCTTGGATTCTATCTATTTTGGTGTAAGTAGATTGTCTAGAAAGGTGATTTATTATCATGCATTAGGGTTTACATAAATTTAATAATGCTTTTAATGACCTGTAACGAGTAGAAAACCTTGGATACTTACAAAAAACTTCATGCATCTTGTATATTTAAAAGGGAAATTAACATGTGGTGTGGATGGACCAACCCTAGCGGTCAATCCCTAATGAATTAATCCATGAACTATACTTCATCCCCTTGAGAAGGAGATAAACTCATATATTTCTCCTCGTGTAGGTGCAAGTGTGAACATAAATATAACATAACCCTCTAATGTTTCCATGAGTATCTTGACCCCAAGATAGAAAGCATAAATATAGATAGATAAGAGGGCACCCTTCACAATTGTATATATAATGTTAGTTTATGTAATCTTAGGATGAAGTCCCTTGAAACTGTTGATGTTTGGAAATGGGTTAAGTGCATGGAGATGGGGGCCAAAAAACATTAAAAAAATGTAAAATCATAAAAAATGCATACTTATTTCTAAATAATGTGTTCACATTTTTGGTAAGTATGGCAATTCCCAAAATAAAAGCACGTATGCAAAATAATGTGTGCGCATTATAAAGCATATTATTCCTTAGGTAAATGAACATGTACACGTTATAATGTGTACACATTCTTAATGTTTAATTTTTTTGATGTGGAATAATAGGTTATGGGGGCATATAAGGTTTGTTACTATTTATTTATACTATAATTATTTCTTATAATTTAAATTTATTTAAGTAAATATAGTAAATTTGGGTCACCACGTACTTGATATAACATGTCTCATAGCTCTAACAATTATAATGTAGAAGATATTTTTTCAAAATCTAATATAGTCAATACTTACTTAATTTTATGATATTAAAAAAATTAGACCTAAAGATTTTGGGTTGTAAAGTTTTTTAATTGGTGTCTATTTTGGGAAAATATATAATAATTTTGTAGGTTTTATGGCCTTCTAGATTTTTTGTTGACATGTATAGGAGTTTTGGATGTGTCAAAAGTATATTTTACGAACCTCACAATTCTCAAAGATAAACACTTGCTTGAATATATGGACTCGCGATTTAAGCATGAAGTTGAAACCCTAATTTAATATTGGAAGTAGGGTATCATCATATTATATATGAGTACAAAATTCACAAGCTTGGGAAAATCCAATAAATTATATAAATGGGGCCAACTAATGACTTAGCTATCTATCTCACCACACCAGTTGATGCATTCATGTTGGGAGGGAGTGAGAGATATTTCCCATATGAGACGAGTGATTAATAATGAATCAAAATACTCGAACCAAACAAATAATATATTTCTTAGGAGAAATATTTGATAGATATAATATAGGGCACCCACCATAGATTTATATATAGGGGTGCTTACCCCATATATGTATAGGGGATATGAGGTGGGAAGGAGTGAGTAAATATATTGGAAAATGAATTTGGGTTGACCACTAGATAGAGAGAGAATGGCGAGGGAGTGCTAACTATATAATATCCATAACTGCCTTGGACCTGTTTTCTTTCAACTGATCAAAGGTATGTCAGGGATAACATGATGATGAATGCCAAAAGCTATTATTAATGGATATATTTTGTGACATATCAAGGATTTTAGTGCCATATGAGGAGAGGGTGGTGATTAGTGGGGGAAATATATCAGTTATTTCACTACGCTTCACCTTATAGAGATAGGATCCGTACCCATCCCCAAATTATTACAAAGTTTGAAAGTTGGTCCATGCTTCATCGATTGGAAGGAGACTAATTTGAAACACATAGACATAAGGGCATGTATAATTATTAATTAATTATAAAAAATGAAGGAGGAAGGGAAATATATTATGTAGATATAGGGACACACCTATTTGATGGAGGGAAATAGTTCATAGACATGGAGGTGCACATAAACACTATGGGTTTATCTTTATGTCGACGAGCCACAAAATTATCCAAATATTGAGCCATGACATTGAAGTTAAAGTTTCTATATATAAGCTATACTTGTCATATACAATATTCTTTCCAATATGGATGCATATTTAATAGGAACAAACAAATAATATTCATAATCAATGATGTACGGGAGTGACCTTGGTGCCCATCCATGCACAAAGATAATCCTTTGAGCCTAATAATATAGATGGACAATAGTAAAGGTTGAGGAATAATATTATCTATATAAAACCCCATGATATCTTCATTTTTTTTCAAAATAAGAACAAGAGATAATTGGTAGAGTTAGAAAATAAAATGGTACATCAAATTGATCTCTATAAATTTTTAAAAAAGTCATGGTAGGATTTTGTGGAAAATGTGCTAGAGATTCCAAATATTGATTTCCTTTCCCTAAACCCTAAACCCTAATCACTAAACCCTAAAATGGTTAGGGTAATTCATCCAATTTAATACCTATAAACTTAATTATGATGATATGATGTAATTTGGAGATTCATTGGACTTGATAACATTGTGAAAAATTAATAAATCGTTACTATATGATGTGACTTCAGGTTTAATGGGCCCTAATTGCAGATCACTAGTAAAAATTAGAGAGATGGTTCAATCAAAGAGTTAATTTGGGCCATTATAGCCCCATGAGATTTATTATGACTATATATAATGATATTTTGGGCTCAATTGACCCCACTTCATCATTTCACATACTAACTAGTTGATTTTTTAAACTAGGGTGTTAATTTAGGAAAATTTGAGATAATAATCATATTTATGACTATTTGATTTGATTTTTGACTCAATTTTCCTAATAATTATATCATGAATTGAATAGTTAGGTAATTTTTTCAATAAGAGAGGAAATATGGGTTAACTTATCCATTTGAAAAAAATTAGAACTTTACAATGTGATTTGTTTCTTAATAATGCTAATTAAAAATATAGATGAAATCATTAGTTAATTAGTTTTTAATTGAAGAGGAAATTTGTGGTGTAGAAAAAACATGAGAGAACTGGATATCTTGCATATGTTTTGATATTTTAGACTAAGGGCACACACAAGGATGGTAAGTGAGAAAATGGAGTACAATGTAGAAGTTGGACAATGATGAAAAGTACACAAGGCTTGTGAAGATACATTGTGCAATGGTTTGGCTGCATAATGCATGTTTCTTACAAAATATAAAGAGTAAAATGTTTCCATGAAGTTACAAGGGAAAGGAATATTGTTTTTCACTATGGTATTTTTTTTTAATGTGTTTACAATTTCATGGTATAGTCATGTGGGTTGAGAACAAATTATTATGATAGTGGTTAATTGATATATAATTAGAGTGCGTGAAAGAAATGATTTTTGGAAGAAACATGTCAAAAGAGTGAGAAATATTCATGAAGAAAAACTATGGACATGTATGACATAAAGAAAAAAGGTCAACATGCAGGCATGTATAAAAAATTATCTTATAAATCTCTATTAAGGTCTCAAGGATTTATTAGCCTCAACCACCAGATATAACAAATATAGGAGGTCATGCAAAAAGACAATGTGGTATTTTAGAAGAGTTACTTCAACTCACTTCCAATGCAAATAAATATAAAACCTAGTAAAATATATAGCAAGATCACTATTTGAGGGGTTAGAGTGGTGAAAAGTAGAGAAGAGAGCCGAGCCAAAGTGAAAAAGTGAATCTCATGAAGGGTTCTGAAGAAACACTAGGAAAGATGATATGGTCATTATAAACCATCCATGTATAGGGGATTGCATGAAGCTTTAGGGAGAGAAGGTAGATAAAAGAAAAGATAAGGGAGAGAAGATTGTACAACTAAATAATGAAGGGCGTGTGAAAGGAAGAGTCCCAATAGAAAGAAAAAAGTGAACAAAATATTACCATGATGCATAAATAAGTGTGTACAAGAGGAGATCCTAGAGGAAAAGTGGGAGAGTGTAAGAAGAGAAGACTCCAATATGAGGAGTTTAGAAGTGAGAAGACAAAGTCATGCACAAAAATGTGAGAGTGTATAAGATACATGAGAGTGACTATGTCATTGTAGGACATTAGAGCCAAGAATAGAGAATAACCAGTCTAGGATATGTCCCTAGAAATAACACCAAGAGTATGTAAAATATCTAGAAGAGAGTTCAAAGCTCCATATAGAGAAATTGTATGTAGATACTATAGAGGAAATTGAGTGAATGATAATAAACCATTGAGTTTTATTCCTTTGTGTTAAATCTATAAGTTTTTTCATGTGGTCACCATTATTCGTGTCTTCATTAATCAATTTGTTTAGCTAAAGATCCAATTTAGGACAAATTGAGACCCTAATCCTAGTTGTGACTATGTGATGTGAATTTCAAATCAATTGGCCTCCCTAATTATATTGTGTATTATATAGTTAGTTGATAAGTTCAATAAGAGGATAAATATGGATTAATTTGAGCCATGTGAAACTAATTGGAACTTTATGACATGAATTTTTAAGTTTCATATGGATAATTACAACTCTAGACATGAATCAATCAATCAATTCGATTGAAATTGAAGATGCAATTTTTGATGTAGGAGCATCACGAGGGAATTGAGTTTGTGACATAAGTTTTACAATTTTAGTTAAGTATGGGCATAGAAAAGGATGGTGAGAATGATAATTGATAAAGGGAAGTGCAACACAAAATTTGGACAATTGCGATGATTACTCAAAGCTTTCACAGATACTTTATGAAACAATTCAATTGCATAACGTGCATTGATTACATGAGGAAAATATCATAATGCGTGAATTAATTTGAAAGAGAAAGGTAGAGTAATTTACGTTTGGTATTTTGGGTAATGTTGACACAATTTCATTATATAATTATGTGGGTTGAGTATAGATCCTTGGGCCAGTTCCTAACTGACACATAATAATAATGGACACATGAAATATTTTGTTGAAAAAACATGGAAGAGGAGTACAATAAAGATTCATGAAGAGAAACCACCCACCTACTTCCAACGTAGAAATATCTAGAACCTAAGAAAACATAAAGTGAGTCAAGTACACCATCTGAGGGGCTAGAGTGGCGAAGAGTAGAGAGACGAGATGAGCCATGTTGAACAAGTGAAACTTGTCAAGGATTCTTGAGAAACACCATTGTGATAGCTTTAGGATTTTGGTAATAGTCCCAATAGTGGGAGTAGCATTTATATATGTTTTCACATATTTTTAAATCAATAAAAACTTGTATGTTTTTTAATTTTTTTTTGTATTAGAAGGAATTTCATGAGTCCATATATTTGAGCAGTTGTTAGTATCTTTGAGATTTGTGAAGTTTCTAAAATCTAGTTTTGACACATCTAAAACACTTACAATTGTTATTAACCAATCCAAAAGGCCCAAAAACATGTCAAAATAACCATATTCTTCCCCAAAACATATATTGATTATAAAATCTATAACCTAAAAGATTTAGGTTGAATGTTGAAATACTAAAAAAATACCTATGTATTGATTGGATTAGATTATGAAAAATTATCTTTTATACCATGAGTCATGGAGCTATGAGACTAGTTTCATAAAGTGTAGAGTGATGCTAAGTTCTTATATTTACTAAAATAAATGTAAAGTATAAGTTCTTCCACAAACACTACTAACATGAATGCGTACGTGTTATAGTGCGTACACATTTTCACATGTATGTATTCCTCGGTTTATGCACACAAAGTAAGTTCCACTAGGCTCACAAATTCTTTTGATTCCCAAACCTAAGCCCTATAATTGTTAAAACAAAAAAACCTACATATTTTTGGTTGAAAATGCTTTTATTCATCTTCCACCATGATAAATCTTACAAAAATGACCAAGATATTTCTTAAAAAAATGTCTACAATGTAAAGTAAACTATCCTCTTTCTAAATATACAATTTTTTTACTATTGTAAGTTTCCATTTATATTTATTTCAAATTATGTATTCTATACCTCTTTTTTGGTGATTCTAAATGTCTATTATTTTTTCATGTATAATTTATTTTTCTCATCCAAATTGAATAAACATTATATAATCTCAAATTAGGACCAATTACACACACACACACACACACACACACACACACACACACACACACACACACACACACACACACACACACACACACAATGTTTCAATATTTTTTGAAATAGTTGGGGGTGCACAATCGACTATCTATTGTTTTTGAAATTTCAAAGTATTTTTACAAGGAAAATCATAAATAAAATACTCACTAATTTTCTATTTTATTAAAATATATCCCAAACTAGACGATCCTATATATCTTTCCACCAAAGGGTTTTGAAAGAGATTAAATAGTTATAAAACATATGTGGGGTATGAGATACTATTTACTATGTTTTTTTCGTAAAAATAGGAGAACTTATTGGAATTTTATATATTTAACCTATTTAAAATTAAGCATTTTCAAAAAAACTTCATAGTTTAGAAACTAGACTTGAAATGCTACAATTCATGTTCTTATAATATCTTAAAAATTTTAGAGTAGCTATATCAAATAGCTTGTAAAAGCTGACTGATGCAGGAACATAAATCTTATACATAAGAAGGTTTTGGATTGCATTGATTTTTTGGTTTTTTGTAGGTCTTATGAGTCTTTTTAGGTGTTCTTGAATCCTCCTTAGTCATCCTAAGTCCCTTAGTGAGGGTTTAGTGACCATTTTGGAGTTTCCCTCCAAAATGAGTAATTGAATATTTGAATTAGAAATCTTGGCTTAAAAGGCATAATATTTTATGAAAAATTCATGGAAGGTTGTAAAAGGTCCTAAAAGGACTATGTATGATGTATCTAAGGTGTTTGTAACCCTTGTGTCAAGTTTTACCATGAGTGGTTAGTTTCAATCATAGTTGGGGTTGTAAATTAGTGACTTCCTTTTACCTTTTAGGTCATGATCATAGAGACATTCGAAGATAGAAGGGGATAAGACAATATGAGTGAGGGATAGAGGTTCAAGACTAGGTGAATATCCATGATAAGGAAATAACTTGAGATGGAGAGCATGCGAAACTTGTAAAAACAATTTGTATAAAGAAATGATGGAAGATTCTTGTATATAAGAATAAAATGAGTCTTTTGATGAAATATCTATGTATGATTGTATTTCACGAGTTTGAAATTGTTTCTTAAGGTGGATTTCACTCTAGGAGTGGTTCTATATGTTGGTAATGATGCATTGGTAGTATATTTGTTATGAATGTATTATTAAATAGATGAATTTGTGATGAACTAGTAAGGATTTAGAGTTTTTACAGTGAATAAGCAATATACAGGTATTGGAACATGTAAAATAATTTGTCTCATGTGTGAATGAAACCTCTTAGGATCTGAGGTGACAAGAAAAGAGGATTTTTTTTAGTTTGAATAAAAAACATGTATGATATCTTATGCATTCTTGAGAAAACTTGAGGAAATAGGTAAGGAAATGATGAATTAGTTGATGAAGTAAGTTGTGGCATGCACATATAGGAATAAGAGTGTATTCTAAAGGTAAAGTAAGATAGAAAAATGAGTTTGAGTGAAGGTTTAAAGGAGTGTCCCATGAACACATGGTTTTCATAAGGCAAATGAATGCAAATCTTATTGATGGGAGTGATTGGTATGTTTTCAAGTCTTGGTATAATAAGAAGAAATATAGAGGATATATAAGTAGAGTTTAAAAGTCAAGTTTTATCATTTGAAACCAAGTTTTGTTCAAGATATGAAAAAAAATCTCTTGGTGTCGTGCCTCACTCAATGTGAGTTACAAAAAATGGTAAAAAGATAACCAAAAATTCCGATCAAAGGTGATAAAAGTTGAAAAGGTGATACTATTTTTAAAAAAGTTATTTAATTACATAGAGCCTAAGATTACTCATTATGAAAGTAATGTGACTAATTCACAATATGTGACAAAGTGGCACCAAACCACAATAACAAATTATAAGGAGAATATAACACTTTTTGTGTCGTTATTACAACATCACATTAACAACCAAAATGGGAAAGAAGTCGGCTTAATGCCGCTTCCACAAGTTATACTAAATATGATTATTTTTATAGACATCGATGATAAATTTATCATGATGGTGGTAAAGTAAACGTAATCCACTAGAAATAAAACTTATTGCATGGGAAAAGTGATTATGAGTTTAAAATCAATTTACAACAAAGTTAATAATCATTTCGAGAATGGTTAATATATTATTATTATTATTATTATTATTTAAGGTTCATGGGAAACCAAAATATATAAAATAGTCATGGGTCCCATTTCATCTCCAAAATGGACCCATGCCTTCAAATTTATTCCAAAAATAATACTATACGATTTAATTAAATAATGCATCCCTTTATTAATTTTAACCAATTAACTAAGCTATTTTCCCAAATTAATACAAATAATTACACCCTATTATAATTTACACCCATATAACTTAAGTCAAATTAAAATTAAATAAGAGCCTTAGGATTAAATAGACCTCCACCATGAGATCATAAACCCTAAAATTTGATGAGTTATGAGGATATAATATCGAACCTAAAATCTTAATATTCATTTTTATTCAACTCCGTCACCCCGGATGCCCTAGTTTATTTTACTTTGTAATTGTTTTTTGTGAAGGGAAGGAGAACTCATGGAAAGATCAAGGAAGAATAGATTTAAGGGATGATTATCCACTCCATTGATATTTGCATATGCACATCTGATTTGCTTGTAGTTATCTGATTTACTTGGGTTTCAAATTTATGGTTTTCATTCCATCTTATGGGTCTGAACCTAAGGGATTTGCAAGTTCATTTGTTTTGTTTTGTTAATGTTTTTTTATTAAGATCCCATATCTAGGGAAAGATTAAGAGAATTTTTTTTTTTTTTTTTTTTTTAAATCAAAACCGTATATACATTTTATTAGAGGTATATATATTGCTAAATAATAGTGTTGGCCACACTTTTGAAATACCCCAAAAGGGTGATTGCAAAATGTGAAGGCCGTATGGCCTGATATAAGGCATGGAGGATTGAGAGTGCCCTATTTTTTTTTGTTTTTCTTAACCTACATACGAAGCCACTTCCACGACCATGGGCATTTCATTAATTTTTTAAAGGAAAATTTCTTTCCTTAGATAAAAAATCTATTTAATAAAACATAACACTCCTTTTTAAAAATGGTATGACTTGACCAAGCTATTTACTTTAGCATTATTAACATATATGTATATGTAAAAAATGAGAGAGAGAGAGAGAGAGAGAGAGAGAGAGAGAGGAGAGAGAGAGAGAGAGAGAGAGAAGAGAGGAGAGAGAGAGAGAGAGAGAGAGAGAGAGAGAGAGAGAGAGAGAGAGAGATTTATTATCACTAAAATATGAAGAAAAAAATTAAATAAAAAAGATATGGTTTTCTTGATGGAGAAATGTTTATTCACTGCTATTTTAATATGAGATTTCTATGATATTTGACTAAGTGTAAAAGAGATTAACCTTACTATAGTTTGGTACGAAATTAGAATAACCAGAACTACAAATTTTAAATAATAAAACATCCTTATGATTCTACCATTCATAAAAGCAAACTGAACTGTAAATCCAATAATTTAAATTTATAAAGTTAATTTAAATGCAACAATTGTATGAGATTTTTATCAAATACTCACCGCTTCAAGATTTATAGAAATATAATTTAAACATAATATCAAATTCATTTCACTTTTCATTAAGGTATTTTAAGAGGAATAAACAAGGAATTTGTACAATAAATTAACCCTTAAAATCAGATGAACAATTCTTATAGAAAACATGAAATAAGTTGCAACATTTGAACAATTAATACAACTTAAGTAAGAACTCTAACAAAAATATATTCAAGTCAACAATCCCTTTCACGAGATTAATTTATCTTGTTAAGATAGTTTAATAAGAAGGAAAACCATTTAAAAATAAAATTATAAAATCTCTTCACTTAATGTGGAGACAACATGTCAAAATTGTCCCTAAATTAAAACTCCTTTAAAGGTAAATTTTAACAACCTGCAACTCCAAATGTGCACCAATTAACTCCAACTAGCAAGTGAAGAACCTTCAAATCACAAGATAAAATGCCTAGTTGACCACCCAATCAAATCACACATCTCAATTTTTTTTTGACACATCAAAACATACACATTTAACCAAGAAGATCCATGCTTCTACTTGGGAAGAGGGGATGATAATCCCATTTTGTTTAACCATAACACTATGCCAAAAAAAATATAACCCCTTATCTCTCCATGAATTTTAACATATCCTTATCTCTCTAAATACACCCCTTACATCTCTAAATTATCCCTAAAGAAGGATTTTAAAACTTAGAGTTTCCTTCATGAGGATAGGGATGAATTTCCAACCCAAATGGTAATCCATCCCTAAATACAAACCAAATGTAGGAGAAGTTCAGAAAAATAAAGAGGAGGTGTAATGCCCACAAATTTTGACACACAATTACAAGAACAATAAAACCAGATTTTTTTAACTTACATTTTTGAATACATGACACCACATGGGATTAATTAGGATAACTCATAATTAAACAATACATTGGCACAAACATTCATCAACACGTACCACAAGATAAGATGTGAATGGCTTCACAAGGAAGGACAAAACACATAACTAAGCCTATCTGAGAGGCTTACATAGGGGAGAGGTCATCATTGTAACTACCCCTTATTTCTCCAAGAAGGTATCTTGGCTAGCCTCTAGTTCCTCCAAATTACACACACCACATCAACTACCCCATTATCCCTCCATTATAACACACTCTTATACCTCCACTAAGACTAGCCCCAAATCCCGTTGTTTCCTCCTAAAAACCAGACACATTTCACTTATTCCTCCCTTCACTGGATACACCTTATTCCTCCAATAAAAAATGATGAAACTTCACCCCAAAAATAATATAACACATCCAAACAAAGCACATGATGTAAATCCTGACTACATTCCCCAATAACAAGGTCATACAATGATCATATTTCTCAAATTACAATGACAAAAATGATGCAACCACAATATAACCGATGACTGGGAAACTCCCATGCTACAAAACTTCCATGGTTCTTAATTATTACAACATGTTTCAATAATTAAACTTACGAGTTTCAAGGGAACTTAACATGTGATCATAAAGTCTCATTTATATTTCTAGACTAAAATTTCCATTACATCATTTAACATTGAACTTAAGATGGTTTCATTTAATTTGGTTTGTGTACCTTATTGTAATTAATTATACAACTCATTTGTTAATAGGGACATTTGTATACACACGAGGGTACTCGTTATTTTATCTATAATTCATGTCTAAAGGGCATGTTTATTTAGTTTAGCTTCATACATTCACTACACAATAGGAACTATTGTGAAAATAAGAGGGGAAAAGTAGATTGTTGAATGGTCTAAGGATCACAATCCTCTCTTTTATTTATAATTTAATAATTGAGTAGGTTCATTTTAACATGTACACAACATGAATTTATTTTCTCACAACATACATACCTAAACCAAGTTACAAGAAGATCTAATTTCACTTGTCTCTTAGAATATCATCTCATGATTACATTGTCAAGACTAAACATAAGTTATAATTTTGTTATTTTCTACGATTAAATCTTATTATCGTGTTAGAGAAAACCATGCTGCTAACTAAAATAGGGAAAGAAATTCATCCATGACACAAATTATCAAAAATTCCTATCAAGAATAGCTACAAACTTTATCACCTAGGACCCTTCATTACTCACTTTCCGGTTCAAAAGGGTTTACATTTAATTTTAAAATCGAATTCTCAAGAGGTACTAACCTAAGGAGATATAAACACCTTGTTACACACATAGAAACCAATCATAAGGGGAAGGCTAATAACTTAAGATATTTTTAATTCTTATCGTTCCTATCAAATGGGATTTGCGAAAATGTTGCTAAGGCGTGCAATTGTATGAATATAACTTGGATTTGGGTTCTTTTTCCCTTAAACTAGGGGCCTCCATCGAGTGTAAATGATTTAGGTTTGCCTTAAGTTTTAGTTTCTATGTTTATGAAGGATCAAACGAGAAGTGTGGAAATACAAGGGTTTTCACTAAGGTTGACTATTTTATTTATATTTATTTCCTATAATTTCAAGGTAAATAGCACAACACACCAAAGATTTAATCATTAATTGTTTTTACCTAAAATGCACCATAAGAGGTCAAATTCAAATTTAGTTAACATAAATATCTAACCTTTTACAATACATAATTTGAATCAAAATGACAACCCATGATTAATGCACATTTCCCAAACACCCGCTAAATGTTAGCCACTCATACTTATTGCAAAATTTCAATAATAAAACATTTAAAGATATCAAAAAATGTTGATTACTGAGAATTCACTGAAGTTGAAGCAACTTAGGAATGACGAATGGTTTACAATTGTGACTGTGTTTATAGAGGCATCGGTCGTAGTTGAAACTAATTTCACATGGTCAACAACGACCAATGCCTACAAAATCCCTTTTTGAAAATAGCTAGTGATGTGTTTTTCCCTAAGTTGAGGGTTGAAGGAAATTTGAAGTAAAAAATATAATAGGATTACAAATATGGGTAGCCATTGCTTCTTGCTCAGGGGCCAAACAGAGAGCCAAATTTCAACTTGAAGTAGCTATTTGATGCTGTAAACATAGTCATTTGGGCTTCTAGAGGAGAAAAAAAAGAGCACAAATGGTCAATTGACATCGATCTAAGGCTTGATGTGACACCCCACATAACAAGGAACACAAAAAACTTTTCACTCTCTTTCTATGGTTCATGAGGGTGTGTTGTGAGTCTTTGAAAATTAGGATTAAATAAATTTTACCAAGGGATGTTAGCTAGGTTTAAAGATGAACTAAAACTAAACTTGTCAATTAGAGGGGTTATAAATATTCAGTTCGATTTAGAAGTTTCCAAAAAAAATCTCAAACAGGGTTTAAGATTATTGGGTTGGAACCTAAGGGTAGTTTGGATTGCGTAAGTCATAGAGGTGAAATTTTATTGTTTTGCACTTCGAGTTCATTTAAATTACTAAATGCATATAAATCAAGGGTTTACATATTTTATTTTGTTGAAAATGAAGAACTAAAAGTTATAAGATTATGAAAGATAAAGGTAGTTAGACCATCATGAGGGAAAGTGAATTGGTAATGTGAATCTTTAGCAAGCAACATGCGCATAGGCAACAAGGTGAGAATAGGTTGCCGAGAACTTGCAAAGGACCAACTCATCTCACCAAAGATAAGAAGATCCATGTGTCGAAGCCGAGTAAGAAGATTGAGTTCTTATTTCAATTACTAGCACCATTGCTTTATCAGTAAGGGACACTAAAGAACGGGGACAAAACATTCAATACAAAAATCCCACCACGTCTAGCCACCAATATCAGTTACTTGAGAGTTTATATATAATTTTCAATGAACCCATTTTTCACATAACCGTCTGTCATTGCAGTCCAAGGACATATTCTGTGAGAAATTTATTTTAGAAAGACCACCATTGTTCTGGTAATGTAATAAGGCCACATCTAATGAGGTGTTTTTTCTCCAAAAACTTAACACCAAGCTCCCATGTTTTATTCAGGGCCTGCAGATTTCTATCCCATGAGGATGCCATTCTTTCAAGGCATTAAGTAAAACAGGTAATATACCTGCATATTATAAAGTTAATGCATTCCTTGAGATCACATTACTTAGGTTCCTTTGATAACAATATATTTTATTGCATATATCCCTACTGACACATTACAACTACAAACATCTAACAGATTTCCCCCAACCTTTAATGTTATGTGGCATGCAAATTATCTTCTAACTCCATTGACTTGACATACAATTTGCAGCTTGTCTAAGGATCCCAAATTTTCATATATGTTTTGATCGGATGACATCAGTTTCAACATCCGTTAATTAAACGCAACTTAAATAAGATCTTATAATATGACATTTTCTCCAAATTCTTATGTGTTCTTCAAATTACCAAGCAAAAAGTCACACATCACAGCCTAAGGTTAAATTGGTAGGTTGATGAAAGGAAGTTAGAGTTTTCCTCATTATGGATGTGGCGGCAAAAAAAGGTCTCCACGCAAACCAAATGATTAATATCATGATTGTTTTCTAATTAGAGGTGCGCATACCATGTGAACTTGTGTAGTACATGGAAAAAAAATGAAGTCAAAATCAATATAACTAGAAATTACACCCGAATGAAGTCCTCCTGGCCTAATCCTCAATTTTTCATCCTTCCTCTACATACAACAAAAAAAAACCAGCAGAAGGCAGTAGTTTTATCTTTCGAGACATTGAACCCATTTCCAAATACCGAAATAATCCAGATCAATCGGTTTGTATATAATAAAATGAGGAGATAAAGGGTTACAATTTACCTCCATGTGTAGGGCCAATTTACCTAGAATTGTAGTGATTTTTTGGACGAATAATTTTTGAAACAATCAGTCCAATTTTCGGGCATCGTACCCACCCTTCCGTAATGTTGTATTATTTAATTATGAGCGTGTAGAACCCTACACTCACTACGACCATCTGATATGATAATTTGGTAACATTACTTAGGTTTTAGCATGGTTAAATGGCCTTTGGGCCTCAAATAAGTTTTTGTTTTTTATTATGAAAAGAAGTGCTAGTCATAAAGGTCCCATGAGATGCAGCGCTAATCCCTAGTTCTGCTTAATGGATGCATTTTACCTTGACAATGAAGAAATACGTCCTACACATTCAATCTCCTACCTCCCTCCACCCCAGCCCTTACACTGAACCACCAGCAAATTCTCACCAAACACATTTTGAGAGCCCAATTTTATAATGGCCCGAACGCCTTCCATTTTATCATATAAATAAAATTTCTATTATTTTATTCTCTTATTTGATTGTAATTTTTTCATTTCTTCATATTTAATTTATTTATTATTAT